>CM055108.1:5333598-5933598 GCA_029204225.1 Diphasiastrum complanatum | reverse complement strand
GCACTACTTCAGGTCATGGGTCCTGTTGGGGGTATTCCCAACAAAGTGTAAATAAATAAAATCCTCCAATAAATGTGTTGCGAGGGCATGGCATCCTGCGTGTATAAGCCCATGGCCCAATGAGCACGCAATTGAAGTTGTAAATAAAATAAACTTGACTTGGGCCTTGTAATTAAAATAAAACTAGAGGCCCAATGTCATTTTTAAACTTAGAGATCACTTTTTAGAGTTGGGTCCAAATTGGGACTCACATGAATCTTGTGATTTCTAATGTATTTTTTGTGGACCCTTGGATCAAGTTGGGCCAAGATGAATGGATAGGATCATTGTGAATATTAGCCAATAAGATTGAGGGGCAAGGGCCTTTTCCATTTTATAAAAAGGCACCATTTGTACACTATTTTCATGCTTAATGAGGAGGAAACTCTATCATTTTTGGAAGAGAAGCATCCTCATTTGCTATTCACTACTTGCTATTGCTCTTGATTGTGTTTTCCATTGCTTTCTATTTCTATGTTTATTGTTTGCCATAGTGAATGTTTTTCCATTAGCAAGCATAAGGAGCATTTGAGCTAACGTCCACCCTCACTCTCTATCTCTCTCTTTCTCTTCCCTTCTCAATCTCTTCTTCTCCATTCCTTCTCTTCAACCAAAACTATGATGAATGTTAGTGTAGAGGAGTAGAGTTAAAGAGGAGTAGTATAGTGGTGAGTAGAGTTAAGGGAGAAAGTAGGAAATTAACTAAAAGTAGTATCTATGCATAGTTAGGCACCTATCTAGTGATCTAACCTTTGTTGATAGGCGGAAGGGCTATGCTACGAGAGATCTTCGGCCTCACAGCAACTCAAAACACTTATTCACATCCTCTGTCCACACCACTAGCCCTCTGGCTTAGCTTCTTATAGTCTTTCAAGGCCTGAGTAAGGGGAAATGCCAATCGAGCAAATTGGAGAATATGCCGATGGAAAAATCCTACAAACCCCAAGAAAGACTTGATTTCCCGAACTGTGGTGAGAATAGGCCAATCAATAACCCTCTGGATACGATCAGCCTCAATCTCCACTCCCGAACTATGGTGAGAATAGGCCAATCGAAAATCTTATGCCCCAAGTAGGACAATTCCTTAGTCAGAAAGTCACACTTAGACTCCTTGAGAAAAGCTTTTCCCTTCTTAGGATGTCTAAGACAATCCTAAGATGTTGTTTATGTTCCGCCAAAGTCTTACTGAACACTAGGATATCATCTAAGAATACCACTACAAATCTTCTCAAATATGGCCTGAACATATCGTTCATCATCTGTTGGAAAGTCGTCGGTGCATTGGTCAAACCAAAAGGCAACACCAAAAATTTGTAGTGACCAAAGCGAGTTCAAAACCCGGTTTTAGGTGTGCCTTAATGCGTATTTGATGGTAGTCCGATCTTAGATCTATCTTGGTAAAGTACCCAACACCACCAAGATAGTCAATTAGATCATCCATCCACGGTAGTGGATATCTATTCTTAATGGTTACCTTGTTCAATTTCTTAGCAGCCATCTGCGAAGTAGCATGGTGAAATTCTGTTGAGGAATGTTTAGTTGCAAGCCATGCACAGGAAAGTGCCATGGGCTTGAGCGCCTAGTGAAGGCCTTGACAATTATCAATGTCCCATAAGTAACTACTTGCCTTGAACTCTCCCATATATAAGTTGGGGTTTCTCTATATCCTTTATCCCCTGGTACCAGCCCTTTTTGGAAGTTAGACGGATGGCGGGTGGCTAGGCGACTAAGGTTGGGATCAAGTACGCGGCTCGCGTGGGTACGTGTGTGTGCGTGGCCCTGAGGCCCACATTCTTTACATGGTATCAGAGCCAGTATGGTCCCTTTGCCTGTGCTTGCTTGAGTGGGGGTGTTGAGGAATGTTTAGTTGCAAGCCATGCATAGGAAAGTGTCGTGGGATTGAGCGCCCAGTGAAGGCCTTGAGAATTATCAATGTCCCATAAGTAACTACTTGCCTTGAACTCTCCCATATATTTGTTGTATATTTGTTGTGACGTTCATCTTTTCTCAGAAACCTTCCATTAGTGAGGATCCAGAGGCTGTTAATGAAAGCAGAGTGTCACAGTGTCACTCTTTGATCATTTTCTGGTTTTGTATACAGGACATCATCAGACTCAATATACTTGTATTCTTCTTCCTCCTCTTGGCAATGGAGACTGTTGCTCTATTGAAGCAATGGATCAAGCCTGAGGTTTGTGTTGGTGCGCCCGAGCCAGAAACCCTAAAAGTAGTATAGGGAAGTTAGGCCTGTCAGACAAGAAATTGGTCAGATTTGGTCGAATGTCCCTCGAACTTTTGACGAAAGGTGGCTACAAGTTTGTGTGCTCGACATGAATCCACTACACCAGTTGCAGTTCAATTTTGATGTCATTTTCTTGAAAATGCCCTTCATGTTAGAAGGAACACCATTAGGGCACAATGAATGTACTACTTTTTGGCATTCTCGAGAAGTGGTTTAGTGTCACCGAACAGAGTCCGTTTTGTCTGCCATCTATTCATACTGTGTTGCACATCAAGACGACTCTGAAGCACCAAATCAGGTTCCAAACTGTTCAGGTTTCACTGAAAAATGTGCGCCCGAGCTAGAAACCCTGAAAGTGGTACATAGAAGTTAGGCATGTCGGGGACCAGAAACAGGTCGAATTCAGTCGAATGCCCTTGAAACTTCGGACGAAGGTGGCTAAAAGTTCGTGTGCTCAACACAAATCCATTGGACCAATTGCAGCTCGATTCCGACGTCGTTTGCTTGAAAAACATCCTTCGTGTAAGAAGGAACGCCATTAGGGCACAATGAATGGACAACTTTTTAGCATTCACGAGAAGTGGTCTAGTGTCACCGAAACGGTCCGTTTTGCCTGCCGTCTATTATGTACTGTACTGCACGTTGAGATGAAACCGAAGCACCAAACCAGGTTCCAAATGGTTCAGTACTCATTGAGAAAAGTGTGTCTGAGCCATAAACCTTGAAAGTAGTACAAGGAAGTTAGGCTTGTTGGACCAAAAATTGGTCGGATCAGGTCGAATGCCCACAGACCTTTAGATGAAAGGTGGCTCCAATTCTCATACACACATACACACATGAACCCGCAGCACCAAACGAGGTTTCAAACCGTCCAATATTTACTGAAAATGTGTGCCCAAGCCACAATCCCTAAAAGTAGTATAGGGAAGCTAGGCTTGTCGGACCAGAAATTGGTCAAATCCAACTGAAACCCCCCAGAACGTTGAACGGAAGGTGGCTACAAGTTTGTGTGCTCGACACGAATACACTGGACCAGTTGCAATTCGATTTTGATGTCGTTTGCCTGAAAACGCCCTTTGTGTCAAAAGGAATGCCATTAGGGCACAACGAACGGACAACTTTTTGACATTTCTGAGAAATGGTCCAGTATCGCCGAATGGAGTCCGTTTTGTCTATCGTCTGATCCATATTGTGCTACACATGGAGACAAACCCGAACACCAAACCAGGTTCCAAACCATCCAGTATAAGCATACATAAACTTTTGTCCAAGCCAGTAATCTTGACAGTAGTACAGGGAAGCGTAAAGACATCAAGTTTTGGAGAAATCAAGGCATGCACATGCACTCATATAGACACACTCATATAGACACTCATATAGACATGCACATGCAAGTCCGACGACGTTTGTCCAGAAACGCCATTTCTGTCAAGGGGAATGCCACTAAATGGACTACTTTTTAGCATCCCCAAGAACTGGTCCAATGTCGTCGAACGGAGTCCATTTTTCAGACCGTCTGTTCCATCCTATGCTACACACCGAGATGACAAAAAACGTAGCCTTGGGATTCAAGCAGAAACCCTAAACATAGCCTTGAAACTCAAGGCCTGTCAGATTCAGTAAAAAACGGTCAGAACTTTGGAGGCGAACCCATTGGACCATATGAAGCTCAATATTGACGCCGTTTGTCTGAAACGCCCTTTCTATCAGGGGGAATGCCACTAAATGGGCTACTTTCCATCATCCCCAAAAACTAGTCCAGTGTCATCAAACGGAGCCATTTCTCAGACCGTCTATTCCATCATGTGTTGCATGCCAAGACGAATCCACAAGACTAAACCGGACTCCAAACGGTTCAGTACTCACAGCAAAATATACGTCCAAACCAGAAACCCTATACGTAGTTATGGGATTCTAGGTCCGTCGAGCCAATAATTGGTCGGATTCAGTAGAAAACAGTCAAAACCTCGGCCGGGAGGTGTCCATAGGTTTGTGGGCTTGACATGAATCCACAGGACCATTTGCAGCTCAATTCCAATGCCGTTTGTCCAGAAACACCCTTTTGGCCAAGGGAATGCCACTAAATAGACTACTTTTCAACATCTCCGAGAACCGGTTCAGTGTCGCCGAATGAAGTCCGTTTTTTAGATCGTCTATTCCGTCCTGTGCTGCACGTCGATACGAACCTACAACACTAAACTGCACTCCAAACGGTTCAGAACTTATAGTGAAATGTGCATCCCCAAGCCAAAAACCCTAAACGTAGTTCTGGGATTCTAGGCTCGTCGAGCCAGAAATTGGTCGGATTCAGTCAAAAAATCAGAACCTCAGATGGGAGGTGTCCACAGATTTGTGGTCTTGACATGAACCCATAGGACCATTTGCAGCTCAATTCCGAGGCCATTTGTCCAAAAATGCCCTTTTTGCCGAGGGAAATGCCACTAAATGGACTACTTTTTAGCATCCTCAAGAAACGGTCTAGTGTCGCCGAACGGAGTCCATTTATCAAATGGTCTGTTTGTCGCTGCACGCCTAAACGAACACACAAGACTAAATCAGGCTCACAACAAAACGTGCGTCTGAACCAGAAACCCAAATCTAAGTCTTTAAAATCTGGCTCTGGCGGCACTGTTGAGAGTGGATCCTTGGTGTGAGAATCAATTTGCTTGGAATAGCTCGGGAGATCATCTCCCCAAGGTTCCTCCTGAATTGCATCTTTTTCATAAGTACTTTCTAAGACCTTCTGAGATTTTCCTGACAAATATTTCTGAGGGGGTTTGGTGGAGATTATGATGCGCCTTTTCAGTGAATGAGGTGAAGGAAATTCTTTGAAGCTCTCGGTTTCTTCTGAAAAATACAAAATGCTCCCCAGCGTCCTCGTGATAATCTTAGTTGCCAAACTCTGCAATGATGGAGTCAGATGGTCCTGCAAAGTTATAACAACTGGAAACTTGGAAGCCACAAAAGCATGATCCTTGATGGCTTCTTTGTAGATCAAGACTGCCTGTGGATCGGGACTGCCAGTGGATCAGTCGTATTGTGAGTCTCTCTCTCTCTCTCTCTCTCTCTCTCTCTCTCTCTCTCTCTCTCTCTCTCTCTCTCTCTCTCTCTCTCTCTCTCTCTCTCTCTCTCTCTCTCTCTCTCTCTCTCTCTCTCTCTCTCTCTCTCTCTCTCTCTCTCTCTCTCTCTCTCTCTCTCTCTCAAATGGTTATGGAGACACAACTTGGCTAAACATATCTGATTTGAATAGATCATACTAAGATCTTCTGGCGTGCTGTGTGGATGCGACTCTCTCTGGTCTGCTCTCTCTGTGTGGATGCGATTGACAGGCTGTGTGGATGCCACTCTCTCTGATACTCTCTCTCTCTCTCTCTCTCTCTCTCTCTCTCTCTCTCTCTCACACACACACACACACACACACACACACACACACACAAAGACACACACAATGATAGATTGCGTTGTCATTGTGTGTGTGTGTGTGTGTCTTGCTCACACACACACACACAAATGTAGATTGCAAAATTTCTCTCTCTCTCTCTCTCTCTCTCTCTCTCTCTCTCTCTCTCTCTCTCTCTCTCTCTCTCTCTCTCTCTCTCTCTCTCTCTCTCTCTCTGTGACACACACACACACACACACACACACACATTTTGCAATCTGCATTTCTGTGTTTCTCTCTCTCTCTCTCTCTCTCTCTCTCTCTCTCTCTCTCTCTCTCTCTCTCTCACACACACACACACACACACACACACACACACACAATTATAGATTGTGATGTCATTCTCTCTCAAAAACACACACACACACACACACACACACACACACTACTAGAGTCTATCGAATTATTTGTTTGGATTTACGATTTTTGTAAGTAAGTGTTAAAAAAATGCTTTTATCAATAAAAATTTTAAAATAATGGCCTCAGAGTCAAAAGGTACAAATATTTTCACTCTTCGAGTTGATTCCAGCAAGTATATGTATGACCATATTTGATTTAAGTTTGACTGAGATTCTTAAAGATCATATTCAAAGTGATGAAGTTTTACAGCCTTTACGGAATTTCTTAACTTTATCTCAAGTTAAATATCTTCTAAGTATGAGCTCCAATTTAAATGATGTAGAAAGCAATATTGCTCTATTTTTTGAGTTCTTTGCATTGACTATATGGATGATTAGTTTAAAGTATTTTTGTAATGTGGATCATAATCATGCATATAGGCATGTTATCTTTTCTCAAATAGAATTGATACAAAAAGCCTAATCACTCAATCCTAAGCGAGATAACCAGAATTAATGTTGTTGTACACACACACACACACACACACACAATGATAGATTGCGATGTCATTATGTGTGTGTGTGTGTGTCTCTCTCACACACACACACAAACAATGATGAATTGCATTGTCATTCTCTCTCTCTCTCTCTCTCTCTCTCTCTCTCTCTCTCTCTCTCTACCATATTTGAGTGTTGTCTTGCCAATGGATGACTTGCCGGGTTGACATCTTTAACCTCCTAAAGAAGCTGTGCTCATTCGAAGACAACCAATAATAAAAGAACTACAATATGTAGGCACTGCTGTTGTCAAGGAATAGATCTGATTTCAACGAAGAAATTTGCTAAAGAGCTTATCCTCGATCAGCTTCTTCATGTGTTCCTTTTGCAGGCAAATGGCAATGTCCCTGCTCCTTCCACCATCTGGAGACAGTAAAATGTCCCTCTCCTATAATGTGCGGAGGGATAGAGAAAGCGAAGAACAAAGGACTCCCCCACCTTTACAATGTGGTGTTGTCTATGTCTGTAACCGTTTTTGGATCGAAAGAATAGTCGATGGCTCTCCCTGCTTTGCCTGTTGCTATCACAATTGTTGCTGCATTGTCGAAGAATTCCCTAGGCTATGAGGGCTCCCATCTTCCTTTGATGGAGAAAGGCAACGAGTAGTTCGTGTCTATGGCATCAGCCAAGCTACGGGCTCGCGTCACAGACGCCCAAACCAGAGCAGACAATACCCTCCCAGCAAACCATTGTTGCATTTGCCAATCAACAAATTAATCTGCTATGGACGGTATCCCTGTTTGAAGGTCCGACTCAATCATCTATATAAGGTAGAAGGATGATCAAGGAGAGAATTTCCTTTGGAGACTGACAGCCACATGAATATTTCCAATTGAAGCTTAGAAATTCAAATGTCAGAGTCACGGATCTAGTCAAAGCGAGGAAAGCAAGTGAAACGTCACTGGTCATGACAGCCACAAGACCTACCTATCCATGTTCACTATGGATGCTTACTTTAAAAAAAGATAATTATATTACATTGCAGGCAAGGGGGCCGATAAGGGTAATAGAACGAAGACTCTGCAATCTACCAAGAAGGTTACAGGCTGCAATAAGGCCACAGAGATGCGACATCCACTCTACTACCACTAGAGCTAGATGACTATCGTAGTTTGAAAATCCAATATCATGACACATTGAAACTTGATTCCAATAAATCCTCTAACACTAGACAAAGGATGAGTCGCCAGGAGGAGAGTTGGAGAGGAATGCACACTAAACAAATGTAAACTCAATCAGATTACAACATAAAAGAATGGAACCATCAATAATTCTAGCTCCTCCTTGACGTGCGTGTTTCTCTCCAATTTCATTACAACTCACGAAATCGCAGGGTATCAATCGCGGCCAGAAACACAATACATTGGACCTCACCACTATCCACGTAATCACGATGTCTTCACAACTACAGTACTGTAGCATCAAGAAACTATAAAATTAAGACATGGATGAAACAATTAAATCACCGCACAGAACATGGCAAGATGGCTTTGTTTGATATTAGCACTGAATAAATAGTACAATGATCAACCTAATTAGAAAGCGTCAGCCTCGCCTAGGGCAAACGATTACGATGCTCCCTCAAGACTTCAGAAAAACATTGTGCCAACAAAGATGCCCTCAAGAGAGCCGCATGTCCTAAAGAAAGCTCAAGAAAGTTATCACATTAGAGATCCACACCCACAATGAGAAAGACACACATACACACAATGACAACACAACTTTGTCATTGTGTGTGTGCCATATATATATATATATATATAGAGAGAGAGAGAGAGAGAGACATTGTTAGAGAGAGTCGAGCCAGGGAGAGAGCCGCCAGCCTGCCTGCCTGCCCTCAACAAAGCTGCCCTTAGGAGAGCCGCCTGCTTGCCTGCCCTCAAGAAAGCTGGCACAATCGGGATCCACACTCGTGCTCGCGATGCAGATCCTTCTATGTCAATGCTAGGATACCAGCATTGTAATGAGAGAGAGAGAGAGATTCATTAGCAAAACTGAATTGGCCCATTAGTTATTAATGAAAAAGTGGGCATTTAAGATTTAGAGTGGCCAATAAAGGCTTAGGACCAGGGTAGCCTGCAATATGCATGAATGCATGGGGAGGAGGGCCATGCATCTTCCTCCCCATACATGCATCCTGTTTTTTAAAATTTTAATTCAAAAAAAGCTTATGCATGGGTGAGGAGAGGAGGATGCATGGGTGCAACCATACACATGCGCAAAAGTGTACATAAGTTTTTATATATATATATATATATATATATATATGTATATGTATATGTGTGTATATATATGTATATGTATATACATACATACACACACACACATATGTGTGTGTGTGTGATATATATATATATATACACATATATCTATACACACATATATATGTATATATATATATATATACACACACATATATATACACATACACACATATATATATATATACATATACACATATATATATATACACACACACATATTATATAGTATATAGTATATATATATATATATATATATATATATATATATATATACACTATGTGTGTGTATATAACATTTTTGCACCACAATAGCTCAACTCTTCTTGCTTGCCTCCTCCCTCAAAATGAAGCACCTATTCTCTCTTGCCAATGTTAGTCTCTAACCAGGGTCATTATGAGCCCATGGCTCTGATACCATATTGTGATTTCATGCACCAACAGAAGGTAAGAACGTAGAGAGAGAGAGAGAGAGTAACTAAACAACAATGTATATTGAGTAATGAATGAGTGGGCAATAGTCTTATACAATGAGAGAGAGTATTACAATATGAAACGACGTAGTCACAAGGAACATAGTCAATTATTACATTATCCTAAGTTATTACATTATCCTAAGGACCAATGGTCTTATTATTAATTACGTGGCTTATTGATCAATGTCTTATTCGGATAAGGTGACACCAGCTCCCATGTATCATTTTCGGTAGCCACTTGCAATCCCTCGCCCTCTTGCATTAGAATGGTGATGCCTGCAATGTTGGAGTGTGCATTTAGGCCAAAAACTTTTTCTGACTCTAGGCACGCAGGATAAAACTAGAATGCTATTGGATCCGATAGCTAATTAGAAATTTTTCTAGATTGTAGGACATCCATTGTCGTCACTCCATTCTTCGCAAAACCGATCAAAACATACATTGTTCCACTTCGTGTTTCTGCACCATCTGTTGGGACATTCCTTCACTATCTGCACAACATCAAATGCATTGTGCACCATCGTTGGATAGATCTCTTTCTCTCTAGCACATTTTGGAGACTGGATTCTCTCTCCGTCTCTCTCTCTCTCTCTCTCTCTCTCTCTCTCTCTCTCTCTCTCACACACACACACACACACACACACACATTTTGGAGGCTTCATATCTAGAGGGTGGATTGGCAGAGGCTCGTCATTTTGGACGAGACTCACGAGTGAAAACAGTGAGCTGAAGTTGAGGTTGCAAACAATGGAGCAACAAACGCAGCTTCAAGATGGTATGCACATTAGTTTACTCTTCAAAAGCTTAATGTTGAAAACAATAGCATATACATATATGAACTTTTTGTACATGATTATGCTTTGTTCCACCATATATGTTGAATTAGCTTTGTGAGATTCTTTACACTAAACTGTTAAGGATGATATTTTGATTGTATAAGTTGTCCCTGCCACTGATGAGCCAACACTAACCAAAACAACTATGGGGCTACTCGCATTTCTATGGGCAGGAGGATGGAGGCGTGCTAGCATTACCTTTTTTGAGCGAAACGAAGGCTAAATGGCAGGGCACCAAAGGGCCAATCGCTGGATTTCTATGGGCAGGAGGATGGAAGCGTGCTAGCATTACCATTCTTGAGCGCGGACCTCTTGTTGTGTTACCCTTGCCTTTTTTTGAAATGTATCATTAATATGAGTAGCTAATGGTTCTAACTCTTCACTGTTCATCTCATTCAAAGAATTGCAAGTATACAAACAATAGGATAACCAAGCTCTGGATTGAAACACTCAGCCTTTGCATTGAGTTCAGTTGAAGCACTTCTTTTTGGATTTGAACAGATTTCAACTGTTTAGGCTCATCTGGTTGACAACAAGATGGCACACCCTGCTCGCAACAGCTGCAACACGACCTCCTTCGATTCTGCCAACGTTCACAACAGTTGCAGCAACAACCTCCTTCGATGACTGTCAGTGCAATGGCAGTAGGGTAGGATTGAGAGCACCATTGGGTTGTGCTGGCTTAGATTCGACATGCCAACAATGGCAAAAATGAAGGATATCCCCACTCCAAGTTTAAGCTCTTCTTTTTTATTTTGAACAGATTTCAACTATTTAGGCTCATCTGTTCTTGCAGGATCGGATCAAGGTTGGAGAAAAGGCTGGAGTTCTGGGGATGCTGTCAAAATTGTTCGTGAGAAGAATAAAGTCAGCGTGACTTCGGAAAGTGCATTTTTAAAAAGGTTGGCAATTCAATGTCTGGTCATTGTTATCTACCTGTCTTACCTATTTTAAGTCTGTAGAGAGTAGCCTTTTGCAGCATTACTAGAATCATTTAGTTTCTATGTTTCTTGGAAATGATGGTGCATCTGTCTTTCTTGAGTAGGCTCCTTCATGCTTCCTGTAACTTCTGCATCTTTTGGTTGTCCTTTTTATCATTACATGTAGATTGTTGTAGAGCTCAAGTTTCGTCTCTACCATTGATCACAGATTTATTTTTGATGCATCCGTATTGCTATCTGAAAGATTTAGATTTTCTAGCTTAGTTCCATTAACTTTGGTACCATTTGGCTGGCTACCGCGTTGATCATAGACCGGTATGGCGCTCTTGAACCGCGCCTTAAACTACATGGAGCAAAACTTTCAGTTCGTTGGAAGATCAAAGAGGAACCGTAGAAGATTTCCGAGTCAGAAATCTACGAGACTCTCCATGATTGATGAGAAGAAGAGGTAGCCCAAGCGGAGGCCATCAATCTTGCCTCCATTATTCGCTTCCCGAAAAGAATCCATAGTATGTGTTTGGTGTTAGATTTTGATTGATCTGAAGGTTTTTTTTAAAATGCTCAGTTCTAGAAAAGAGTTTCGTTTGTAGTCTATTTATCTTTCAGTAAACAAATGTCAAGGTCAAATGAGGTCGTGTAGCAATGAAGCAGATGTTCAAGCGTACTATAGGGATCTTGCTTCAAGAATACTTCCATTACATTTAGAGTCGAAAGACTATTGTAAGTTAGCTCCAAAAAATCCAACTCTTTTAGCTCTCCCAGCCAGGGAGGAAGACTCCCAGTCAGATTACAGCCTCCACATGTAGCTTCTGAAGGTTTATGAGCTCAGAGGGAAGGTTTCCCCACCTGAAATTATTGTAGGAAAGGCACCACATCGCCTTGGTGTATGGACGCAGCCTTGGAATACCTTGTGGTTGGTGTTTGGACTTGGCTGCGAAATTGGCATCAGATATGGATTTGGTCATGGCATAGGAGTTCGTTGGGATCATTCTCAGATCAAGTAACATGATAAGAAGTGCATTGTATTAGAAATTTAGGGACAAATCTTCACATTTTTGCATAAGTACGTTCATTGCAAACATTACTTTGTGATTCAAATAACTGCTCTCCAATTTTTATCTTTTTATCTCTCTTTTTCTGAATATGCAAATGTCTACATCAAATTTATATCATCCAGAATAGGTCATATCATTCCGGTGTATTTTTCTCTCTTTGGATCGTAAGTAGTAAATGCTTCAAGAACTCCTTCACACTCGGGTTCTTGATGTGGAGTCAGACATGCAGGCAGTTGGATAGTTGTTGGTGGATTTTGGGTTTAGGGTCCCTGATGTCGATTTTGGTTCATCTCCATTCTTTTGCGAGGAGATGTTTTAGAAGACTCAATTTTTTCAGAAGACTCGATTTTTTGGAAGACTCAAATTTTTCGGAAGACTCCAATTTTTTGAACCACTCAAATTTTCGAAAGAATCGATTTTTCGGAAGACTCAAATTTTTTGGACGACTCGAATTTTTCCAATGACTCCAATTTTTCCAAAAGATCGAATTTTTTGAAAGGATCAACTTTTTCTGAAGACTCGCATTTTTTCAAAGACTCAAATTTTGGAATGACTCGAATTTTTTGAGACTCAAATTTTTGGAACGACTCGAATTTTTCGAGACTCAAATTTTTCCAATGGATTGAATTTTTCAAATGACTCGAATTTTTCAAAGATTTGAATATTTCCAAAGACTCGAATTTTTCCAAAGACTAATTTTTTTTCAAATGGATCGAATTTTTCAAATGATTCGAATTATTTTTTTGACTACCTAAAATTGCTTCTTTTTTTTTTTCAAGCTTTCAAATCTCTATCTTGGCCCACCATTTTTATAAATGTTTAACCACAAGCCCAAACTCACTATCTTTAACTCCAAAGGATCAAATTTTTCCAAAGACTCGAATTTTTCCAAAGAATTGAAGGACCCTTTGTACTGTCAAGTCGAATTTTTCAAAAGACTCGAATTTTTTCGAAGACTCAAATTTTTCAAAAGACTCGATTTTATTCTCCAACGACTATGATTTTCTTGAAGACTCAAATTTTTTCGAAGACTCGAATTTTTCTGAAGACTTGAATTTTCCAAAGACTCGAATGTTTGATATTCGAGATGCGAGATGTGCAAGATTGGCCATCATCCAAATCATCGGCCGCCACCTAGATCTGCCTTCATTGCCCGTCAACGACGGACACTCTTTACTAGTATATATATATATATATATATATATATATATATATATATACACTAGTAAAGAGTGCTCGTCGTTGACGGGCAATGGAGGTCGATCTAGGTGGCGGCCAATGATTTGGATGATGGCCGATCTCGAACATCTCACATCTCGAATATCAAACATTCGAGTCTTTGGAAAAAATTGAGCCTTCAGAAAAATTTGAGTCTTCAGGAAATTTCTAGTCTTTGAAAAATAAAATGGAGTCTTTCGAAAAATTCGGGTCTTCAAAAAAATTTGAGTCTTTTGATAAATTCAACTTGACAGTACAAAGGGTCCTTCAATCCTTTGGAGAAATTCGAGTCTTTGGAAAAAATCGATCCTTTGGAGTTAAAGATAGTGAGTTTGGGCTTGTGGTTAAACATTCATGAAAATGGTGGGCCAAGATAGAGATTTGAAGGATTGAAAAGAAAAGAAGCAGTTTTAGGTAGTCAAAAAAAAAAATTTGTTCATGATTTATGGGTAAAACTTTGGTAATTCAAAATAAATAAGAAAGCCATGTAATAAAGATTATTGGCTAAAGTTTAAAGCACATTGAAGTATGTGGAGACAGATCTTCTCTCTCTCATTTCATCATTATACATGATTCTCTTTGGGTTCTACTACTCATTGGTGCACTATCTTGGTGATATCTTGCAATCTTGTGTGTAGAATGCTCATATTTTGTTATTTTCAGTTCCACACGTGTGAAATACAGTAGGGTACTGTAATTGTATGGATAGCAAACATATTTTATGTTTTGGTTCATGTTTGATCAAGTTCTCTTAGAGTTTGCATCTCATTTTGTATGTAGATACTGATTTTTCTACATTGGCAGGATTGTTGGTTTGCTCCTTATTGCAACCAAAGGCCAGAGACATGGATTGGATCTTGAATGATCTAAAATCCTTCACATGGTATCAGAGCTCTTGTGTTTCAGGTTATGAAAGGATCAGCCATCTTTAGCAAAGATTTGGAGTTACCAATGCTAGGGCATGCTAGATTGATTTCTACTCAAAAATCAGCATTTTTGCATGTGTAGAATTGATCTTTTGTAGGTCAAAAAAGTACATTTTCTTTGGAGACTCAAGCTCACACAAAGTCGAAGGCCAAGGCTCTATTTCGACTACAATTCCCAGATGGTATCACTAGACAGCCTGATGGTGTACTCTATGTCCCCGAACTAACAAAGAACTTATTGTCTATAAGCAAGATCACTAATCAAAACTATAGAACTTTGTTTACTTCTAGTCAATGTTCCATTCTTGACAAGAACTCATATGTAGTTCTCTTTGCACATAGAGAAAAAATATTATAGATCTTGAGTCATGATTATGCACTTTCTGTGAGTAATTCAGTTGCTCATGCATGGCATCAGAAATTAGGTCACTTAAACATCAGGTCTATCTTGTATATGCATCATAATAGTATGGTCAAGGATATGAGAATTGTCTCCACAAGAAGTCAGACTGTCTATGAAATGTGCTTACTAGAAAAACAACCTAGGTCAAGATTTCCTAAAAGACGAGCCAAAAGGAGTAAGTCTATTCTTGAATTAATCCGTAGTGATTTATGTGGTCCTATGAGTGTGCTCTCTTTGGGTCAAGCTTTATAATTCACCACTTTTATTGATGACCTCTCCAGATTCACCAGAATTATGTTCATCATGAACAAGTCTGAAGCATTCAACTGTTTCAAAGAATTTAACAGTTTGTTGAGACTCAAACTGGTCAGAGGATCAAGACCCTACGGTCTAATTCAGGGGAATGACGGACTACTTATCTTCATGAGGTGTCACTGCCAACTACACTCTACAACAAAACGGAGTAACTGAAAGAAAAAATCGAACACTTCTAGATGCAACACGATCCATAATGTCCAATGCTCAGTCACCCAAGAAATTTTGGGCTGAAAAAATTTCTACAGCCTGATCTCTACAAAACTATTCCAGCACAAAGGCTGTTAGCTCTAAAACTCTGTTTGAAGTCAACTATGGTTACAAACCAAGTCTAAAACACCTTCGTGTGTTTGGATGTCTCTGCTATGCACAAATACTGCCTAATTTGAGGAAGAAGCTGGACCTAGTTAGCTACAAGCAACTTCGCATAAAGCATATCGCATCTACGATGTTGAAACTAGTCAACTCTCAGTTAGCCACGACGTTGTCTTCCTTGAAGACAAGTTCTATGATTTTAAATAGAAGCAGCAAATGCAGGATTTCCAACAACTCCATTTACCATCGATAGGCCTGGACCTACAATTGTTCAACCACAACCTAAAGATATCCCTATCATTCACCCAAGAGAGGATCTGCTCAGGAACCTGCACCTTGAAGATCTACTCGACAACGACAACAAACTGATCATTTCATCCCTCAGCATTTATCAGTCATGATGAACATGCCTCTATTGTAGAAGCATTGTCAATGGCAGATACATACAAATGGAAAGCTGCTATGGATGTTGAGTATAGCTCATTGATGAAGAACAAGACCTTGAGTCTTGTTGATCCTCTTGAAGGTACAAAGCTAATTGACACTAAATGAATCTTCAAACTAAAGCTCAAGCCAGATGGATCAATATCCAAATGAAAAGCTCAATTGGTGGTTAAAGAATATGAGCAAGTATATGGGATAGATAATTACATTGACACTTTTAATCTAGTGGTTAAACATCAATATTCGAACCTTGTTGGCTATAGCTGCTGTAGAAGATCTGGACATTCATCAGATGGACATTCATATAGCATTCCTTAATTGATATATTCAAGAAGATGTTTATATTTATCAACCAGAAGGTTATGTCCTTCAAGGTCTAGAGCATAAAGTATGAAAATTACAGAAGACTTTCTATGGGCTCAAGCAAGCTCCTAGGGCCTGGTTTGAAAGAATTAATCACTTCTTGTTGCAACACCAATTTACTTCTTGTTGTACAGATTCAAATGTGTATCTCAAGTGTAAAGGCCCAAGCTGTGTCATAATAGTCTTATATGTCAATGATTCTTTAATCATCAACAATTCAAATCAGTTATTGCTTGAAACAAAATCTTTACTTTCACAAGAATTTGAAATGACTGATTTAGGCCCAGTTTATACTTGGTATGGAGATCACCAAAGATCGCACAAGCAGAAGGATCACTATAAGCCAAGAAGTCTATCTAACCAATGTACCAGATATATGGCATGGAGGATTGTAAGCCGATAGATTCACTTATGGATCCAGGATCCAAATTATCAAAAGACATGTGCCCCAAAACCGAAGCAGAACAAAAAGAGATGCGCAAAGACCTTATCAGTCGATAATCGGATCAATAATGTATTCTATGATCTGCACGCGACCTAATCTTGCATATATGGTAAGCACATTGTCGCAATACATGTCCAATCCAGGCTTACAACATTGGAAGGCTCTTCAAAGAGTATTGAAGTACATTATAGCTACGAAGCATTATGCTTTGTGCTATAATGGAAACACATAAGTTGCACTCACATTAGTCACCTATTCAGATTCAAACTGGGTATGAGACATTGATATCAAAAAATCCACATTTGGTTACATTTGTTTCCTTGTAGGAGGACCCATCTCATGGAATAGTAGAAAACAAAAATACATTTCTTTGTCCTCTACAGAATCCAAAAATGCTGTAGCTACAATAGTAGTGAAGAAGATTATTTGACTCAGAAGGTTACTACAGAATCTGCAATCTCCACAAACCAGTCCAACTATACTCCATTGCGACAGTCAGAGCTGTATAACTCTATCTCTGAACCCACGAACTCATTTTAGAACTAAACACATAGAAGTTCATTCATTTTCTTAGAGAGAAAGTTCAGAATAAAGAATTTGTACTAACTTAATGTCATACGCAGACAGTATGTTGGCTGACATTTTGACAAAACCCTTGTCGAGAGAGAAACATGCTACCTTGATAGGTATGTTAAATCTCAATTCAGTTTCAAATTCATAGTAGTAAGCTTAAGGGGGAGTGTTGGAGTTAATCTTACTTAATCCTACTCACTCTAACTGCCCTCTAATTCACTCAAGTAAGTCACTCTCTTACATCAGTATGTAAATGAACTATTTCTCGCACAGTCTTCAGTTTTACACGCAATTTTCAACAGGCGAAGAATGTGACAATTGTGTTCTACTCAACATTCCAAGCAACCGAGACACTTCCGAATTTTTGTGAGGAAAGCGAGGAATGCGAAATACTTTAGATCTACATGGAATTTCGTACAACATCTGTCTACATCTTCATGCTCCAATTAATAACCGATCTACGGATCAACTATAGAATTGTTAATGATCTTGTAATTGTAAAATTAGAATAACATAAGATCATTAAACAACTATATAATAAAGTGAGTGATTAGAGACATCAATCAACATATCGAGATCCAATCTAAGACATGAGATCATTGTAGAAGAACAATATCGATCAATTAGTATCTAACTCCTCAGAGTTAGAGATCATAGAGAGAAAGAGAGAGAGTAAAAGTATTTTGAATTGTAGCAATTATTTTTTTCTATAAGTAGGATCACGCGCAACGCAACTGTCTTGTGATCTGATCATTGTTACTACAACATTATTATACAAATTCGCTATCTTTCTATCATGTTGCATTCATATTGAATGTTTAATTATCTCTCACTACTCTTCTCTTCACTATCACGAATATCAATAACTAAGAATTTCATGGTTGTCTCAGACGCCTAATCATTTTTGCAGTTCTTTATGATTGTCTACGACACCTACACTGACATTCATTATCAACACAAATCAGAACAACTCTACTCTTCGATTCTCTAGTAAAATCAAGATCCTATAATCATTCTATTTCATTATTATTTTTCTTTGCTGGGATAATAACCTTATTCGCTATGGCCTAAAGCCCATTGTGAATCCCATCAGAGTGGAGCTAATCAAATCCCAACACATTGGTATCAGAGCCAATCAGTTTTTCCAACACAAAGAAGATCTTATGCCACAAGTGGTCACTACAACAAAATCCAAGCAAGATGTAGCATCAGATGGAATCAAATAGATAGCAAAACATCATCAGACAGGAAGTACCCACGGGCAATGTAGATCAGACTTGAAATTATCAGACCTGTTCAAGCAAAATAAGGAGAAAAACCACTCAAAATGATAAATTGGCTACCAAAATCTTTATAAGAACCTTCGTAGACCTCACCATAAACGGATCTATCCTATATGGATCTACAATAAGCTCAAAAAAATTACTTGTGAAGAAACAGTGAAACAATGGTCCCTGCAAGAGTTAAAGCCAAGAAAAACTTCAGAACCTTCGTAGGAAATCAAGATCATCAAACCAACCTTCGTAAGTAGCAAAAATGGAATCAAGACAGCCAAATTGACTTGCCTATGGGTTTGGTTTGCATAAATGTGATGACAGGAGCAAGTTGTGTGAAAGTTCCTTCCGTGCGAGATTTGAACTCTCGCATGACCTTCAGAACCTTCGCAACGCATCCAAATCAGCTTTTGAACCTTTTCAAAGCGAGGGAAATTTATTCCCAGCTTTTCATTTATGCCCTATGTCTAGACTTTGTCGTCGAGGCCTTTGGGACTTGGGATGAGGATAAATCAAGATTTTACATCCACTATCATGGTACCACGCACTGAGTGCATGTGAACCCCACATCCCTGGCTACTATCAGAATCATCTCCGATGATAGACCAAAGTCATCACATCATCAAAAGCCCCTGCTGCCATCGCACCCTTTCTGGACTCTTCGATGCCCCAAATTCACACAAATGACAAAGTATTTGATTGAGGCCATCACTGACCCATCATCCAAGCCGCTTTTCATCTCCTGAGAAACTTCCTAGTCATTGGAAGTTTGTGAAATGATCACATCCCATCCCTCCTTCTACACAAAATTGTAGAATCACATAAGGAATTTCGGACGGCCATTGTGGTGCCTTATGACTGGCATAACTTTGTAAGTTCTGAGCTACGAAGGGCCATCAAGCGGAACTCTCACCATAAGTTCATCGCGGACCCCCTCTTATTCGCGCTCTCTGTCACCCTCCTCAAATAGTAGGTTCGTGGATTCGACCGTTCGTCCATCATCACCACCATCATGACCTCCACTAATTGATGACCTCTTGTCCTCCCTTTTGACCCCACTTCCTCAAAACGCATGCGCGGCCTCTACATCTTCATCCCCAATCTGCAGGACCCGCCGCCGTGCCACCCATTCCGTCACTGATTTCATTGCCTTTGCGTCTTCTTTCTCTTTTCCTTCCTCTTCTGTCATCCCTTCCTCTTTCGTTACTATCGTAGTCACTTCATCGGCCACTGCCACTTTCTCTTCCTCTCCCCACGTCCCTACTCTTCCCATAACCATCAATCTCCAGGACTCCCAAATTTCCCCAGGCACCCTAGCCCTGGTGAAGTTGATCCAATTCACTCCACTCACCAAACATTCTTGACACCACCCTCCAATTTTCCATGACCAACATCATTTCTTTGAACAACCCATACCTCCTCCCATCCTCACTTCTGATCCCCTTTCTACTCCCACCACCATTCAGGATGTCGAGTCTAACAAACCATTGGACGATGGTGCATTTGGAAGTATTGTTTACATCCAGTCCCCTCTACGTGCTGACCCCGCCGCACTAGAGGAACTTGTACCAAAAGAACATCTGGTGGAAGACGACAACGAAGAGGAAGAGGCCACACCACAACCAGGCCCAACTGAGTATCTTGACACCAGCCGCTCCATGAGACATAACGGGCACCATGCTCAATAACATGGTAGTGGCAAAAAACAAGTTGGATGGCCGAATAGTCAAATTGGCCACCAATAACACCAAGCTGCATGCTGAGAGTTGGAACAACTCAAGCAAGACAACCAAGTGGTGCAACAACATACCAACGCTAAAAAGGCCAAGGTTCTAAAGCTAGAATAGCAAGAGACAATGCTTTAGAAATATATCAAAACACTTTACAACCTGGTGGTGGACGTAGCTGCCCAAGTCCAACAGGCCACGACTTCAGCCCAACAATAGCTCAACAATAGCTCACACCCACTCTAGGCCTAGCTTCAAGTTGTAGAAATAGAAAACCTATGGTTGGTAGCGAAGGTCGATGAATGCCTCTGCCTCCGCCACAGCCACCCGTACCCCCTCCGCCAGTACTCCCCATGGATCCACAACCTCCGCTGCTGCACCTACGCCTGTGCCATCACCGTCAGATCTGCACGGTCCGTCCACATCCTCGAATTTTCTCTAATAATCGGGTTTTACATGCTGATTTTTTCAATTATTGCAAACTTAAACTTCAATATTAGCCCGATTTTCCGTGCGAAAATATCGACTAACATCTCTCTATGTGCACATATCTTTTTGAGAGTAAAGCAAATTTTGGACTTGTTCACTCTTTGTGTCTTCTCTCTCTACCTGAGAGCTAGCAATTTTTCTCTCTCTCTACTCAAGAGCAAGGTACTTGGTTTGGTCTCTCCTAATGAAAATAACTTAGTTTTTTCAAGTATATGTGAAAAACTTGTTTGTCTTTGGATGATCATAACTTTGTGTGTGATTGAGCTCTTGCCTAGATTCAAAGTGTGTTAGATAACTCTTGAAAATCCGAGTTGATCCATCCATCTTTGATAGATGTGCAATCTCACATGCATGTAGGCCTTGGTAGCTCATTGCAAGATCCTCAAATGTCCATTTTAAACATTTTGATCCTTCGAAAATTGCTTCCAAAAAGGCTGCCATCAAATTGGGTGCATGAGGGCTTGAATTAGAGGCAATACTACCTATTTTTCATACTATATACAAGTTTATAGGTTTATCAAGTTCAAAATAGAGAGTTATTCATGCTCAAAGACTATAAAAAATATACTAAATTTGGAAGTTTTGATACCCCTTATAGTGACCATTGCCTACCAAACTTGTTCACAACCTTTGGATAGCTTCATTACACTCTAAAAATGTGCATGCAAATATTTGTGCAAAGATATTTCGTGAATCCTCCAAAAAAGTGAAAAAACTATAAAAAATCCTTTTTTTAATTACCAATTTCTACTTTCTCTTTTTGGCATCCACATACAAGTTCAATTAGACCCTACCTACTATAATTCACCTACACTCAAGTGCCAAAGTTTCTAGTTATGCTCAATATTTATTCTTACTAATCAATTTTAGCCACAATCATTGAATTTTGACCAGAATAGAGAAATATGTAAGAAATGAACATAAAATCAAAAAAGGAAAGTTCTCCACATAGAAATAGAACTACAAGATAGCTTCCCACATTGGTACAACTATTTATAATAGCCATAGTGCCATTTGGCCACTTGCCTTGAAATAGCAACTTCTAGGTGCTTCACCAAAAACCTAGTTTTTAGTGACTAAATGCAATGTATCTATATTAGCCAATTAGAATGGGTCTAAATCCCCGACCTCATCCACAATTCTACTTGCCAAAAATAGTAAAAACACTATTTAGGCCTTTATTGACATAAAAAAATCTATCTCTAAGTTGAAATTTCACGTTGGCCTCAAAATTGACAAAATAACTTAACTAAACTAGTTGAAGTTTTCACACTCCCTCTTCAACTAGTTTTAGCATAGATTTTGGTCCAAGATTATTTCTATGCTTCATAAACAAGTCCTTTCCCAATGCTTTGGTGAAGATATCAGCCCCACACTCCCTTGATGAGACTTGTTGAAGCTCCACTTCTTTTGCCATGACTTGTTCTCTCACATAATGATAAACCACTTCAATATGCTTGCTCCTTGCATAAAAAACAAGATTGCTTGCCAAAATTTGGGCTAAAAGGTTATCACAAAAGATGATTGGACACTTTTGAAAATCCAACAAATTAATATCGACCAAAACCATCCTTTTTATCCATAGCATCTCCTTTGTGCATGAAGTTAAAGCTTTTTACTCGGCCTCACTAGATGATAATGAGATTGTTGCTTGTTTCTTCGACATCCATGAAATAGCTCCATCATCTATGAAAATAGCATGTGCACTTATGAATTTCCTATCCATTTGATCTCCAACAAAGTCAAAATTTGAAAATACATACAAGTTAGGTGATGATCCTCTATAAACAATGCCAAAATCTTTAGAACTAGACATGTACCTCAATACTCTCTTGCCTAGCTTCCAATGCTCCACACTAGGATCATGCATAAATTGACTTAATCTACCAACACAATAGCTTAGATCAAGTCTTGTGATGGTTAGATATATGAATGAACCAACTAGCTTCTTATAGAGAGTAATGTCCTCAAAGGATCTTTCATTACCTCTTATAGTGAGCTTTACATTTGACTCCATTAGTGTATCAATAGATTTAGCATCTACCATATGAAATATTTTAGGAATAGAATTAGCATACTTCTCTTGACAAATGAAAGTAGATTGAGATGTTCTAAATACCTCTATTCCCAAGATATAATGTAAAAGACCAAGATCATGCACCTCAAACTCCTTTTTGAGTGCAATCTTGATATCATCAACATCTTGATTGTTTCCTCCACTCAAAATGATATCATCCACATAGATTAGAAGAATAGTAACATCATTTACAACAAATCTAAAATAAAGTGAATGATCATACTCACTCATTATGAAGTTTTGAGAAAGTAGAAAAGTGTTAAGCTCAGTCATTCAGAACTTAGTTCCACCTTGGAAGGAATTATATGAATCTCAATCCAATTTTCTCGTATTTAAGAAATTTCTAAAAAGTATAGGCTCAAATAAAAGAGAAATATATTTAAGGGCCTCCAGATCTGTAAATAATGAGATACCATTTGGGATCCAGATCTATATCTCATAAATTTTCAAAATATCCTGAACAAATAACCAATGGATTATTCTGTTAGTATTACCATCACAACAATCACTAACCATCGGTCTACATATCACTCTAGCACAAGAAATTCCCTTTGGAATCACTGATGTCCCACCACCAGCTTTCCCTCAAAGAATTCTCTACTTCTAGATTTGTTTATCAAAAAGTCAAAAAGACTATCTATATTATATAAAATATAAGATCAAAATCACAACCAATTCTTGTAGATACTTCTAGCCATTGAATTCTCTCATGCTCCTTGAGCATTACCACAAAGAATACCACTCTGCATACACCCAGTGTTTGGATGAAAAGTATCGTTCAGTTACTATTTGAAATGCCACAAGTGTATGCACTGAACCAAAAGGACCATTAAAAATTCAAAACCACGGAAGTATAATCCAATAGATATCCAATATTTATCCGAATTGTGCAAGGAATTCCATTCCTTCAAGAAGATCTTTAACCACCATATCCGATATTCCAGAGATCTTAATTTTCTCAAGAATGCAAAATACTGAATCAAGCAAAAGCTATATGCAAAGGCTAGAATCTTGATACATGTACTAATAGAATGCAACATCCACGATCATGAGAAATTTTTGTCTCCAAATTCTAGTAAGTAGATTAAAAAATCAGACTACTCCAAGTGATTTGACCTAGTATGATGCTAAGATATCAGAGATCCATTTCTACACTTGAAAATGCTTGATTTGTGCTAGAAACCACTCCAAAATTCATGTAGATCATAAACACTAAGATATGATATGGTATTGTCCCTGTCCATACAACAACAACTTAAAACAACATTTCACACTTGTGGATTCAAGTACAACAAGAAAATTGATATTCAATACACTAATACTCAAGATATCATGAGAAATATGCAAGAGAGGAACATAGAATCAAAAGAGGAAAGTTATCCACATAGAAAGAGAACTACAAGATAGCTTCTCCACGCTAGTATAGCTATTTATAACAGCCATAGTGCCCTTTGGCCACTTGTTCTAAACTAGCCCTAAAATAGCAACTTCTAGGTACTTCACTAAAAACCTAGTTCTTAGTGACTAAATGCAATGTATCTATATTAGCCAATTACAATGGGTCTAAATCGAACCTCATCCACAAATATACTTGCCAAAGATAGTACAAACACTATTTAGGCCTTTATTGACATAAGAAAATCTATCTCTACGTTGAAATTTCATGTTGGCCTCAAAACTGCCAAAATAACTCATTTTTCACATTGCACATCAAGGAAGATCCTAAAAAAATATTCGTGTTTATTGTTTTGTTCTTTTATGATTTTCTCAAATTTTTGGAGATTCACTAGTCATATAGATCAAGTGATATTGACCTTTTTGTTGCATCACGTATCTCTGGTTGTTTTGTTTATCCAAATTTGTAACAAAGTTTTTGTATCATGGATATTAAGTAAGGTTCAATATCTGCTATGTCAAAATATGAGTGCATGTAATTTTTTGGTATTGACCATAGACAACATTATTAGTGATTTGTAAAATTTATACACATCAATACATGTGCAACAATGAGACAACAATTTGCATAGAGATCTTAGACTACATGTTTTCTAGAAGAATTTGGTACTGGCTTAAAAGAGGTAGTGCACAATTGCTATGTTTTCGTTGAATCACGTTTAGAAGGATTTTCACATAGTCATAGATAATCTACTTATTTTGGCAAGCCCTTTTCAATGCTACTAGGAATGATCAACTATAAAATTTAGAATAGTTGCGTAATTCTTGCACTTGCAAAGTTTGGCCTCTCCTAATAAGAAGGTTCATGAATATGTTGGTTAATTAGATACTCCTATATACTCAAAATGAAATCCGATGTCATTCTACTCGAATAAGTATATTCCATATGATTCTTGTTCCTAGGGTATTGTTGTTTTGGGTTTTCATACACATGATATCATGCATAACAAGAAATTGGTTCAAATATGTTTCATTGACATGTTGTTTCTTAATTATCTTTTGTTTTTTTGACTCCTACTAGGCGCACTAACATACTTTATACAATATTTCCAAGGTGGCCATTTAGTAAGTTGAACTTGACAAGTGCCCTTCACAACCACCACACTATCCTCACATGCACATGTATAAATAAAAAATGTGTGGGAGGGAGGGGGATGAGAGGGATTGAGCAAGACCACACATCAATTTTTCATGCACCTACAATTATCCACTCGCAAATCCTCAATGTTTTTTTTGACACTTACTCCTTTGTACTAATAGATTTTCTCAATTTCTTTATATTTTTGTTTTTTTTTTACTCCTAGCCACACTAGCCACACTAGCATATTGTAAACCATATTTATTAAGGAGCACGAGGCCCCATACAATTGCTTCATAGGCTAGACAAAGATTCAAAATATAGCCTTGAAGGGCGGCCTTCACAACAACCACACTATCGTGCATCCACATTAACTTGGGCGACCAAGCCCACACATGAAGGTTTTATCCACCCACTACTCAATCTTGCAAATTTTCGCTTTGTCATGGTAGAGGTAAGAAGATGTTGAAATGATTTACCAAAAGCCAAGGTGTCACTACTAGGTGCGTTTGAGAGTGCTTTATCAACTAAAGTTCTTGTACACATGAAGCTTGACCAACTCTAACATGGAAACCAACTTAGCAACCCAACAACTTGTTCTCCATGAGTCTTGTATGCATGTACATGTCATCTTGAAGTATATTACATGCTTTAAGACTATGAGCAATTGGTTGCTTATGGAAAAATTTAATGATTTTTTTTGCCACTTTGACAATTGTTGAATCCACTCAACTCATTAACAATCAATAAAAGTAGGTTAGTTTCCCACACCATAATGCAATATTGGCACAAGGTGGTAAAGGTGGTTTCAATAAACTTGTCTTTTAGATACAACGCGAGAGTTGAGACCCAAGTATATGAGATGAGAATTGCAATG
Organism: Diphasiastrum complanatum; assembly: GCA_029204225.1. NCBI lineage: Eukaryota > Viridiplantae > Streptophyta > Lycopodiopsida > Lycopodiales > Lycopodiaceae > Diphasiastrum > Diphasiastrum complanatum. The sequence continues at coordinate 5,907,434 of CM055108.1, read as the reverse complement.
ACTTTGGCTTACAAGTTCTTAATCAGCCCTCTAATAGGTAGATGGAGGAAAACTTATGTTATCTCCAAGCTTGGAATTTGACGTGCACCATTACCTTTCATCCTGATGGGCTTTTTTCTTTCTTACCATTCACATCTTACCGTTCACATGACACGTATAATGCAAGGGTACCTTTTAAATATCATATCTATAAATTTAAAAAAAAATTCAGACTACCATGACATTTGACTTTTTAAAGTTACTTTTCAAATGGAAGGGCAATTTTTAAGTTTGCCATACATATGACGTGCTTTTGAAAATTTTGCCTTTCTTTGAAAGACAAACTAGCCTTTGACGTGCATTGGGGCTTGCAAATGCCAAGCCTAGACCGTGTTTGCACAATTGACCACACCTTAAATCCCTTGATGAAAATAGAGTCTTTCTACTGGTTCATTAACAATAAAAGGGTCTTCTTCCATTTTATATTTTCTTTGATTGCCACCATGTGTGGCAAATGACGTGACAAAGGTTTTTGAGACACCATAAAAAGTGAAATTAAACTTTTGGACAGAGGATTATGTTAAGTTATCATAGGAGCATTTTCTTTAAAAGGGTCTTCTTCCATTTTATATTTTCTTTGATTGCCACCATGTGTGGCAAATGACATGACAAAGGTTTTTGAGACACAATAAAAAGTGAAATTAAACTTTTGGACAAAGGATTATGTTAAGTTATCATAGGAGCAACTTAAAGAAAATGCTTCACCAACGAGCCAAACACATGTAACGATTTGAAGGGCCCAATAAATAAGCTTGTAGCACTCCATTTAACAAGGTACAATTGGTAGCAATTCAATGCCCATGGTCTCATTTGACTAGGGTTTAAACATTTGGTGGGCCTAAGAGCTCTTTCCCATGCAACTTACATTTCAAGCCGGATTTGGTATTCTATTCCACTTCAGAGTGGGTTCATAAGGTGGGAAGAAGGGCCCTCCAAAGCCATTACTCACAGGAAAAAGATTGTGAAATTTTCACAGGGATAGAAACTGCAGAAAGATGGAGTGGATAAGTAGTTGTTTCCGATGCATGGGGACGAGCTATAACCAAATCAAAGGGAGGGATAAGCGTATTTTGAACCACCAATGTTATGAGAGTGGCAGTGTCTCACAAATCTAAGAGTGGGTAAAGACACTGGTTGTGTCACCAGCCCCACCGTCTTGCCCTATATTGCCGCACGCATGTGACCGTGCAAAAAACTCTAATTTCAAAGAGAATTGGGCACTAGTGTGAAACCAGTTATCAAACCAATGTTTTTGTAAGGAATTCTTTTTTGAAGACAATTAAGGGTGGCATGGTCCATGTGGGTTGCTGTACTTTGAAGTAGGCTCTTTACACCAGAAGTTTAGCGCGCACCACTCTTTTTATGCCACGTCACAAGTCGCTATTGGCTAAAGGTCCGTCAACTTTGGCTACTGAACCTTCCTCGGCATCCTACGACGCGCGCTGAGAGTTACGATGCACGCAAGTCTCTTCATTCTTCCACTGCTTTTCTGGCTGACGCTGTTTCTAGTCTGTTTCTTCTGCAGATTTAGAGCTCGGTGATTGTATTTTGGGTTCTGCATTTCTCGCTTTCTGCTTTTTTTAGTCTGTTTCTTCTGCAGATTTAGAGCTCGGTGATTATATTTTGGGTTCTGCATTTCTCGCTTTCTGCTTTTTCTAGTCTGTTTCTTCTGCAGATTTAGAGCTCGGTGATTGTATTTTGGGTTCTGCATTTCTCGCTTTAATTCTCACATTTCATCACAATAATTTTGGTTGCAAAAGCCTCATTTTTTATGTTTTGTGTGTGTGTGTGTGTGTGTGTGTGTGTGAGAGAGAGAGAGAGAGAGAGAGAGAGAGAGAGAGAGAGAGAGATGAAAGGCCAATGCGGGCTTGCCCGGTATTGCGGTGAATCATGATAACTCGTCGAATCGCACGGCCGAGAGAGAGAGAGAGAGAGATCCATGGGGAGTACTGGCGGAAGGGGTGGGGGCGGTGGCAGTGGGTGCACCAGTGGAAACAGAGTCCGCGGCATCTGTGGATGGCTCGCCGGCCTCAGCAACTGGCTCAACATATGCCTCGAGAATGCGAGCCCTCTCCGCAGAGGAGATGACCATACAAACGCCGATCCCGTAGCGTCCCCCTATGGGTCGGACTTGCAATCCCCCCAAATGTGCTCGAACCCGAGAGGCGTTCTCTATGAACTGCTTTTTCGACAAAAAGAGCAACGCCACTTTTTGTCGGGCATCAACTCCACCTCATCAAACACACACAAGCACACAAATCTAATATATATATATATATCTCTCTCTCTCCTCCTAAACCCTAAACCCAAGCACGCAGACCATAAACTGTAAACTCACACACACACCATGCCTCGTACATGTGCGCGCACACACACACACACACTCTGTGTCTCTTCCTCTCTCTCTCTCACACACAAATCACCACACACACACACACACACAAATGCATACACAAATCAACTAACCCACACACACACACACACACACACACACACACACCATAACCCACCCAAATGCACACACTCTCTCTCTCGCTCACTCACCATAGCTCTCTCTCGCGCCCTCTTTCTCTCCTCTCTCGCTGTATCTCGGGCTTCTGCGGACTGTTCCGCTGCCCGTGCGCGCCCTTGTTTTTAAAAAAAAAAAAAATTAAAAAACGCGTCCTGGACGTTGGACGCGTCCGGAAAAAAAATAGGACACGTCCGGGGGTCAGACGCGTCCGGGTCCGGGCGTCATGTCTGGGGTGTGTGTGTGTGTGTTAGACCTATTAGATGTTCTTGGGCACACACAAAAGATTTGAAAATCACACTAATTTATGAGCATCATTTGAAAATCAAATAAACATTTCAAGGGTGTGTGTGTGTTTGGCCTATCAGCTGTTATTGAACACACATTAAAGATCAAGAAAGCAAGCTAGGTAATTTCTGACTATCATATTGAAATCAAGGTATACTATTTCCCAAACTAAGGGCCTGAAATTGATTGTTTGCAACGACCTTAGTCTAACAGAGTAAGCCAAGAATCGATGATGTAGTCTTACAATAAAGTTAGTCCGTTGTTACCTACATCAACCAAAAACCTCGGAAGCAAAAATGGAGAGAAAGTGGAGGTCAAAGACTTGTATTATCTTCAAACGACCAATAAGAATACACTCATCAACCAAAAAACTCCCAAACCAAGCCTTCTGCCTGTCCAAATAAGCTAGTTGCAGTTGCTTTTTTCACTTACCATCACCAATAATCTACACAGATATAGAAGCCATCCTTATCTGTTTGCATCCAACACACTAATCTCATGCCCAACAATCTTAAAGATGACCTTTGTGGCATTGTGACAGTCACCACACACCCAAAGATTCTTCTTCGCATAGGTGTCCCAGGAGGCGTGTTGATGAGCTCAAAAGCAATGGCAGCTTCTCATTGTGATGACACAAAGCATTCTCCTTCTCCTCATCCTCCACATCATCCAGCACAAAGCTTAAATCAGGTCCATACCCCTGCCTCCTTCATCAATCCCACCAAGCTATCCAGTTCAGCCAGAATCTCCTTGCTTTGTAGATGAGTTGCATCACCTACCAACAAAAGCATGCACTTTGTTATCGCAACCTTGATCCAGCTTCACCCAAGCATTTTTTTCGCACCTGCATCCTTATTTTGCTTCTCATCTTGCTAACTCATCCTTCCTACCAGCAACTGCATAGATGTTTGATAGCAGCACATAAGGTGCAGCATTTTTTGGTTCCAACTTCACAACACGATCAAAGGCACGTCTTCCTATTTCCACATGGCCATGGTTTCTAGCAGCAGCAAGCAAAGTCATCCAAACCACACTATCAGGCTGAATTGGCATTTGGTTGATAAAGAGCTCAGCATCAGCCAAGCACCCTGCACGCCCTAGAAGATCGACCATACATGCATAGTGTTCCCTGGTTGGTGTGACACCATGGTCTTTACACATGGCATCAAAGGCATAACGACCTTCATCTACTAGGCGAGAATGGGCACATGCAGAGAGAACACAAAGATATGTGATTTCGTTAGGTTTCGTGCCTTCCCTCTGCATTTGCTCAAACAGAGCAAGGGCATCTTTGCCAAGCCCATTCTGTGCATATCCTGCAATCATTGCGGTCCATGAAAACACGTTTCGTTCACTCATGTTGTTTAACAGTTCATGGGCATACTCTGTGCACCCACATTTTGCATACATGTCAACAAGGGTGTTTCCTACAATCACATCCGACTGAAAGCCTCTCTTTGTGATGTCGGAGTGAAGCCGTTTGCCCTGTTCCAGGACTGCTAGGCTGGCACATGCTTTTAGGAGAAGAACAAACGTGACAGTATCTGGCTGCACGCCTTCCTGTTTCATTTGCTCATACAGAGCAAGGGCCTCCTTGCCAAGCCCATTCTGTGCATATCCCGCAATCATCGCAGTCCATGAAACCACATCTCGTTCACTCATGTTGTTGAACACTTCACGGGCGTCCTCTGTACACCCACATTTTGCATACATGTCAACAAGGGTGCTTCCTACAATCACATCCGACTGAAAGCCTCTTTTTATGATGTCGGAGTGAAGCTGTTTGCCCTGTTCCAGGGCTGCTAGGCTGGCACATGCTTTTAGGAGAAGAACGAACGTGACATTGTCTGGCTGCATGCCTTCCTGTTTCATTTGCTCATACAGAGCAAGGGCCTCCTTGCCAAGCCCATTTTGTGCATATCCCGCAATCATGGCATTCCATGAAACGGCATTTCGTTCACTCATGCTGTTGAAGAGTTCACGTGCGTCCTCTGTGCACCCGCATTTTGAATACATGTCAACAAGGGTGCTTCCAATAATCACATCCGACTGAAAGCCTCTTTTTATGATGTCGAGGTGGAGCTGTTTGCCCTGTTCCAAGGCTGCTAGCCTGGCACATGCTTTTAGGACAACAACGAACAGAACCTTGTCTGGTGCTAAGCCTGTCTCTTGCATTTGCTGAAATAGATTTATAGCCTCCTCACCTTGTCCGCTATCAGCATATGCTGAGATGATAGCAGTCCACGAATACACATTATGTTGAGGCATGTTGCTGAATACTTTGTGTGCCTCCAGCACACTACCGCACTTGGCATACATGTGAACAAGGGTATTTGCTAAGAAAATATTTGAATTAAGTCCACTTCGGAATATAAGGGCATGCACTTGCTTGCCCTCCGCCAGGGCTTTCTTTCTGGAACACCCCTTCAAAAGGCAAACATAGGCGCTAATTGGAGCTTTAGTAGTTTGCCGGACCATAAGCTCCACCATATGTAGGGCCTCTTTCAACCGTCCCTCCTGACAGAGTTTGCCCACCTTATCACTATCGCAGAAGGAATCGGACACCCTGCATGATTCATAAAATGATCATAAAGAAATATGAACAAGTGCGAATTTTGAAAGACCAAGAGGAAGGAAGAGACCAAGCAAAAGGAGGACATTTTGCAGTCTCAGGCCCGGACCTCGAGCTGCACATTCCACACTCAGATTGAAACCATACCGTGATCTCGATCCATCACCAGATTGTATATGACCCAATGCCATAGAAGCCATTTTTTCTTTTACCCAGGACGGATTCAGCCAACCATCAACCCATAGGCCCTCAAGTGTACTCTTATGTTTAAAGTCCGGGTACTTTGGACTTTTCTGCATAACATCATACAGATCACAGACATAGCTTCAACTTAAGGAAAACGACTACAAGAACCAATCGGCCTCATACAAGTAATATCATAGCAGCATTGAAAACTTTTCAAGTGAGAAGTGATTAGCCAAAGCAAGTGCAGCCAGAAATAAGTCCAAAAGCCACACCTTCGTAAATCTGTTGTCCCACCACTGCGATGGATCTGAGAAAAACTCCTGCCAGAGCTGTTCCATTCTAACTAGTCTGCCTGCATGCCCTGAGTGTAAACCAGAATGGATCAGAACTTTGGCAAAAAATGATTAAGGATTGTCGATGTGGCTTAAAACATCTCTGCCAATTCATCTCCCCCCTCAGCCAGGGAATGCTGGTGAATTCAAAGAGTATGCCAGAAATATAAGCATACCCGAGCCCTGAAGTGTTGAAAATGTTGAAAATGCGGATGGCTGCTGTCCTTGAAATTCTAGCATGACAGGTAGCCTGGCATGAAGCCAAGTCGGATATAATCGATTGTTGATCCGCAGTGCCTCCTTTCTGGTCATGTCCATCCAACCTGTAGAAGGAGGAAGAAGAGCAGTACAAGTGAGGGAAGTAGAAGAAGATGAGAGGGCGTATTCATTTGTGGGTCTGACGATGATGAGGTGGGGTAGAGATTGATGAGGAGGAGGATGAGAAGAGAGGAATAAGAAGAAGAAGAGGCTGCGATGGCGATGGCGATGGCGATGACGATGACGAGGAGAACGATCACGATCATGGTTGGGGTTGAGACAAAGGCCCAATAATCCTCCTTGTCCCGTTGTTGTTACTGCCATGGCTGCCGCCCTTGCTTCCTTATTCGGCTCGCACTCGCTCTCTATTTTATTTGATGAAGCACGCTGTTCTGCTCTGCTCTCCTCCCATGCTTCCATGCCATTGATTTCACATCATCTCAGCCCATTCCTTTTCACACGTCACTTATAAAGTATCTTCTTATGCTGTTTTCACATAAGCTCTCACATATTCCAAATACCCTTTATTGATTGGTTGTTTCAATTGCACTAGCCCCAAGATTCAATTAAAAAACCAAGATTCAATTGCACTAGCCTAGGACCCATTTCACACATGACATTTGTTGCTAGTGCGTGCGTGGGGCGCGATGCCACGTTGGAGCAACAAAAGAGAGCTGAAGATTTTGGGAGAGAGTGCCCGGCATCTTCTACAAAACAGGTCCATTGAAAAATCGTAATCGATGGCAACACTTCTCTCTCTTTGCTCTTTTAAGCTCTTCTTGCTCATAGAAATGCTGATGGATAGTCGGGGATATTAAAAAAGGTGCACACGATCTTTTAAATTCCAAATGGTTATAGTCTTAAAATTTTCTAGCAGCTTCTGCAACAACAATCCTTCTGCTACTTGCGCATCTTGTCTCACATAGGCGCATCATCCACTGTAGTAGCAACGATCCACACAAGAAGTTCAAACCAGAATTGATGTTTTCTGGCAACACATTTCCTGGCAATGATCAAACTGGTTCATCTCTTTCAAATTCTTTGTTCTATCTTGGCTTACGAAATCTAAGATCTTAAAAACCAACAAAGGTAATCTATTCTGCACAGCACCGCAAGAGAGTAGTACCTAGTTTTATGATTTCGCCTTTTTTGGTTGCTTGAATGTCCCGTAGCTTTGCTTGCTCAATTCTTTGGATGAGAAGCATCATGTGCTTGATGTTGACGCAATTTATTACAGTTCTTGTCTATTATTCTTGGATATCATTAGTATATCTATGGAGGGTTTAAGCTGGTTCAGTTCATTTTTTAAGGTGACGGCTAGTACCTTAGAAGTCGCAGAAATAGATTGTATCATCATGGATCTAACAGGCCTTCAAGTATCTTATACAATCTGACTTTGTTCATGCTGAATTCAAGTCGGAAACCATCATATTCATCTTTAGATTTTGGGTTTATTCTTTCTCTCCATAAATCCCATATTCATTCATGTTGTTGCATATTTACTCACATTGTCGCATAGTCTACAAAAATACACGAGAATCACAAACAAGTTTCTACTCAACTGTCAAACTATTGAAGGAGCCTCGACAATCAAACTATCGAAGGAGTATCGGGAATCCAAAGAACATAAAAGTAGGGACACACTTGACCAGCCTAGAAAAACAAGCGTATAAAGGGCTATGTGAGAAGTATCATAACATATTTGCTTGGGATTATGATGATTTGAAAGGAATATCCCCATTCCTAGTGACTCATAGTATATATATATATTCATTGAGGGAAGTAAACCTGTACGACAGAGGCAGTGGAGGTTACCATTAAACTTAAGAGCCGGGGTATTTACAGAATTGGAGAGACTAAGGAAGGCCGGATCCCAGTAGAGAATACTGAATGGTGCTCACCAATAGTGCCATGTCCTAAGAAGAATTCCACTCAAATTCGCATATGCGTAGACTACAAGAAGCTGAACCAACACACCAAGAAGGATTATTACCCCCTACCATTTATTGATCAGGTACTAGAAGAGTTGGCAGGGAAAGAGATATACTCGTTTATGGACTGTTTTGCACGATATAATCAAATAGCCATCGATGAGAAGGATAAGTTGAAAACTACCTTCACAACCACTTTTAGAACCTTTTCTAATCACGTCATGCCATTGGACTAACCAATGCCCCCACTGCGTATCAACGTTTTACGAATCAACACTTTGAGGACATTTTAGATGCCAAATAAATTTTTTTTTGTTGATGATCTTTGTGGGGCTTCGTCTCTTTCAAAACACCCAGCTGTACTAGAAAATTGTTTTGAGAAATGTGCAACAACGTGCGTGGCCTTGAATGCCAACAAATGTTTATTTGGAATCCCTTACGGAGTCTTATTGGGGCACATAATCAGTCGCTATGGGATGGCTACTAACCTTGAAAAAATCGCAATGTTGTTAGCTATAATGACACCCACCAAAGTGAAACAATTGCAGTCTTTCCTAGGTTCCTCTGGTTATTACAAACGATATGTGATGGCATATGCATCACATATCTATCCCATGACTAGTTACAAAGTGGGAGTGTACCAATGAATGTGAACAAGCATTTAACGACTTATAAAAAGCATTAGTTGAAGCACCGATCCTGAAACCACCCATGTACAACAGACCATTTCACGTGTTCACTAGCACCATGGTTACTTGCATTAACTGTTGTTTATCCCAAGTGTGGGACAAAGTTTATCACCCCATAATATTCATAGGGAGAAAATTGAAAGTAGCCAAACTAAACTATTCCAAAGCTGAAAGAATATGCTTAGGAGTAGCATATTCTTTCAGCCTCGCTTTAGACACTAATTATTGCATAGGAAGGTAGCATTCTACACCAAAAGCGAGGCTGTGACCATGATGATGAACAAGTTGGAACCACCAGATCAATTGATAAAATGGATCCCCTCCTACCAGGGAAAATGTCTGGTGTTCTTTATACAAGAAATCACACAGTGAATGAGTGTCCTCAATTGAAAAAAATGCATGGAAATCAGTATATGCCATTTGTGTAATTCGCTTGATCATGAGACTGCTTTTTGCAACTTCAATCCTCGGATTATTCAACAATGGTATGCCCGGATGGGATATCAAGAACCACATTATGGAGGAAATCCGGTACCTAGACCTCGACAATCTACTCTTGGATACCCGGAACGGTTAGCCTTACCTGCCCCACCAAAACACCCCGCTCCTCCTACCAATTTGATGGAACCAGAACCTTACAGAAGTGCCGAGCAATGGAACTATGGTAATGATCAAGAAGGTGGATCTTCAGACCAATATGCTATTTATGTTGCCGCGCAACAACAAGCATCTAGAAACTGGACCAGAGCACCACTTGGATGCTTCGCATGTGGAGAAAATCATAGAGTTGCAGAATGTCCAAATAAAGAGAAATTTGTACCATTCTGTCATGACTGTGGTTATGGGCATTGCTATAAAGAGTGTCCAACAAAACCAAGCCACCACTGGCTACAGCTCCTGTAAATTTGATAACAATCAAGCAAAGACCAGTAGCTCAGAATAAACCAAGTGTACCCTTGATGGTGGTCACCAGAGCACAGAAGCAGAAAGAACTAGTAGCAGATCCAGTACTTGCTGATTCTATACCATTAACTAATATACCAACAACATCTGGAGTCTATCCAAATCTTCATTCAGAAAAAAGAAGATATCAGGATATGAGGTAGTGGATTAAACATCTGCAAGAAGAAGAAGAGCTTGAAGCTGCTAGAGCAGTAGCCGAAGTTTGTTCCTCACCATTGCAGTCACCGGAAAATTCACATACAAATATGAATGATCAGTTGCATCATCATGAAGAACCCTTCAAGATAACTGAACCAGAAGCACCGCAAACAGAACTGCTCATGAATATTTTGTCTAGTGAGAGTTCCTCCAAGACAAGTTCTTTTGACAAAGAACAAGCAGATGTAGTCCAACATGATATGCCCGAACATTTTAAACATTATACACTGGATGATGTGGTTATCATGTTACCCAAAGCACATTGTGAACTCAAAGAACAGGTTCCAAAGTCGAAAAATGTTTATGATGGCCCAGCTAGGACACAGGCCTATGAATCTTGCTGAACCAAAAGAACCGAAAAAGATTGTACAAGTTGGATCACAACTTAATCTTGAACAATATCAAGCACTTTGAACGTTACTTATTAAGTATCAAGATTGCTTTGCATGGACTTATCAAGATCTGAAGGGTATCTTGACATCAATTATTGAACATACCATACCTTTAGTACCTGATGCAGTTCCAAAGGTTACAAAGTTCTATCGCTGTAATTCTAATGCTGCGAATCTGATAAAGAAAGAGCTCCAGAGACTGCTTGACGCTAATTTCATTAATGAGATCGAGCATACAGAATGGATTTCACCGATTGTCATTGTTCCTAAGAAGAATGGGAAATTGAGAATTTGTGTGAATCTCAAGGCTTTGAACAAAGTGACACGGAAGGATCACTTTCCGTTACCTTTTACTGAAAGCATTTTGGACCGCCTTGCTGGAGCGGAAGCTTATAGTTTTCTGGATGGATTTTGTGGTTACAACCATTTCAAGATTGCACCTGCAAATTGCCACAAAACAGCTTTTGCAACAAAATGGGGCACCTAGGCTTACAAAGTAATGTCGTTTGGACTCTGTAATGCGCCAAGTTTGTTCCAAAGAGTAATGCGGTTTGCTTTTAAAGATTATCTACAGAAAATTCTTGAAATTTACTTGGATGACCTAGGAGTCCATAGTACAGATGTAGACCACCTTGATTGATTTCACCATTCGTGGGTCCTCTTCCTCAGTTTGATGCTCCTTCGGATTTACAGGTTGTTGTTGTGTGCCTTGTGCCTATATGCCTTGATTCACATATATTGTATTCAGTGGTCATTCCTGGTTTCATTGATATTCAGGCCGCATACCTTGGTGGTATTTCTACTATTGCTTTTGCTCATACCTCAGATAGCCCTCCTGGTTCGGTGGTTGGTGCAGTATCTTCTCCATTGGTCTCTATATCTCCATCTCTTGAGTCTGTTATGGCTTATGTTCATGCTGATTTCTATGGGATTCTTCACGGGTCCACATTTGATGGTTCCCTCGCTATTGGTGATTAGGTTGTATCTTCTTTCGCTTTACTCCATGGATCTCTGCTTGAGGTTTGTGACTGCCTCATGATATTTCTACAGTTACTTACATGATTCATGCGCCTTTGGCCCTTACCGTTACACATTTTCCATCCGAGGATATTTGCAAGATGGTCACTATTACTTATCTAGGGTATTTATATGCTGGGATCTTTCTAGATGAGTATACGGGCATCCTTCAGTCTCCTTGTGTTTCTACATATAGGTTTGCTGCAGTCCATCCCGATGCTATGGATATATGGCATTCCTGGTTATTAAGTATAGCTTGGTTTCCATTTGGACCTGTTGATTGGTACTAGTTTTTCCATATTACTGATCGCCTATGGTGCGGTCCGTGGATATCTCTATGATTATGCATGTGGCTCTCTATCTGTTCCTTAGATTGTTGCTCATTGTCAGGCTTGGCATATCCTGATGGATTGGGTTATTGCCTCCATTCCAGCTACTGTTTGTCCAGGTGATCTTCATATTCCCCGTCATTTCAGGTTGCACCATATCGCTTGGTCTCCGATGCTGAGTTGCCACTTTGTTCTGGTTTTCCGAGACCATCAGAGTACCTTGAGAGAGTTCCTTCTCCTCTCTTGGATAGTTTTTGGGGATGTTGTCGCCATATACTTCAGTATTGCTCATATATGCTTTGATACTCATTCCCAGCTACACGTGGATATTGATCCGATGCTTGCTACTGATGTTGGTGATCCTGTTTCTCGTTCCAGTGCATTTATTCTATTCCTCACTTGTGCGCCTGGTGTGTACTTTGGGATTAAACTTGCGGCCAGTTCCGATGGGTCATCCGATTCTCCATCCGTTTTTGGTGTATCCTGATTTGTATGTCCATATGAGGTCTTTCTGGATGGGATTTTCGGCTACAGTTTTTCAGTTGAGGCCTCTACTATTTCTAGATTTGTTACTATTGTTTTTATGCATCATGTCTTTTAAGATGATGCATTGATTTCTTGGACCTTCTGGAGCTTTTGGCATGCTGCTCTTCTCGTGATAGGGCATTGAAGGTACCGTGTGCCATTGCTACTTCTCATTCATGGGCCTTATGGATACCTTGGGCTTTTGACCATGTTCGTGCACATTTCTCCATTTTAGCTATCCTTTGTCAGGATGATCCCTTTATGATCCATGTTTCCTGGCATATCGCTTGCTTTTCCATGCTACTACAGCGTGCCTGTCATTCTGCTTATGTTCCTACTCCTTGGTGCTGGTCTTCCGATGTTGCTATCTTTTCTTGGGGCACCTATATCATTGAGTTTGCACATATGGTTGATGGTTACGTGTATGATGTGGCTATTCGCGATGAGTGTCTATCTCTTTTCCAGTTTCCTTATTGGCTTCCCATTGCTGATGCAGTTCTACCTTCTCGGGCTTTTTGGATACCTTGGTATGATGTCCCTATCTTTTGGGCTGATCCTCTGCTATCTTGGGCATTACGGATACCTTGGCATTCCTGGTTGCTGGTTGATCTTCTTCTGGTTCCTTGGCATTCCTGGTTGTTCCATATTGCTTGCTTTCAGATGACGCGGCCGAGATGTTCCCTTCGTCACCATGATGTTGATCCTAAGCTGTTCCCTTTCTTACCAGCTGCCATTCACCAGGTTCGCCTTCACCATAGTCAATGTTGCCGACAGATTCAGTTTTTGGTCCAGTTCGATGGTCGTCCTGTTGAGGAGGCCACATGGGAGCCTATTGATGTCTTTTATCATACACCATCACTTGCGATTAGGATCGTGCTCCTCCTGCACTTGTTGATTCCTCTACATCAGATGCTGCTCTAGTTGTTGATGCACCAGGGCTTGTTGTTGTTTGATCCAGTTTCTTTTCGGTAGTTGGGTCTTTTTTTTTGTGCCGGGGAGAGTTATGGACTCGGCTCATTACATTCGTCACGTCCATTTACATTTACTTTACTTTATGCATAAGCAGGCCTTGGGCCCTTTTTTATTCATTAGTGACACTTAGACTATATGGTTGGCCTTTGGCCTTATTATTCAGCTCTAGATCAGTTGTGGCTCCATTCGTAACTGTCAGGGTCTTTAAAAAAAAGCTTCCAAAATCAAGAAGATTGGGAACAGATTAGTCATTAATATATATCAATGTTATGTCTAGAATAATACCTGACATAACAAAGGAGATTTGCAATCTTCAACCCTAGGGAGCCCAGCTACGAAGTCTTAGACCAACTTCATCATGCCTAGCATGTACCGAAGAGGTCACCATTATAACTTCTAGCATATTCTTAGTTTGGGCAATAAAATGGGACAAGTACTAGAAGAAACTAATCATTGCATAAATTTGATTCATATGAGAAATGATAAAAGTTGGCCAAATGAACAGGACGATAAGTACCCAAGGCAATACCTAACCTTTGTTGGGTCACAAAGATGCATTTAGCAAGTGCAGAGGTCATCACTTTTTGCAAGACTGGTACAATTTTAAGTGTTAGATGAAGAATGATTGGTCTACTTGGCTCCCAGATTAAATTTTACAACAAAATGTAAAGTGGACAATTGAAAGTGGTTTTTCTGGAGAGTTAATACCAAGGGCTTGCCTATTTTCAAAAGAAGCTTTGTAGCAGAGAAGAATGTCCTTTATGCAATTATACAAAGGAAATACTGGAGCACTTGCTATTTGACTGCCAAGTACCTTTGTGGAGCAATGCAATGTCACTGATCTATGGAGGCCATCCAAAGATTGATTAGTGCACTGTTTTTTTGGATCCTCTGGATATAGGTGTCATGGCTAAACTCTGGTTTGTGATTATAACCTTTGTCCATTGGAACATATGAAAGTTCAAAGAATGGGGTTGTCCAACTTGTTACATAGTTAAAGTTTTGTCCAAAGGTGGGACACTCTAATAAAGTAGAGACGCTCTGTCAAGTTGTGACAAACGTGAAGTAGTTGTTCATATATGCAGATCATAGAAATTGGACAAGATAAGGCTAAGATAGTATAGATAGCAGCAGTATTTCAACAAGGACACATGCATAAAAATTACCTTGTCACGTGTAGGTTAGAAATTATGTGAGAGGATGAACCTTTGTAATTGGCTCTTTCAACCTTATACTTTTAGTAATATTTTTCTTTGTCTAAAGTCTTTTGTGATTAGTCTAGTAGTTTGGACTTGGGCAATAAGCCTTAAGTTAAATTTTGAGTTTGTTGCTTTGTTTACATAGAATTTGGACTTGAGTTAGTAAGAGGAAGCCTGTTGTGGCTACTCCAATTTTTTTTTTTTTCTGAAAAAAGAAAAATCCTTATAAGGACCTTGTATTTCCTATAATTAGTCCATTCCAATACAATTTTGCAGCGGATTGCGATCCACTGCAAAAATGTTCCAGAATGTGTGGAGTGAAAACAGTCAACATTACAAGCTTGCTTTCGGGTTGGCACTATATAATGTACTCATATTCTGTTGAGCAAGTTCAGTTGATTCAAGTTTTTGTCACAAGCTCTGAGATGGATGTTTATGGTTAACGCGGATCACGTTCCAGAAACATGGGCTGCATCTATGGTCCAATATGAAAAAAAAAAAACAGCATAGCCATTACAATGGCCACAAGCAAGTGATGTCTCCTCACTGCAAACAATAATCATCTACATTTCTCAGATTGCACTCAATATACTATTTTGATGCATGAAAAGTAGCAATCTAAGTCTAAAACAACCTACTCAAGACCAATCAAGCATCGCTCAAAGGGCTCGATTCTTTCTCCTATGAACAAAAAAATCACCTTTCCAAAAAAAGTACCCGTATTTATTTCAAGAAAGAATCGTGGCCTAGTGAAACATAGGATTGAATATCACTGCATGACAATGGGCATAATAGAGGCCCAATACGAGAATAATCTCAAATCAGGGCATTACACCTGTAAAACTCTTAGCTCACATTGGCTTTAACGGTGTAATGCCTGCCGCTGTTAGCAAGGATACTATGGTGTAAAGCGTTCTCAACGGGTCACATTGATTCTTCTCGAAGAAATTTTTTGGAGGAAGTCAAAAGGCTCTACTACATTTGACAAATTAATTGCATTGTATTAAAAAAAGAAGCAATATCCAAATCCCAAAAAGAATGCAATCATTGAGCTTCTTCATTTCAACATACATAGCAACCATATTAGCAAGATAAGTCAAAGCATCAACATGGCAAACTCTTCCATAGTTAATGCAAGAAGAAAGGTCATGATATCAATGATTGTAGAATCCTCCCAGTTACTTACTGATACTCTTGACAGGAATTTCACTCAAGGAGTTTTTCACAGTTGAATCAATCAACAATTTTGATTCTCAATGTTGGTTTTTGACTCAGGTGCACTTGACCCAAGTGCAGCTCAACATATGACATATGGGCATTAATATGTGCTCTTCATGCATGGCAATTCCATTTGTCTTGGAGACTCTAGCTCTTACAAGATCAAAGGCCAAGGGACAATCTTGAGGATGGAAGATTTCGACATATTGAAGATGTCTTATACATTTTGAATTTGACAAAATAATTTTATTAGTAGAATTGCATATCAAGGACGTACTATTTTCCTCAACAATAATCAATGTCTTTTCCAAGACAATAACTCAAATATTTTAGAGATGGCTACCTCTATTTTAAAGCAAGGAGTACCATTATCTACAAGATAAAAATCTCACTCTACACGGCACATATTGTTGACAAGACTAGCCTATGGTATCAATGCCTTGGACATCTCCATATGGGTTTAATTTAGTATATGTTTTGCAACAACCTTGTCACAAGTTTAAACATTAATAAGTCCTTAAGCAAACAAACCTGTGAGGGTTGCATTTTTAAAAAACATGGCAGATCAAAATTTCCTAAAGGCCAAGCTCATCGAGCTAAAGCCACATATATCTTTGGCCCACTGCATGCCCTAATACCTGAAGAAGTACTATATTCTCTTACATTTTATTGATGATCACCCCATGCTACTCGTATCCATTTAATGCACATATGATGTCACCTAAAGTAGAACATTGTGTGAAAAGAGAGGGAAAAGCCACCCCCCCCCCCCCCGGGGGGCTGTTAATCCATTCCTTTATGAACCACTTTTGATACAAGCCATATGGTACAATGTTAACAAAAAGAAAGTCTTGAAGCCATAATTAGTTAGGACTAAAGTGCATAGAAAATGACGACAAAAAATTTACACAAAGAACACCCTATCCAAGCTCACTTATGATCCCCACACCCAAAATGGACTTGGAATTTGGTTGTGTCCTTTGTTATTCATGGTGTCTTTCACTAGAATGGACGCATGCTTTAATGCCAGGTGCCCATCCAAGGGCGCATGTGAAGAGAGAGAGTGGCAGTACCACTCTCTCTCTTCACATGCGCCCTTGGATGGGCACCTGGCATTAAAAGCTTGTGCATTTTTCATCCTCAAGTGTGCATGGTGAGTTAAGTACAATTTTTTATTGTGTTTCAACTAGTTCTTGACACTTGGTTGTCCTTCATAGTGGGGGTTGAGTGTGGCTAGAGTTGTTTGATGGAGTTGGACTAGCATAGGCTTGAACCTTGACTAGGACATTGATGTACATAACCCTCGTGCTCCATGTTTAGCTTGCCAATTGATGTACAATGTAGTATATTTGTAAACGTTCATGTAATATCAAGGTTGGAGTTTGACCATGTTTGCACTTTAGATTGACGGACTCCTATGACAAGTTTCATATGTTGCTTATGGTTCAAAGATACCTTTCAATTTGAAAGGTAATAAGATTTCACACGTCATGCACGTTGTCTTGAAGTTTGAAAGGATAATTTTAAAACTCTGAGTCCAAATTTTTCAGCCCGACTTTCAATTGAAACTTTGCAGAAATTTTGCCTTATTTTGAAGCACACTGGAGATTGCAAATGCCAAGCCTCTATTCCATTACTACAATTCGTCTAGTATCATTTGATGTAGAACGCATATTTGCACAAATTCGTCTAATATCCATAAATACAATTCATTTATATACTTTAGTGTGAACTCCATCAGTTGAAATTTATCTATAATTCTTCTGATATCCATTGATACAATTCATCTACTATCCATTAGTGTGAACTCCATCAGTTGAACGAATTTATCTATGATTCTTTTGATATCTATTGATACAATTCATCTATTATCCATTAGTGTGGCCCACTCTCTGAAGATTACAACCAAAAGAAAAGTTGGTAGCTGTTACTAATATGTATTATGGAAAGAAAACTTGGTAGATGTTACTACTATGTACAGTAACTATAAACCATGCATTGAAGTCAAAGAGTACAATTCCATGTTCTGTTATTACATAGACAAATAAGTAAGAAAAGTCGAAGTTTCCTTGGGGCCCAACCAACCTTGCATTTGGATAAGCACTATCTAACACACCCATTACGCCCATGACACGTGAGTTTTAGAAAGTGGGCATCGAGTGATGTGTGTGTGTGAGCTGATGATTTCTAAAACACAGATGGAGATGGAGAGAAAGTAGAGGAAGATGGCATGGATTTGCTGTAGTTGAGCACGACGGGATAGATTTCCCCAGCATGGATTTGGGCCAAAAACTTAGAGTTGTTTCTCTTGGTATTAAATGATTCATCCGGTCGATCATTGAGGTAGGCATAGTTTGTCTTCTTCCACCTAGCAGCAGCAAACATGTTCCCAGTTTCAGTAAAATTGAGGTTCAAAATTCTCTTGTAAGCTGGAAGCATGGACCTGAAACCGTGATCTGCTATTCAGCGAAGAGCAAATCTTGAGTATACAAAATCAACTTACCAGTCATTGCTGTTTGTGTTAGGAATGTCATGTCGTACTTCACTGACACCGTGAAATGAGTTCCATTTCTGGACTTGAGCTCCAGCCTGTGACACGGACCATTTTCAAGCAAAGCATTCCAAAAGACTGAAATGAAACAGTAATTTCTAACGCTTACTTGCTATCAGAGAACTAAAGCTGAAACCATCACAGCAGACTGCAGAAACCACAGCAAAGATTGTTTGGCCAGTGGATGTACATGTAATATTATAACCAATAAAATTTGTTCTTAAGAATAGTTTCCGTCCATAACTAGCAACTAACCGTAGTCGGAATATTCTGTGGTTCGGAAGAAGCCAATTCGGACATCTGTTTCGATTTCTCTTCATCTGAAGGTTGCTTATCCTTCCAGTACTGATTGATTTCATCTCTTGTAAACGACGAGCTTTTTTCAAAGGCTGAAAGATTAACACGTAAACTATATGAGTTCAACTGCAAAATCTCATATTACTAGGAGGACTACTGCCTTCAATAATTACTCAAAACATTACATCCGAAGAGATCATAGCATAACATAAAATGATCTTCCTCATATGAAGACTTTTACTAGGCGCCAAAAAATGGGAATGTGATGAGCAAAATATTTAACCACGTTCGTATATTTATCTACACGCGAAGGTGAACAGAAGAAATCCTATATTCTTCTTTGAGTAGCTAGAAGATCATAATAAACTTCTGCACCCAACTGAAGATCATCGATTTATCGACACACACAGACTTGAAACATGCAGTAAACTAGCTCACACAGACCAAAATAATTTTCTACATTTCCTGCTAAATCTGACTCTCGACAACATTTCCAAGAGGGAAATGACCCATTCAGCGTTAATTAGCTCAGGAAGCATCTACTTTTTTTGGATCTCAGCCTTGGCGAGTCCCAGCCGGCCATGAGTGAACCCATTATAATATTTCTGCAATGCCCAGCAAAACGTCCAGTAAACTAAGTCACAGTTTCCAGATCATTTACTACTAGTACACAGTAGAGCCGATCCCGATCAGCTTCGCCATGTAGAGAGCGAGATCAGAGAGAGTGATGAGAGACTGTAAGAAACCTATCTCTCCCTATAGTCTGCAGGCCACCGAGAATGGACACATGACGACCCGTTCTCATGTGGCAACGACGAACAGAAATATCGCAGTCGCACATCGATTGCCGCCAGCCACCACCTGGAAGGAAGGGGAGGCCTGGCCAGTAGGATGACGTTGGAAGTTGGAATATGGATGGATTGATGAGATGGATGGATAAGTACTAAAGAAGGGGGTCCCAGCCTCCAAGGGGATGCCACGCCTATTTTGCTCCTCAAATTGCTTAACTTAGAATGTTCAACTTCTAGCCTAATTTTCAAGGTGGGCAATGAGCTAGACAAAATGGCTTGTCCACGGCGACATAATAACGAGGCTATTTTATTTTTTTTCATGACCTTTCTGGGTTTTTTTTAAACCATTCCAATATTCTATGTTTCTTTATAACGTAGCAGTCGTGAGCAGTGATGACGGACATGTGGCATTATGCCATTGGTTGAGAGAAGATCCATTATGTTCCATAGTGCAGGCTGCTAACAGATTTAAATCTTGACTGTCTATCTCTCTCCTGCTACATAATCTATCATTAATTTGAAGAGGGGCTACAACTTGTAGTAGTATTCACCGCTCCCGCACCTCAGCCTACTACACGCAGTAGCCCACCTCCGGATGAACGATACCTAGTCCATTTTACATTTTTTGATTGTGTTGTAGAAACCAGTGTGGTTTTTTTCTCAAAGAAAATGTCATCATTTTGCACTTTTATTACATTTTCCTCCATTTTGTCATATAAATCACCATGGTTCCTCTGAGATGTCTTTTTCACCTTAAAGTTTGGCATGGGACTCATAAGTTCATATTCGTATTTCTATAATTGCTTGGCATTTGCAAGCACATTTGTATGTAAGACGCCTATTTGAATTTGAAGTAAAGGCAAAATATTACCCTTGCACTTATAGGTGAATTAGGAAAGCCAAATTTCGTAGGAGATCTAAAAAAATTCCATCTAAAAATACTACTATTGTGTTTAGACTCGACTGGAATCTTCTTACATTTTTTGATTGACAAGTAGTCTTGAAACATGCATCGTAAGGTGAAAGTTAAAATCACAGTAGACCCTTCAATTTGAAAGGTCATTATGCACATTCACAAGCCTTGAGCGATGTGGTCACTTAGGGAGAGATCATATTGTTGTAGGTTGCAAGCATTTGTGAATTCACATTTGGTTGTATTCTCCCTTAGGGATCAGCCTATGCGTAGCCGAGGGTGTGTGCAAGGCCCCACCCTCATGCAACTCTAGAAATTTGAAAAGCTTCCATGGCAATGAAGGAATGATCACAACATGCATCATGAATGCTCCATCGATGGATCCTAAGGGTGGGGTCCTACTGCACTCTCAGTCATAAGAGTCAAGGATAAGATTAATGGAGTCCAACACATGACCTAAACCATAGGACATTAATCCTCAACTCACAAACTTTTGGAAGTTTATATATAATAGCCAGCCCCAGCACCCTCCCAATTCCCCTTCCCCATACCCTTTTGATCCCTTGAATACTTTCACTCCTTTCTTGAGCCTATTTGAATAACCAAAGATTAGCATTTTTCGATCTGTGCTGCCAAACCATCGCTCTGAAGTCTCACACACGCATCATTACCGAGCTCGTTGGGTGATGAAGTAGCTGAAAATGGAAAGTGGTAAGGTAGTTAGCCCATTTTAGATGTTTTTCTCGAATTAGTTGTTGGGTGAGAAAGTACCTAAGGCTTTGATGATCTGTTTTAACTAGGAAATCATTTCCTAGAAGATAGCGCTTCCATAACTTAAGGGCATAAATAATGGCCAAAAGTTCTTTTTCACAAAAATGTCATACTGTAAATCTGCCCCTTGAAGTTGTCTGCTTTCAAAGGCTACAACATGACCTTCTTTTGTTTAAGACTTCCCCAATACAGTCTAAACTTGCAACCACTTCCACAAAGAAAGGCTTATGAAGGTCGGTGTTATGTCCATGTCTAGTACAAGGGAATCATTTATGACGTGGATAGCCGGTCACTCCAGTTGTATGTGGTTATTAGTTATGCTACGTCATTCCAGACGTGGTCGTATTAAATAACTAATAATCATATGAGGCCCAAGACCTATAATTGGACATAGGAGCACATGCATGGTGAAGACTACTTAAATGCAAGAATAGGAGATCAATAGCTCAATTTAGGTTGCATGGGGATCCTAAAGGGAATATTCTCTCTCTCTTGAGGAGAATAAGTCTAGTGGAAACTCGCCCATCCTCCTATTGGGAATTGTGATTCTTGAGCCAATGTTTCCTCTCTTCTCTTGTGTTTTTCATTGTGGCTTGGGGGTGGATTGGTTAGGGTATTGACTAGCCTCTCCATATTGGTTGGGTGGTTCATGATCCACAGATGTCCTTTTGGTTTGCATGTGATTGGAATCATGTAGATCTTCACTTGGTGGTTCTTACAGTCGTATCAGAGCTTGGATCACATCTACCAGGAGGTGGAGCTTGAGGATCTTGGATTTTGCAGTTCTTTTGGTGTAGCTCTTTGCTTCTTCTTCCACGTGTTGGAATTCAATTTCAAGTAGGTGGATTCTCAGATCCTTGGTGTACTTTCAGCCTAAAGATCATAATTGTGGATTTGTTCCATGAATTTTGATGGAAATCATAGGATTTTTGATGAATTTAGTGAATTTTTCACCTAGAATTGATGGTTTTTGCAAGGAATTGATTATAGGATCTGGTGTAGTACATTTTCCAGATTTTAATTAATGTTTTACAGTCACTAATTACATAATTTAATGATTGCATGTTGGTTGAAAAGCAAAAGGTTGATCACATATGATTTTGGACCAAAAATTGGGGTTTTTGGACCATAAATGGGCTATGAAAACCATGTTTGAATTGAATCAAAACTTTTAGTGCTTGCATGCAATGGATTTACAGGGATTTGGATTTGAAGGCACGAATTTGTGGATTTCCCCCATGAATTTGGGTCAAAATTGGTCAAAAATCAAGGTTTTTTGATGATTTTTGGACTAATTATGGAGATGATCTCAAAATTCTCAGACAAGAATTGGTATGGACGTTTTCAGAGATGTAATGAAGCTGTCCCTAAGCTTTCATGAAGTTTGGTAAGGATGAGACACCATTAGGGGGCTCAAAACATTCAAAAATAGTGTATTTTTGATGATTTTTTAGCATAAATACCTCTTAATTAGGGGTCTGAACCTGTTGGTTCTTGTTACAAGCTGAAAGATATGTTGGATTGCCTCTGATTTGAGCCATCATGCATCCAATTTGGATAGATGTGCATTAGACACCAACATATTGAAGTTTTGCTTGTTGAAGGAGGCCAAAAATGCATTTTTTGCATGATCTGAGCTTATGATTGCTTGTTGGACCTGTTAGATGCTTCTATGCCTCTCTAATGAACCTTAGTAGAGTGCTTGTAACCTCTGATCCAAGGCTTTTTTGGCTGGGATGTGTTTTTTGATGATACCTCTCCACAAAAATGCGCCCTCCTACCTGTTTTTCAGGCATTTAATGCTCGCACGTGTGAAGCCAGGGGTGCAAGTTGACATGGCAAGTCCTTGTAGACCCACTCTCCCTCCGTACTATGCTTTACAGCGACCAATTTGGTGTCCTGTAGACTAAGTTATGGTCGTCTGAAGTTTGGCAATTTTTTAACTACAATTTGCAAAATTTCGAAATTGTTCTAATGCATGCATGCCTGTAAATCAGTATAGTGCTTTCTTAGATGATGGAAATGTATGGATAGACCTGTATGCATCCTAAAATGCATGTTGCATGTGTAACCAGTGATTTTGATCAGTAGAATTATTGCATGTGACTATTTTTAGCAATTCTAGATCAAAAAGCATATTTCTTAGCAACTAGGCTATTTACAAAAAAAATTTACTTTTTGAAAAAGTCAGTGCATGTCGAGTTCGTTCCATGCAGGATCTTTCGGAATGATATCGATTTGAGGCAGTGCCTGTGTTTATGCAAAAGCGATCTGATTAATCGATTTTCACAGTTGGTCCATTTCGAACGGATTTCAAAAATCCCAATTTTTCGTAAAAGTTAGTGGTTGGTCAAAAAAAGTGGGTGTTGCTTAATTTGTTTTGATATTGATTTCGCAAAAGTTTGCTCAAACAAGTGAAAGACCTTGCTGAATGATATCAGCCAATGATGAAGGTTTTGAACGTTTCACTTATTAGTTGATGATTGGATCTCGACTAATTTAAGCAAATTTTGCATGTCAGGAAATGAATATGGCAGACGATAATGCAAATGCAGCTCTCGATGGTTAGGTGCCAATGCCTACCTATCTGCAAATTTGCCAGTCATTAAACCAAGCGCTTAATGAGATAAACAACAGGACCACTTTACGTGATCAACAAATGGAAGTACTGTTAAATCAAGTGAGAGCTTTGTCTGCTCCGAATTTGGGCTTTTAACCATTTTCGGGGGAGAAGAAAGAGAAGAAACCTGAAATTGTGGATGACTAGTTAACCAAGTGGATCGGTTATTTTAATTTACACGGAATTCATGAGGAGAAAAAGATAGAGAGTGTTTGTCGTGGTGGCGTGACTTACAACCTAAACCTATCACATGGGACAAGTTTAAGGAGGTGTTTAGAAAGTTGCTTGTGGTTGTGGACGACTCGGATTTTTACCAAAGATTTGTGAATCGCAAAATGGGTACTCGGAGTTTAGACTTGTACCTACAAGATTTTACGGATTTATGGAATAAAGTCCTCTCATCCGATGCAAAACTGGCACTGTGGCAATTTATCCTACGTCTGCCTGCAGATTATCAGAATGAGTGTAAGCGTAATGTGCTTCAAACCTTTGATGATGTAGTTCGTGTCGTGAAAGTGTACGACTCGGCTTTGACATCTAGGAAGCAGTTACAGGCTAATCCGTCTGGATCATTCGGACCCAGCCAAAAAAAAGGGAAGAAAAGAGTTCGTGGAAATAAGAATAAAAATTATTTTGACGAACTGGATCAAGCTACATCTGAATTTAGACAAAAGAAAAAGTTGTCTCGGAAAAAGGCTAGAAGGACCAATGTTTGTTTCCATTGCAGTCAGCCTGGACATGTTATGAAATTCTATCCGGAACGAAAGAAAGGCACAGCTCAAGTGATTGAGATGCCAGGTAAAGAGAATCTTAAGCTGAAAATTAATAAAATTAATTGTGAGTGTGATTATTCTTTCAGTACTACTTCATTCTTGCCAAATGATTTATTTCGTAAAAGGCACTGTGAATGGACATGAAGTTAGTATTTTAGTGGACAGTGGATCTACTCATAATTTCATTAACTATGGTCTTGTGCAGAGACTTGGACTCAAAACTGAAGCCAGTAACCATAGATATCGAGTATATCTAGCTTCAGGAGCAGAGTTGGAGACATGGAATGTGAAAGTTCCAAGTTCATTTGCTAATGTAATGGAAATTTTTTATTCACAGTATGAAGTTTATTTTTATTTGCTAAGCCAATTTTGGATTTATCTGAAATGCATCTAAGTAGTTGTGAAAGGGTTGAATAAAGTAACTATCAAAAATAAATATCCTTTGCCTCGTATGGATGATATGGTAGATCGATTAGGTGGAGCTAAATACTTCACAAAGATAGATCTTAGAACCAGATATCATCAGATTAGAATTCATCTGGATGACGTGCAGAAGATTGATTTTCGGACGAGATTCGGTCACTATGAATTTCTCGTGCTTCCTTTTGGGTTAACGAATGCACCAGCTACATTCCAATAGATGATGAATGATCTTTTTCGTCCATATCTAAGGAAGTTTGTGGTTGTATTCTTAGATGATATTCTCATCTACATTAGAACACTTAAGGAGCATTTGAGTCATCTTAAGACTGTCTAAGATATTCTCAGACGAGAGAAACTCTATGCTAAGAAATCTAAATGTGAGTTCTTTAATCATGAGTTGTTGTACCTCGATCATATGTTCACCCGTAGTGGGTTGGAGATTGATGAGAGTAAGGTCAAGACAGTGCTTGATTGGCCGATACCAAAGACGGTTAGAGAAGTTAAATCTTTTCTCAGTTTTACAGTTTTCTTTTGTAAGTCAATTGAGGATTATGCTAAAGTGGCAGCACCCTTAAATAATTTGACTAAAGGCAGAATCAATAAAAAGAAAAAGAGAGGTCAACCTAGCGAGCCTATTGAGTGGAATGATGAATTGAACCGATGCTTTGAGAAACTCAAGCAAATGGTTGTTTCAGCTCCTGTTTTACAGATCGTGAATCCTGATTTACCTTACGTCGTACGAACTAACGCAAGTGATTCGGCGATAGGGGCAGTTCTTCTACAGGAGGATAGGCCGATAGCATTTGAAAGCAAGAAACTCAGGCTTCAGATTTAGCCCAGATCTTTGTGGAAAGATTATTTAGGCTTTATGGACTACCAAGTGATATAGTTAGTGATAGAAATCCTAAGTTTACAGGTCACTTTTGGTCAGTTGTATTCCATAAGCTTGAAATCTCGTTTAGTTTTAGTTCTTCTGATCATCCTAAATCAGATGGTCAGACTGAGAGAACTAATCAAACTATGGAGAATATGTTGAGAACTTATGTGTCTCACAGGCAATCTTAGCGGGAAGATTACATTCCTTTGATTGAGTTTGCTTATAACAGTAGAAAACATTCTACTACTGGTTATAGTACATTTATGCTGATGTACGATTTTCAACCTAGATCTCCAGTAAATGTGGAGACAAAGTCCGTTAAGATCCAGAAAGTTGCAGATTTCTTGCATGATATGCGTGAAATGTTGCAAGTGGCCTGTGATTGTATCCGGAGTGCTCATGATAGAGCTAAGCACTATGCCAATCTTAAAAGGTCTCCCAGAGATTTTAAAGTTGATGATCGGGTATATCTTAGAATACCTAAGGACTCTAAGACTATGAGTACATGGAAGCATTATAAACTGTCTATGAGATATTGTGGACCGTTTCGGATTATAAAGAAAATTGGTTCTTTAGCTTACGAACTAGATCTTCAGAACAAGACTGCGTGCTTGGGCGCGTCGGAACGCGTGGCGCTTGTCGTCGGATCCCGGCGCTCCGCGTTGTGCTGTGTTCGGTTTTGCCGTGCGGGCCTATTGATACACGTAGGAACTCGCCGTGCTGGCTCACCAGTGTTTCATGTAAGCCGATTGAAATTAAGTTTGCATGAAGGTGAAGTAGTGGGTTCAGAGGAAGATCTTACCCATTTGGAGGACTCATCGCTTAGTGTTCCTTTGGAACCTGAAAAGGTACTCAGAACCAGAGATAAACAATTGAGAAATCGTTCTATCTTTGAGTGTTTGGTCAGGTGGAAGGGACGGACTGAGGATGATGATTCATGGGAAAGGGTCAAAAGCATCATAGAAGAATTTCCCTAGTTTTCATTTCTAGAGATAGAAATGGTTTAAGAGGGGGAAGAATGTTATGTCCATGTCCTGTACAAGGGAATCGGAATTATTCCTGACGTGGATAGCCGGTCACTCCAATTTTATGTGGTATAAGTCATGCTACGTCATTCCGGACATGGTCGTATTAAATAACTAATAATCATATGAGGGCCCAGATCTATAATTGGACATAGGAGCACATGCATGGTGAAGACTGCTCTTACGCAAGAATAGGAGATCAATAGCTCAATTTAGGTTGCATGGGGATCCTAAAGGAAATATTCTCTCTATCTTGAGGAGAATAAGTCTAGTGGAAACTCGCCCATCCTCCTATTGAAAATTGTGATTCTTGAGCTAGTGTTTCCTCTCCTCTCTTGTGTTCTTCATTGTGGCTTGGGGGTGGATTGGTTAGGGTATTGACTAGCCTCTCCATATTGGTTGGGTGGTTCATGCTCCACAAATGTCCTTTTGGTTTGCATGTGATTGGAATCCTGTAGATCTTCACTTGGTTGTTCTTACAGTCGGGAATGACAAGAACAGGTCCACTGGTAAGTGCATGCTTCAAAGTATCAAAGGCATTTTGCCCTTAATTTCTTATACCAATGGAATTTTACCCTCTTCTTAGTGAGTTCATGTAGTGGTGAAGCTATATGAGCAAAATAGCGAATAAACTTTCTATAATAGGAACATAAGCCTAGGAAAGGCCGAACTTCATGAATATTTCTTGGTTTAGGCCAGTCTTGTATGGCTTTAATCTTTGAAGGGTCCATTTGGATTCCTTCCTTAGAAATCATATGTCCTAGAAAGTGTATCTTTTCTAGGAAGAATTCGCTTTTCTTGCCTTTTATGACAAGTGAGTTTTCTTGTAGGGTTCTAAAGACGATATCTAGATGTCTTTTATGTTCTTCTTCATTTGCACTGAAGACTAAGATATCATCAAAGAATGTTCCTACAAAACGTCTATGAGGTCAAAAGATTCGTTCCATCATTCTATTGAATGTTGCGGGACCATTAGTAAGACCAAATGGTACCACTAAAAATTCATAAAGGCCAGAGTTAGTCCTGAAAGCAATTTTATGGATATCTTCAGGTGCTACTCTAATCTGGTGATATCCACTTGTCAAATCAATTCTACTAAAGATAAAAGATCCATTTATCTTATCCATAATGTCATCTATTCTTGGAATAGGAAAACGGTTCTTAACTGTAATCTTGTTTAAAGCACGATTGTACCAAAAGTACAGGAGAGCAATAGGGGGAGTTATTGGGTTTTATAAGGCCTTTCCCTAACAAGTCATTAATTTGCTTAGAAATTTTTTCTTGTTGAGAATGGCTTACCCTATAGGGAGGTCTATTGGGTATGGAACTTCCAGGAATAATGTCTATCGTATGATCTTCAGGTCTTTCAGGGGGTAAGGACTTTGGTAGCTCATCAGAAAAACAAGAAGAATACTTTAATAAAAAGTCTTTTCTATTATTGTCCGAAGAATGCACATTTCCATCAACATCATCATCCATACTTTGAACAAACAACAAATAAGAAAATACCGCTTTCTTTAGTAGCTTTGATACTTGAATATGGCTTACCAAAGGAATTGTTTCGCCACTCTATCCTGCATGCACACTAACGTCTTTACCTTTTTGTAATGCTTTGTATGGCCACTTGCTTCCCTTTGTCTGCACTTGAAGCTTTGGCATCTTTGAGTGGACATTTGAAGAAAAGGTGTCCCTTTTTCCCACACTTGAAGCATCTTCCTTCCTTGCGATAGGCCTACATTTGTTCTTTGGAAAGGCGTTGAGTCTTTTCTTTTGGATTTTGAGTTGTGGGAGGTTCCTTTCTTTTGTTCCCGCTTTCATTTCAATGATTATCCTACAGCTCAATTCTGGTAGCATAATATATGACTTGTTCCAAAGTATCAGCTTGTACTATATCTAAGCCATATTGTATACTTCTATGCAAACCCGAATAGAACTTTCTTTTCTATTCTTTCTTGGAAATGGAATGCAAAGTCTGAACTTTCAAAAGCAACTCCCAAAATCTCTTAACATGCTCAACTACTTTCTCATTTTGCTTTTGCCTAAAGATGTCCCAAGCAGCTAAAGTATCTTTCTTATATTCTTTTGGCAAAAAGTGGGCTTTAATTTGCTTTTTAAAGCTATGCCAAGTGGATGCAACTTCTTGATTAGATTTCATAGCTGCCCACCATAGTGATGCATACTTATCTAGATGTAACGCTGCAAATCGAATCTTGGAATGATTTGAGTATCTACTTTTCTCAAAGAAAGTATCAAGATTTCGAATCCAGACAAGCAAACTCTCTTCATTGCTACTATCTCCATCAAACTTAGAAAACTTAAAAAGTTTATTATCAACCTTAGCAAACCTCCTTTTCCTAGATCGAGTAGAGGAAGTTGACTTGGAGGAAACATGAGGTGATGACGACATAGATGAAGAGGAGCTTGAAGAGCCTCATGAGGAGCTATCCATCTTTGATTGGAGTTTTTGGAATTCACCTGAAATACACAAATTCAAGGCAAAAAGTACGAATAGACCTGTGATTCAGAGAAATGCCATTCTCCAAAAAGGAAGATAGAAGCTCACATTAACAAAGTATTGTCTCTAAAATAGAAAGCAAATTGGAGATCCAATTCTCAAGGATCCCCCAAATGGAGTCTATTAGCCCTAATATTAAAGAGATCTTGTAAGAAAAAAAAAAATCAAGTGGAAGGGAAATCTATTCGACAGTAAACATACAAAGTCCTGTGTATTGGCATTTGTTTCAAGAATGAATACACAAGGCCCTCACATCAACTTCACAAAGAAAGAAAAATAATAGACCTTGGCTCTGATACCAAACTGTGAACTTGAAGTGAAGGTCTACTAATTCTAAAGTCCTGACTTTAGAAGTTGTGACTTAAAAAGAACAAATCAACAAAACACTGTTGAATAGATCTTGAAAAAGAACTCAAAACTTAGTGAAGAAATTGTTGGCTTATTCTGACAAATCTCCAAGATACCTGGATAGAGCAACTCAAGAGCACCTCTCACTTTAGACCGAGGAGGTCTCTGAGAAGATGAGACTAATGAAGACTGAGAGCCGAGTATGAGAGCCGAGAAATACTAGCTAGGAAAGACATGCAAGAAATGTGTAAGCCTCATGGTGAATCCCGGAAGATGGAATGACCATGTAGGAACTAGTATTTCTAAGCGAATGTAATAAATGCAAGTAGACCCCTCTTAAAGAAAGTAGAGTGAGCCACCTTTTGATGGTGACCTCTAGTGGACAGCATTGTTCCACTTGTAATTTGTGAAATGTGGAAATTCCACTAGGATGCACCTAAGGAGCTCTCTTGCTTATTTAAGAGACTCCCTCTTTGAGTAGAAGAGCTTTTTGTGAATTGTATCAACTCCATGCTGAAATGAGAAGAGCCTTCGCGAGTTTGGTGCATCCATTGAGCTCCTTGATCATGCTTGTTTCTTGAGTGATGCATTTATGATCTTGCCCTTCCCTCCTTTTGTGTGTGGTTGTGGACTGTAGAGTGGATTAGATTTGCTGCTTTCGTAGAGTGGATTAGTTTCTTTTCTTGTTTGTGAAATAATGTAGGAACCAGCATTCAGGTAAACTAAATAGGCTGGATCTGTGGTGTAGTTCTTGCATATCTCTTACAGTCCAGTTCTTGATGTTCTTGGGATGTCCAAGAATCAAAAGGCTGGTTGGTTTCTTGATTCTTGGACTTCTAACATGCTATAGATTAGTTCTTGTTTCTTGTTTTGTCAATTTATGCAAGTGTAGCTCAATGTTAGTAATGCTTAGGCTCTGATTCAGTTCGTTTTTAGAGTAGGTAGTTGTAGAATCTACAGAATGTTCATTTGGGCTGCACTCTGATCTGTGAATGAGTGTTCTTGGCTTGCATATATGTATGAATGTAAGTGCATTCAAGAGAGTTTGACCTGAGTAGTCCTCTGACAGGCAGGACAAAAAATATACTACAATGAGAATCTGTTCCCTTCTGCCTGATCTTGGATTTAAAACAATAATGACAATCTCAAGAAGAACCCATCGTCTCTGTTGATAGGCAGAAGTAAGAAAGAATTAATTTTAAAAACCAACAGATCCTCTGGATCAAGGGATCTATCAACATTTGGCGTCGTTGCCCATTTCACTCCAACACCTTCTACATCAGAAATCCGCAACCTTGTCCATGCTCCGCCCCTCCCCTCACGATTACATCTCAACTGGAGCCCCCCCTCTGTTGAAATCTCAACCAGAGAGCTCGTGTCCAATCTCAACTGACGCATTCTATTGCATCTCAACCGACACACACTCTCTCAGATCTCAACCGACGGTGATCCCTTACATCTCGACCGACGGTAATCTATTGAAATCTCGACCGACGGCCATCAGTAAAATCTCAACCGACGACTTCATTCCAATCTCGACCGACGGCCCTGCGTTCGATCTCAACCGATGCCATCAATCAGATCTCAACAGACGCCCATCAGTCAGATCTCAACCAACGGCCCTACGTTTGCTCTCAATCAACACCATCAGGCAGATCTCAACCGACGACCCTACGTTCGATCTCAACCGATGCCATCAGTTAGATCTCAACTGACGCCCACCTATCCAATCAGTTTTGTCACATGATGATACCCTTTCTGGCCTCGTTCTTCGCCTAGATATGGTTAGATCTCAACCGACGGCCCTCAGTAAAATCTCAACCAACGCCCATCAGTCAGATCTCAACTGACGGCCCTGCGTTCGATCTCAACTGACGCCATCAGTCAGATCTCAACCGACGGCCCTCAGTATAATCTGAACCGATGACCTCATTTCAATCTTGACCGTTGGCCATGCGTTAGATCTCAACTGACGATTTTCACTCAGATCTCAATCGACGGTATTCCATCAAATCTCAACCGACAGCCTCATTCCAATCTCGACCGACAGAGCCCTGTGAAATCTCGACCGATACACTCAGTTAGATCTCAACCGACGGCCTCAGTAAAATCTCAACCGACGACCATTCAGTTCAATCTCAACCGATGGCCCTCAGTCAAATCTCAATTGACGGCCACTGTTAAATCTCAACCAACGGCCCTCAGTAAACTCTCAACCGACGGCCTCAGTGAAATCACAACCGACGGCCATTCAATCCAATCTCAACCGGCAGCCTGCTTCAATCGGACCAGATCCACGCTAGACCACAGACATTTTCAACAACGATCAAAACTATAGCTTGCATTGACAATCTATCTGGCAATCTATTTATCTATCTGCAACCCTATAAACACGACCAACTACATGAGTCTGCATCTGCATTGAGCCGTAGTGATCACATTGACCCGTGGGAACAGCCTTTGCATCGTAGGGACCGCATTCAACTACACCTCAATTGCATCAGCCTCTGCACCGTAGAGATCACATTCACCGCAACCCATCACAACATTTGCACATCATCACACCCCACTGCAATCCCCTTTAATTGCAACAGGTCACACTCCCACCGTATTCACCAGCACACTACCTCCACACTTACATCATCAGGACCACAATCCAATCCCATCACTCCTTCACCCGTATTCAAACCCCATCCATCGTTGCCCTGTAGTAACCACCATCACCGCGCCCGATCATGACTGACAATCCTCCACCACACCCCAGACCTTACACCATCGTAATCACCTTGAGCCGTAGCAATCACCATCACTAACCGCTGCAACCATATTCACCCGCAAATAACCGCAATCCACCGTAAATACACTGCACGCATTTTCGCTAACCTATCGCATTCACCCATAGCCACTGCATTGAAAGCACAAGCACACTGCATTCAAACACCTCCACCACAAACATCCACATTCACCCGCCCACAAGCCACCCCCTAACTACACCCAAACATCCCTGCCTCCACCCTGCAACCATGAAGAACACAACAACCCCCACTCAACCATCAACCGCCATCGACCGCTGACATCGCCATCGACCGTTGACATCGAAATCGACTGTCGCAACCGCAATCGCCCGTCGCAACCGCAGTTGTCCGCTGCAACCGCAATCGCCCACTACAACCGTAATCGACCGCTGACACTGCCACTGACCATCTCAGTTCGCATCCCTCCATCCTCAATCGCATTAGACCACAGTCTACCATAGCCACCCTCTAACAGCATCCACATTACCACTGTTTTCACACATCCCAACCGCAATAGTCCGCCCTCGCCCCATTACAACTACACACCAACTGCCTCCGCATAGCACTGCCACTACCCGCAAACATTCGCTGAAACCTCACTCACTCGTCTCCAACGTAATCAACCGCATCCCTTCGTCCTCAATCGCATTAACCGCAATCTACCATAGCCACTACAACCGCAATCAACCACAGTTGAACATAACCGAGCACAACTAACCACCACCATCCATCAACCGCATCAGATTGCAATTACCCGCACCCCACCGCAAACCGCAAACCGTAGGGACCGCAAAAACCCAAAAAAAAAAAAACAAACAAATTCAAAAACACCAGTACCCAATGGACCAACACAAAGACCCTGAAATTCCAGACAATTATCCATATGAGGCCAAGTCCCCTGTAGCTGAACAAATCAGACGCCATAGGTTCTACCGAATGCAGGCCGAACTCCAGGAGCCATCCACAAACACGTTCGAGGGACAAGGACCTAATAGAGTCGAGTCTTCATGCGCACGACCCCATTTTTCTGGTGTTGAGCCCTCACAGGTCAGAACCAACCCTAAAGGAGTTCCTGCTACCCATGGAGCTCATTTTGAAAGACGTACACCCAAGCTAGATCTACCAAAGTTTGACGGTAGTTTGAAACCCTCAAAGATTTTTGCAAATCTTTGAGAATGCATGTGATGTGTATGGCGAAACATCTCCCGATGCTATGGTCCAACTGTTTTCAATGACCATGATCGCTAAAGCACGTGATTGGTTTTTCAACCTTGATCGTGAAGATAAAACATACTGGTCAATTCTAAACGAGTCATTTGTCATGCGTTTTATGCCCTTTCGCTTGATCAAAAACCCTTTTGTCAAATTGAGTAACATCAAGATGGCAAAGGATGAGCGCGTATGAGACTATATCGAGTGTTTCAAACGCCTCAAAAGTCAAGTACAAGAACAGCCCTCCAAACAGATGCTCATCATCTGGTTTTTAGTCGGCCTTCCAAGATGGATTAGACGCAAGCTTAAATCCAATGATGAATATATGAGCCTAAAGTTATCTATGTCTGATGCCATCAAGGAAGAAGACGAAGGATCAGATGTTGATGAATCCAGGAAAAGACGAGCACCACGTGCTCCTCTCCATGAGTCGAAGCCGATCGAGGATACCCAAGATCAGCTTTGGAAATCCCAATTGGAGTTGTTTAATAAGCAACATCAACTACAGATGGAGAAACTCACCAATGAATTTCAAGCTACCCTGAAGTCTATCCAAAGCAATATGCCTGGTCAGCCAAACCCTACACAGGTACCTTATAGACGAAAACCCATATGGTGCCCACACTGCCGGGCTATGCATCCTGCTGATGCTTGTCCTTCATATCGGCCTATCCAAGCACATACAGTCCAACAATATGAAGAACAACCGTCACCATCTGGACATTCCTTGACTTATCATGAATACCCACCAGAAAGTCCAGAACCACTAGCCATACAAGATGGCTATGCAGTTATACAAGGTCCATTGCACACCAGATGTTTCATTTGTCGTGAAGCCGGCCACTTCATGGTTGATTGTCCAGTTAAGACCCAGTACCATGTTGAGTGTCCCGACTGTATCAGAAAACATAGTTTCAAAGACTGTTCGAAACAACCAACTAAGATCCTACCTGCCCGTCACGTCAGTTATGAATCGCGATAGGATCTTCATGACAACAACACGAGCACTATGGCACCCTGCCGCTCAACCTGCTGCTCACTCGAGAAGTTTCTAGCAAACTTCTACAATACCACACAATACACTAGCTCCATAATGAAAAAAGACAATATGAAATGAGTCCTTGTCGAAAGAAAGTGAAACCAATATTCTGTCATCTGCTACAATGTCCAACCAAGAGCAACCTCCACAAGTAATTGACAGTTCTTTTCCACTTCTACAACCTCAAATCTATTTGTCTTTCCACATGCTGATAAGATTTCCAATGTGCCAATACCAAATATTTCTCGGATTCAGAAATCCAGATAGAGATTTGGTTCTGAATCTCTTACTCAGAGAGGTCCTCGGGACATAGTACCTCAACCATACCTGCATCTCAAGCTATATTTTACTTCATTTGCTATCAATGATGGTAGATTTTAGTGTCACCCACCCTGTCTTGTTTTGACAAGGGCATGTCAGAGTAAATCACGTTACTCTACAAAACAACTGAAATATTGCAACTATCAAGGTACATTATCAATGTTGATGAATGCAAGTTTTGTTCCACAAGTGCTATACAATTCTCACTCTTTGTCACGTTTGTTTATTTCCTTGTTTCTCTTCAGCTATTTTGTGTGATTGATTTTTGCATGAGAAATAGCGACTACACGAGAGTCTTCTGTAGAGCATCTCCAGAACACATTTTCATTCATCTATCCATCTTTAGATTCCCTTGTATAGCAGTTTAGGATTTTTGAGACATATGAGAAATCCATGTCAAATTAGAGTTGATTCCTGCATCTCATTGCCATATTATTCTTTGAGTCAACTACAACAAGATCGAAACAAACTTAGTTAAAATTTGCTCAATCTTTAGTCCAGTCGCATGTTCAACGAGTTTCAACTACGTGTTACACACGTCGATCCAATCCTGAGCATGAACAGTTACCAGCAACAACATCCCCACCAACAGATTTTTTTTTGGGGGGGAGAGAGTGGATGTGCTTGGATCCACTAGAGCAGTTACGCTGCCACAACAATATCAGCAAGATCGACAACCAAGGTCACAAGTCAAATATGAAAAAGACAAGGCTAAAGAAGGCAGATGGGTAATCCGAAGAGACTCGATTAGAAGAAGTATTTCAGTCATGATGAAGATCCTTCAAAAAAGAGAAACACAAGCATTGGAAAATCAGTCTCCTTCTTCAACCAACCTCTTGCCATACTTCTATGCCCATTCTCATGTCTATCATCCACACCATCTACCGTTGTCACCACCACCCTCCCTTCCATCTGTTTGTTTATCATCAGTTTACTGTTCTTCTGAGAAATTTCCAGTTTTTTATAGTCTTATCGAAACAGCTGATAGAACATTGCAAGTGTCTTGCGGAGACCGACTACCACCTACATTGGTTGTTCAGCCGAAAATGACCTACAAAAGCAGGCGAAGCAGCTAGAAGAAATAAAGAGAAAGATCCAAAAAGATGAGGAGGAAAGGACAAAACTCAAGCAACAGATGAGTCAGATCAATCTTGATCAAAAGAAACTCTCTGGAATAATGATAGTTGAATCCCCTCTTATGAAACCCAAAGAGATCTAAAAGTAACGGATCAAAAGAAAGAGCTGCAAAAAATGAAAGATGAAGACATCCGTGAACCTGCAAAATAAAGCGAGCTCCTCATCCAACAAGTGGTGGTCAAAGCTCGACATTGCAAGGGTCCAAGGTTGCAGCTGTAGAACTATCAGTTCCTTCATCCTTTCAACAAGCCTTTATCATGTTTTCTTATCGTTATCAAATTGTCCATCCAAATCTGTTCCTATCGCCAATTTTTGATGAGTCCATCCCCTTGAGACTCTTAATCAAAGTTTGTACAACCTACAGATCAAAGGTTTTCCTTGAGACTAGAACTTCAACTGAGAGAACAACCACGGAAACAACCAGAGGCAAATGGAAGATACATACCTCCCAAAAGATAGAATCTGCCAAGAAACCAAAGATGAAACCGTCAATGGCAGATACAAGTGACAAAACAAAGAGACACATGGAAAGCACTCGAGCATGCAAGTTGTGAAGCTGCTGAGAGCTCTCCAATTTTGAGAATGTCAACCAATTGCAGCAATAAGACATTCTGGATAAACTGTGGCAATTCATGAAAAACAGTTTTTGTGATAAAAATTGACGGCAATAAGCACTTGGTTTTATGCAAGCGAACGAGGATCTACGCTTTTCCAAGTGACAATCGAAGATGCCAATGCAAAGCGGAGCGACATCGTCCAATATGAGTTGCAGTGGGTCCTGCAACACATAAGGGGTGGGATGATGTTGGCTGATCTGACGAATCCCCAAGATAGAGCAACTGAAGAGCACCTCTCACCTGAGACCGAGGAGGTCTCTGAGAAGACGAGACTAATGAAGACTGAGAGCCGAGTATGAGAGTCGAGAAATACTAGCTAGGAAAGACATGCAAGAACTGCATAAGCCTCATGGTGAATCCCGGAAGATGGAATGACCATGTAGGAACTAGTATTTCTAAGCAAATGTAATAAATGCAAGTAGACCCCTCTTAAAGAAAGTAGAGTGAGCCACCTTTTGATAGTGACCTCTAGTGGAGGGCATTGTTCCACTTGTAATTTGTGAAATGTGAAAATTCCACTAGGATGCCACCTAAGGAGCTCTCTTGCTTACTTAAGAGACTCCTTCTTTGAGTAGAGGAGCTTTTTGTGAATTGTATCAACTCCATGCTGAAATGAGAAGAGCCTTCACGAGTTTGGTGCATCCATTGAGCTATTTGATCATGCTTTTTTCTTGAGTGATGCATTTATGATCTCGCCCTTCCCTCCTTTTGTGTGTGGTTGTGGACTGTAGAGTGGATTAGATTTGCTGCTTTCGTAGAGTGGATTAGTTTCTTTTCTTGTTTGTGGAATAATGTAGGAACCAGCATTCAGGTAAACTAAATAGGTTGGATCTGTGGTGTAGTTCTTTCATATCTCTTACAGTCCAGTTCTTGATGTTCTTGGGATGTCCAAGAATCAAAAGACTGGTTGTTTTCTTGATTCTTGGACTTCTAACATGTTGTAGATTAGTTCTTGTTTCTTGTTTTGTCAATTTATGCAAGTGTAGCTCAATGTTAGTAATGCTTAGGCTCTGATTCAGTTCGTTTTTAGAGTAGGTAGCTCTAGAATCTACATAATGTTCATTTGGACTGCACTCTGATCTGTGAATGAGCGTTCTTGGCTTGCATCTATGTATGAATGTAAGTGCGTTCAAGAGAGTTCGACCCTAAGTAGTCCTTTGACAGGTAGGACAAAAACTATACTACAATGACAATTTGTTCCCTTCTGCCTTATCTTGGGTATAAAACAAGAATGACAATCTCAAGAAGAACCCATCATCTCTGCTGATAGGCAGAAGTAAAAAAGAATCAATTTTAAAAACCAACAGATCCTCTGGATCAGAGGATCTGTCAACAGAAATTTAACATTCAATCACAAAATCATTCATTCAAGACTTGCTGAGGGGTCAAGATAGGGACCCCCCCCCTCCCCGAAGGATTCTCTTTCAAATTATGCAAGATCAATTGGCCCAAGGCCAAATACATATATAGTGGTTTTGGGAAGATGGATTCTTAGATCTTTACATCAACCAGAAGTTAACAAATTTTGGATCTTAAAGAATCTTATACCAAGAAAAGTGGTTTCTTATGACATGCAAAGGCTTACTGATCAAGAAAAGAGCATGCATAGGCATTTGACATTAGGAAGCATGACATGCATGAATCCAATCTAACATGCAAGCTTCAATTCCAACATGCGAAGTCATTAGGCTAGGGATGGTATGACATGCAAGCTTCAAATCATACATGCAAGTTCCCAAATCAGACATGCAAGTTCCCAAATCATACATGCAAGTCCCCAAATCAAACATGCATGACCATTAAGCTATGAATGATGTGACATGCAAAGCCATCAAGTCATGGATGGTGTGACATGCAAAGTCATCAAGTTATGGATGTTGTGACATGCATGGCCATCAAGTCATGGATGGTGTGACATGCATGGCCATCAGTCTTATGGATGGTGTGAAAGTTTTAGAGAGAGAGAGAGATGAGAGAGGTAAGAGAAAGTGAGCATGTGTGTAAGTGGTTCCAAAAATGGTTCCAATCCAAGCTTGACAGATCCTCCTCAAGCCATAGAGCCTTCTTTATAGACTCGATTAAGCCTTCTTTAGGTACCGTCTTTAAGCTTTAAGAAGCTTCTTTAGATTCATTCTTCAGGTACTCTTCTTAGTACCTGCACATACCCTTCAGAAAAGGTTAGGAGTCATACCATAAAATGGTTCATGATCATTAGATTCCATTTCTAGAACCTGCATATTAAATTGTTAGCATTGATCTACAATTTTATTTCTTGTCTTCAGGTAATGATACCTGCACTCATATTTCATCAGTTAGAGTAATAAGGTCTAATATTCAAAATACGTTTCATACAAAAAGAATGGAAGACTTGATAGCCTTTATTTCTTGGTCAATTTGGTCTATACAATTTTACTCTCTCTCTCTCTCTCTCTCTCTCTCTCTCTCTCTCTCTCTCTCTCTCTCTCTCTCTCTCTCTCTCTCTCTCTCTCTCTCTCTCTCTCTCTCTCTCTCTCTCTCTCTCTCTCTCTCTCTCTCTTTGTGAAGTCCATGTCCTATATATAGGATTCGACATAATCCTAGACTTGGATATCAGGTACTCCAATGTACAGATTATTAATTACGCCACGTCATTCCCACTAGGCCATAAATGTAATTAATAACCTTGTGAGGCCCAAGTGCTCTAATTGGACCTATGGAGTTTTTGCATGGTGATTGACAACTTTTGTGCAAGAATAGGAGGTCAAATGGTTTTAATAGGATTGGAGGGATCCTAGAGAGAATATTCTCTATCTTTTGGAGAGCATATAACCTATTGAAAGTCGCCATAATCCTCATTCCAATTTCATGTTTCGAAGAGCCAAGATCCTCTCCTCTCTTGCATTCACTCACCATGGCTCAAGGGTGAAGCGGTTACAGATTTGACTATTCGTTTTCTGTTGGTTGGGTGGGTTGGCTCCACAGGTGTCCTTTGGTTACATGCAACAGGATCTAGGTAGATCTTCACTTGGGGATCCTTAACAGTGGTATTAGAGTAATGTTAAAAATTGTGAACTCCTACAACTTTGCCACGACGCGAAACGAAGCGAAGGTCGAATGGCGAACAATTCATGAAAGTCAACGTACCTCGAAAACCCTAAGACACGAAACGAAACGAAGGTCGAAGGTCGAATGATTCACAGTCAAACATACCTCCAGGACCAAAAGACACAACATGACACAAAACGAAAAGAAAACGAAAAAAAATCTTTCACGCTGCTAGCTGGCAGCTCAACGGGCGTGGAATCTTACACTTCACGCTCAGCGAAAATAGTTAGCAATAACAGAGAGTAACTGACTAGTTGATTAGCGTTAACTACTCTTGTAATTCTCTGTTTAGCTATTTTGTAAACTCCACACAGTGGAGATATAAACAAAAAATTTGGATCAACAGAAAATATAGAGAGAAGAGTGCGAGAGGAGAGCAGAAAAAGAAAAGAATAGAAAAAATAGAGAAATGAAATAGCTATGCATGAAAGTCTGCCAACGAGCGAAACACAATGAAAGAGCAGAGTGTCAGGCCGCCAACGAACGAGACATTGATCATCTCGCTCTAATAATCAAAATTGATAATATAGTTGTTCTCTCTTATCCATCTCCTTGTTTTCTGATGTCTTGATTGCTAGAATGCTTGTTAGAAATCAATGATAAACTTCATTGTTACTATTTACGATGCACATTAATGTTGACAACTGTGACCAGCTGTCAATAGCCGTAGGCTAGTCTATTAGTCTACTCGTAGGTTTTCTCTCGCTATCAGGGTTCAAGGTTTATTTATACATTTTACATTCTGTATGATGTAGTGTGATAGAGTGACAGTGCATGTTCTTCTTCCACCTTCTTGTGGTGATTGCTTATGGTGAATGCTTGATGTTGCATATCTAATTCTTGACGTGGTATCAGAGCAGCGATAGTCAAGAAATTCTTCTTTGGTGTATTTTGTAGGGTTGGAGCTCAGAATCATCAGTGGGGAACGAAAGCACAGTCCCGAAGGCATCAAAAAGGCCAGGGCAGCATCAGATAGATTGAAAATATATTGAGTGGGGGAGATTTTTACAATACTTCCTAGTTGTTGTGGAAAGTGCTATTTGTGTGAGAGGTTTGCCAAGAAATCTCTCATTTGTCTATTTGGAGTACTGCAAATCACACTAGACAATGTCTGGTACTACCATTCAGAGTTAGAAGGCTTCATACTTTTCACATTACTGATCTCTGTCTTTTGAATGTTCACACATTTTGAAATCTTTGCAAAGAGGAGGCGGCGTAGCTGCCACGCCGAAGTGAGAAATCTAGAATATTCCCTCTGAAAGTTCTTATATTTTCTCTATTTTTAATCTTTTTCGTACCAATATTGGATCGACGCACCAAAGGTAGAAAAAATCCTGAGCAGTCATACATCCGCGCATCATACAGATATAGCATATCTGTACCAATATTGGATCGACGCACCAGAGGTAAAGAAAACCAAGAGCAGTCGTACATCCGCGCATCATATCGATATCACATATCAGTACCAATATCGGAGCTATGCGCCAGAAGTAAAGAGAATCCCGAGCAGTCGTGCACCCACGCGTCGTACCGATATCAAGTGTACAACCAAAAATTTATAGTTCTGTGGTGTGAATAAATTTTGTGATCCAGACTCATCTATCCAGTAATGGCAACTCTAAGCGAGAGTGTCCTTAATGAGTCAAGCAAATTGGAAGGTGCCGACAACTATGCAGTTTAGAAATTCAAACTGAAGAACATTTTGATGGAAAATGAGCTATGGGAGATCGTGACAGGTGAAGAGACAAGGCCAGTGATTGAAGAATATCAGCGGGCATTTGATAGGAGAAGACGGAAAGCCCAAAATGTCATCAACTTATCAGTTAGAGATGCGATTATTCCCTA
Source organism: Diphasiastrum complanatum (assembly GCA_029204225.1). Taxonomy (NCBI): domain Eukaryota; kingdom Viridiplantae; phylum Streptophyta; class Lycopodiopsida; order Lycopodiales; family Lycopodiaceae; genus Diphasiastrum; species Diphasiastrum complanatum. Next base: position 5,865,863 of record CM055108.1, on the reverse strand, counting down.
TATTTCAGATTCAGAAGGACCAAAAGAAGCGTGGGATACATTGAAGGCATTGTTTGAAACGACAAATACATCTCGAATACTATTTCTAAAGACAAAGTTGCATACATTGCGGATGGATGATGGTGCAACTATTGCCCATCACATACTGAAGATCAAAGAGATCCGTGATCAATTAGCCGTAGTTGGAGAGCGAGTACAAGATTGTGAGATCGTGCAATTGACATTGAATAGTCTGAGTGAGTCACATCAGATGTTTGCGACGAGTATAGCCATAAGAGAAAATCTTCCAACCTATGAAGAACTAGGTGGATTGCTTTTGCAAGAAGAGCGACGTCAAGAGAACTTGAATCATCATAACAGAAGCTATGATCAAGCTCTTGCAGTTAGAGGACGAGGTGGAAGATTTGGCCGTGGGAAGTATCAATCGAGAGGAGGAAACTCAAGTTGAGGATCATTTCAACAATTTCATGAGCAAGTCAATGATAGTCCGAATGGAGGTAATTGGAATCAAGACCGAGATCAAGGACGCGGCTATTCAAGACAAAATAAACCTGGAAATTGTAGGTACTACAACAAACCTGGTCACTGGGAGCGTGAATGCTTCAAGAAATAGAAGGAGATGGAACAAAGAAAAGACAAATGGCAAGCGAGAAATTATGCTAATCAACATCAATTTGATGACTATTATTATGAGGACAATTATACTGATCAACATCAATACGATAATGATCAATATGAAGATGATTCAGGTGAGAGCTCAAAATTGTTCATTACAGCATTAATGATAAGTGATGAAGCCAAGGATACCTGGTACATTGATAGTGGTGCATCCAAGCACATGACTTCAAGGAAAGAGTGGTTTTCAGAACTCAAGAAAACTAACAATCGTGATGAAGTTGGACAAGCTGATGGCAAATTGCTATCTGTTAAAGGAGTTGGAGTGGTACTAGTGAAGTTAGCCAACAGGAAGATAAAGCATATAAGCAATGTGCAATATGTATCTGGCTTAGCTAACAATCTAGATGGCTGATCAACAACTCAAGGTTGAGTTTGACAGTGACAAATGTCTTGTCAAAGACATCAAGAATCACTACAAAGTGATTGCTATAAGAGCTAGAGTCAACGGGAATCGACTCTACAAATTGAATGCGAGATCTTTTACTCAAGCTATGGTAAGCATTGTTGATAGTCGAAGTGATCTTCGGCATCAAAGGTTTGGTCATATCAGTGCTCAAAGCTTGCAAATCCTTAAAAGAGGTAATCTAGTTGTTGGATTGCCTGATATCTCTTTTGAAGGATAAATTTGTGAGGGTTGCATTTTGGGAAAACGACATAGAGAGAGAGAGAGAGAGAGAGAGAGAGAGAGAGAGAGAGAGAGAGAGAGAGAGAGAGAGAGAGAGAAGAGAGAGAGAGAGAGAGAGAGAGAGAGAGAGAGAGAGAGATTTCCCAAAGATGGAGCAAGAAGATCCAATGGCATTCTTGATCTTGTTCATAGTGATCTGGTGGACCAATACAAACTAGGTCCATTAGTGGTTCTTACTATTTCATCACATTCATTGATGACTATAATAGACATATCTGAATTTATTTCATAAGCAAGAAATCTGATGCTTTTGCCAAGTTTAGAGAGTTCAAGGCTCTAGTTGAAAAACAAACAGGTTGTTATATTAAGACCCTCAGATCAGATGGTGACAGTGAGTATTTTTTAACAGGGTTTATAATTCTTTGCAAGGATCAGGGGATCAAGAGACAAACCACTACACCCTATTCACCACAACAGAACGGAGTTGCAGAATGGAAAAACAGATCCACTGTGGAGATGGCTAGGGCAATGCTTAAGAGCAAGGGTTTGCCAAATACTTTTTGTTAAAAGCATGCAACACAACTACTCATATCTTGAATCGGTGTCCTACAAAGTCCGTGGAGGGTAAGACACCTTACGAAGCTTTTACTGGAAATAAACCTAATGTTTCTTATTTACGTTGTGAAGCTTACGCTCATGTACCTGATGAAAAATGCTTCTTGGTTTCCAAGAGGAGGCTCGAACTTGAGACCAAAGAAACCTGATGAAAAATGAAAGAAGATGGATGCAAAAGCTATTAAGTGTATTTTTCTTGGATATGATGAAAGAGCCAAGGCATACAGGATGTATGACACAGATGCACAAAAGATCGTAATTTTCAGAGATGCTACTTTTGATGAGATGGGTCAAAATGACCAAATAAAATTGACAATTGATCCCTTTGATGATAAAGCTAAAGTGCAAGTAAAGAAAGAAGTTGGTGTCTATATGGAAGAGCCAATGGAAAAAGATAGGGTCAATAATGAGATTCCTAGGAGAGTGCCTAAGTGGTACTTTTCAGTAACAAGTGATGCTAATAAGGGAGATACTCCCGAATCAAGTGAGCAGGGAGAGCTTAGAAGATCAAGTAGAAATCGAAAACCTCTTGCAAGATTAGAGATGAATCTAGCCCTAATGGGTTCTGTGCTCAAGGCTCAAGAATCAAAAACTTTTGATAAAGCAAAGGAGCACAAGGAGTGGCATGAAGCTATGGAAACAGAAATGGAAGCTATATCGAAAAATAGGACGTGGAACTTGGTTGAGCTACCTGATGGTAAGACGCCTATCACTTGCAAATGGATATACAAGATCATATGTGGAGCTGATGGGCAACTCAACAAGTATAAAGCACGGTTGGTTGCGAGAGGATTTGAGCAACATGAAGGTATTGATTTTGAAGAAACCTTCGCAGCCGTAGCTAAGATGGTAACTAGACGTCCTATCATTGCTATTTCTGCTTTCTATGGTTGGAAGATCCAGCAAATGGACATTAAAGTTGCTTTTCTTAATGGAGTGCTGGATGAAGAGGTGTACTTAGTACAACCTCAAGGATTTGTTGAGCATGGGAGAGAGCATCATGTTTGTAAGCTCAACAAAGCCATTTATGGATTGAAGCAAGCACCACGGGCGTGGTACTCCTACATTGATGAACACTTCAAGCGAAGGGGGATGATAAAGAGTGATGCTAATCCTAATCTTTACATTCTAAGGCAAGATTCAGATATAGTAATCGTTGTGTTGTACATGGATGATTTTATTATTACAGGAAGTAATGAGAGCTTAATTGATGAAATAAAATCAGATCTTTCCAAAGCCTTTGACATGAGTGATCTAGGATTGATGCACTATTGTCTTGGCATTGAAGTATGGCAAAAGGAAGACATGGTCTTTCAACACAAAGCAAATATGCACGAGATTTGCTTTATAAGTTCAATATGCAAGATTGTAAGCCTTTGAGTACACCTATGGATGTCAACATGAAGCTTACTGCATATGATGAATCTTAGAAAGTGGATGCTTATTTGTATAGACAGCTGCTGGGTAGTTTGATTTATTTGACACACACACGACCTGATATTTCTTATGTTGTTGGTGTTGTTAGTCAATTTATGCAAGATCCTAGTCAAACACACTGGAAGTCTGCTAAACGTATTCTCAGATACATTCGAGGGACATTGAATTTTGGTTTGAAGTATGATCAGCCTGAAGCACCAATGTTGGTAGGTTATACAGATGCCGATTGGGCAAGTAATATTGATGACAGAAGATCTATCAGTGGTCATACATTCAGATATGGTACAGCTACAATTTCATGGAGCAGCAAAAAGCAACCTGCAGTAGCCTTATCATCGACAGAAGCTGAATATCGAGCACTCAGCAATACTACACAAGAAGCGGTATGGTTACGAAGATTGCTTGTGGATTTAGGTCAACCACAGGTGGATGCGACTACTATATCTTGCGATAATCAAAGTTGCATTCACCTTGCCAAAAGTCTAGTTTTACATGCTCGAACCAAGCACATTAAAATACACTACCATTTTGTTTGAGAGAAAATTCTTGATGGAGTCATTGATCTTGTTTTTTGTAAATCTGAAGATCAAATGGCAGATATTTTTACTAAGTCATTAGGTAGATGTAAATTTGAGAGGTTTCGTACTCTATTAGAAAAATGTAATTTTATCATTGAGGGAGAGTGTTAGAAATCAATGATAAACTTCATTGTTATTTTTTACAATGCACATTAATGTTGACAGTTGTGACCAGCTGTCAATAGCCGTAGGCTAGTCTATTAGTCTACTCGTAGGTCTTCTCTCTCTATTAGGGTTCAAGGTTTATTTGTACATTTTACATTCTGTATGATGTAGTGTGATAGAGTGACAGTGTGTGTTCTTCTTCCACCTTCTTATGGTGATTGCTTATGGGAAATGCTTGATGTTGCATATCTAATTCTTGACAATGATTTCTGTTCTGTGATCTGTAGTTGCGTGCTTAAGATCCTGCAAGCTTCCGCATAAGAAAATTCAAAAGAAAGAAATCCGTTCACGATACAAAACCCGTTTGAGACATGGTATCAGAGCTAGGTTGTCACTAATGATATCTGAACAGTGATTTTCTAGGCAACACAATATGGCTACAACGATCTAAACAAGAATAGCAATCAGTCTTGATGGCGCAAACGGAGCTATCTCATGGATGTCGAAAAAACAAGCAACAATCTCATTATCTTCTAGTGAGCCCGAGTACAAAGCCTTGAATTCATGTAGGAAGGAGATGCTTTGGATCTATAGAATAGTAATAAATCTTCACTTGCTGGATTTTTTAGAGAGTCCAATCATCTTTTGTGATCATCTTTCAGCCCAAAGATTTCATGCAAGGAGCAAGCATATTGAAGTGGCTTATCATTTTGTGAGGAGGTGGATCTTCAACATATCTCATCAAGGGAGTGTGTGGCTAATATCTTCACCAAAGCATTGGGAAAGGACTTTTTTATGAAGCATATAACATCTTTTGGTGTACTATCTAAATCTATGGTAAAATTAGTTGAAGAGGGAGTGTGAAAAATTCAACTAGTTTAGTTGATTTGTGAGAAGCCTTTGGCGACTAGTCTAGTCTTGTATCGATCTAGTCTTGAGACTTCCTAAAATCATGTTTTAAATAGAAAACTGCCTTAACTATAATGGTCTTTTAGATATATTGTTCTAGATCATTTTAAAGAGTCATTTTGAAATATTTTTAGTAAAAAGTTGTTAGTCCATAGAAGTCACCACAAGATATACTAGTTTGATTATCACTTCGAAGTAGTTTTATTGAAACTATGATACATATAATGCTAACTTGTGTGTGTGTGTGTGTGTGTACACACACACACACAGAGTGAGGAAATCAGATTCAAAACATACTTGATGTATCTCTTAGATATTGACCAAATTTGGTTGCACATCTAGATTTAGCTACAAGATAGAAATCATCACTTTACACATGCTAGAATTGCATAAATAACTAAGATTTGATCATAAGCACTAAGATCCAATATGTTACTGTCCCTGTTCGTACAACAACAACATCATATTGTCCTTCACACGTGGATGCAAAATCAACAATAAAAATGACATTCTACACATTAGAAATCAAGATATATTGAGAACTACACATGAGATGGACAGAGAATAAAAATAGATGAATTATCCACATTAAAAAGAGAATACAATGATACTTTCTCCACACTGCTACTGCTATTTATAGCTGACAAAATTTCACTTGGCCAATTGCCCTAAACCTGTCCTAAATGGTAACTTCTCGGTACTTCATCAAAAAAAATCTAGTCTAGATGTAATGTATCAAAATTCCAAATCCGATCTCATCCCTACTTGCCAAAAATAGTACAAACACTATTTAGGCCTTTGTTGACAAATATAAATTTATCTCTAAGTTGAAATTTCACGTTGGCCTCAAAATTGCCAATTAAACAGATCTCCTTCCTTTAGATTTGTTTTGCATAGTTTATATCTGGTTGCAAGGATATTATTTGTAGTTGTTCAAATAAGAACTACAATTTTTCTATTTTGTAGGTTTGTTTGTTGTTTCTCTGGCCGTTGTTTCTCTGGTCAATCATCATCTGAACAGTTGAGGCGCACATTTTGTAGCAGAACCAGGTACAAATAGGGTTGGAATGGGTCTCAAAATACACGGTCTTGTCGAAAACAGTATACCATTGTCTGTTCCGACAACTGTTGGATATTGAAAGCGAATTATGATACTGATTGTTGTATAGTGCCACTTCATAGAAATCCAATAAAGGTTCTAATCCATTTCGATCATAAAAACAAGTGTCTTGTTCTACAAAATTTGAGCAAATGTTTATAATAGATACAATCTCTTTAGAACATTCCCCTCCAATTTGTGCTCAATGGAACAATATATTGCTTTAGCTTTATATACACAAGCATTCAATTTAAATTCATGTAGTCACTTGACTCAATCATAAAACTAATTATTTACATACACCTTACATGTTGATATTATTTCTAGAAAACTTACAAACTTTAACTTAAATTTACTAGGTACTACCTTTTAGCTTTGTGATCTAGCTTATATGATATTGTATGGGCTCGCGCGTGCACACACACACACACACAAAGACGGTCCCTCAAGCAGTGTACAAGAAAAGTTGTCAAAGACTAACAAATGATTCATTGAATTAGAGTCGAATCGACTACAATTATTAAGTTGAGTTGCATGAAATTGACCATCTACAAGAAAATAGCACTTAGCTAATTTGCTAAGTCAAATATAAACTACTTCGAAGGTTGGTTTAGACAAAAATTCATCAATCTTGGAAATGAGAAAAACAATTGGCTCATGCGCAAAAAGAGAGCATGAGAACCACAACATGACTATATGAATCTATCAGCTTGGTTGTTTTTTTATAACATATTTAAATAATTGCGTGTAGACATAAGAAGGTTGTGAAAAAATCTCTAAGCATCTTGAATTTTGAAGCATTCATAATGTTGGAAAAAAAAAAAACTAACAAAACAAAGATTGCAACTTAAAACAATAAAAAAGAAATTAAAATCCACTTTCATGCTCAAACCCAGATGGTAAAATATTTAAAGTGTTTTTATTCTTGGAAAACTAAAAAGAAAATCTTGCAATGTTTTAGAAGATCTAAAACCTCAAAACAAATAAGTTCTAAGCTCAACCTGTGGCAAAAAATTGGTAGCATTCAATCTAGGAAAACTAAAACGAAAAAGAATAATATCGCAACTTAACAAGAAAATGAAAGGCAATTAATTTTCATGATCAAACTCAATTTTGAAGACAAATCATTAGTCTAACAAATTCTAAACAAACCATTACGACCATTACAATACCTTAACACCACCGGAGCAAAGCTTTTGCCCAAAGTTGGTAGCTCTTATTGTATGAACTATGTACATAGCCTATAGGCTAATGTGTTATTGTATGAACTATGTACATAGCCTATAGGCTATTGAAATGACATAGAAGATGAAAAGACATCTCTACAATTTCCAAATTCCAAGACTTTGTAAACAAAAAATGTTCATAGTGGTGTTTTCTTTAGAGCCCAAATGTTGTTCTTGAAGAAGCACTATTTATAGAGCCATTACCAAGTGAGTATGAGCAGGTGGGCTGATTCTAATACGTCTTCTAATACACAGATGGAGATGGAGATGGAGATGGACATGGACATGGAGAGGAAGTAGAGGAAGATGGCATGGATTTATTGTAGATGAGCACAACGGGAGAAATTTCCCCAGCCGGGTTTTGGGCCAACATTAACTTGGAATTCTTCGCTTTGGTGTTACGGAGTTCAACCGGCCGATCATTTAGGTACGCATAGTTTGTCTTCTTCCACCTGCAGCAGCAGCACACATGTTTTCAGTTTCAGTAGAATATGAGGTTAAAATTCCCCTCATACGCTGGAAGCATGGAGATGATAATTCATTTTTCAACGAAGAGCAAATCTTGAGTATATAAAATCAACATACCAATCATTGTGCTGTGTTTTAGGAATCTCGTCTCTTATTTCAATAACGCCGTGAGGAGAGACGTTCCATTTGTGGACTTGAGCTCCAGCCTGTGACACGGCACGGACCATGTTCAATTAGAGCATTCCAAAAGAGTGGAATGAAACAGAAATTTCTCACGCTTACTTGCTGTGATGAAAACTAAGCTGAACAGCAAATTAGTAGACCACAGAAACCACGGCCAAAAAAATTTAGCCAGTGTGGTGTACCTAAAATATCAAAACAAACTACTGATCAGTATATTTCAAGTATGTTTCTGTCTCACCGCAGTAGCAATAATCTGAGGTTTTCCAGAAGAAGCGCCCAATTCGGACATCTGTTTCGCTTTCTCTTCATCTGAAGGCTGATTATGATCTTTCCGGTACTGCTTAATTTCAACTCTTGTTAATGACGAGCTTCTTTCAAACGCTGAAAAATTGTCAACAAAAATTAAACTATATGAGTGCAACCTCATGTCACTTGAAGGAGGAATTGTGCTTTCAATTACAGATGGGAATAATGTGATGAGTAGCTGTAGGATATCCAACCAGGATCATAAATTTATCTACAACCGAAAGCAGAATGAAGAAATCTACTAATGTGCATCTGAGTAGATAGAAGATCAAAATAAACTTTTGCACCCAACGGAAGATCATCGATCTATCGAGACACACAGACAATCGTAGAGAGACGATGCTTGAAACGTCATGTATATACTAGCTCACAGATTGAATTAATCTTCTACATTAATTCTAAAGCTGACTCTCGACAACATTATTCAAGAGAGCAAAAACCCATTCAGCGTTTATCAGATCAGGAAGAGCATCTACATGTTCTGGATCTCAGCCTTGGCGAATCCCAGCCGGCCATGAGTGAACCCATTGTTTCTGCAATTACGCTTGCCAACCAGTGCACTAGATCACAGTTTCCAGATAATTTGCCGCTCCACAACAGATCCGATCAGCTCCGCGATGTAGAGGAAAATGAAGAGAGAGAGAGAGAGAGAGAGAGAGAGAGAAAAGATTTGAGAGTGTGAGAGAGAGAGAGAGCTCTCGCGCTATTATACCCTCGCAGCCGAATATAGAAAGATCTTAGGTCACCGGTGATCGAGCGTCACCACGGGCGCCCGCTGCTGACAGCCTCGCATCGATGACTACCTCGCGACGGCAGCACTACAGTTACTGCCAGATGCCTTGACACAAGTAGAGGATGACGTTGGATCGACGGGTGACATGGATGGATAATTGGGCATGGGCCCAATATGTTTCATATTTTTATAACAACCCATTTGACTCAAATGTGGTGACTTTTCCAAGGTACTTTTCAGATTCGAGTGCGAGCAAGTCCCAAATCTAAAATGAAATTATCCCATTAGTCCAAGGAGAAATAATGGGTCTCCTCCCTTTTCAGACTTACGCTGAGTTGCCACCATGTGACATACAAGATGGCATCGGACCCTTGTCACCTAGGGAGATTGCCTGACATGTTGACTTGCGAGGGCAAGTTAACAAAAAAGGACCAAAAATATGGCAACGATTCAAACTGACCAATCAAATTGCAGCCCTACATTTAACACTTACCATCCAAGTTTGAAAGGAGGATGGTACACCATTGCCATCTAGTTCATTTGCCAAAGTTCCAAAAACATGAGGCAAGTCAAAGGGCCATGCAAAAGGACTTGCCATTAGTCTGAAACGACCCTAAGTTACGCCCACATGATTGTCCTCGCTATTAATTACATAACCTTTTGGTTGTATCATGTATGTATCTTCTTCAATAACCATTAAAAAATTGATGTGTTGTACATCTAACTGATGATGTACTTCAAGATTAGCTACAGCAACATATGAGAGTAACAATTTGATCGAAAAATGCTTAATTACAAAATTGAAAGTAAAAAAATAATCAACATAAAAAATTTGTGAAAATCCCCTAGCCACTAGTCAAGCTTTCCTTTTATCTATACTCCCATCCGCTTCGTATTTGATCTTGAAAATCCATTTGCAATCAACTACATTTATGTATCCAGGAAATTGGACAATTGACTGGGACTCTTTATCAAAGATTGTTTCTCTCTAGAGATCTGAGTTGGGTTGTGTGAGTGCTTCATTAACAGTAGTCGGTTTTTGAATAAGATAACACTCAATAAATATAATAATCATTTTAAAATCTTTTTTTCAAGGGTAATCTTCAAACCGTATCAAAATGTGAGTTATCCAAATTTTGCATTCATCAAGTATTCATAGACAGAAGGCATACCAAAAATTATACTGATAATTGTCTTCAACTACAAAAAACTTCAGATTACTATTCAAAATTGAATTTAGAAATACTAAGTTATGTTGAATTCCATATAAATTCAATTATCATATTTGAAATCATTAAGATTGTTATTCAATTGAGCTCTCTGGGATACGATTACTAAATCGCTTAAAGGAGGTGAAATGGGGAGTGTGGGGCTATGGATGCAAGAAGCAACAGACTGGCTAAGAAAGGAATGAGTACTACCAGAATCAATGAGAGCGATAAATTCGCACCCAACAATATGGATACGTGAACGAATATGACAGGGGCCCACAGTGCCAGACCAAGTGGCATAGGCTAACTGAGCTAGCATTCAACAAAAGCATCAAGAAGAGCGGAAGGGGGATCATCCGGAGGAGACTCCTCAACCATATAAAGGAATGAATCTTTAGGATCTGAAACATCATGGACCTATAAAGTGGCAGTTGGGCAAAAAGCTTAAAGATGATGGGATGAGGAGCAGGAGGGGTACGAACAGTAGAGGTTGGGGAAGAAATGGTCGAAAAAACAATAGATGAAGTAGACGGTGTAGTGAAAGAACAAGAAAAAGGTGGACGTGATAGTGAACGAGGCTGAAAAGATGGTTGCTGGTCAAGATACTTATGTTATAAGGTAGAAGCAAGTGACATAGCATGAGCTAATGAGGTAGGTTGAAAAGACTGAACATCATAAAGTAAAGAACCATAGATGCCAGAGATATAAGGACCAATAATCTCAACAAGTGGAAGATATAAAAACAGGTAAGAAAACCTAACAAACTTTTCATTGTGTTCAAGAAGCGTACCAGTTTGTGTGAGTTGTTGATCTTAGTCTGAAACCATGTTAGATCGATCATGGCAGACTGAATGGCAACTTTGAGCTCATCCCAAGTAGCAAAAGTATCAAACAGGGACTGATGTGTACGCCACCATGTCAAAACACATCTAGACAAATGCAATGCAATGAGCTAAAGTTGCTATGTCGGCGTGCGAGGAGCAAGCTGAAAGAACGGATTCCATAAATCCTTACCATCAAAAGAACCATTCTAGATAGTAAGTGTGACTTTATCCCGGAAATCACGTACAGGTGGGGCTGGAGGAGGGACTAGAATGGGTGCAGAAGAAGAGGACGACTCAGGTAATGTGTTAGGTGGTGGCGGAGTTTGAAGGATTTCAAAGTTTGAAGCGTAGTCATCATGTCTCATTGGGCAATGATGAGCTGGTTTATGTGTACGAGGTGGTCATCAAGTTGAGTTTGGATTTCGCCTTGAGTGGATGATGTATCGAAAGAAGTCATGATGGGAGACGTCAACTAGATTGGTTGGACGAGGGCAGGGACAAGCTAAAAAAAAAATGGCTGGAAAACAGCGGGCATGCAGGAAAACGGCAGGGGCAGGCTAGAAAATAGCGTGGGCAGGCGCTCGGGCCAGCATCGGTAGGCACATGGGCAGGTGCCCAAAGAGAGAGAGAGAGAGAGAGAGAGAGAGAGAGAGAGAGAGAGAGAGAGAGAGAGAGAGAGAGAGAGAGAGAGAGAGAGAGAGAGAGAGAGAGAGAGAGATGTCGCATCACGTTTCTTCAGATCTTGCAAAAAAATTCAAATTCTAACAGGAAAGAGCTTTATCTGTGATGCCTCGGACCTTAGGGGTCGTAAGGCCCGTTGGTCGGAACTCATTCAAGAGTTCGAATTCGACATTAAGTACCGTCGAGGTACGTCAAATTGTGTCGCTGATGCTTTGAGCCGGATTGGTGAAGTTAATCAGTTATGCTTTGCTGAGTTCCAATATGAGTTGTATCTTTCTCTACGAGATCTTTGTCGGACCGATGAGTTTTTTGGTCGTATTTGGCAAGATGTCCTGGCAGGAAGCTTTTTAATGAGAGATGATCTTGGAAAGCAGGATTCCAAGAAATCTCGCGAAGAGAATATACTTGTTGATTATTCCATTAGAAATGATTTGCTTTTCCATAGAGGAAAAGTTTGTGTGCCATATATCATGGACATTAGGGCCCAAATCCTGCATGAGTGCCACAATAGCCCTAGCGTGGGACACCCTGGTATACAAAGGACACTTGACCTTGTCAAGAGATGATTTTATTGGCCAAAAATGAAAGGTCATGTCGAGGCATATGTTCAAAAGTGTGAACAATGCCAAGTAAATAAAGCGGAAAGACTCAAAGCAGCTGGTCTGTTGCATCCATTGGAAATTCCCAACAAGAAATGGAAAAGTATGTCCATGGATTTTGTGGTCGGACTTCCCAAGTCAGGGAAGGGTCACGATGCTATTTGGGTAGTAGTTGACAGGCTAACCAAAATGGCATAGTTTATTCCAACAAAAACTACTGTCAAAGCTTTTAAATTTGCTCAGCTCTTTCTTGAAAAGTTGTTCAGGTTGTATGGGTTGTCGCACGATATTCTTAGTGATCTTGATTCAAAGTTCACTGGCAAGTTTTGGCAGGCGGTCTTTGAAAGACTGGAAACTACCTTAAGTCTATCATCTATGGATCACCCCCAATGGTTGAGTTCGCATACAATAGTATGAAACATTCTGCCACTGGTTTTAGTCCTTTTATGCTCTTGTATGGCTTTCAGCCTCGTTTCCCTATCTCCATTGGACTCAAAGGTCTCAAGGTTCAAGCTACAGCGGATTTCTTGCATGATATGCATGAAATGTCGCAGGTGGCTTGGGAAAGCATTATTTCGGCCCAAGATAGAGCCTAATTTTATGCCAACCGAAGTCGTGCTCCTCGAGAGTTTGAGATCGGTGATTGGGTGTATCTTAGAATCCCAAAAGACTCTAAGACACTTCGAATGGGAAAATGCCCAAAGTTATCTCCACGTTTTAGCAGTCCTTTCAAAGTTCTTAACAAGATTGGTAGGGCTGCTTATAGACTAGAACTCCCTATTGGAACTAAGGTTCATCCAATATTCCATGTTAGTCGTTTAAAGGAACGACTTGGTGAAAAAGATGACCTAATTCCCATAGATAATCTAGTGCTATTGGACGATTTGAATGCTCCGGAAAGGATCATGGATACTCGACAACATCAGCTGAGAAATCGTTCGATTTCTGAACATCTGATTCGTTGGAAAGGTAAGTTAGATGATGAGGACATCTGGGAGAAGGAGGATGATTTAAGACTTAGATTCCCTAGTTTCTTCCCATAGAAGGAGGTTTTTATGGGGGGAAAGAATGTTATGTAATATAACGGTACGCCCTTCAGTGACGGCCTCGCAAGGGGCATGACGTCGGATTGGAGTTTTTGACATGTTTGGGTGCCACGCGTCACCATCCTAGGTGATCACGTGTCGCCGGAAGGACCGTGCTTGATGAGACCCATTGTGCTATGCCTATAAAGTGGTGGGATTTTCCTCTTTCCATTCACTCAGTCTACCTAGGAGTTGGTGGATGGAGAGCACGTGCATGAGCCAGGATGTATCTCCAGGCTAGGTGTAGTGTCGATTGTAGTATGGGGTTCGTCACTGGGAGCGCAACCTCGCCTTCACCTGCATAGCACACAAAGAGAGAGAAGAGAGAGAAAATTCCTAGGTTGAGAGAGGCTTTGGAGGCCCAAACACCTTCCCAAAGCTATTCACACCCAACCTAGAGAGAGAGAGAGAGAGAGAGAGAGAGAGAGAGAGAGAGAGAGAGAGAGAGAGAGAGAGAGAGAGAGAGAGAGAGAGAGAGAGAGAGAGAGAGAGAGACCTGAAGTGAAACCAGAAGAGTTTTATTAAGAAAAAGATGGAAGATACAATACAAAGGAAATGGCTCCCTCTTATAGATTTTAGAGGTGAGCCTCCTTCACTCTGATTGGCCACTTCATTGGGACAAGGATTCTAATCCAAGCCCTTCAAATAAACACAACTTAAATCTAATGGTGCTAAGAAGCACAAGGGCACTCACATGATTCATGTGAGTTCTAATTTGGGCCCTTTTAGCTTTTTTATTTACAACTTGACTTAGGGCCTCTAATGTCATTTTAGAGTTTTAAGCCCCTAGTCTCTTATTCTTAGAAATTATCCTTGCTACTTGTGCTCATTGGGTTGGGCTTATACGCGCAGAATGCCAGTGCCCTCGCACTTATTACTCTACTTGTATAGTACTGTGGTGGGCCCACTTGGCAAGCCTTGGCCAACATTAGTTTTTGTGGTGGGACCCACTAGGCGCCCAACAGTATTCCCCACCTAAAGAGGCGCCGGTCCCATGATGCCTGCCTACATTTGATGTGGAAGAGAGCTGTCGACACGTTTATTGTTGGTGATGAGCTGCTTCAGGAAAAGCGTGGATAAGTGACCGCTTACATAAAACCTGAGGCTTTATTGGCTGTTGATCAGCAAGAACCTGGGCTTGTCAGATTTTCAATAATACCCATAAGGGTCTGGTGGCCATCCCTGATAACCTTGTTCATCGACAAATGGGTAGTCGACACTATCTATCAGAGGATCCCAAGATAAAGTTGGTTGAGGTTGTTCCTCATAGACTGGCACAACTGCTCCCAATGGCATTGTCGTGCAATCACTCAATTGGTATTGCGGATAGGACATGGTTGGTTGATTGCTTAGTCTATCCAAGTGTTCATGATAAGCTTACACTTGAAGACTTTCTTCAGCAGTCAACAGTACCGCTTGAGAGAAAGGTCTTGATACCTTAAGCGCTGGCTTTTGTTGGACTGGAGGCCTGTTTTGGCTTGGATTCCCAGGTGGTTGAAACTTGCTCGTTGAGGGACAATCATCAACCTTAGTCTTTCCCTTGTCAATGCACTTCCCATATGAAGGCTGCGTGATAGCGCTTTCCCTTGGATCTTGTGCTGAACTGCCTTCAGGTCGCTCCATTGGCACAAGTTCCATTTGTGATTCATCACTAAAAAATTTGTGCATTAATTGCGACAGGAGTCCTGATAGAACCTGCCGGACTTCCTCAGTTGCCAATTTCTTGACTTCCTTAGCTATCAATGGCTTGATAGATTCTACCAGCTCTGTCTTCTGTGATGGTGTTACTTGTTTGCCCGAGGTTATCTCTGCGTACTTTGGGACTTTTGTCAGATTGTCTTCTTCCTCACTCGTTTCATAACCCGGTGGCACTAGGATTTTTCGTTTATAGTGCATTCTATCGACAGGTGGAATGGTCACCACAGGTGCATGTTGGTCTACATAAGCCAAATGCCTCCTAGCTAATTGTGGATTGCGCATCGGACAATCTCGGCATGGATGGTTAACTCCGCATTGTGAACATCCGGGCTCGAATGTCGATGGATCCCCTCGATGTGGACATTCAGCTCGACAATGTTTTCCTCCACATCCATAGCACCTTACTGAGTGCAGTATGCCATCACCTCGAAGTTGATAGGCATACACTGGTAATAGATGCCCCTTAGGATCTTCCACAAAACAGACTGGTAGGCTATTATGGTCCTCCATTGAGTTCGGTGACATGCAAGATGATATGACCAATACTTCCACCTTGCCACTGGTTGTTGAAGAAACTTGCAAATTAGATGGATCGATTTGACATCCATCCCTTTGGTGAGCTCCTTGTCGGCTTGATTCTGCTTGTGACCTTTGAACCTCTAGATCTTGCCGTCAAAATTGTTGCTCTGCATTTTGCCTTTGTAAGAAGTGCAGATTCATTCTTGATTGGACATCTTGTAATTGGATGACCGCCGAAGCAGTATGTACATTCATCATTCTCAAGAAACTGAATTGCGCGAACATATTCTTGCTGACAGCTTGAAGTGCAAGGTTTTTGGTCTTCTACTGCACTCAATCTGTTTGACTCTGTCGCACTCCCCGATGATTCGTAGCCTTCTGCCCTTGTCTGCTCGACTAGCATGAACTCTTCAGACTTTTCTGATTCCCCATCCGATATTTATGCATTTGGATAGGAGTGATCTACTCTCTTCTTCAAGATAAGATTCTCCATAATGACAACATCTTGACAGATTTGTGGCAATGAGTGTAGGATGCAAACTTCTTCATACTAGATTTGATCTTGTCGAGTAATCCGATATAGTAGTTTTGCATTATGGTCTCTAGGCTCAGTAGATCAATACCTTTTACTAGATCGAACATTCGTCTGGTGTATTGTTGAACTGTCTCATCAGGAAACATATGAAATGCAACTAATCTCACAAACTCGATAGTCATGGCTGGAATGCAGTATTATCGTGATGTACGTAATTGCTTCAAGGGTTGTACAACTGTGGTGTCCCACTTGTTTTTTTTTTTTTGAAACTAAAAAACCAAGGACAATCAAAAGGACAGGAGAGAGGTGTGTGAACAAATGATAATAGATGGTTGTTATCTTAGGATACTGATGGAGGAAAAGATAGATGCATGTAATGATATGAAAAAGGATGAAGGTTGACCTGATGGAGATGGAGATGAAAACACAGATGGAGATGGTACAAAAAATGATTTTTTTTTTCAACAAGGCTGGGAATTAACTCTATCTCCCATCATAGTAGTTGAATCAAGATCCGATGAAACTTCTCTGAGACCTGCGAGGGCTAGTTTTGAGCCGACTGTCAAAAATTGAAGATTTTTGCTAAAATCGAGCACGTTTTACGACTGTTTGTCTAAGATTTCAAGATCTGAGTGTCTGATATGAAGTAAAGTCTCATAGTAGCTGAAAAACAGTATAATTCAACTATTCCCAATTTGGATTGAGTTTTGAACCGCCAGATTTAGGGAAATTAAGAGAACATGATCATTTTTAGTGTATCTTTGCCCATTTTTAGCAGTTTTTTGTGGTTTTTCTGAGATTTCTTCAGATCAGAGTGGAGATAACCTTCTCCCTTCCAGATTTAGCTGGATCTAGATTAGATCTATCTATTATGAGGTCTTCTAAGGTTCTTAATGGACAGTTTTTGCATAATTTTGAAAAAACTCAGTTTTTGAGCACTTTTGAGCACTTTTTCTTAGATCTTTCTAGATCTGTCCATTGGATCTTTACAAGAATTTTACAGAAGCCAGATCTGGGTCATATATAGCTATAAAAATCTAAGCAAAGGTTAATTCCGAGCGGATCTCAAAAAATCAAGAAAAAAGTGTATTTTTTGGGGTTTTTTTGCTATTTTTGGCAGTTTTATCTCAGATCCTAGATAAATAATGTTCGCCGAGCTAGTAGTAGCCTTTTATGATACATATTTAGCTCAATCCAGGTGGGTGAAGGTTATTTCCCAGGTAATGGAGAGAAAATAATAATTTTATGGCTTTTTTTGCTATTTTTGGCAGTTTTCTCTCAGATCCTAGAGAGAAAACGTTTGCCGAGCTGATAGTAGCTTTTTCTAATACAGATCTAGCTAAATCCAGGTGGGAGAAGGTTATTTATTAGGGGGCATGGAGAAAATACAATTTTTATGGGTTTTGCACTATTTTTGGTTGGTTTCTCTCAGATCCTAGAGAGAGAGCCTTTGCTGAGTTGAGAGTAGCTTTTTCTAATACAGGTTTAGGTAAATCCAGGTGGGAAAAGGTTAATTCACAGGGGATGGAGAGAAAATACAATTTGTATGGGTTTTTTTTCACTATTTTTGGCAGTTTTCTCTTAGATCCTAGAGAGAGAACCTTCGCCGAGCTGAGAGTAGTTTTTTCTGATATAGATTAAGCTAAATCCAGGTGGGCAAAGGTTATTTCCTAGGGGATGGAGAGAAAATACTTTTTTTATGGGTTTTTTCAATATTTGTGGCGGTTTTCTCTCAGATCCTAGAGAAAGAACGTTCGCCGAGTTGAGAGTAGCTTCCGTTGATACAGATTTAGCTAAATCCAGGTGGGCGAAGGTTATTTCCCAGGGTATGGAGAGAAAATACAAATTTTATGGGTTTTTTGACAACGTTTTGTAGTTTTTTCAAAAATGGTTGGGAACTAACCTTCGCAGACTTTTATATAGGTTCTGAACAGTGTCCAGAGGCGAAAGTTAGTTGTGGAGCAATACAAAGTTATTGCCTCTAATATGTTTTCCCGCCTATTTTCCCACTAAAAACAGATTTTTCATGGTTTTCTGATTTTGTTTGTTTGTTTGTTTGTTTGTTTTTTTTCTTCAGCAAGGGTTGTTCTAATCTACAGTTCTAACACTAATCCACACCCCACTAACAAGCTAAAAAACTCGATTTTTTGTGATGACAAATGAAGGGAAAAGAAGAGAGAAGAGTGAGAGAAGGAGAAGAAAAGTGATGTCTATGCCGGCTAAGGCAAATGTTGGCGCTCCCCGGCAACGGCGCCACTGTAGTGTCGGTTGTAGTATCGGGTTCGTCGCTGGGAGCGCAACCTCGCCTTTACCAGAGAGAAGAGAGAGAAAATGCCTAGGTTGAGAGAGGCTTTGGAGGCCCGAGCACCTTCCCAAAGCTATTCACACCCAACCTAGGGGGGGAGAGAGAGAGAGAGAGAGAGAGAGAGAGAGAGAGAGAGAGAGAGAGAGAGAGAGAGAGAGAGAGAGAGAGAGAGAGAGAGAGAGAGAGAGAGAGAGAGAGAGAGAGAGAGAGAGAGAGAGAGAGAGAGAGAGAGAGAGAGAGAGAGAGAGAGAGAGAGAGAGAGAGAGAGAGAGAGAGAGAGAGAGAGAGAGAAACCAGCAGAGTTTTATTAAAAAAAAGATGGAAGATACAATACAAAGGAAATGGCTCCCTCTTATAGATTTTAGAGGTGAGTCTCCTTCACTCTGATTGGCCACTTCATTGGGACAAGGATTCTAATCCAAGCCCTTCAAATAAACACAACTTAAATCTAATGGTGCTAAGAAGCACAAGGGCACTCACATGATTCATGTGAGTTCTAATTTGGGCCCTTTTAGCTTTTTTATTTACAACTTGACTTAGGGCCTCCAATGTCATTTTAGAGTTTTAAGCCCCTAGTCTCTTATTCTTAGGAATTACAACTTGCTACTTGTGCTCATTGGGTTGGGCTTATACGCGCAGGATGCCAGTGCCCTCGCACTTATTACTCTACTTGTATAGTACTGTGGTAGGCCCACTTGGAAAGCCTTGGCCAACAATAGTTTTTGTGGTGGGACCCACTAGGCGCCCAACACCAGGAGATGTGTGCGAGGGAGAGCCGAGTGCGATGGCCGATGGTATGGGACGTCGGTTATCGTAGGAGGCTTGACCGGGTATGACTATGTCGATTGCTCCAGAGCATGGGGGTGGGTCGGTTGTGACCCTACGGTTGGGCGGTTACAGTGCACAAGGCAGTCGATGATCCTAGGGAGTTGTAACAGTAATCCACTCTCTGGATTTGAGTGAATCCTTTGGCCACCAGCCTGCTAATTCGTAATCAACCTCGTTTGGTTTCAGATCAGACCTGTCCACAACATCCCAACGATCTTTATCAATAAGCATCATCCTAACTTTCAACTTCCAAATATAAAAGTTTGAACCATTGAATTTGTCGATGATCTCGACTTCGTTGGATGATGATGATTCGATTCTGTGTAGAGCTGCTGCATAGAAACCTGTGTATTATACTAGGCATTCCTCTTCACACAAAATGAGAGTAATTTTGCAAGTACTGCAGTCTATGTTATAAAACATGACTAAATATGCAGAATGGAAAAACAGAAAACTATAATTCATGTAGGTATCAGATGAGCAGACAGAAAACCTAAAGAGGTTGCATCTGACCCTAGATCAATGATTAACTCAAGGATAAAAAATGTGCAAGAAGAATCTTGAATGAATTGAAATGCCAAGGAGGAAACTGTGAGCTTAATCTCCAACACAAATGACTCTAGAGAGAGGAAAGAGAGTAATCACTTTTAGCTATAAATAGTAGGTAGGGCATGGAGAATGTAGAACCTAAGAGGTATTCCACTTTTGAAAGCTTTGGAGTCAAGTCTATCTTTTCATCTTTGGTTCTCTTTTGCTTTTGGGTAGAATATTTGTTGTATGCTTGTTCAATCTCTATTGGAGGCATTGTCATCATTTCAATGAATCTAGTAGAAATTTCATTTAGACTCCATTTGTTTTAAATGCTGCTCTATAAATATAACTGTACGGACAATTAGGTATTGGCATGATATCTGAATGAGAAATACCTTCTTAGGTATTTCTTTCTCTTGGAGACAAGACAATTAATATTTTCAAGAATGCATTACGGAATCTTATGAGTACAATTTAGTTAGTGGAGCATGTTAACATGCGTAGACATGTTTCGATTTTGTAAGAATTAAGCTCTTTTTTCCAAAATAAGAGTATCGTTGTCCATAATGTTGTGTTCATCAATAATATTTCTAAGAATACTCACATTATTGACAAGATATAGATCCAACAAAATTCAAACAACAAAGTTAACAAATTTGTAAATTGATATAAAGCTCAAATAGTTAATAGAAAGCTTCGAATCATTAACAAGAATTTTAAATAGTTAAATTGTAATGCTTGTTGATAGTTCACAAAATTAACTTAAAGCTTCAAATAGCCCACAAAAAATTTGATAACACAAGCTAAAACTGTAATGTCCTTTCTCTAACATATCTTTCAACTTTAAAATTTTTGTGTAATCTAAAAAAAGTATTGTCCTTTCTTTGAATTGATTTTTCAACTAGAATTTTTTTTCAAAATTGAAAAACATGTAGTACTTTCTCTGAATTATCTTTGAAAAATATCTATCCTTCCTCCGAACTTCACTAAAGAACAAAACTAAAAAACAAAACTAAATAAAATTGAAAGAAGTGCAAAAGAAGAACAACAGAAAAATAACGAAGTAAGAGAAGTGCAAAACAAAGAAGAGCAGAATGGGGAGAAGGTGAAAGGGCGAAGGGAAGACAACCGAAAGCAGGGCGTGAAGGAGCACGCAACCAAATCAGAGAGCCTTCGGAGGTTGACTTTTTCAACCTCCAGAGGCCTCCGAAGGTTAAGATCTACCTCTAAAAGTAGAAGAGAATCTAAGATGAATAGTCTCTCTCTATGTGGCCTTGCCTTTTAGCCTGGCCACATGATATATGTACAAGCGGATGGGCTCCAATTTTGGAAGTACAAGCTTGTTAAGAATATGCAATCTCAAGATGTTTTAGTAAAGTTAGTTCCTTGGATGTTGTGCTATATACGCGCGGCTTCCCTCGTGAGAGAGGTGGCGTAAAAAAACACTTAATAAGAGCTCAAGAGGAAAGGACATCGAGAGATCGAGAGAGACATGGCGGTAGAGTTGTATCTGTGGATTTTTTCCTTCTTTGCTGTGGCTGGGAGCATCGGCATCGTGATTTTCCAGGTACACGGATCGTCCCTCTTTTCTATCCGTGTGTGTTATGGCAGATAGTTAGCAAGTGTTGGCACTTTTATCTTTTAAGAAGGGAGAGGTTTGTGCAACTGTTTCTGGACAATAATGTGAAAATGATTCTTCTAAAGATTGTGACCTCTTTTGTTTCTTGAGGCGTTGTAGTTAGGATGCCGTGATTGCTCACTTTTAGTCCTACACCACGTCATTTTTTACGACTACAAGCTATTATCAAGTTTTTAATCAGCATTCATAAGTCATTCTGGATATGCATCACCTGGTAAGAATCTATAGCTTCTGTAGTAGGCTTTAGAGTGTTGCCTGGGGAAGCGGGCAGGCCACTGCTACTGTAAGTAGTGGTGATGAGTCAAAGTCACCTCAAAACACCAGTCTTTATTTAACTAAGTGAAGACGTAGGTATTTTGCTTATGTCCACTCCAAATGCAATGATGAACAGTGAGAACGCTGTAACGGCATGGACTAGTATAGTAGATTGTTGTCTATCCGATGTATAAACAAGACTATTTTGGACATTGGTCAGATTGTGCCTATAGTATGGCATTCTAGCTATTAGTTATAATTTAGTCGACTCGCTGGACACAATTTAATGGAATGGAAGTTCTTGCAATTTCTTTTATTTAGAATTTGCCTTTCAGAGTCAAGAATAAACCAAGAGCTTCCTTATCGATTCCAGATGGAATAGCAGTTGATGGAGCTCCCTGCATAGTTTAGCGTTGGCAGACCTAATTCGCATTCAAAGTTGCATAGCATGTTGGAATGCTGCCACGAACCAATATTTCACAATTTGGCAGTTAAAACCTCAAACCCGGTTGACTCGGTACTGGTAATTGGCCCAATTTGAATGGAAAGAAAGTTAGGGCCAAAAAAATTGTTCTGTGAAAATTTATTGTGTTTTGGGAATACTTTTTCAGTGAATCAACGCTTTAACCTCTTCTATAACTTTAAAGCTAAGTTTAATATCACCGATCAATCATCCATAAGTTGTAACATTAGACCTAGTATAGAGTATTTCCAAAAAGCTCTCATCTAATTTCAATCTTCTTAAGTTATAACTTATAACACTAAGTTGTATTAAAGGCAGTTTCATTGAGCACTCATCACTAAGCATATTGTATTTAGAAATTAACAATAAGGCCTTAGGAGTTGAGACTCAAAAGAGAGGATGCATTAATCGATTGATTATAGTCTACATTGTACAAAGTTGTAAATGCACCCTAACACTAAAATAGCACTATAATAGATTGCTAGGAATATAACCAACAGAAATAAAAACCCTAAAACAATTCGACAGTTCAAACTTGGCCTGGAGGATTAAAAAACAATTCAACTGCGATCCAAATTGTCAATTTGAATTAGCCCATGAAACATTGCCATGAATAGGATGTTCGCCATGTTTTGATTTGGAATGTAGTGAAAAAATGTAAAATTTCCAAACCTCATATTGCAGGGGAGGTTTGAAAAATGGTTGTTTCGGAGAAAACAAAGCATAAAAAGAATCACACGCTCTGCACAAATAATATGGGACAATTATATGTTCATTTTTCTTTGTGACCATTGATGGGTGCATGGCATTGTATACCGTATACCATTTAGGGTTTAAGAGTGTTGATTCTTGAACTTTCGACTAATGTAATTCCTATTTTTGTTCTCTATACTCTTTATTGTTATATTTTAAGGTTTACGAAACTCATGATCTTTCGTGCTACCTACATGGAATTCTTCTTGCATTGATTATTGTGTAGAACTTTATATGTGCATTTTAATTTTTATGTATACAAAGTGTCCATGTATGTATACATAAATCATATAGAATCTATATATAATTTTGAATTTATGGTCATAGAACATTACACATATTCTATTTGTAATATTATCTCTGAAAGTGAAAAAAAAACACGTTTTTCACTCTGTTAAATTTTGTATTAAGCATTTTAAAGCATTTTTTGTCCAAAATGTTGCTAGCTTGCAACTTACTCTAGATCTACCGATAAATTTGAACACCATAAGCTTTGCCAATTACCCAATTTGAAAACTTGTAATGATGCAACTTAGTTTGAATCTAGCGAATCATTTGAACACCATAGCCTTTACTAATATCATAATCTGAAATTGATTCATGCTGTTGGATTTTTCGTCTATGAATTCTAGCCCTAATTTGGGCTTTAACATTTCCTTGAATATTGTTTCCTTTTTGAGCGTGGACTGGCTCTACTACTCGAACGCTTTGATACCAGGACTTCAGGTAGACAATTTGCTTTGTATGATGTTGAGATTGATCCCTTACACCTACATGCACTTGATGTTGAAGAACCTGGTATTAAGAGATCGTTAGCAGACAGTCATCAATAGACAAACAAGTCTTGTATAAGAGGTCAAGAAGTCTCTTCCAACTTTCATATAAGTTGGTGCGTGAATCCTTCTACGCTGGCGTGCGAATTCTTTCCCTGTGCACCTCTACCTCTTTTGACTTATCTCTAGACTTGGAGGCTGGACCCAATACGCTGGCACTCACCTATTTATGTACCTTCTAGACCTTCAAAGTTTTTTCTATTCACAACATAGATGGTTCATGATGCCATTGATTGGCTGAAATGTAACTGTGCTTGGGATATAGACAAGCTTGAAGCTAAGCTTCTCACCCATGTTGTTGACAGTCATTGCCACCCTCCTCTATCACATACAAGCTTCCGTTCCTTCTAGTGCACTAATGTCATATACCCCACCCATGATAATGGTGATCCAATGAGGTTGGAGAACTACATCAGTGGACATGTTATGGCCAAGCTATATGGTTTTATTCTTTAGATAATAGTGAGCAGAGAGACAAAGACACGCCAACTACATGCAAATGGATAGGCTCGTTTTAGGGCACATCACTCTACTTCATATCATATTTTCACCCTCAAGTTATTCAATGAGGAGGCCAGGTTAAGGAGGAAGCAAGATTATTGTTGCTCTGTAGATTCCAGATGTGCATTTGACTTTGTCCTTCAACATATGCTAATTTATAGGCTATGAGAGTTTTGTGTTTTTCAAGACATTATATAGCTTGTCATGACACTCCATGAGAGAGTCGCCTTTTGTCGTGCTAGAGGTCTAGGGGTGGATGTGAATAAGACCAAGGCCATGGCCTTCAATATATCTCGCTCCTCGATGCATTGCCAAATTCTTACTATTGATGACCAACTTTTGGAGATTGTCTCATCCTAAACATAATTGGGCATTCTTTTCTCTGGTCCTATTTATTGTGTGAAATCGTCTTACAGTTGCTAACTAGGGAAGGGTCAATCCTCCCTAGCCCAGATGGAGTGACTTCGTTTCGAGTTATATACAATATTTATAGAGTAAGTCTTTTTTTTTGACACTTTAGTCACACCTGTTGCTATGTATGCGACAAAGGCCTGGCATACTCGACTTATGTGGGCCAGATTTGCATGTCTTTAGGCATCCATGTTATCACGCATGATTCGTGGCAAACCCTTTGTTGAGTTTGTTGTGCCTCCTATCCATGTGGAGGCTATCTTCAGTCTGATCATCTATATGCAGAGAGTAAGTCTCATGCTTTTGACACTTTAGTCATACCTATTGCTATGTATGCAACAAAGGCATGGTGTACTTGACTTAGGTGGGCATGTCTTTAGGCATCCATGTTATCACGCATGATTCGTAGCAAACCCTTTAGTCCCACATTTGATCGTCTTTGTTGAGTTTGTTGTGCCTCCTATTTATGTGGAGGCTATCTTCAGTCATTTCCTTTAGTACTGTAGATTCTAGTATTGGCATGTAGATACCCATGGTTGGCACTTACCTCATTCCAGGCAATTTTTGAGTGGAATTATTAGCTCTCTTGGTACACATAGGCATCTAGATTACTGGGCACATTGGGTAAATCTAATTCTCACCTCCCTAAGGGCACACATGATCTCATCGGACGATTTATCTACAAAATTTTTTGGAGCTAGATTTGGCCGAGCTTCCTAGACACCTTCTTACGTACACTCCATACTATCTCCCAAGCTTCCTAGACACCTTCTTATGTACACTCTATACAATCTCATAGCCTTCGGATTGCATTGGGAAGGCTCTCAATCTCATCACACCAATTACAGATTGAGATAGGGAGTCTTCAAGGAATTCCATGGGAGGACAAAATATGCCAAATGCGTTCCATGGGGGTGATAGAGACACAAGAGCTAGACTTTCAATAGACAAAGTACTTACGTCTGCCACGCTGTGAGCGAATGGAACTCAGCTCCCGCGTGTCTCTCTCTCTCTCTCCATTCATCCATCCATCTGAGGTCACAACAAACCGAATTCAAATCACAAGGAACCATACCTAATCATATTGAACCATATTCAACCATATTGAATCCTACTGAACCATATTGAATCATGTCACTGGACCCACAATGAACCATACTATGGGGACACGACACATGTTCCCTCCCTCTCTCTCTGTCTGTCTCTCTCTCTCTAGGTCGTTTTTGGATTTTCTAGCCATTTTCCAAGCCGTTTTTGGATTTTCCATCCAATTTTAAGGTTGTTTTGAATTTCCCAGGTATTTTAAAAGTGGTTTTTGGATTTTCCAGCCAATTTCTAGGTCGTTTTTGGATTTCCCAGCCATTTTCCAAGCTATTTTTGGATTTTGCAGCCTTTATCTAGGTCGTTTTTGGATCTCCCAGCCATTTTCCGGGTCATTTTTTGATTTTCCAGCCATTTTTTGATTTTCCAGCCTATATCTAGGTCGTTTTTTGGATTTCCCAATCATTTTCCGGGTCATTTTTGGATTTTCTAGCCATTTTCCAAGTTGTTTTTGGATTTCTCAGCCAATATCTAGGTCGTTTTTGGATTTCCCAGCTAATTTCTAGGTCACTTTTTCATTTCCTAGCCAATTTTCAGGTCGTTTTTTTGGATTTTTCAGCCACTTTCTAAGTCATTTTTGGACTTCCCAACCATTTTCTAGGGCATTTGCCTAGGGTTTATGCTTAAGCACTCCTTGCTGCCCTTCCAATTCTTTTACCTCCATCATTGGCCTTGCCCTTCCTTGCTTCTTCACTGACCCTGCTCTTCCTTAGTTGCCTTCTTCCTATCTCACGGCTCCAGGTTTAGATTTGCGCATAAAGCGGGCTAAGAGCTTCATGCCGAAAAACCCTCGAAAGTGTCCTCGCACTTTGGAGACACCGTCCGCCGATCATTACTGTTCACAGATTCCCACTGAATGTGTGAACACGGTTCTTTTTATCGTTCGTTCTTTTTGTTACTTCCGCTGGTTACGGTTCTTTACGGTTTGGTCTTCTTGTTAGAACGGTTTCCAAGCAGAAGTGTTTCTCAGATAACAATGTGTATTCCCAGCCTGTCAGTGGGAAGAGACGGATACGTTACTCAGCTACATGCATATACAAGCCATGCAACCAGTCCTAGCTCAATATAGATCAGCGTTCTGAATCAGGGAGCAAATCTACAATCTATCTACCAAAATCAGGAACAAACAATGACAAGATTAAGCTACTCAGCAAGAAACAAGAAACAAGAAAACTAGATTCCTAACAGCACTCTAGCAGCCCAAGAATCAAGAAACACCCATTTCTTGATGCTTGGAATACCCAAGAACAATCAAGGACATGATTGTTAGTGAATATGCAAATCAGATCCACAATCTCAGCCTCTATAGTTTACCTGCATGCTGAAACTACAAAATCAAGAAACAAGAAAGTTAATCCACATCTACTTTCCACAAGCAATATAGTAAGCAAGAAATTTAATCAATCCACAAACACAAAAGGAAATCAAAACATGCTTATAGGAATTTCACTCAAGAACATTGCCATGAACAAGGAGCTTTACAATCATCAAGAAATCGTGGAAGATCTTTTTTATTCACTCAAGAGAACTTGACAATACATTCAAAGCTCCCTCACAAGAGAGGGGGGCCCTTAAATAAGCAAGAAGACTGCCCATGTGGAGCCCAAGTGGCAATTCCACTAATTTGGAAAATACAAGTGGAATTTGCCCTTTCACTAGAGGTCACCATCAAAAGGTGGCTCACTCTAAATTATTTAAGGGGGTTTACACTTATTTACAATGCCTAGGAAATATTACTAGCTCCTACATGGTCGTTCCTTCTCTGGGATACACCATGTAGGCTCACATAGATAATAATTGTCATCCTAGCAAGTAATCCTCGGCTCTCATGCTCGGCTCTCAGCTCCTTCTGCTCTCCTCCTTTTGAGACCTCCTCGGTCATGGGTGAGAGATAATCTGTGTCTTCAGCTTGGCATCTGGGGATTTCCTGAAATCTGCTAACATTATCCACCCTTAATCTGTTGCAGGACCCACTGCAACACAGGTGATGTCATTCCGCTCGGCACTTGGAAAAGCGTGGATCTTCGTTCGCTTCCGTAAAACCAGGTGCTTATTATCCGCAAAACTGTTTCTCAAAAATGAAGGTCTCTCAATGGCCGCTACATTCCAGCCCTTTTGAGAACCTCTTGCGAGTCCTGCTCGCCTCGTCGTCTTGCCGTTTGTTTCCGCTCGCTCATCTTTCGCCCCAGGGCTTCGAATACTTGGAAGCGGAGCTTACTTCCGTAGTTTAATGGCCCCAGGTACTCTCGTATCTTTTCGATGAAGCCCATCTCCTGCCAGTCTTCCACCATGGTGACGTATCGTGATGACATGAAAGCCGCTCTGTAGTATAGCCGGGCCATCATCTCATGGTCTTCCTCTGATTGGAGGGCTACGTTGGGATTGATCTTGATCGGATCCAAACCACGATCCCAGAAACATTCTTGCTGCATTAGAAAGGCCATAAATCGGCAGTATTCGGCACTTTCTTGCACGCATAGATCGGCACTTGTCTTGTATTTGTGCCCGAAGTATAGCAACTGTAGCCTCTGAAATTCCCGGGATCACTGGCCAGTTCACCAACTCAACTCGTGGCTTTTCTGCCGGCCATGGATTTCTTCGTTTAAGTGGCATGTAAAATGGATCTATTCGCTTCCATGCCGGTGCCTTCAGGTACTCTTGGAGCCGCCTGCTATCCTTTAGGATCTTGTTTCGCCACCCAGGTTGCGGTTGTAATGCCGCAATGATCTCAGCCCTGGTGGAGTATTGGCTTTGATCTATCTCCTCTTTGCCTCCCCTCATGTTGGGAGGGTATTTCTTTTCGAATTTCTCTGATTCTTTTGTATCAGCCATCTTGCCCTTGGGCCTGGTAGGAGAAGTTGCCCTACGTGGTTGTGGTGGCCTTGCCAGGTAATCATCCAAGGCCTTTATGCCCGTATCTTTTTCCTTGGCTCGCTCGCTCGTTAATGGCTCAGCTGCACCCGTGTCTTGTTTGGGCGAGAATCTTCTTGACTCTGGTGGATCTACAAAGAAGTCGTCATCACCCCCAATGTCAGGGTTAGTTTCCGGAAGGTCAGGGACGAAGTGATTTGGAGAGAGAGGTGCAGGGATGACAGGTTGGGGAGGTGGTGGGTTTAACAAATTGTACGCCGCACCGGGGGAGTGGAGTTGTTGAAGGAACTCGTCCTGTCGGGTCTTGTACGTGTCAGCTAAACCTTTTGATGGGCCCATTAATCTGCTAGGAGGTGGTGGAGAGAGGGAAGATGGAAAAATAGGGTAAGTGGGAATAAATGTCTCAGAAAAATTAAAAGCGGAATAAGATGAGGGGTTAAAAGTGGGAGGGGGACGGGGAAAAGTTTTGGAAGCAGCTTCGGCTCTCTGGCTACCCGATCCCGAGCTACCATCTGATGGTCGGGTTTGCCCGTCCTTATTTCTGGCTCTGTCATTCCCATCATCGTCCCGTGGTTTCTTCGAATGAGCGCTTGCTTGGGCCTTGCACGCCGTGTCCCACAACTGGTTCACCTTGTCCAAGACTTGATGCAGGGCCTTCGTTGTATCTTCTAGCTGCTTCTGGGACTCCAAGATGATCTTTTCTTGCTTGGCCACAATATTTTCAAAGTTTCTTTTCTCGGCCTCCCATTCCTGCATCAGCCGCACATACTTTTCCATCTGGATGGCTGAGGCCTGTGGGGCCTGGAACTGTATGTCCTCGAGCTTAACCAGAGGGGCATCAATTATCATTGCACCCGACGATCCGTCTCGCACTTGGTCGATCTGGACCATCTGGTGCTTCAGTTGCTGTTGGATCTCTTCCAAAGTGATCTTTTGCCCGGCCATCACGGATCTGATTTCTTTTGTCTCTTTTTCCTTCTCTTTGGCCAGCTTCTGTTGTTGCTCAATTTCCTGGTCCTAGTACTGGACATTGTTCTTGAGCATTTGATGCTGGCTTACCAACCAATGCATGTGGTAGCTTGCTTCGGATAGGCCGATCATTGAGCGTTTGGCTACTTCGGAGAGCTTCTCAGGGTTAGTGAGGGTTGGGTACTGATTAGGGGTGTGAGCTGGTGATGCTAATCCAAAAAATAGGCGTTGTGTAGGAGATGAAGATGGAGGTGGAGGGAGTGGAGGAATAATGCTAGTAGCAATGGTAGTTGTTATGGTGGTAGTGGTGGTGGTGATTGGAGGGGTCAGACTTCTTCCTGACTGATCTACCTTCTCAGGTTCGTCATCACTTATTTCCATCAGGTCCGCAGCATCAAAATATTGCGAAGTGTCCAAGGTGTGGACTTGCTGGGCCTGTGGCTGTTGACCTTGTGGCTGCTGGGCCGCTTCCGTGTCTTGGGGACTAGAACTCCCCACTCCTCGCCCCCAAAAAATGGTGCATCTGGTGACGTTGGTGGCATTGGCGTGGTAATCAATGTGGGTGGGGTGGCGACCTTGTCTGGTTGACCAACTACTTGTGATGTGGTCGTATCTGGTGCTGGTGTAGACGTAGCTGCTCCATCACCCCCAATGATGGTGTGAGGGTGATGAGTGTTGTTGTGAGGCTGACGTTGAGCTTCCATCATCTGAAGCGGAACCGTCTGATGATGTCCCATCTGGTGATTTCCTCCTAGCATGAAGCTTTCTTTGTATTCTTTGTTGCCTTGTGTCTGGCAATTGGGCCTTGGAGGTATTGGCCTCTTGAGCGTCCGAGGATGCGGCTGCTTGTGGATCTGGTTGTGGGCTTTGTTGCTTGTGTACTAGTGAAAGAATACTGGTGTTGATTCTTTTGGGTTGGATTCCCGATGGTGAAGTAGCCCGTGAGCGTGAACGCTTGGCCTGTTTTGACTGGATGGGAATGTCCCATGCTTTGTCCGCAAGCTGCAGGTGTTGTTGGAGTTTGGGCCCGTTTTGTACTTGTTGGAGTGTGATATCTGTCATGAGATACCCGAGGACGGTTAGGGGCTGTTTGTTCTTAAGACACTCATGAAGGCAGTTCGAAGCAAACTGTGCCCAATCATAAAGATTTTGGGCATGCAGTCGTGAATCTGCCATCATGTGTCATGGGTACCCTCTGCAGCTTGGTTCGTGGTTGTTGTGTGCACTTGGTTAAGTATGCACATGCCGCTTGCAGCTGCTGATCATTTATTGCCTCCACGCGGTACCCGTCCTTATTCTTCCATTTGTCCACTTGCTCACATAGAATAGGCGATGTACCAACATCATGATGAAGAGTAAGTGTAGAACCAAAACAATCAACAAGAGGTACTGATTTTAAAGAGGCATGTGCCTTCCCTTAATGATCCACTTTGCTGTCCTGCAAAGTCTGCAACAACCATTTAGGGACTGGTTTGGGCTGTCCAACAACCTTACCTTTGTCAACACTTTGCTGTCCAAAGTGTTCCGAACTTGGACCTTGCTGTCCAATGTTTTCCGAACTTGGACCTTGCTGTCCAATGTCTTCAACAGGCTGCTCTTCACCATAAATAGGTTCTTCTTGATGAACTATGGGCTGCAAAATTGAAGGAGTAGTGGGCTGTCCACTAGAAGTAGATGACAGTCCCTTCTCTTCATGATTAGATGACAAATTTTTTCAATTCTTCAAAAAAACAGTCAAACATTCACTGATAGTACAGATACTTAAATTTTAATAGCTAAACAATTCCAATCTTCCTCTAAATTTACAGAAACTTGAAACTTGAAACTTGAAACTAGATTCTAGAATCAGAAACTTGAAACTTGAAATTACAATCATCTAAAGACTGACATCAATGAGCACTGAGCAGGGGCCAGGGCCGAGGCTGCAGTGAACACTCTAAGCTCTCCTACGCCTGAGTCTCCTCCCACTTGCTGGTGGTGCTGTGGAGCTTGTTGTGGCCTCTCGAGTGGTAGGCTCAGCTGCGAAATCCTCATCAGAGGTAGAGGTATGATGCCCCTCATCCTCCCCGCCCTCCTCGGACTCCTCATCCTCATACTCCTCCTCCTCTGAGGACTCTGACCCTGACGATGCCTCAGACTCAGACTCAGACTTGTCCTCGGGGCTATGAGCACGGGAGCTGCTAGCCTCTCCTGCCCTCCTCCTACGCTCTGCTCGAGTGACAGGCCCTACACATTGCACACAAAGAGGGACAAACGTGTTATTGCCTGCAAATTAGTAAATTACAATTTACGATAATTACAATCCACTGAGTCTATGCTCATAATTTGGTTCCTCGTTGATTATCAACCTCCTCAACAACCGTTTGTTTCACAGAACCACCACACGCACTACCAACCACGAAACAATTAAGTCCATATACAAGAGTTGCCTAGACAACCTAGACATGAACCTCAACCACAACTGGCGCTCTTAGGACCACCTCCGAGGGGACAACCTGATCTAGGAGCACAAAAACATAGACGCCCTCGAGAATCTGCACAGACACATCTGGTAGAAAACTCCTACGATCACTCATATCATCATGATACAATACTTCCATCACCTAGTTCTCAACCATATCAAACCGACAACTCATGTTCGTGCAAACGGGATGAGTATTCCACACCACCAGAAAATCCAGCACAGCTAGCCATCCAAGATGGTTATGCTAATGCCACAGGACCAATGAGCAACCGCTGCTTTATTTGTGGCGAAACTGGCCACTTCATGGTTAACTGTAAAGTTAAGAACCAATACCATGCGGAGTGTCCAGACTGTGTTCGTCAACACAGTTTCAAAGACTGTCCTAAACAACCTAATAGGATCCTTCCAGCACGTCATATATCATCCGAACCTGTTAGAGTTCTAACTAGAGCACAACGCCAACAACAAGAACAGCAGCAAAACAATAAAAAATCAGCTGACCCGCATGGAAGCCACTTGACAGCTTCCACATTACCCAAAGACTACCCAGACCCAAACGTGGAACAAAGGCAATACAAGGAATTTCGAGATGAGTTTTTGCAAGAGGAAGAACATACGAAAAGTCTATTATCCGCTCAAATCCCTGAAAAGGAGCAATCCCTACAGGGACTTGAAGTATTTTCTGACCTCCTGCAAGCTCAACTCACCATGCCGTTCCATACCGGAATAAAATCTTTCACCGGGCTTCAATGATATATCCATCGTAGTTTTCAGCTGCCTACTATTTCTGATGAATAGTGGAAAACAGAAGAGATTCCTGAAATTCCCCAGATTCTTATGAATCTGCTGAATATAGGTGTTGCTAAGGGGACTAGCATCACCTTGCCTTTGTCCTATAAAGACTATCCCGCAGTATCTGCTATCCTTGATAGCGGATCAGGCGTTAATATAATGGCTTTGTCATTGGCAAAGTCATGGGGCTTCCATACCCTCGATCAACCACGATACAAACTTCGCATGGCTGATCAATGAGTTACAGACCCTGCTGGTCATCTATCAAATATTAAGGTTCGAATAGCAGGTGTCAAATTTGTAATCGATTGTGTCATCTTAGACTTACCAGAAGATGCAAATACTTATAAACTCCTTCTTGGTACACCTTGGCTCCAGATGGCAGGTGTTGTCCAAGATTGGAAGCATAGCAAAATCACCTTTGGCAATCACGACAAACGAGTCACTGTTGACTCAACTGGCCTTGTCAAGCCCGCTAAGGTATATGATGATTGGTCATCAACAACTTATGACGAATCAGATAGTGTCTCGATCCAACCAAAAGGCCACTATACAAGATCCACGGACATAATCAATTGGGGTCAGGCACTAGCCACTGTGGACTGTGCTGATTCCAATCGATGTTGTATCAAAACTGCTGCAGAAGATGTGGATATTCTCCCATCTTCTACAGACATTGACACACCCATCATCCCACGTATGATGATTGACCCGATTCCTATAGCTTGGTGCCCAGGAGAACCTAGTGTCTCTACCGCCCATGTTTCAGAAGAAGGTATTTTTTCCATGGATGATGTTAAAATGACGGATGACCATGTACTCCTTTATCTAGATGCCCAACGTTATCCGCCAAAATCAATCCCTCAGGAGATCAAGTCACCAGGACCGTTGGCTCATGTCCAACTCACGTCCAAAATACCCAACACACAAGCATATAGGCCCAAGCCCAAAGTATACACATGGGACGTGTATCCAGACGAAGTCTGGCATACAATTGATGATGATATGATAAGTGAGGCAACAACACCGCCCACTCAAAAACCTCAAAAACCTCGGTTACAAAAAAATAAATTTATTGATACAAAATTAACCGAGCGTCAAAAACAGATGCGTGAGAAGCTTAAGCAGCCGATTAAGCCCTTGTTTAAGGAGACAAACACCAAACCATCAGACCAAGCTTCCACGTCCGGTAGTGACTCAACAAAGATGATTCCCAAAGTTCCAGAAAACTTTGTGGAACCACTGAAATTCACACTGGATGACGTTGTTATCCAGTTACCGCAGCCACCCCGGAAACCTACACCAAGTTCCAACTCCTTTGAAGGACCAGCTAAAACGATGCCGTTAAACCTTAAAGATCCTGACGAGGAGATGGATCGACTAGTTCATGTTGGTGCCCACCTTTCGTTCGAACAACTTTCTGATCTGAAAACTTTACTTCGCAAATCCAGGGATGTATTTGCATGGAACTATACAGAAATGAAAGGAATTCTGCCTGAAGTAGTGGTTCATACGATTCCTTTGGAAGACAACGCTAAGCCTATTCGGGCTAAACCTTACAGAAGTAACCCCGTCTATCGCAAGATAATCGATGAAGACATTAAGAAATTGCTGGATGCTGGGTTCATTTATGAAGTCCAACATACTGATTGGGTATCACCCATTGTGGTTGTACCCACCAAAAGCGGCAAACTTCGTATCTGTGTCGATCTCAAGAACCTTAATGCGGTTACGAAGAAAGACCATTTTCCCTTGCCCTTAACGACCCAAATCTTAGAGGAAATGGCAGGAGCTGAAGCTTTTAGCTTCTTGGATGGATTCAGCGGTTATTTCCTCGTTAGACATAAAACGGCCTTTGCCATAGAGAACGGCGTTTATGCTTATAATGTCATGCCTTTTGGCTTATGCAACGCCCCTTCAACATTCCAGAGGGTCATGCAACTGGCCTTCCAAGACCTGTTACATCGGATTGTAAAGATTTATCTCGACGATCTGGGTGTACATTCCTCAGCGGCTACGCACCTTGACGCAGTGGAGAAAATCTTCATTCGCTGCCGTAGATTTGGAATTTCCCT
This sequence comes from Diphasiastrum complanatum, assembly GCA_029204225.1. Classification (NCBI taxonomy): domain Eukaryota; kingdom Viridiplantae; phylum Streptophyta; class Lycopodiopsida; order Lycopodiales; family Lycopodiaceae; genus Diphasiastrum; species Diphasiastrum complanatum. The sequence continues at coordinate 5,830,958 of CM055108.1, read as the reverse complement.
AAACCCTGATAAGTGCCAAATCTGGGTCACCCATGGGGTGGTACTCGGACATATAATTTCAAAGGACGGTATTTCTACCGATCCTTCAAAAATCAAGGTTATAGTAGAAATGCCCTTACCTACAACAGTGAAAGAAGTTTACGTCTTCCTCGGTCACACAAATTATTATCGCATCTTTATAATCGATTATGCCGGTAAGGCACGCCTCGTTTATTTAGTTGTGGTAGATCCTCGCTGGACCGAAGAACGAATTAAAGCCTTTGAGGAGTTGAAAACAGCCCTTACCACGGCACCCATACTCCGCTCGCCAGACTGTACAAAAGAGTTTCATGTGCATACTGACGCAAGTAAGTATGCCATTGGAGGTCTTCTTGCACAACTGGGCGAGTATGGCAAGGATTTCCCAATACGTTTCTTGAGTAGGCAACTGGTGCATGCTGAAGTAAACTATACAACCACCGAGCGAGAGGCATTTGCGATGGTCTATGCTGTACAACAACTAAGACATTATTTACTAGGCCAGACCTTTGCATTCTACACCGATCATCAAGCCCTATTATATATTGTTAATAAATCCTGTAAAACGGGACGTATAGCTCGATGGCTGTTGATACTAGAGGAATTTAATTTTCGTGTAGTTGTTCGGAAAGGGACCCAACATTTCATGGCAGATCACCTTTCCCGGCTACCTAATGCTGAAAAAGCAACTGCACCAGTCAACGATGATTTTCCTGATGCATGTCTTTTTCAGATTGATGCTACACCCTTATGGGCTGAGGAGATCACTTAGTTCCTAACAACAGGCAGACTCAAAGAAGGCCTGAATACGGCTGCAAAAAGAAAATTTTTGCTTAAAGCAGCGCCCTTTCAGTTAATAGCAGGACAACTTTACAAAAGGGGCATTGACGGTATTATCTGACGATGCGCTTATGAATCGGAGATACGACCTATCATATCTCAGGCTCATGAGGGCATTGGCGGTGGCCACTTCTCTGCTAAAGCCACAGCTAAAATTATCCTTCGAGCAGGATTGTGGTGGCCATCCTTGTTTAAAGACACATTTGCTATCATTAAAACGTGTGATCTTTGACAACGAGCCAAGACAAATACAAAAGCAGTTTTTACACCACTGACTCCCATTATAGAAGGCGAAGCCTTCCATAAGTGGGGAATTGACTTTGTTGGACCAATCAGTCCAGCAGTGAAACATACCCAAGCTCGTTACATCCTCATCGCCACAGATTACGTTACTAAGTGGGTTGAGGCTCGAGCAACAAAGGACGCCAACGCAAAAACTGTTGCGCGTTTTCTTTACGAAAACATTATCACACGTTTTGGCTGTCCCATAGAGCTAGTTAGTGATCGCGGCACACATTTTTTAAGTGCTGTCATTAATAATATACTACGCCATTACCTTGTCGTCCACCGAAAGAGTACACCACCGTACTATCCTAGATGTAATGGCCAGGCCGAATCAACTAACAAGACGATTTGTAAAATTTTGATAGTTGAAACCAGTCGCTCTAATTGGGAAACAAAACTTTTTTCAACTATTTGGGCTAACCGCACCACCTCGAAGAAAGCCACTGGGTGGGTTACCCCTTTCCACTTAGTGTATGGTCAAGAGCCGGTAATGCCTGTAGAATTCTTAATCCCTTCGCTAAGAGTCATGGAAGCTTTTTCTACAGATCTCTGTGAAAAAGCTACAATCGAACAACAAGTAAAGACCAGGCTATTTACGTTAGCCCAGTTATGCGAGACACGACTCATATCTTATCACGCACAACTGGTTAACAAACGACGCCAAAAGGCCTGGCATGACCGTCACTTACGCAATAAAGATCTACACTTAGGTGACCAGTTGCTTCTTTATACATCAAAGAAGCACCCTGACAAATTGAAATTTCGAAGTGAGGGACCGTATGTTATTAATAAAATCTATCCTAAAGGTGCAGTCCAGCTGCAAACACTTGACGGAATACTCCTAGACAGTGTGTGTCGTCAATGGTGGTCGTCTACGGCGGTATTACGAAGAGTTGTTTTTTGTTGATCCAATTTAACACCTTTTCCCTAGTATATATTTTACATTTTTTATTCTTTTTATTTTATTTTCTTATTTCCTTGCTTGTTATTCTCGTTTTGCATGCCTATTTTTAACCTCGTTTCTTGTTTATAAATTATACCTGTACTTATTTACTTTTTCTTTTTCTATAAATACCCATTTGTCATAAATGTTCTAGGTCAACAAATGATAGGCTACACCATATGAAAAAGATTCTGACACTTTTGGCCCATCTCATTTCTGTCTGTCTGGTATCTCGATATTCCCAATTACGCATACAATCATTCATTGAGATACACCATTTCCATAAGAACTTCTACTCTGAGCCATAGTCATATTTTCTCCCTGAAGTTCTTCACTTGCATCACACAACTCAGATATGAACCGACGGGTTCCTGTCAGATCTCAATCAACAGGTTCCTGTCAGATCTCAACCGACGGGTCCCTATCAGATCTCAACCGACGGGTTCCTGTCAGATCTCAACCGACGGACCCTGTCAAATCTCGACCGGAGGTTCCAATTACAAAATCAACGAACCGGCACGTCGCATCTCGCCGGAAACCAGACGACGGCGTCCGTAAATGCCATCACCCGGACGCCATTTGCACCTCAACAAAGTGCGAATCCTGGCGTTTCTTGTGACCATCTATTGGCGATTTTCCTGCTCGCGATCTTCCTGTTCCTGTGCACGATCCTAGCGCTCTTATGTTAGATGCTTCTGTTATCGTTTCCACTCCACCTCCACTGCGTATCCACCACCATCGTTTGATTACCATTCAGAGCGTCACCATCAAACATTTCCAAACCTAACATCGCCAGGAGAAGACACAACATTTGAAACTTTTTCGCATGTTGAGGGGTAGTGTCACACGAGCATTCATCACGCTCCCGTTACACTATTGGAAATAACATCATCACCATAAACACTTGTTTTTTCATTCCAGTTGATTCACCACCTCCATACATCCATTTCCACAGATATCTACCTTCCCCACATCTCCGTTCTTGCAAAAACACCTCCATATTTTCCGCTTTCATAAACTTTACCTTCCATTTTACCCAACCTCATTCCTTCACAATCCTTTCCTTCCGCGACATACCTCACTCCACACATATTTTCCAATCACCTCTCCACCGACACTTTCACCTACCTCACCGGAGCCATTCCCTTCCATCTCAACCGACGCCTTCTCTCAGATCTCAATCGATGCCTCCTCTCAGATCTCAACCGACGCCTTCTCTTAGATCTCAACCGATGCCTCCGTTCAACTCTCAACCGGCGCACCCTTAACCCTGTCTCAAATCTCAACCGACACCCTTTTTCCAAAACCCTGTTTTTCCAATTTTTTCATCATGTCTACCAACCCCGGTTCCAGTTCTGACGACCCCGATGCTATTAAGCTCGACATCCAACTGTCCAAATTGGATATTACTGAGATGCAAAACTGGTACCAGCAGGCAGAGTCATTCTTCAAGGCAATTGAGTTCCAGATCCCGGTCCTGACGGGGTATCAAAGCCCGTACCTGGTACATATGGCGTATGCCAATTATAATGCTACGGCAAGGTCGTGCCAACTCATAGTTCCCCCTGTTAGGAACTATGTTTATAACATATCCTTTGCGGCGGCTGACTTGCAACCCTTTGGGTTCCCTCGCAGACCAAATGTTGTCACAAGGACGCTCTAGAAGATTGACAGACAACCTACTTCAAATACAAGTTTGGTACTCTTTTTTATTGTCCTTATGGTAAGAAGTATTTTCGAATGATGTGGGAGCCTACGATGGATTACATGTCCATGTTTCGATTTATGTTGGTTCCCTACTTTGGATGGAGCATGCAAATCCTCACCCTTCGACTTGATGCTTCATTATTACGCATTCTTTTCCTTTTATATGTTGGACATGATTGGGGATGAGATTTCGACTACTTCGGTGCGAAGTTTATTTGGCGACATGAAGTTCGGACAGCAAGTTGCATTTTTCTCTTTCGAGAAGTTACTTCATGTTATGTTATGCATTTCCATTTTAGGAGGGTGTTGGAATGTAAATGGAATTGCTTACATTACCATAGGTTACTTTGACCCAAAAGGTCGAGAGTTGTGTAACCATGGTCATTTATTATATTAGGCCTACTAAACTTAGAGTTAGCTAAGTTAGTATGAAATTAACTTGGTAGGGACTCATGGGTCCACTAGGCCTAATTGTGACATTAACTACCCCAACTTGACATATTGGAGGTACCTTATTCTTTCTATGTAACTTATAGAAAGTTGGATAGTCAATAGTCAAGTAGTTGGACAGCCAATAGTCAAGTAGTTGGATAGCCAATAGTCATGAAGTTAGATAGTCATCTTGGACTATATATATGTGTGCATCCCATTTGTATGAGACACTTTGTAAGCAATACTGACTATTCTCCTTGGCTGTCCACGAGTTTCTACAAGAGGGTTTCTAGCCGTCTCTCTCTTTCTTTTGAGAATGCTTTGTGTGATTGAATAGTTAAGATCCTGGATCCTTAGGCTTCTATTTCCTACACACGCCGCCCCGTCCTGCCCACCCGAAACCAACCCAAAGATTCCGGCGTGAAACATCCCATAATGAACCATAATGAAGGGACATGACACATATTCCCTCTCCATCCCTCTCCCCTTGATCGATTCTTTAGATTCGAAGAAAACGACAAGCGTTGGATGCAATGAAAACCTTTCGGGGCGTTTTCTTAAAAGAAAACGCCGGAAAATGATTTTCGTTTCCCTGGCTTTCGGCCCACTTTTCATATATTTCTCTTTGGCGGGAGTAAATCTTCGAAGGCAAGAAACGGGCTTTGCCCCCGAGTTCAGACCGTTCGCAGTAGTAGCACCCAAAGACAAGATCATTCAGGAGGCAATCAAGACGGCCCAACAAAAAAAGAGCGCGGACGGCCACGGTTGAAATCTATTTAAATTGCTGCTTCACCACCCGGTTATCTCGGAAGGTTTTGACAAAAGATGGCCTGAAAGGCAGCAGCAATGCAGATCAGACCACAGTGAGTTTCCCGACGGAGCAGCATTTGATTCAGTGCCCAGCCCTTGGGGACTGTGGGGCGATCCAACAACTGCTGCAGGACCAGTTCGTGCCGTACATAAACCCGGCGGAGGCTCCCTTCTTCCTCCTTTTTCTGGAAGCACTTCACCAGACACTCCTCGACACGGGCCCCCATAGCAATCGAATCCTGGATTGAATATGCCGCGAAACTATATACCATAGACTCTCCTCCTAGATGCATTATTGAGGAGGCACGACATAGGAGGCAGAGAGTTTACTGCTGCTTTGTGGACCTCCGCAAAGCTTTTGACTCTGTTCCCAGACATCTCCTTTGTCAGAGGTTAGCTTCACTTGGCTTTACAGAGGAGACTATTGCTGCGATCATTACTTTATATGAGCGGGTTTCGGCACGTTTCAGAGATGGTAGTGGCTGGTCCCCTCTGATACATAGTACCATTGGAGTGAAGCAGGGCTGTCCTTTATCACCTACTCTCTTTGCACTATATATTGATGATCTCTAGCGGGTTATTCGCGAGGAAGGTGGAGATGGCTGCCCTTTAGTGGACATTATTATACCCATTCTCCTATATGCTGATGATGTGGTTCTTCTCTCATCCTCTGTAGCCGGCTTACAGAGACACCTTTATGCTCTACGTCGCTTCTGTCAGTTTTGGGGATTGATGGTTAATACTAAAAAGACCAAGATTATGGTGCTCAACACCAATCGACAACATATGAGAGATGTGGTATTTTAATATGACAGGCAATTTTGAAGTTCCTGTTCGAAGACCGAAGACACAGAGAGTATCACATGCATCTACTAGATCCAGTACTACCAGGTCTTCACATGCTTTCCGCTAGCTTGTAGCACGCTCCACTACTACTATCACTCATTACTTTCAGTCAACTCGTAGCTAGTCTCCTCAGTAGAGCAGGTGGCTAAGCTCTTGCATTGTACCCTCACAAGCTGGTGGTCAAGCTTTGATACTTCTTCTTATAGATAGATAGATATGCTAGTTTTTCTTTCTTTCTTTAGTAAATAAGTCCGTACGCGGACAATGCTCCTTACGATTGTACTCTCTTTTGTCTTATGTACCTTTGGGTACCAAAAGACGTTAATAATAATAATTCTAATTCTAATTCTCTCTCTCCATCCATCTGAGGTCACAACAAACCAAATGGAAATCACAAGGGACCATACTGAATCATATTGAACCATATTGAATCGTACTGAAGCACATTGAATCATGTCCCTGGACCCATAATGAACCATAATGAAGGGACACGACACATTCTCTCTCCATCTCTCTCTCTCTCTCTCTCTCTTATGATTCGGGCGAAGCCCTCGGTTCCACATGAGATCCTTCTTGCAGAGTTTGCCGTTCCACCCATTCAGATATATGCCGCGTTCCAGCTTATCTCATACATTCAGAGAATCCAGGCTCTGCCCGATGAGGATATGAGATATACATAGACAGCACTTGTCTCCTCACACTTTCTTCATGACCAGGGTTATCGACTATCGTGGTTCTCTCAGGCATCCCATTTCCTCCTTGAGTCATTTGGTATCTCCATTACAGAGCTCCCCTCAAGTACTCATCAATATATCAGGCGCATCTTATATCGGGCATATCTCGACCGTACTTGGGGGCGACAGCTTGGGGTTAAACCCGGCTACTACTGGACTCATTTTATTGAGCTTGACATAGCAGGGTTCCCGGTCTTGCCGCATTATTTGGACTCGAGACTATCACATTGCCTCAGATTTACATTGGGACAACTCCGCGTATCATCACATCTGTTGGCTATTGAGACTGGTAGATTCCAGGGTACCCCGAGAGAGGAGCGGATTTGCCAGTTATGCTATTTAGAGGAGGTGGAGTCAGAGGAGCACTTTATCTTTAGGTGCCCGGTATATTACGAGATCAGAGGGAGATACCACTGTTTGTTCCGAGACACACCTGTCACCTTACGATCGCTCATAGCTTATGAGGATTCCCGATGCGCGGCACTCATGATACGAGAGATGTTTATACTACGACAGGATTTGTATCAGACAACCCAGCCAAGTCAGGTTTCTCAGCCTCAGATCACTTCTTTCTTCTCCAGGAGGAGAGGACGTTTTGATGACGGTGACGATGATGATGATGATGACCTACTTGCCCACAGAGACTAGAGACAGCGTCCCACACATACCCATGTTGCAGCACGAGCTACTCGACCTATCACGAGGAGACCTCTTCATCCTCTCAGACGATGTCAGAGACCACCAGTGGCCCTTCATGCCGCAGGCCGTATTACATCTTTCTATAGCATCAGCACCAGCAGGACATGACTAGATGATAGCGTCATACCTCACTCATGACTGTTAGCAGTATACATGCTCCCACATGTTTCTTATAGCATCACATCTATTTCAGTTTATAGCTTTAGCTCTAGATTGCTACTTTTGTTACTGTTTTGGAGACGTTTCATATGCTCCTATGGTTACCACACACTTGACATGTACATTTACTAGTCTAATATGCCTTTTGGCATGGAAAAGACATTAATAAAGCTTTCTTTCTTTCTCTCTTCTCTCTCTCTCTCTCTCTCTCTCTCTCTCTCTCTCTCTCTCTCTCTCTCTCTCTCTCTCTCTCTCTCTCTCTCTCTCTCTCTCTCTCTCTCTCCATCCATCTGAGATCACAACAAACCGAACTGAAATCACAAGGAATCATACTGAATCATACTGAACCATATTGAACCATACTGAATCGTACTGAACCATATTGAATCATAGCTGAAACCAAAATGAACCACACTGAAGAGATAGGACACATGTGCAAAAATATGAATATATACAATCTCGTGCCGCAAGGAAAGAACTAGTCAGTACAACAAAACGATAACAATAATATGATACAAAATCATCTAGACATTATCTCCTTTGACTGCTAGTCAGAGTCATCCGACTCTATGCTAGAATGAAATAGGGACTCTCTGTCCGATGACGAGGCTGACGTCGGTGATGGTGATGCACGGGCTCTACGTCTGCGTGTGCCACTGCCCCTGCCCCTGCCCCCTACCCCCCCCCTCACCCCAATCTGGCTCCCTCCTATCCCTCTCCCTCTGCCACCCCAATGGCTGCCTCTGCTTCCCCTACTCTTGCCATTGCCTCTAGACCGCCCCCTAGCCCGTCGTGTCTGCATGTCTAAGGTCCCAAGTCCCACACCCTGCGAAGGCCCTATGAACGGGGATGATGCCTAGCCTGCAGCTGCCTGTGATGCCCTGCTCCTATCTACATAAAACGAACCCAAGCCCCCTCCCGCTTTGCCTCTGGCGCGCCCCCTAGGCCTATGTGGAGGTGAAAATGGCTCTGCCTGTGTCTCTGCATCGGGGTCCACTAGCAACTGCTCCATGTCAAAATTCCACGGATCATCTCCCTCAGCTCCCTCCATACCCACCCCATAGCCTCCTCCTGCTCATCCATCCACTCCTCGTAGTCAACTGGATCCCTCTCTTGAACGTCAACAAGTCCCCCTCGATGATGCTGAGGCGCTCAGCCCCACCTGATCGACGAGTTTATAAATAACGATTCCATGAGTCAGTGTTTATACAAGCAAAGATCTTACGAGCATGAACCATGAAATCCCTCAGAAGATAACGTACGAGAAACTCAGAAACCAAACGGTTTCTCAATTGGTGACGACGAACGTCAACAACTTTTTCAGGTACATTAGGCACATAGGTAGACAGTTCCTCGAGCTCAACTAGTTCACCTTCCGGAATTAGGGAATCCTTCGTACTAAGTTGTTCTTTTAAACGACTTACATGGAAAACAGGATGAACCCCAACGCCAATCGGAAGATCACACGACCGGGTTGATTTTCTTTACAACCTTATAAGGTTCGCTATATTGAGGAGATAGCTTATGGCATTTTCCCGTCCGGAGTACCTTCGAATCCTTAGGGATTTTAAGATACACCCAGGTTCCGACCTCAATATCCCGAGGTGAACGACCGCGGTTAGCATAAAACTGAGCTCTATCCTGAGCGGTTTTCATGCTTTCCTTGGCCACTAGCAGCATTTCTTGCATATCTTGCAGGAAATCTACTGCAGCTTGCACCCTGAGACCTTTGAGACTGACCGAAACTGGAGAACGCGACTGAAAGCCATACATCAGCATAAAAGGACTGAATCTGGTGGCAGAATGCTTAGCACTATTGTGCGCGAACTCGACCAAAGGGAGATACTTTTCCCAGTCAGACTGTTGGTGAGAAACGTATGCTCTAAGCATATCCTCCAACGTCTGGTTGACTCGTTCAGTCTGCCCATCAGATTCTGGGTGATCCGAAGAACTTAGACTAAGGGTTGTTTCAAGTTTTTCAAAAACCGCTTGCCAGAACCTGCCAGTGAACTTGGAGTCACGATCACTAACAATATCATTCTGCAAACCATACAATCTGAACAACTTTTCAACGAAAAGCTGGGCTAGTTCAGATGCCTTGACAGTTAATTTAGTTGGTATAAATTGCGCCATCTTGGTTAGCCTGTCAACCACCACCCAAATGGCATCGTGATCACTCCGGGTTTTAGGGAGTCCAACCACAAAATCCATTGAAAAGACCCGCAACTTTGAGTCGTTCCGCTTTGTTTTGTTGGCATTGTCCACAACTTTGAACGTATGCCTCCCAATGACCTTTCATCTTAGGCCAGAAGAAATTATGCCTAACAAGGTCAAGTGTCCTCTGTATTCCTGGGTGACCAGCACAAGGGTTGTCATGTCACTGGTGCAGGATTTGGGCCCGCAAGTCTTCCCTATCCAGCACACAAACCTTTCCCTTTCAGAAAAGCAGGCCATTCCTTATGGAATAGTCTTCAAGTAACTTATCATTACGGGATTGCTTGGGATCCTGCATCCCAAGGTCATCACTAGATCTAGAATTTCCTGTCAGGACATCTAGCCAGATGTGACCAAAAAACCTATCGGTTCGACAAAGATCCCGTAGTGAAAGATACAAATCAGATTGGATCTCAGCAAAGCATAACTGGTTAATCTCTCCAATCCGGCTCAAGGCATCAGCAACACAGTTCGACGTACCTTTACAATACTTAATGTCGAAGACAAACTCCTGAATGAGTTCCGACCATCTAGCCTTACAGCCACGAAGGTCCTTAGCATCACAGATATACTTAAGGGATTGGTGATCAATCATTACCGTAAATCTGGCACCATAAAGATAATGCCTCCAGATTTTTAACACGTGAATGACTGTAAAAAGCTCCTTCTCATAAGTAGAATACCTAGTCTGAGCAAGATCCAGCTTCTTGCTTTCAAAAGCAACTGGTCTACCGTCCTGATAAAGGACCGCTCCAACAGCAAAGTCGCTAGCATCCGTATCAACCACAAAGGGCCGATTAGGATCGACAATGTGTAAAATTGGAGCCGTAGAAACACAGTGCTTGAGAGTCTCAAAACTCTCATTTATTTCATCCGTCCACGTTATCAATGGACTTTTTCTGCGGCTACATTTTTTCTTCACCCCCTTAAGAACGTTCGTCAAGGGCAATGCTATTAAGGCATAGTCCAAAATGAACCTGTGAAAGAATCCTGTGAAGCCCAAAAAGGATTTCACATCACGAATTGTCAAAGGTCTCGGCCATTCTCGCACCTTACGGACTTTGTCATAATCGATTTCAAGACCTTTATCCGATATGACATGGCCCAGGTATTTGAGTTTAGTTTGAACGAACTCAAATTTCGACTCCTTAGCATAGAGCTTTTCTTGCCTTAAAAGAAGATGCTCTTCATGCTCCTCAACGGTCCAACTATAAATTAATATGTCGTCCAAATACACCACCACAAACTCTCCTAGATATGGACGAAGAATATCGTTCATCATCTGCTGGAAAGTGGCAGGCGCATTCGTGAGTCCGAAAGGTAACACTAAAAACTCATAATGGCCATATCTGGATCGAAATCCAGTCTTAGGAACATCTTCGTTCCTAATCCTTATCTGATGGTAACCCGATCTAAGATCAATCTTGGAGAAATATTTAGCCCCATTCAGACGATCCATAAGATCATCCATCCTAGGTAAGGGATATCTGTTCTTGATGGTTAAATCATTTAACTTTTTAAAGTCACCACACAAACGTGTGCCGCCATCCTTTTTACTTACTAAAAGGATTGTGGCCCATCCTAAGGAGTTCTTGTATCTGCTTAGAAATTTCATCCTCTTCTTTGATGCTAACCCTGTATGGAAAAAGAGGTACAGGTTGGCTTCCAGGAAGCAACTCTATCTGATGGTCAACACTCCTTTGGGGAGGTAGGCCATCAGGGAGTTTATCAGGAAAAACATCGCTATAATCTTGCCTAAGTTTGTTAAATATTATTCCTTCAGGTGAATTAACACTTAAGGGATTATTTACAGGCACATCCAAAGGCAAATGCGATAAATCAATATTTAGACTCTGGATTGCATGGTCATCCACATAAATTTCATCTTTCAAAAAACAAAGATAAATTTTATTACCAGAATCTTTCAAATATTCTACAACTTCTAAAGCAGATACCAAAGGATCAAAAGGCCTATTTACATCGCTTTTTAGCTCAACTAATGAGCCTTTATGCAAAAAAGAAATACTATGAGTAACATAATCCTTTCTTAAAGACTCGTTTTTAGAATAAAACCATTCTTTTCCTAAAATTATGTCTACGCTATCCAAGTTCATAATATGAAAATCTAGCGGTTCAACATAATCTTGAATCTGCAGCGGCAGCTGAGGAACAAGCTGATCCCAAGCTTGTCGATCTTCCCCGGACGCCATTTTCACCATGTACAAGTGATTACTTGGCGCGGTAGCCACCCCGAGCTACAATTCCATTCATACGAATGATATCATGGGGGCCGGGGGGCCAAAAATAGCTGTATTAAAACAACAATATTTGCAACTAGTGCCATCCTTAAAGGATAAATCAACAAAAGAAATACTAGAATTACCTGGCGCTTTAAAAGATTTAGGTTGCCCGCCAGATTTCTTTTGCTTTCTCTTTGGGCAATCTTTTGAAAGATGCCCCTTCTCCATGTAGGAGAAGCACAATCCGCTGGTTCTCGCCTTGTCGTAGTCGGCGCGCTCCAATTTGACGCACTTTTTCCCGCCTTGGGAACCGGTGTCCGCCGTTTTGTCTCTGCCCCGCTTCTTGATCTAGCCACGACAATACCACATCGGGAAGCCGGTCTTTCTTTTCACCCGAAAAGAATTCCGGATTAAACATTGGATAAACACCAACGGACCGCGAGTGCGTCGAAGAACGCCACTCTTGCTCGGCCGCGGCATGCTTGGCCTGCATTTCTAAAATTTGATTTTGCAGCATATTTAGGGCCTGAACAAGCTGGTTAGTATCTACATCAGGAGGAGGAGGTGGTGAAGACGGTCCTTCACCCGAGGGCATAACAGGATCCATGGCGCACATGTCTAAACACTGTCAATTTTTACTTTATGAAGTTCTCAAATAGCATCACTGAGATAAAGGACTCAACCAAACATTTACTTCAAAATCTTGACTACGTCCTCTAGTTGCCATCTCGACCGCGTCCTCTGGTTGACATCTTGACTGCATCCTCTAGTTGGCAACTCGACCGAGTCCAGTTGAGTTCAATCTCAACCGCGCTGGTTCTTTCAAAATCTCGACCGCGCCAAGTCACCACACAACGGTTATAAAGTGACGAAAATCAAAGGCATTTGCACCTCAGCGACGTGCAAACTTTTGGTGTCTTTTCACGAATGATTTTTGGTGATTTTCGTGCTCCCATGCTCGTTTCTGGCGCTCTTCCAGTCAAGGGCTTCGTAACAAAAGGACTTAGAGAACTTGAGACCACTACTCAAGGAGACTAAGCCACAATAAGCACCTCAATGATGGAAATGGAGCCTATACCCCCCCATCCCACTTCTTTTCCTTCTTAAAAAAGCCTTGCCGGGTAGCGGGCCTTATGGTCGCCACCTAGCAAGCACATGGGCTCCTAAAACAAGTGGCATCCCCTTATGGGGTCCACCTACCCTCAACTCACATGGCCACCACCCTCTTTACGCCACCTATCCAAGGGTCACTTGGGTCACGTCCCCACCCAACTTTTGGGTCACCGCCTTGACCTCATGGCCTTATGGCCTAAAGATACACCTAAATCTCCTCTAAGGCTTGTCCTTAGGCAAAGGAGAAAGTGCAGGTACAATTGTACGTTCATGAGGAGGAGGTGGAGGAAAAAACATCAAATTTCCTCCCCAAAAGTGAAAAGGATGAAGGATTTACCAATTTTTCTCTGTATGTAGGTGGAAAATTACAAAAAGGTGGTTTAAGCCCATGAAAGAGACTAAGAGAGATAGAAGGAAGGCCACACAGATTTGTTCTTGCAACAAGTACAGCCTGCAAGTACAGCTGTGTACTTTTATTTTATTTTCTTCCCCCTTTCTTAAAAATTTTCATAAGCAAACCATGGTTCAATAATAGTTTTGTGTCTTTGAAAGCTTGCAAAGTTAAATTCTAAACTCAAAGTTATCATTTAAAACTTTTTAAAACAAACTTTGAAAACTTAGCTTAAAGATTTAACATGTACTTGTAAGGTACATAATAGTTTAGCTATTGAGACTGGGAGATTTCATGGTATTCCTAGAGAGGAGCGGATTTGCCAGTTATGCTCTTTAGGTGAGGTGGAGTCTGAGGAGCACTTTATCTTTCGATGCCCTGTGATCAGAAGGTGGTATCACTGCCTGTTTCGAGACATGCCGCATACGTGTCTATTTTAGTTTGTACTAGATGTTTTTCTTTATTACATATTGGAGACGTTTTATACGCTCCCATGGTTACCACACACTTGACATGTACTTTTTAGTCTTATATGCCTTTTGGCATGGAAAAGACATTAATAAAGCTTTCTTTCTTTCTTTCTTTCTTTCTTTCTTTCTCTCCATCCATCTGAGATCACAACAAACCAAATTGAAATCACAAGAAACCATATTGAATCATGGCTGAAACCAAAAACCACACTGAAGAGGTAAGACACGTGCAAAAATATGAATATATACAATCTCGTGCCGCAAGGCAACGAAGTAGTCCAGTACAATGAAATGATAACAGTAATATGATACAAAATCATCTAGACACTGTCTCGTCTGATTGGTAGTCAGAGTCATCCGACTCTATGCTAGATTGAAACAAGGACTCTCTATTCGATGACGAGGCTGACGTCGGTGGTGGTGATGCACTGGCTCTACGTCTGTGTGTGCCGCTGCTCTTGCCCCTGCCTCTGCCTCTACCCCCGCTCCTCACCCCAACCTGGCTCCCTCCTATCCCTCTCCCTCTCCCTCTGCCAGCCCCCTGGCTACCTCCAATCCCCCCACTCCTGTCGCTGCCTCTAGGCCGCCCCCTAGCCCGTCGTGTCTGCGTGTCTAAGGTCCCAAGTCCCACACCCTGCGAAGAGCCCTACGAACTGGGATGATGCCTGGCCTGCAGCTGCCTGTGATGCCCCGTTCCTGTCTAGATACAACGAACCCAAGTCCCCTCTCGCTTTGCCTCTGTGGCGCCCCCTAGGCCTAACTGGAGGTGAAAATGGCTATGCCTGTGGCTCCGCATTGGGGTCCACTAGCAACTGCTCCATGTCAAAATCCCACGGGTCATCTTCCTCAGCTCTCTTCGTACCCACCCCCACAGTCTTCTGCTCATCCACCCACTCCTCGTAGTCAGTTAACTGGGAACTCCCTCCCCCCCTCCGATGAATCCTCCTCACCCCCTCCCTCCTCCCTCACCCGCCTCCTCCTCTCAACTGCTCTCCGCTGGCGTCGTACATAACTGGCCTCGACATCCATATGCTTGTGCAACTCTCGAAGGATATCTCCTCATCGGCATCGGACTGCGTCTGGGGTGCTCATGGAATGGTGGCGTCCGTGTCGAGCATGTAGGAGTCAGGGTTCACTTCCAACTATGACAGACATTGAGGCACCATACAAGTTTCATTGTAGAGCCTGTAAAATACCAGAAAACTAGTAATGACGAGAAGCATATGCAAGGCAAGCAAGGGTGGAGAAAACAATCCTCAAGCAGGTCTCCGTCTCTGCCGTATTGGCGTAGCCGTGCATTGCTGGACACATAGACCAGCCGTCTGCACTGCTCAATCGATAGCCAGTTTCTCTTCTTCGTGTGCTGCTTGGACCAGCTGCTCCAGTTCCACTCACAAGCGGAAGCTGAACAATCCTGAGACAACACTCTCCGCCAGGCGTTGGAGCTTTGGCGCGGAGCGGCCATAACAACCTCACCATGTCACTGGATGGAGCTGATCCTCCCTGCGCTGGACCTGCTCATGGCCAAATGCTTCAATCCTTCTCTGGAACCTCAACAAGCCCCCCTCGATGATGCTGAAGTGCTCAGCCCCACCTGATGGGAAAATAACGATTCCACGAGTTAGTGTTTATACGAGCAAGATCGTATGGGCATGAACCATGAAAACCCTCAGAAGATAAATTGAAAATTTTAATGTAATACCTGGCCCTCGATAGACTCGATCTGTGTACTACAGCCATCCTCTATGGAGCTTTGGGTCCCCCACTCGTCTGGTGGTGTGCCACAAGGGGTGCAACACGTGGGCTACCGCATGGATGGGCTTGTGGAAATAGTCCCACCTTTGCTGCCAAATGTCTATCAGCTCCTGCCTCCTACAACACCCAACAACACAAGACACATTATAGTCATTAGTTGTTTCTCATGCGAAATTATGAGATGAATGGAAACATAGCACAGACGGGAAAAGTATTGTACCTGGCCTCATCCAAGCGAGATCTGGTTAGCGCCTCCCCAATGCGGCTATGAACTCGTATATGAGACTGAGAGTGCACCCTTCTCGGTCCACTAGGCGCAACACACAGAAAACAGGCCTCAGCACATCAATCAGCTCTGATGCCCGTGTCCAAAACTCATCTCCATACACAGTCGCCTGGAAATAAACTGCATCCTCACCACGGGCTTTGAACTCCTTGAATACAGTGTTGGCCACCATCTTTTGTAAGTGGTCTCGCATAGCCGCCAAACGCTCGAGCACCACGAAGTAGTAGCGAAATCGTGTGGGTGTAGGCTTCTTGAGATCCAGGGGTGAGAAGCTACGAAATAGGGCCAACAATCGCTTCTTTCTGGTGACAAAGCTGACCATGCGCATGGCCTGAGCAGTAATCTGCATGACAAACGCCCATCATAAAAGTGTTACGAGCCGAGCAAAGCAAGGAAATGAAAGCAACAAAACTAGCATAAAAGACAGGAAAGAAGGTATGGGAAGGATACCTCGTGGATCCACGGGAGTGTGCATATGTCGTGGATCAACAGATCGATAAAATGCGCAACACATGGTGTCCACACAATGGAGGGGTGCTCGCGCATCAGGAGATCTCCGATCTGCCTGTAGTTCGTGGAGTTGTCTATGACAACTTGTATTATGTGCTCAGCCCCAATCTCCTAGATGGCAGAGCTCACTGCATTGTAGATGAACTCTGCGGTGATGGCTGCACCACCAAGAGTGGCATCCACCCCTCTTAGAAACACGGTGCCAAGCAGACATTAGACCATGATGTTCACGACGGATCTGTGACGAATGTTAGTCCATCCATTGGACAATATGGACTAACCGTAATTTCAAAACAAATTCCGTCAGACACAGGTTAGACACGCTTGCCATATCAAGCACGTGTAACGACATGTTAGCTAGATGCAACAGATGAGAAAGAAACTTGCGAAATGAAAAACATTTAAGATTAGATTAGCTACCTCTGCCAGGCTGTTCGAATGGGGCTCAGCTCCCGTTTGGTGGTCTCCTCCTCTCGGCGCAGGAGGCGCGTGCGTATAACCTCTCTCCTAGCAGGTGCCCATGAGGAATCTGCTGCTGCCGCCTGACACCATCTCTCTGAAGACATGCGTGTCAGCAATGTCGAATGGAATGGCTGCCTCATAAAAAAACTAGGCCACCACCCTCGTGCTACCGCCTCTGCCGCCCTCTGTCCAATGTAGTTTGCTATGCCCTTGGCTTGACATGTCTCTGCTGTGCGTGTGTCGGTGGTCGGGTCTAACATGCCCTGTGGTGGTATGAGATGGGGCATCTGGGGGTGCATTTGGTGATGACATGGCAGGTGGGGTGTCTCTCTCCCCACCCGTGCTAGGACTTGCATCTGGGGGTGTGCTACAAGCAATTGCGCATGCTGATGGTCGCGAGGGCTCTGATGGAGTGGCGGAAGGGCCAAGGTGCCCCTGCACGTGCGGCAGACACCGATTGTCATGCGTAGGTGGTTCTAGCATCCCTTTGTGACTAGGCCTTGGACCTGTATCCCCTCTGTAGCTAGGTCTTGCACCTGTATCCCCTGCATGGCTAGGCCCTGCACCCTGGACTTGTGAGCTCTGCCCTCTCTGCTGGAAAAAAACTCTGGGCTAGTCTCAGTGGCTGGCTGGCATGGCCGTATGTCTCTCGCAGCCTCTCTACCTCAACATTTGTAATGGAGCTGCATTCTGTTATGCCCATGCCCCGCCCATTTGGCATGGGCAATCATAACAAATGGGCCCTGACCTTGGTGAGCGACCCGGTGAACTCTAGACTGCAATGGTAGCATCTCCATCTGCGGGCACCTGAACCAGGGGATATAGCCACT
The DNA here is from genome assembly GCA_029204225.1 of Diphasiastrum complanatum. Lineage (NCBI taxonomy): Eukaryota > Viridiplantae > Streptophyta > Lycopodiopsida > Lycopodiales > Lycopodiaceae > Diphasiastrum > Diphasiastrum complanatum. The sequence goes on along the minus strand of CM055108.1, from coordinate 5,813,214 downwards.
TCCCCCTGTATGAGGTCAACCTCAGCCCACATGCCCCTGCCAAGAACTGGCATGGTGTCGACCTGACCTATCAACTATTGTCATTGCTCAAAGCCGTGCAAAACATACACAAGCCATGCAAAGATTCAATATATTCCAAATTAGGGCTAAATTGATGTGAAACAACAAAGATTCACAGATTAGGGCTAAACTGATGCGAAAAAGCAAGCATGACACACAAAAAGCCCTAAAATTGTGCCGTATGGGCAAGTCGAGAGTTCCAGCACCTTTGTGGACATTCAAAAACACAGTCTAGCATCTTACGACGCATCAATCAGACAAATACTGTTCATTTCATAGATTAGGGCTAAAAAAGACACCAAAAAGCGAGCTTGACATTAACAAAGTGATCTACGTGCACTATAGCCGTTCACCGACATTCCTGGTATTCATGTAGGCATTTAGAAACACAGTGTGGCATCTAACGGCACCTCAATCGGACACCTATAGCCAATTTCACAAACAGGGCCAAAAAATGCACCAAAAGAGGGCACCACTCTCATAACTTCTTCCATGCGCCGTAATGGCCTAAACCGACATTGTAGGCATTCCCGTAGGCATGAGAAAACATAGTGTAGCACTTCATTTCAATCCGACACCTACAACTAGTTCATGGAAATTGAAATATGTAGGCAAGAAAAACCTAGAAACAGAGTTTTCTCGCTCCCCGCTCGGTTCCCGTGCCCGGCGCTGTGGCCACTGCGGCCCCCTCATCGAATAGATGCTCGTAGGATGTTGGATCGTTGCAAACGGATGTGCATAAAAAAATTTGCAGCATTTTTTCTCCCCTCGGAGTTGGCAGAACGTGTTCCGCTAGCAACTATGATAATATATATATATATATATATATATATGAATGTATATATCATAGTTGCCCAGAAATGCGTTTTTGGGCTAAACGTTCCCAGAAACACGTTTTTGGTGTAGAAACACTCCAAAAAAAAACAGAATACAATTTTTTTTTGCTAATCAGCACGCGGCTAGAAACGCGCCTACTAGGAGGAGAAGAGAGAGCCTTCTAAGAGCTATCAAAGCTGGATTTTTCCGAGTGAGCAGTCGGTGTTTATCTACTCATCGATGTGTCTTTTTTCTTCAGTACGGTTTTGGCCATGAATTAATATTGCTATGGTTCAATATGATTCTGCAAGGTTCGTATGATTTTGCAACGCGTCAGTATGGTTCCTTATGGTTTTAGTTCGGTTTTTTTTGTGATCTGAGAGAGAGAGAGAGAGAGAGAGAGAGAGAGAGAGAGAGAGAGAGAGAGAGAGAGAGAGAGAGAGAGAGAGAGAGATTTATTAACGTCTTTTCCATGCCAAGAGGCATATAAGACAAAAGAAGTACATGTTAAGTATGTGGTAACCATGAGAGCGTCTAAAGCGTCTCCGGAGTTGTAGTAAAGAAAAACGTCTAGTACAAACTAAGATAAGTACATAAACGAAAAAGCCTGTGCATGAAAATCACGTGCGTCCATGTCAAGATGTCAGGTCTGTGCTGGTGCTGTAGAAGGATTTAATGCGAGCTACAACATCGGGAATCAATGGGGCTCGCTGGCGTCGTCTATGAGCATGAGCATGTGTAGTGTGTCTCTGTATAGGAGGTTTGGTGGGATGTGTAGCTCTCGTGGTCGCTGAGGCTGGGAGGTGCGTCGTCTCTGCGTCCTAGTTCTAGGAATGTCGTCGCAATCACTGTCAGTCATGTCCATCAGAACGCGATCTTCTTCGTGAGAAGAATGATGTAATCTGAGACTGTATGTCTGGATAAGCATTCTGAGCTGGGCATAGGTCCTGTTGCAGGATCTCACGTATCATAAGTGCCACATAGCGGGGGTCCTCGTATGAGAAAAGGGACCGCAGTGTAGCCGATGTGTGACGAAAAAGGCAATGATATCGCCCTCTGATCTCGTAGTAAACTGGACATGTGAATAAGAAATGCTCCTTTGACTCGACCATAGCTAATGAGCACAACTTGCAAATCCGCTCCTCGTGTGGGGTGCCCTGGAAGCGTCCAGTCTCAATTGCCAGTTGTTGTGAAGATACTCGGAACTGGCCTAATAGAAACCGAAGCCCGTGAGATAGTCCTCAGGTGAGATAGCGTGGCAAAACTGGAAATCCCATTGTGTCTAGCTCCAAAAAGTGTGTCCTATAATAGTCGGGTTTGACCCCGAGTGGTCCCTTCCATGTCTGTCTCAGATATGCCCTATAAAGAAAGCGTCTGATGTACTCATGGGTGCCCGATGGAAGGTCTGTGATGGATATGCCAAGTGTGTCCAATATCTGGGAGGCCTGAGAGAACCATGATAGTAGTCGATGCCCCTGGTCATAAAGGTGTCGTGATGAAGCAAGTGCCGTCTGTATGTATCTCTGCTCATCTGTGGGTAGCATCATGATACGCTGAATATGTAGGATAAGCTGGAAGATGGCACACAACTGTATGGGTGGAGCCGCGAACTCTGTCAGTATAATCTGATGTGGGACAGACAGCTTAGCTCGTATCATACGAGATAGCATGAGAACCTGAGGAGGAGGAGGAGGAGGAGCTCAAGCTCGAAGAATGTTCACTGATTGTCTGACAGACCTGGAAGAAATTATATTAATGTCTTTTCCATACCAAAAGGCATATAAGAGTACATGTCAAGTATGTGGTAACCATGGGAGCGTATATAAACGTCTCCAAGAAAATAGATCGCTGTAGAACAAATCTGGGATAGTGAAACAGATTTGGGATCTGTTCACTGATTGTCTGACAGACCTGTTCGCTGGTTTTCTGACAGGGCTGTTCACTGGTTGTCTGACAGATCTGTTCGCTTGTAGTCTAATAGAGCTGTTCGCTGGTAATCTGACGGAGCTGTTCCCTGGTTGTCTGACAGCGCTGATCGTTGGTTGTCTGACAGAGCTGTTTGCTGGTAGTCTCACAGAGCTGTTCGCTAGTAGTCTGACAGAGCTGTTCCCTGGTTGTCTTACAGACCTGTTCGCTGGTTGTCTGACAGATTCGTTCACCGGTTGTCTGATAGATTCGTTCACTGGTTGTCTGACAGACCTGTTCATTGGTTTTCTGATAGATCTGCTTGCTGGTTCGAGCAAAATCAAGTTGTTGGAAGTTGCTATAGATCAGTAGAATGGCAGGGTTGAATGATGTTGTGTTGCCGGAGTCTAGCAAGCTAGATGGAACAAACTATAGTATATGGAAATTCAAGATGCAGAATATTCTCCAGGATAGAGAATGTTGGGAGATCAAAGTTCAAGAAAAAGCAGGACGGGAATTTTGCTGAAGAAGAAGAAACATCTAATGCAAAATTGAGTGCTTTGGATCTTGAAGACTATGAGTTGTTTTCGGCATCGACATCTTCTGGTGGTGGCTTCTTGAAAGAAGAAGACTATCGGTTTATTGATTCAGGAGCTTCGAAGCATATGACACCTAGGCGAGAGTGTGGCTATCTAATTTTCAAAAATTAGATGATGGGTCAAATGTACGTTGGAAGACAACTACACATATGATATAAAAGGAGTTGGAAAAATACAAGTTCAGCTACCTTCAGGGAAGATTGGAAACATAAAGGATGTGCTTTATGTACCAGGAATCAAGAAAAACTTACTCTCAGTATCAGCTAAGCAACACATGGTGGTGCAGTTTGATGAAGAGCGGTGTCTCATCAAGAAGAAAGATAATGAAGTAGTAGCTGAGGGCATACTTGCAGAGCAGTTGTACAAACTTCAGGCTCAGGTGGTGGATCATCATGCAAGTGTTGCGGATAATCAAGAGAAGGGATACATGTTATATGACTTGGAGGGTAAGAAAATAATCATAAGTAGGGATGTAGTCTTTGATGAGGAGGCAACTCATAAAGATACAGAGATATATTTTGATAAGAATCAAGATGGAGGAATCCCTATATTATGTGACAAGTTATTATAGGAACCTGAATCAACACATGTATCGCGTACGCCAATCCAAAAACCTAGAGTGACTTTGGTTGAGATAGGAAAGAGAAAGGAGAGATCAAGTATATGGGATACTTATGCACCTCCTACTTCACCAGGCAGGAAGCACCCTACATCAAAAGCTAGAAGATTGCCTAGATGGTACTATGAAACTTTCAAGGATAGTGTGATTATGGAAAAGGGAGAGTCCAGTACGCATGGAACTAGGAGATCGGCTAGACTTGAAAAGCAACATGAAGATCAAGATCAATAGGAGATTTGACAGGAGGATCATCATGAAGATGGGGATGTACATTTTGCATATATGGCCACAATATTAGAAACCAAGGATCCATCTACTTTCAGAGAGGCTGAAAAAGAGGATATTTGGAGGAAAGCTATGGATGAGGAGTACGACTCAATCATGAAGAACAAGACTTGGAGACTTTTTCAGTTACCTACAGGTAAAAAGGCCATTGGATGCAAGTGGGTCTATAGAACTAAGAACAAATCAGATGGATTGACTATGAGGAAACTTTTGCACCAATTGCTACGTCTACTACTATGAGGACTGTTTTATCATTGGAAGCTCAGTTTGGATGGGATATTCAACAAATGGATGTAAAGAGTGCATTCCTGAATGGATTTCTAGAGGAAGAAGTCTACATGGAGCAACTAGAGGGATACATAGTAGCAGGGCATGAAGACAAGGTTTGCAAGTTGGACAAGGCACTATATGGACTTAAGCAGGCACCTAGGGCGTGGTACACGAGGATTGACACATACTTTGAGGAGCTTGGCTTTTAGAGAAGTAGTTCGGAGCATACACTTTATGTTTTGATCATGGATAATCATATGGTAATTGTAGTAATGTATGTGGATAATCTTGTTATTACAGGATCAGATCATAGTATGATTCAGGGAATAAAGAAAGGTCTCTCATCAGAGTTTGATATGAAAGATCTTGGTTCACTACAATTTTTTCTTGGAATTGAGGTATGGAGAGTAGCACAGGGGCTATTTAATTCTCAATCTAAGTATGCTCATGAACTTCTTGAAAAGTTCAATATGTCAGAGTGCAAGCCTATTTTTACACCATATGATAAGCTTACTAAAGCTGAGGAAGATCAGGATGTAGATGAAACGTTATATAGGAAGCTTAATCTATCTAACTACTATGAGACCAGATATTGCTTATGCTGTGAGTATGGTTAGTCAGTTTATGGCTAAGCCTAAGTAGATTCATTTGAAAGCTGCTAAGCGGATACTCAGATTTATCCAGGGCACTTTGAGACTTGGTATTGTCTATGGTAGACAGGATGATTTGAAGTTACAGGGATATGTGGATGCTGATTGGGCTGGAGATGCGGAAGACCAAAGATCTACTACAAGTTATGTTTTTAGTCTTGGTTCTGGTGCTACTTCTTGGAGTTCAAAGAAGCAACACACTATTGCTTTATCATCCACAGAGGCAGAATATCGAGCTACTACGAGTGCAACATGTGAAGCAATATGATTATGAAGGATTCTACATGATCTACATATGGTACAAGATTCACCTACGGTACTTCAGTGCGACAATTAGAGTTGTATTAAATTGGCGAAAAATCCAGTTTTTCACAGCAGGACAAAGCACATTGAAGTACAACAACACCTCATCAGAGAGAAAATTCAAAGTGATGAAATGGAGGTTATCTATTGCCCCACGGAAGAACAAGTTGCAGATATCTTTACCAAAGGACTTGGCAAAGAAAAATTTCAAAAGTTTAGAGAACTTCTAGTGTAATAGATAACAAAGTAAAAATTAAGGGGGAGTGTTAGGAATTAATGCTTATTTAATACCCCTTAATGATAGTTTGGCCATGCCTACATGCTATCATAGGGGCCATTACTATTTATTTTATTGCTTATGCATGTAGGTGGGCGCACTACTAATAGAATAGGATCTATTCCCCTCATTCCCGTCATGACTCCCCTTCTCATGTCCCTCCACAACATACTTCTCCTTTGAGGACTCTGAATCTGAGAATGCCTCACATTCGTCGTTGAAGTTGTGAGCCTGAGAGCTCGTACCCTTTCTTGGCCTCCTCCTATGCGATGCCTATGCTTGGGTGGTAGGTCCTCCACACAAGGATTGACAAACTTGTTACTACTCAAAGCTCAAAAATATATGTCATACTTATTACAATTTACTTGCTAGAACTTAGAGCATCATACATACACTTTTTTGGAGCTATAACTACTTTTAGTGACACATGTCAATACACACAATTGGCATGTGTTGTGAGTCTAGACATCGACAATGGAGTGAGTAGAGCCTACTTGTATGATATAAGTGTAGGAGGTACCATTCATTCTAACTACCCAGGAGCTGGTGGATGGTACTAGCACATGTGCATGGCTAGGATGTTACTTTAGGATCATGGAGTATGTGAGAGCTGAGGGTGGGTATCAATGGTCATTGGAAGCTTGATTGTGCTGCACATGGGATAAGCCTGGATGGATGGGTAGTTAGTGAGTGAGTGCTTGTCATTGATGGTGTTCAGTTAAGTTATGACGAACAAACTAATGGGAATCCTAAGAGTTGTTGTAAGAGCCAACATTCTTCTTGCTTAAGTTGCACTCCTTCCTGTTGTAAAATGATGATGCTAGAATAGCTTGAAATTTTGAACTCAGGACCCTGGTAACTTGACATGCAACGATCATGCAAGTAGAGTTCAACACTTCCAACCTTAAGTTTTTCCGTTAATGGTTGGGTTGACGAATGCTTTTGAGCTTTGGTTATAAGCTTGGATTTTTTAGGAGATTGATGTCGATGAAAGGCTTTTTTTTTGTGGCTTTGAAGAATTAGTTTAAAATTCTAATAGAAACAAGGATCTAAACTCTTGGTTATGAAGGTGTATTAGGTGTTCGGTTGATTGTTTGTGTAGCATGTTTATTGTATTTGTTTTCTTAAAATTCGAACTTTTTGGTCCTTATATAAATTTTTTAGTTTTGGTTCTGAAAGGGTGGTAGTGATGCTACCGCCAAATATTTGTCTCTACTTTGAAAGTAGAGGCTATTACTTGGTGTGTATTAAGAGGCTGGTTGAGTCACATTAGGAGTAGGCAATAAGGTTCTAGGGGAGTTAGAATCTAGCTGTTGTTCAATGTCATTCTAAGTGAGTTCTATTATGGCTATTCTTTTTTGCCCTTTGATAAGCTAAATGTCAATGCATGGTATAGTCAAGATTGGTTTGGGTGTTGGTTGTATGGCATGGTTTGTTGAGTTTACTATTTTGAGTCCATATGTTTTGTTCTCTTATGTTTATTGAAAAGGATACTTCTTTTCACTCTTGGAGTTATTAATGTATGTGGAATCGGTTTTCAATGCATGTAAATGTGAATGTTTAAAAATTTGGTGGCGAATCTAAAGATTAAACAATGTTATAGATTTGGCAATATTCATAACATTTTTGTCAATTCTTTTGTCACACTTAATACATATTATTATTTATGCGTTGTATAGTATGCTGGTTAAATATGAAAATGTACTTGCTTATATGGGCTCGGGCATGATTGAACTTGCATGTATTGTCCTTTGTTTATAGCTTGTGTAATATTTTTGTTGACCTTTCTCTTATATCTCATTTCATTAGATCACAAGTTTTATATGTCTATGGATAAGACACGAATTTCTTAGTTATGGTGGGTAGAGCTAATCCTTGTGTGCTATTGGAAAGATGCTCTTCTTGGGGTAAATGGTAGTTCAAAGTATCTTTGAAGGGTTTCACCAATTATTAATTCGGTAAGTTTGTGCATAAATCATTTTAGCCTATGTTTATTTTGAAACAAAACGTTATCACAAAGGGGTGGTAATTAGCTTAGAGCCACTGAAGGCTTTGAGATAAGCTTTATGAATGATGTTAACATTCTTTTCATCTTATCTATTTGCAGCTTTTGTGTTTATCCGATCTCGAGTTCGACTACATAAATCCTTTTGACTCTTCAAATCGGATCAATAAATTTGTTTTGCCAGAATTTGCGATACAAGGGATCCTTTCTGGCATCTACCTTCTAAGCGGACATTGGTTCATGTTCTTATTGAACTTACCACTATTGTGTTTTCACGCAAGATTGTAAGTGCTCCTTTTGCAACTCTCTTCTTTCCTCTTCCATAAGATATTTGGTGCATAATGAGTGTGCAATCTTGACCACATGGAAAATTTATTGCAGCTTGAGGACAAGTATAATCAAGCAAATCGGGTGACACTTATTTTAACTAATCATACATTTGCCTATGTCGTCAATTCATGTATATCCACCTTCAGCCATGGTAGCTAGAGTAATGAGCTCGTGACCTGAAATTTGATAAGGGGACAATATGTCGATGCGACATTCAATTGTGCTCACTTAATTTTTTTTTTAGGGCCTTTCAATGCAAAAACTTAGAGGCTTCAAGTTTTATAAGGTTCATGACCTTGAAAATGAGAAATCATTATTTATTTCCACAATGGTCGTTTAGTTGTCGGATATATCAATCAACTTTTATGTTGGTCCAGAAGTCCTGTGATACACTGTTTCCTTGCTCCATGAATGTGTAGTCTTAACTCTTACCCACTCAAAAGAACTTCGTCCTCAATATTCACACTGATCAAGAAAGATTGTAATGGTTTTCCAATATACTCATCAAAAAGGGTTTTTAATTCGGAAAATGCCAATATAAATTGTATGTAGATTTTTATAATTACATGTTTTGCCTATTTCTGCTGAAGTGCTATGAGCCTACATGTCTAGGTTTATGTCCCTATACAAACTTAGGATAGAATCGGTGCTAATGTAGGTTGTGCATGACAGAAGACAAGTTAAAGGTAGGAGTAATCATTAACCAATAAGTACTAGAGCTATGTGACACGAACTAGCTATGGAGATTTTAAAAATTCATAGGAGCATACAAACTACTAAGTATCAATTGGACACCGACTCCACAAGCCCAAGATTGGGGCATATAACATTCATGTTTTTTTATTTGGATTTGTTGGACTCGACATCTTTATTGGGAAACTCTAACAAGTCTTCCGTCCAAAAGCTGTAATCACAGGGGTTGTTTAGGTTTATCAAGATAAAAAATGGAGCATTTCACCTGTTATCCAATCTTAAATGCTCTTAAATACTACAATGATGTACAAAGATGTACAACAATGATGCAACAACAAATCTACAATGATGCAAGAGGGAAACATACTTCATTCATTCAAGTTCCTCTTTGCTTCCATGCTTATTGCAGCCCCATCTTGTGTGAAATTGTCCCTCTCTTTGATATTAGATTGTGGTTAAATGCTTCTTAGTTCTAAGTTCTAACCCTTTCTTGGTACCTTTTAGTTAGTTAATGTATGCACTGATTGTTTTGAAATGCTCTATGTTTATCATCTTAAATGAATGCTAATTTTTGTGCTTATAACTGTTGAAAAACTTATTTGGGTGGATCATGAGTTTACAATCTGGATTTATTTTTCACATACGTGTATTTATTGACATTATAAGCATTTTGATTGATTCCTGCAGAATAGCCCATTTGCAAGAAATATACATGTCTTAATGTATGCTTTATATAATTCTTTTGATGAATGTTTTTTATAACGACCAATATTGAGGTGCAATGCTTGGTCTATTCCATCTTTGTAAGTAATTCATTTGTGAACAATCTTTATTGGTTGCTTAAGTAGTAATGGATGGAGGAGTCTGCTTACTTTGTAAATTTTGAGAAAGCTAAGAGGGTAAAATATTGCAAATTCCTATGCATACTAGATGTAGCAAGTACTTATTTTTGGTGTGCCACTAACATTGATCTAGAATTCCTTTTTTCATGAGTAGGTACTTGAAACAACAACACCTTATTGATGTCACTGAGATTTTCAATCTTCTCGATCGTGAAAAAAAGCAACGGTTTATCAAGCTTGGTTTTTACCTCTTGCTTTTGATCATAGTTATGTATCGGTATGTAAGCTAATTTCTTTCGCTTAAAAAGTTACCTACTTTCTTTCGCCAAGTTATGTTCAGTTATTTTTTCATCCAAGTAAGTCCAATTTTGTTATGGTATCTTGTTTAAAGTTGACTGGCTGGACATAGTTTTACTAGTTAGTGTATTGGAATTGCAAAAGTTGGAATCGTTTTCCATACGCTCAATGTAGAAACAAATCAAAGTATGTGGTATTATAATTGGTACTTGGTAGTGTAGAGCTCCATTCTAGAGCAGCTTTTTGGGCATTGTGACCTTCTATAAGCCAAAAATAGTTTCACATGTTTTGATTCTGCTCAACAATTTTGATCTATGTTTTGAAGTATGGGACAAACTATATTGTGTTTTTGACTTCTATTGTTGTATATTTTGTTTTTGAGCTACTAACTTTGCTAGGAAGATTTAATGGAATAACACAGCAAAGGAAGAATTGTTGATAGTGACATGTGAATGATACTTATTAGTGTAGTAAACTAGACGAATGCTTTGTGTCAGTCCATAAGCTTGGACTTATTAAGAAATAATGTGTACCTAGGAATGTTTTAGTTTTAGGCCCAAATCATTGTTTAGACCCCTCAAAGGAGACTATCGAGTTAGCAAACTACTTAAAATAGCAAATAATGTGGTCAAACTCATGGTAGGAGAAGAAAAGTGGGTATGTAGGATATGTTGGAAGAGTAGGTGAGTGCTGCTATTGTTTCGTACTCTTGTACTTCAATGATAAAGATCGTCCTTGATGTATTTGTGTTATCATTGCATTAAATGATATTGTTTATACTTCATAGTCAACTACTTTTGAATTTTATTCATTTTAGTGATAGCATAAGCTATAAATAAGGTATTTATAGATTTTGGACAGATTTGAAGCACTTTACATCATGCTATTAGAGCAAGTTCTTCTGGACAGAAAGTACAGCAAATACAGTTCTTACTGTACCTGATTTCAAGAAAGTACAAGGCTGAAAAGTATAAATACATCTATGAGCAGGTCTTTTGGCAGTTTCTGAGGCAGGCTGCCGAGTACACCCAGTATTCTGCAGTCTGTGCAATACCTCATGCATTCTGTACAATCCATAGATGGGACAGTACGGCTGTTTATTCTTGTTTATTAAAGTACAGACCTGAAAAGTCAATTATTTAAACAAGAATTTGATGTTGTTGATCATGGATTTAATTTTTTGCCTACTGAAATTTCTTTACTAATTTTAGTAAGTAGTACAGGCTGTACAATATGTACAGAAGGCTGTACAAACCTGCAATAATTGTACTACAGTGTGTTTTAAAAGTTTTTGTGACAGATCTTGGTAAATTAGTAGTCAATTGTACCTGTGGTCAAAAAATTGGCTAAATTTTTTTGGGCACAAATTTTTGGTTAAATTTTGGGCTACAGCCAGTAGTTGCATAAGATATCTTGAATGAATTTGGGATACTTTAGTATTATCTTGTTTTGGTCAAAATTCGAGTTGATATACCATTCTATTTCCCATCATCCATTTGTGACGGATTCTTCTCGTGATTCAACAATCATAAATTTTTCTGAAAGGAAATTATTTCTACCTGTGGAAATTCAAGTTTAGAATGGTACTTTTGGCCAAAGACTTATGGGATATTGTAACTGGTACTGAGTTGAAACTAGAAGCATATTTGTTTTTTATTTCAAGGTGGGAGCAAGAAGATGGCAAAGCTCTAAGAGCTATAATTCTTCTCCGGCAACCAGACTGCAACGTCACAGTATCCTCTCGATCAGCTTCAACACCATCAACTCTCACATCTACGTTCTCAACCTCTTTCTTTCTAGATAAATTTTCAGGTTCTTAATTAACCTCGTCTCTCCTCCAATACGAGATCTTGTCAGCTTGAATATTTGTGTCCACTGCCTATTCTCCTACCTCGCTTTGTACACTTCTTAAGTCCATTGTCCTCTCCTGTCGTTCTTGCTTGTCATCGGGTTCAAGTTCTTGAATCACTGGTTATTGGGTCTATCCCGATTCCCAACAAGTTAAAAAAGTATTGCATTTCAGGAGCAGCCCTCACATTTCTAAAACATTTACCTTCGTCTTCCATGCTATACACTTTGATGTTGATAACAAATAAATGCCAAAAACTAAAGAGTCTGAAGCATCGTTTCATATCTAAGAGCTAAGAGAAACCTTTTTTTTTTAAATTAAAAAAACGTTCCGACCCAGTACGTTCCGAAACGTACTGTACGGAACGTACAATACGTTCCGGCCCAAAAGGGTCAGAATGGGTTTCAAAAGTTTCAAGTCTGACAATGCTCGTAAATCCAAACCGGTCTTAAAGTTAAGCTGCTCATAAAGTGAATGGTCCTGTAAAACTCATTCACTGTGATTTGTGGCCCCATGCAAACTGTTGCTTTAGGAGGAGCAAGATATTTTATCACATTCGTAGAAGATTTTTCTAGAAGAACAACTGTTTTGTTTATCAAACAAAAGTCAGAAGCCCTCTATTGTTTCAGACAATTCAAGGCTTATTTTGAGAACCAAGTTTCAAAGAAGCTCATAGGAGAGATGGTGGTGGAGAGTTTATCTCAAAAGAATTCCGGGAATTTTGTTCCACTAATGGTATATCCATCATTAAATCACCACGAGCTATTCTCCTCAGTCGAATAGAGCTGCAGAGTGGATTCAAGAAAAATAGAATACTTTTAGAAAGTGCACGATGTATGTTGTCTCATGTAGGACTACCAAAGGTGTTTTGGACAGATGCCACAACTGCATATATCCAAAACAGATGCTATACAAAAGCATTATGCAACTTGACACCATGTGAGTTACAGACAAGATCTAAACCTTCCATTAAGTGTTTGACGGTGTTTGAATGCATAGCTTTTGTATATGTTCCCTGAAATTTGAGGAAGAAGCTTGATAATACAAGATCCAAAAGTGCATCTTTATTGCTACTTACTGATCATAAGGGGTATAAGCAAAATCCTATGTTACCATAGATCTTCATTGAGGATCAATTCTATTATTTCAAGACAAAAGGAAAAGTAACCGATTTACCTCTATCAATAACTTCCAAGTCCTATTATAGAAGAAGAAAATGTACTTTTTAACCAACAGAATGCACAAGCAAATCAAGCTCGTGATAGGAGATCACCTGAGCAATCAGAAAAGGAAAACAATTCAACAGAGATTTGTAAGAAGATCCACTAGAGCAACACAACTACCAACGCAATTGACCAAGCTCCCAGAAGATGGAAATGTTATTTCTTGCAAATGGATATTTAGAGTCAAGTATAAGGCAGATGGAACAATCGATAGATCGAAGGTGAAGAGCTGTGCGTCTTCTATCCTAATTATCAAACTTGATTACCAACATCATAATATCTTCTTTTGTCCTCCATGCCTTGGCCAACTTTTTTTCCTCGAGACCAACAATGGTAATCAGAAAACGCTTTGCATCCTGTAAATCATCCTAGGAGTTGGCTAAACTTCTCTCCCTAGTGTTAAGAGCTTTGGTTTCTCTTAACTTCCCTTTAAATAACATAATAGAAATCACTTTGGCCATGGATATTTCAGGAGCTACTTGCCAGCATTGCTGCCTAAGACTTTATTTCCTCTTTACGTCCTAATTGTTAGAAATCTATAAATCATAATATGGATGGACGGATTAGGAACCCAGGACCTCCCTCATATCGGATGGGATGCTCTGCCACTGAGCTATCCACCCTGTTTGATAGTTCTCTCTAGAGTGTGGATTGATATTCCCCTCCCCTCTCAAGCCACACTCGGTTGAGGTTCTAGATGTCACCTGCCCCACAACTCGGGCCACCTAACCATGGCTTTGACACCATGAACTTTTAGGTCTAACTTGGCTCTGATACCATGTCAGAATTTGATCTACAAAGAACTCTAATTATAGAGGAATGAGCAAAGCTCTATACAATGGAATGACATGAGGTGGGGCGCCAGCCTCTCTTATATAGTTTCTCTAGTGTACGTCAAAAGCTAAAAGCAAAAGCAAATGCAAAAGCAAAATCTGAAAAGCTGAAAAGCTAATTGCTAAAGTTATACTCTATTTTGGGTAAATACCCTTATGGAATTTCTAAGTAATAAAACCAAGTTCTAACCTAGAACTAGTGTGCCCACCTACATGCCTGATTAACTAACTTGACTTTAGGATTTACTAAAAATAGATTTGGCCCCTATTATAGCACGTAGGCATGGCCAATCAAACATTTAATTTTTATCTATTACTCCTAGAAGTTCTCTAAACTTCTGAAACTTTTCTTTGCCAAGTTCTTTGGTAAATATATTTGCAACTTGCTCTTCTGTAGGGCAATAGATAAGCTTCACTTCCCTTGAAAGTAGATGGATCCTTGGTTTCCAACACTGTAGCCATGTAAGCAAAGTGTACATCCCCATTCTTATGATGATCCTCCTGTCGATTCTCTTGTCGATCTTGATCTTCATGTTGCTTTTCAAGTCTAGCATATCTCCTAGTCCCCTGTGTACTAGACTCCCCAAACCTGCTCATAGAGCGCCATGACAGCCAATATGGTATCAGTGGAAAAATCAAGATCTCTCAGCCTCTGGACAAGCATATGACGTGGGACAGAGTCAAACGCTTTTTGGAAATCTCACATCTGCATCTAGCTTCCTCAATAACAGCCCGAGGAGTGAACACATGATCAGTGGTAGAGTGCTGCTTCTTGAAGTCGGGCCTGACCCAAAGCATGTAACCTCCGTGTCTCTGCCTCACAGCTGACCGTTGTCTAAAGGATAGTGCCATAGAGTTTAGCCACAACATGCCCAATCATAATGGTACGATAGTTATCCGGTTTCATGGGGTCACCACCCATGTCTGGGATGGATGATGTTAGTACACCATGTAAGGGTAAATCCAGAGATGATGGCCTGATTAAGGAGTGAGGCTAAAATAGGTGAGAGAATATTAGTAGCATGAATCAAGAGTTCGGATTCCAGATCCTCGACATCCCGAGCGGCGAGCACGACGGGTCTTCATTTTCTCAATGGCAAGGGAGACCATGGTAGGAGTAAAAAAGGAGAAAGTGGAGGGGCGGGGAGATATAACAATCGGATCAGTGGGAAAAGTATAAAGTAAGATGGCATATTCAGGTAAATCTCTCAGTAGTGGAGGTGGGGCACGAGGAGTAATCTCATGCCAAAAAGCACCAGATGAGGAGCTATATAGAAAATCCCCAAGGCATTTTCCGTCAGAAGATTCGTATATACGTTTTTTATAATGACAAGTATAGCTATATAGATGTCCGAGATGCCGAAGATGGGGAGATTGTGCAGAATTGACTTGAAGGTGAAGTTTGCATATATCATCATACCAAGGTTGGTGAGGATGACGAAACTTCGTGTATGTGGATTTCCTACGATGTTTGGATGGGAAGGCCATGGAAGCGGTAGTATGAAGAGCTATAGTAAAGAAAGATGCTTGGGACTGGAGTGGGCTATCATATGGAAAATTACGGAGTATGGAGGAGAGAGCATCTTGGTAGAGATGATTGTAAGCATTATTAAACTTGTAAACAGGGGCGCGCTTCATATGAGAAGGATTAGAAGGAGAAAGGTTTAACGCTGAGCCCAAATCAATGGAAAGAAAGGAATGGTCAGATAATGTGGTGGGAGAACAATAAAGTCAAATAGAAAGGGTATAAGAGATGGTGACCCCATAAAATAATCCACAACAGTATGTCCACCACTATGGGGGTGGCAGGTATAGTCTCCAAAAGTCAGCCAGCAAGATAAGCCATTAAAAATGGCAAGCTTGTGGGCCTCACCTAATAGAAGAAAATACTCCCCATATGCAAAGACCGGGCCACCAACATCAGCAGATATCCTGTCAATCACCATATCCATACTATCCATGGCGTATATCCTCAAAGGGTCATCAGTAATCATATGAAACTCTGTCTGTCTAGATGAGGTCCTGACGTTGAAATCTCCGGCCAGAAGTATGTAACCACGCTTAGACTAAAGAAGAATATCCGAAGAGAGATCGGTATATGGGGAACCTGTACTATCAGCAAAAGCAGAGGACTCTAGAGGAAAATAACATACTGCCAGATACAAATCCCTGTCAAGCCCAATACTCCAACTAGGAAGTCGAAGCCATAGGTAACATGTATGATCATCCTGTTGGACTAGATCAAAGGTAGGCTGTAATGAGTCCTTGTATAAGCATGCTATACCACCAGAACCTTTGCCCCCCACAGATCTAGTCTCTGAGCGAAAAACGGAAAACCATTTGAAGCCTCGAAACTCCGGTAGGCCCCTAAACTGACTCATGAGTCTTTGTGAAAAGAAGGATATCCCCGTGTGCGATAAAGTTTGCTAAATCTCTTGCTATTGATGAAGAATGAATGCCATTACAGTTCCATAGCCTGATATGAAGGTGAAGTGGATGTAGGTGGCGTGGGTGAAATGGATGGGGTCTCGGGCTGCTCCTACGCTCGAGAGCCCCAACTTCCTAGGTGCCGGGGGTAGATGGACCTCGATCCAAATACCGAACCTGCCCATCTCGATAAACGGCAAAGCGTCCTGATGCTTTAGCCTCCTGAAAAATTCTCTTACGTTCCTGAACTTGGATATAGGTAAGATCCTCGTCCAAGAAAATCTGTGTACCTTTTAATTTAGATTTGAGTCTCAATATTATGGTTCGTTCCTCTTTTGATATGAAACGGATAATGAGAGTAGAATTGGCTTTTTGGTTTGCCATGCCTTATCCATTCCAGCGGCATTAAAACTCAACGTAGTATCTAAAAAGGATTTTCCCTCTTTCATAGCAACTTGAGTGTCGAGAACACCTCGAACTCGGACATTGAGAGATTTGAAGTCACGTAGTTTTTCTTCAGAGTTAGTAGCTGAAATAAGAGTAGACATATGAGCAGCATTACCGTTTTCTTTTTGGAACAACGAAGCCCACGATTTCGTAGCCTCCATATGTTCACTTAGGAGTTGCTCCAGCTCGTTAATTTTGTTTGTCACGGGGGATGGCATTGTTATCTTGAAGTAACGTCATCATTGTTATCTTAAGTTGTTGTACCTCAAGTTGTAAAGCTTCCACCTTTGCTTTTAGATACCCCTCAAATGCCTTTCTTGGTGTGTAGATATCGTCTTCAAGAAGAGGATTTTTAGAAGACAACACTTCCAATGAGGGGACAACAGATCCATAGACTACTGCAGCTGACTGTATTATTCCTTTCATCGATGGAGTGGAGGCATTGGGAACAGAAGGGATAGAAGTGATACTACTGCCAGCAATAGAGGTAGCGTCACTGGAGGTGGCAGCAGTAGGAGTACTATTGCCAGCGATGGCTACATCAGCGTTGGAGGTAGATAAGGCATCATCAATGGAGTTTTTTTCAACAACAGCGCTGGAGGCAGGGGTGTTTGTAATAGTAGCGTTGGGAGCAGGAGAGCTGTTGGAGCAATCAACGATGGAGGATGAGGAACCAGTGATGGAAGGTGAAGAACCAACGGTGGAGGATGAGGAACTAGCGATGGAGGATGAGGATCAAGGTGCGAGAGAGAGAGAGAGAGAGAGAGAGAGAGAGAGAGAGAGAGAGAGAGAGAGAGAGAGAGAGAGAGAGAGAGAGAGAGAGAGAGAGAGAGAGAGAGAGAGAGCTTTATTAATTTGGGTGGTGCGTCGTCTCTGCATCCTAGGTCTGGGAATGTCGTCGCAATCGCTGTCAGTCATGCCTGCATCAGGACGTGATGGGATGTAATCTGAGACTGTGTGTCTCGACAGGTATGCTGAGCTGTTGACATATGTCCTAACGCAGGAGGGACATCTCACATATCATAAGTGCCACACATCGTGGGTCCTCATATGAGATGAGGGACTGTAATGTAACTGGTGTCTGATGAAAAAGGCAGTGATATCACCCTCTGATCTCATAGTAAACTGGACATGTGAATAGGAAATGCTCCTCTGACTCGACCATAGATAATGAACATAACTGACAAAGCCGCTTCTCTCGTGGGGTACTTTGGAAGCGCCCAGTCTCAATCGCCAACTGGTGTGAAGACACTCGGAACTGGCCTAGTATAAACCGAAGCCCATGAGATAGTTCTGAGGTGAGATAGTGTGGCAAAACTGGAAATCCCACTATGTCTAGCTCCAGAAAGTGTGTCTTGTAATAGTTGGGTTTGACCCCGAGTTGTCCCTACCATGTCCGACTCAAGTATGCTCTATAGAGAAAGCGTGGTGCGTGATAGAAATGCCAAGTGTATCCAGTATCTGGGAGGCCTGAGAGAACCATGATAGTCGATGTCCCTGATCATAAAGGTGTCGCGAGGAGGCAAGTGTCGTTGGTATGTATCTCTGCTCATCTGTGGGTAACGTCATGATACGCTGAATATATAGAATAAGCTGGAAGATGGCGGATAACTGTATGGGTGGGACCGCGAACTCTGTCAGGTTAATCTGGTGTGGGACAGATGGCTTAGCCCGTATCATCCGAGATAGCATGAGAACCTGTAGTCGTGAAATACTGGCCCGATTAGATGATGTAAGACCCGCACACCATACCTCTGCTGCATATAGGGCTGTGGGAGTAACGAGAGTATCAAAAAGCTGACATTTACTCGGGTTATCCCGAATAAACCGTCTGAAACAGAAACGCTCTAACTGGACAAGGGAGGTGTGACCCTTCCCAAGTTTGGCAGAGGCTGCCTGTCGCATGCCAAAGATGGGGCCTGTAAAAAGCACGCCAAGGTAAGTGTAAGAAGATACGACCTCCAAGGGTTGCCTATCAAAGATGAGTTCCTGTCGTTGCATAAAAGCTCTCGATGTGTTGAAAACCATAACTTTGGTTTTCGATATGTTAACCCCCAATCAGTAGTGTGCCTTGAAACCCGCCTGGCCCAATGCGTGTAATCTCCTAGACTCTGCCTCAGAACTGACTGCTGACTGGAGGATGGTGCCATATAACTTAGCAATGATATGCCCAATCATAATTATCAGGGTCCATGGGGTCACGAGTTTTGTGAATGGGATGGATGATGGTACACCAGGATGATGTTGGTACACCAGGGCTCGATTGAGCAAAGTGGCTAGGGTCGGTGAAAGTGTATCTGCAGCATGGATTAATAGTTTGGATTCAAGGTTGTCAATATCACGGGTGCGACGGGTTTTCAGTCTTTTGATGGCCGTCAAGACCATGCCCAGGGTGAAGAAAGTGAAAGTAGTCGGTCGAGGAGAAATGAAGATGGGCGTGTTTGTGGGTGCAGTATATAAGGTAGTGGCGTATATAGTCTAGGTATGAAGGTCAATGAGGGGAGGAGGTGGGGGGATGAATTCTCTCCAGAAGGCATCGGAGGTGGAACTGCAAAGGGAATCGACTAAGCTTTTCCCTTTTTGAGTTTCATACATCTGTTTCTTCCGGCAGAGGGCATGATGGAAAGATCAACGAACTGCAAGAAGGTGTGTATTATGCATTCTAGCTTGGGTGACTTGGAGATGGAGGAAACGACACTCGGCGTCAAACCAAGGAGGCCTGATAGGGCGTGATGAAGTGGGTGGGTGCTGATGTGGTTTGGAGGGAAAGGAAAATGATGCAGCGGTATGTAGTGAAGTGGTAAGGAAGATAGCTTGTGTTTCCAACGGTGTGTGGTGTCGAAAATGACAAAGAAATGAGCTGACGGCCTCCTGGTATGTCTTGATGTGGGAACGATCAAAAGTGTACTTGGGTGCATGAGAGATGGATGGAATAGTGGGTGGTTGGGAAGTCGGCGGGATGGAGCCCATACTGAAAGATAGGAAGGAGTGATTGGAAAGGGTAGTGGGAAGAATGTGGAAATTTGACATAAGTGGGATAAAAGCTGGTGACCCCATGAGATAGTCGACAAAACTGGGTCCTCCTCTATGTGGATGGCAAGTGAATCTGCTAGAATGTGGCCAGCAAGCCAAGCCATTGTAAATGGCCAACTCGTGAGCCTCACCCATCTATAAAGGTACTCTCCATAGCTCGTGATAGGGCCCATCATATCCTCTGAGGTCCTGTTGATGCCAATGTCCTCGCAATCAATAGCTCGTGTACGTAATATGTCATCAGTGTCGTGGAAATCTACCTGTCTGGTAGCAGTCCTGGCATTAAAGTCGCCAGTGAGAAGGACATAACCCCGATCTGTAAATCTGACAATGTCTGCGGAGAGATCAGTATAAGGAGAGCCTGATCCGTCTGCAAAGGAGGACTCTGGAGGAAAGTAGCAGGCGGCAATGAAGATATCCCTATCCAAACCGATAGCTCGCCCAGTGATATGAGCCCATATGTATCGTGCATGTGCATCATGTCGGAGAAACTCTGTAGCTGGCTGTAGTGATTCTCGATAAAGAAATGCAACTCCACCCGAACCTCTGCCACTCGCTGATCGAGTCTCTGTCCTATAAACTGAATCCCATCCGTAACCTGCAAATGTGGGTAGTCCTCTCTCTGGGCTCTTGTGTGTCTCCATATAAAATAGTATATCTGTGAATGTGATGAAGTCGGTAAGATCTCCAGCCATGGATGATGAGTGTATGCCATTACAGTTCCATACTCCAAGATGTAGGTGGTGTGGAAGGGGTCCCGGGATGCTCCCATGCCCGGGGACACCGATTTCCTATAGGCTGTTTCCGGATGCAGTATCATTGAGGTACCGAACAACTCCATCACGGTAGATCACTCGTCTTCCGGTAGCTTTGGCGGTTTGGAGTGCTTGGCGTCTCTCTTCAACTTGGATATAGGCAAGGTCATCACCCATGAAGATTTTGGTGTCTTTTAATTTGGTTCTTTTCGCAAGGTTTCCTTACGATATGTATGTGACGTGAAGCGGAGGATCAAGGTAGCGGTGTCCTTCTTAGTACGCCATGCTGTATCTAAACCATCTGCGTTGTGTCCTAGGGTGGTCCATAAAAATCTTTATGCTTCGTCAATGGCGTTTCGGGTGCAACGATGCCTCGTACCCTAATATTGAGAGCCTTGGAATCTCGAAGTTTCTCTTTCGTAAGAGTAGTGGAAATGAATGATGAAAAGGGGGGAGACTTACTTCCGCCATCGGCTGTCCAAAGTGAGCTGGTACCTTTGTTCTTGGTGATGATAGAAGCCCATGTTTTGGTCAATTCTTTGTGGAGCGGAGGAAGAGGGCGGAGCAGCAGATGGGCAGGGCAGGGCAGGGCAGGGCAGCAGGTGGGGCGGAGGAGGGTGGCTGGGCAGCGGAGGAAGGGGGTGGGGTGGAGGGTGATGGAGGGGGGGCGGGGAGGGGTGGGGGAGCAAGGGCTCCCCCTGGTTTAGCGCGCCATGGAGGTGGAGGGCGGGGGGGGGGGGGGGGGGAGGAAGAGATCACCAGCGATGGAGGACAGCAGAGAGAGAGAGAGAGAGAGAGAGAGAGAGAGAGAGAGAGAGAGAGAGAACCTATATTATAGTAGTTTTAGTGTAAGATTGTGGTCTATGGAACCAATTAACAAGTATGATGATCATGTCTGTGATTACAATTACATAAAAATAAAAGCTACCAACAATTATCATAGAGAACCTATATTATAGTAGTTTTAGTGTAAGATTGTGGTCTATGGGACCAATTAACAAGTATGATGATCATGTCTGTGATTACAATTAGATAAAAATAAAAGCTACCAACAATTATCATCAATACTATAAGCTGCTTAAATTCTCTAACAAAGACTTGCCTTTTAAGTAACCTTTAATGAAAAAACTTCCAAGCCATCTTTTATATGTTTGCTGAAGGACATTGTGGAAATGTAAAAAATAGGTCCCCAAAATTCTAGCTCCAGAACTTTTTTTTTCTATCTATATTGATACATCTCTCTCTACAATCTCCCTCAAACCCTGTCTCATAACCTAAACGTTATACTCCAAACTCTAAAGCTTGTACCCTAAACCCTCTAAGGAGGGACCCTTAAATCCTATAAACACTAGCTCACATGTACTTGGCTATCCAGGCAGGGTTCAATGGATGCTAGTAGAGCCGAATCCCCTGCATGTCTCAGCTTAGTCTTGGGGAAGTGAATTTTAATAGCATTATTTAGTATTTTTCTGATGCTGAATAAGTCTACCCATAAACCTTTAAGGGAGTTCTTAGGAAAAAAAAAAGACCTGGTTCTTACGAATTTCATTTCTTTTATACATATGGAACGCATTTGGAATGTTGTTTCATGCGTATCCCTTCTGTACGCTGCAAAACGATGGCTAGATTATTTCGACGTGAGCTGATCGTCACAGAATTCCGAGTGAATTCTATCGCTCACAAGTTGGACTGAAAAGTTTGCAGCATATCAAGATGTGTATTTCTCCTCAGAGAGAAACCTGACTTAGCTACTTTTGCCTGAATCTTGTTGATGATCAAGTGATTCCTTGAAAAAGAGGCATTCTTTCTAGATACAGACTATGATTGAACCTTATTCTACATTTTTTGGGTGAAATTGCTAGGGTTTACCGAAGTTTTAATAATATTTTCTCAATACTCAAATAAACAAATTCGATCACCTTGTCAAAAATACGTGTCTAATTTAAAGTGTAAATATAATCTAATAACCACGGGTTCATAAATAACAAGAACTCCAGTGAAATACAGGATATCTCCCATATATGCAGGTGTGAGTATATTGAATCATCACCTATCTAGGAATTTTTTTGAACCATGCATGCTTAGCGAACTATATTACTTTTTGCCAGTCAATTTTGTAAATTGATCAACTTGAAATTTTGAGCAATTCAACATGGCTCATATGCAGCTAAAAGATATGGGCGTATTTGATATTACTGGCTAGATGTATCTGATGTATTTAGGAATCTTTCTAGGTTAAAATACTTTTTTCCTACAATCTTTCCTAGTATCAATAATGAAAGGGATCACATTCTGTTGAGTTGCTCAAAAAAGCTCCACTTTGTGAAATCTTCTTGCTTTAGACAACGCTCGTGACTTTCTTCCCCTTATATCGTTTTCATCTTTTCTCTATATAATATCTTTATAGGTTCTTTTAGTTGCTGTGATGTTGGAGGGCTTCTCAATGATCTCAGCCTGCAAGCATCAAGGATAGAAAGAACAAGACACTCATTTTCTGGTAGCTTAACAAGTTTCATCCTGTGCGTGCATGTACAGGATGCTGATGGCAGCGTTGCTCTGAGACTCTTTGTGACATGCCGATGTTAGCCTTGCAGTATTACTACCAGCCGTGTCTCTTTCGTTTCTCAACCAGTTTGCTCATCAGCTGAATTCCATTGTTTTTCCAAATAATGTTCTATTTGAAAAGAGACTTTTACAGAATGAAAGCTACATTCAACTGCAGATTTGGTTTTTCCAATGCAAGTAGCTTATCATTTCACGACATTTTGTGTAGCTTTTTATTCTATGAGAGTAGTTCTTCTATTTGGCAAAACAACTTTACTTGATTGAATAACTGCTTTTTTACATCCACATTTATAACACAATATTTTGAGAGCCTAAATTTCAAGATTAAGCTGGAAAAACGGAGGATTTCTGACTCAAAATGGCTAAAACTAAAAGAGATGGCTAATCTCAAAAGGTAGCGAGTGGCTTCAGAATTAAGAACGTACAAAAACTGCAGGAGCTTTGGAGCTTAAACTTGAGTGGGAAAATTGCTGCACCTAAGTTGATAGTTTTCAAACATAAAGATGTTTGTATGCAATTGGCAAAAGTAGACCGATCAAAAGCTAGCAAGTGTTTTTTGTGAGGGTCAAAGGGCATATGATAGCAGAATTGCATCTCATTTACCTTAAGAGGAACCTAGATTGATGTACACCTTCATGAGATGGAAGCCAAAAAACACATGGGGAAAAGTATAGTCTTAAAGAAACTAGATAACTGCAGCTGATGAAGGAACCTCAGGGATCTCAAGAATGGAAATGGTAGGAAATAGAGAATATGATAGTTTATTAACATCTGCTAACAGTAATGATAAGCCGTTCGTAATCAATTAACAAGTAACACAATGATTTTCATTATCAATGTATCTACTTCAACAAAATAAATCAACCGATTCCATCTATATTTTTGAATATCTAAATGCTCAAAGGTAGTATTCTGATTCATGCGATTATCACTTATGAAACTTCCAAGCATGCCTTATTCCTTCGATGAAGAAAGGGGCTGCTTTGGTGTCAAAAACGGGTCTTTGAATTCCTCCCACATGCCCATTGCTTACTGGCTGCTACAATGAATGAGATGGTGCCGCTTTCTCTCAGTTTCCCTTCTACAAAGAAGATGAATTTTAGTGCTTCCCACCCACATTTGTTTTGCATCATATTCCAGCTTCCAACTGCAAATCAAGAAAATGTCCCTTTTCCTTAGTTATGGATGTGATATGCGGGTCCATGTTTGCCCTTAGAGTAACTTGCAAGGCTGGTTTTTTTATCATTTGGGCCCAGCCTTGCCCTAATTCATAGCTTCTACAAGGTTCTATTAGGGTCCTACATAGTGATATATGTATTATAACTGCTATGGAGGCAACAGCTCATTTGCTTCAGTTCTCGAGTTTATTATAGGTGACTCATATGCAGTTCTTGCAGGGATTTCTGCCTCTAAAGATTTTGATTGATGGTTATTTAGTT
This sequence comes from Diphasiastrum complanatum, assembly GCA_029204225.1. Taxonomy (NCBI): domain Eukaryota; kingdom Viridiplantae; phylum Streptophyta; class Lycopodiopsida; order Lycopodiales; family Lycopodiaceae; genus Diphasiastrum; species Diphasiastrum complanatum. Next base: position 5,788,692 of record CM055108.1, on the reverse strand, counting down.
ATCATATTTGGAATTTGCTTTGTGATCATCTATTGGTCTTTTGAGCTTAAGTAATGCCATGTATGTGAATTGTGTTTTTGACTTGGGAAGGAGGGAGGAAATTTCGTCCATCCACCATCATCAACAATCTGCTCCAATGATTGATCTATTGAAGCTTCTAGTGATCCATTTGTAGATAGATTGCAAGCAGCCATCAGTCTCATCTCATCCTCAACTTACTTCGAGGAAGGAATTAGTTAGCTATCCATCTCTATCACACTTCTATTATTACTATTCATCAATAATTCATCATTTGAGCATGAGTTATTGGTGATCTGTTTTTTTTTTCCAGTGAGCAGATCTTCCAATGTGCTGCTTACAGGAGGGGCATTTGCATGTTATGCCTACCAGCAATTCACCTTCTCGCAGTGACTGCCCACACTCTTTCCACCTTGTATGCCACCAATCCAATTTTTTGGAGCCTTGATCATCAATAATAGTAAAGTTCTGTTTCAAATGGACCATTCGAAACGGATTTTAAAGTTAGAGCAAAAAAAACCCCCCTCCTAATGTGTGTGTGAGAGTTTGACATATATACTTCAGTTAGAACTCAGAACGACACTTGGTTTTCCTTTAACAAAAGGCTATGAACAAACCAAGCAAAAAAAAGAACCCTTAGAAACGTTTCGCCGTTTCTTTCCCAACAGAGCCGATTCTTTCCCGTTTCAAATGCACGTCAAACAACTTGCGAAAAGGCTTTTCGAAAAGGTCCACGAAACAGTGGGCAGAGATGAAGGGGACTTTGCACTCTCAAGCTCCTCTCTGAACGCCAACTTTATGCTAAATAGGGTTCCTTACTAGTTACTGAAAATTGAGTACCTGGGCATCCTTATTTTTTTAGTGCAATTCATCTTGTTCATGGCCTGCAACTATTGATACACATGACGTACACATGTTCCTTGGACTAGCCACCTTCTCGCAAAGGTCTATCTCTCACTTCACCACATTTGCTTCACCACTTAAAATATCTCTCTGCAAGGGTCATTATTTGAACTGGACTTCTTAGAGTAAAGCCTCTTTTGACAAGCTCAGAATTGTGTTAATCACTGCTCCTGTTTTGTATTACCCAACTTTAATAAATGTGTTACAATTGAACTGATTTGCTCTCTGGAAGTTTGTGCCATCCTCCGCCAGACCAAGGTCTTAGGGCCTACAAATTTAGAAAGCTCCATTTTTATGAGTCGTGCTATTCCTCCCTTTAAAAGGAAGTCCGCGCCACACTTATGCCTTGAAGAAGTGGTGATACCACCTATATCGAGTTCCTTTCAGCACAGATCACCAATCTCTCTGCTGCTTTTGATCCCAAAGAGACTTGAGTGATCATCAATTCCAATAGCTGTAGTTCCTCTATAATTCTTAGTTGAATTTTAATTACTGACCTGGAAAAAGAATGTTGCTATTGATGCTTTGTCTCAACTAGCTGTTGTTTTGAAGCATTATCACCGTAGCTCTTGATTGTTTAATGGTCTCGCAAATACATACCCAGAATTCGTCGGTTTGAACCATTATGCCAAAGCTCGTAGTCCAACATCATCTTCTCATCAAGTGTATTACTCGTTGATGAGAGACTTTACCACTGTGAAGCCTTATGCATATCCAATTTTTTTCCACCACAAGTGTCATGCCCATGACTGGTCTCGGGTAGCGTGTCCACGCTAGGGACCGGTAGACCGACAACCCGTAAGTTAATTGTGACTATAAGGGATTTGGGGCCCTTATGTGTACATGGTCATAAGTTGTAGGCCTAAACACTTGATGGTGGATTTGTATGGGTCTATCAGTGAGTCATTGGGGAACTGGATGACGTGGTCCAGGTAGGCTGCAGAGGTGTCCAACGAGGTGTCACAGTGCACTACTAGTGGTGCATGGGCCTTGGAGGGTATAAGTATATCTATTGGGCCTTGGAGGGTATAAGTATAACTATTGGGCTCTCACTAGGGTATGCTTGATAGCATGACCGGTGGCAGGATGCTGCTGGTGTGATGCCTCATTCCTCTTTGTGATTGATCCATAGCATGGGGGCTAGGTCCGTTCGATCTAGGTTTGGTTGGGTTGGTTTGTCCACCATCAGGTTCCCTTGTGTTGCTTGTGATTGGCATGCTTGGAATAGGATCCTTGGATTGAGGACTTTATATTGGACCGTAAAACGTTATGTTTCTTTTTTTGGACATTGCTCGATTAGAAAATTGTACCCGTAATGATTTAACCGAACGCAAAATTTTATCAACTTTTTCGGTTTTTCATTTGCAAAAAGATGGAGTGAAATTCTAATAAGGGGTGGCAAATGAACATTCGCCCGGCATCACTCGACAGTGATGACCCCCTAAAATATTTTTTCACATGGTTGCACTACTAGTGGTGCATGGGCCTTGGAGGGTATAAGTATACCTATTGGGCTCTCACTAGTGTATGCTTGATAGCATGACCGGTGGTAGGATGCTGCTGGTGTGGTGTCTCATTCCTCTTTGTGATTGATCCAAAGCTTGGGGGCTAAGTCCGTTCGATCTAGGTTTGGTTGGGTTGGTTTGTACACCATCAGGTTCCCTTGTGTTGCTTGTGATTGGCATGCTTAGAATAGGATCCTTGGATTGAGGACTTTATAACAAGCTTAGCATGAGACTTGCTTCAGTTGATCCTTTTTTGTGCCTTGTGCTAAGAACACCTACTCGAGAGGCAAAATGCAAGGACCTGTACAACAATGGCTCCTTTTTCACAAACAATGGACACATATCTCCATGGGCTTTATCATTGGTCTTCCTCATACTTAGCAGGAGCATGATGCTCATTTGGGTGTGTTGAAAAGGTGTTTTAAAAACAATAATTTCTTTCCTGTTTGAGCTACTATCATGATAACTCTGCATGCATAGATCTTTCAGGTTTCTGTCGAGGTTATTTCGCTTGCATTGTGTACAAGGCTCCATGCTTGGGACACCAGGCCACTATCAAATTTTGGACTAAGTTATTAGGATATTACACATTCAAGTGCTTGTGGAGTCCGCTTATCATTCTGAGGCTGATGAACAATCAGAGATATTGAACTGCTGGTTATTTGTATGACCTACTAGTAGAGATTGGGACCAACATTTGTGCTTAGTGGAATGTGTTCGTATCTTCTTTTCTATTCTCTCATGGGTACTCTTTAACATTGCCAAGTATTTTACTCTTTCATATTGATGCTCCGGTCACAATGACTTACTTTTAATTAAAATCCGGTTATACTATCATACCGGCACAACAACACTGACATATTCAACAGTAGTACAAACCTATTGTGGATATGCAATATGTAGCGTTTGCAAAGGAGCAAGATGTATATTTCTGGTCGTGCTTTGCATGACATAAGTTTGTTAATGGCCATCAGTCTTAGACTGAGAATCTGGCTCCATGCCACCATGGGCCTTTTCACATTTTTCAGAAACTCAGTCCGGTCACTCAGTCTTTCACGTAACCCTCTTACGACCTTTTATTGGTCCAGATGGAGATCACACTCCGACGTTTTGGATGATTTTGAGCTCTTTCCATATCTTCGAGTACCTATTCTTCAAGTTCGAGTTAGTAAAGTAGGCATCAACATCATATACAGTTTCTAGTTGAGTGGGAGGGATGACCTATTGATGAGGCTAAATGGGATTAGGATCAAGCCCTGAAGATATACAGTCACAGGCGTTGCAGGATTCTTAGCCCTAATTATGAGGGCAAGCATTTCTACCTCAGTTTGTCAGTTTTATATACACTCTTGTTATTCCCACATTGAGGGCCATGTTTTTGTTAGTGGGGGACACTTATGGACATGATCTATTGGTGGCCCTGGACGTTGTTACTTGGTTATTGTGTCCATTAATTACCTAAGTGTCCCGTTTCTATGCTTTTAGACCTTTCTAGAGTAAATTATGGTGCTGCCCTCAGACCCGCGGTACCAGGGCGGCACCAATAAATAATATTTATTACTATTATTATTATTTAATTTTCTAATAAAAACCCCTTTTATTATTGTAAATGAAGGTAAAAAATCACGAATAAAAAGGTTTAGGGTTTAGAAAAAAGGGGGGAGTGTACAAGGAGAGCCTGTGAGAGAGCCAATGAGAGCCATTGAGAGGCTGTGAGAGCTAGTTTGAGAAACAGGGTGTCGTGAGATGGTGGAGCGCATACCACCGAGGCCCGAGGGCGAAGCCAGGAGGAAGCTTGAGGAAGATGTCCGAAGGCACAACGAAAGGCATCGGAATCAAGAGGTAGACATTGCAAAGATGCTGCGACAGACTCGACAGAGACACCCAGATACCAGTGTTAGAGATCTAAACACCACAATAGGGCAAACACTAACTATCCACCCAACCTTGCCTACTCCCTGATATGGAGCAAGCCCCTCATAGCCCAGTGTAAGGCCTGGTAGCATGCATACAGCCAAGTGTCGGCCACGTGGCCGACTGCACGTCGGGACCCAACGTGGGGCCCTATCCTGCTGACAGGGTCCCTAGGCTGTGTTAGGCCCGCCATAGCTATGGACCGTGCCGGGGCACACTACTCACACTGTCTTGCCCTGCTGGTCATGTACGCTAGATTTGACCCTGACTGTGGTATCTGATCTCCTGTGTTCTCTAGGGTTCGGCACTGGTTACGTGCTCGTAACAATACGGTATCCCCTTCAGCTATTTGATGAGATGAATCCAATGAATCTTTCATATCCGAAATTTGATCAATGTAAAGAAAATCAGAGCTGAAATTTGGAAACTAAAGTTGGGGGGTGGGGGTAGTGAACCAACAAGTGTGCTAGAACATCAAATGTCATTATTAAATGTCTTCAACCAAGTCTTGGCAACTCGTCCATTCTCATATTCCTTCCAGTGAGTCTCAACAAGTGGGTTTATGAAACTTTTGTCAGGTTCTAATTTGTTGGATCTTCTAGGAGTTCATTTTTTCTTAGCCTTGATATCTCATACCGGGTGCATCATCATGCCAGAGGCCTCATATCTCCTCAGCTTCTTCATGAATTTTTTGCATACCCATGATCACTTTTCTGTAAGGATGTAGAATTACAAGAGCCCTTGAAATGTGTTGAAATGAGCTGTTTAATAAATCAAGGTTCCACTCAAGATGCATACCATCCTACAACCAAATAAGACTTTTTAGGCAAAAAAGAATAAAATTAGCTGCACAAGAATTTGGGTTATCTCCTGGTTTTGATTTAGATGAATTTCTTCTTGCTTCATTGATTTCTGTATTTCAGGTTCAAGGAATGTTAAATATTTCAAATTGATGTATCTGCAGGCTTGTCGTTTCAGCAGTGGAGCTGATTATCCAATCTGACACTGAATATGATGGTACTCATGGTTTTGAAGGTGTGACAATCTAAATTAAGTCTTGTTTATAAGATGCTGCAAGACTAGGTCCTCTGAATCGTGGAGGTTGCAGGAGAACTTTATGGGCATCTGCAAAGCATCAAGTTATGATGGAAGAATTCTTCCATTTTACGAGCTAGATACAAAGTATTGACAAGCCTGCTAATGTATACATAGGAGTCACTGTTACTAATATGTATTGTACTTGGTTTTGCGTGGCTTTTTACCTAGATTGTCTTTAGTGGACCTTTTCTGAAAAGGGTCTAAACACATTATGAGTGTCTGTGGCATGACAATCATTACGATGACAACATTATTGTGATTTTGATAGTACTTCAAGGAGATCTTCTTTAAGTGGACAAATTATAACACATTATGACTGTCTGTGATGACAGTTGTTATGATGACAACATTTTTGTAGTTTTGATAGTACTGCAAGGAGATAATCCTGAAGGGGTTCAAGCACATTATATGAGTGTGTGACATGACAATTGTTGATGACAACATTCTTTTTATTTTGATAGTACTGCAAGGAGATGCTCTTTAAGTGGACTAGATTATGGAAATGATACTCTGTAAAAGATGCTGAGGCATTTCCAGCTTACTATGCTCATACCATATGTAAATCAGTAACTATTGTGCAGGGAGGGGGCAAGAAAAAAACTACTAGTGAAGGTGTTCTGTTTGTGCTGTCTCGAAAACTAAAACTGTCATAGACCCAAAACTCAATATTTTCCAAGATTTACTTCTTCAGGGGACAAAAGAGATGCTTAGCGCAATCAGGTTAAATCAGAAATTTACCCCAAAGATTTGGATCTTTGTGGAGTCCCATGAGAAAGTCATCTGGATTGAACATGTTCTTTAGACAACAGTAGACTGCACAAGCATTTTCCAGGGTGACTGGCCGTTTAAGGTGTTTATTTAGAATAAACATCAGCTATATCAGAAGCACTAAAGGCCAACTTTTCTGTGACATTTTATGAATTGTACAATTGAGACGTTCCATGAAGACACTCATTGCAATAAAATCCACATTATAAGAGAATGGATATTTAAACATTTGTGTGAAGCTTTAATGTTTTGATTTTGTGTGATGATAACATGCATTGCTGTGGTAGGAAATCTGACTTTTAATGTTTATTTCAGTGGAGGCTACAATGGTACCCTCCTGAGCTATTCATGTATCTCAAATAAACAAACAAAGATATGGAAATTATGGATAAATCAATGTTCTTATTAATAAAATTTATTGAACATCCTATGCTTATAAAGTTGAATCTTTGAGACTCGCATAACGAGCAGTGACCCCATGAGTAAGCAAGGACGTTATTTTACATTAGATCAAATAGATATGCTGATTGTGTCGCAAAGCTACAGAAAACAATGTTCGTCAATGCTTAAACTCCCAATATGTGGCAAGTTCATGTTAAATGAATAGGCCAACTTAAAATCTGCAGACAATGAAGTCAGGAGCTGTCCACTCCATGTCTTTCAAATAGATCCTCCGATCCTTAAAAAGTAGAATGACAACACCAGCAAGGTCAGCATACCTTAACACAATAGAGGCTGAATGAATTTCCAAGAATCAATGAATGAATTATACACTTCCAAATTGCAAATCACAAAATAGATTCTGATAGAACCACTATTAATCTTGCAATAGGTCGGGGAAAGGGGCTGTTCCATGATGTCGTCTAGCATTGGAATTTTTGTCACAAGCCTTGTCTCCTCTCTTGCTACTAGGCAAAATAAATAAGAATTTCATCTCCTCCAACACTTTTCTCCATGCGGGAGAGGAGCTTTGATAAGTGCTCTAAACAGGATATTGCATCTTCTATGATATTTTAGAACAATTCCAAAATGACTCTTTTGTAGCCGATTCAGAATATGATGACAATTGCTATTACCAAAAATAAATAGGTTTTGCTCTAAACTAGGATATTGCATGTTCTATGATATTTCATAACAATCCCAAAATGACTCTTTGAAATTTGATGACAATTGCTATTACCAAAGAATGAGGTGATGTAAGCAAAGCTTAAAAAATAAATGATTGTTTAGATAAATGCTTTCAATGCCTGAAACTATACCTCAAAAGGTATTCTCGTATGACTTGTCTTGACTTAACATATATTTAATTTGACATTAATACAAAGTTCCTATTCTATTTTTAAAATTGTTTTTTAAAAAATATCCAAAAAAGTTATAAATAAAAAACCAACTACCCAAATACTGATATATAACTTCGCAAGGTTTATCAGTCAATGAATTGGTCTATAATTGTGTATTCATGAAAACAATAGAAGAAATTGTAAAATGTTTTGACATTTTCTAGAAAAGGTTACTGAGTGCTAGTGAGAACAAATCATTCACCATATGATATAAATCCAAAGTATCATTATTATTTGAACGAATGCATAAGTAGAGAGTGAATATATTTAAATGTTCATTAATAACAATTAAATAACATTAAGTAGCTATATAATTGCTTCTATGAAAATGAACAAAATAACTTAAAAAGATGCACTTGCTATCTCTACGTCTGATATAGTAGTTTGTTCGAGGTCTAATAGACTACAACAAAAGGCACAACTGAACACAAGAGACATCGACCCTGGCCACAACAGAATGTAGTGTAACACCAGGATCGTCATATATTAATTGTCTGGTACATGTGTAGGATAGATTTTGAAGAGTTCTAATCAACAAGATAGCTTGATCTTTACTCAATTCAGAAATATAAAGCATCTACTTACAGTTAGGAGCGTCATTAAAAAACAAAGAGTTAGAAGACAATTCTAAAAATGAAGCTGGTTTGAAAAACTCATTTTGTTACCAAGCCGTTTAGCAAGTGACTAAGTTAAACGCACAGCCTGATCATCATCGACTGACATCATTCACCATCCTGCAATCAATATCAAACTTGCAAAGGAAATGGGTCTGACAACTCGGACCTGGTCGAACAACTGGATCAAGAAGATCCTACTACTGTGCGAAGGCCGAGTCCGACGAATTTCTCGGTGCATGCACTACTATTAACAATAGGCGAACACAAGATTAAACTAGAGCTTGATTGCGCAGTAGTTTGCGGAAGCAGAAGAGCAGACAATCAGAAAAAGCAATAAGAATGTCAGACATGAAGACGTAGTAGCTTAAACACACAATACTAACAAGAACTATGAACACAATAAAGACAATGATTGATTCAGACTAGTGCATAGAAATCCACGTCAGTTTGATGCTATGAGCACAAGACAATTGCGGGCAAAACCGTGTGCTCAATATTAGGTCTTGTGCAGACCATTGCATACATGAGAGATCCGAGTATCGATTGATAAGGATACTCTCTTATCTGCTCCTCATCCTGCTTGGTCTAAGGACATTGGTCCTTAAAAAATCGCAGGCCTAGATCCATCAGTGAGTGAGCTAATTTGCAATTGATCAGATTATATCTGATGAGGGTATTGTGAAGATACCTTTGTTGAGTGATATAGATCAGCCGTCTCACTTGTGGATTTGAATGCTTAGACAATAGAGAGCTTTGCCTAGATTGGTCATGTTGAGTTTGGAAGGCAACATCTGTTTAGCATCCTTCACCAGGTTGGTATTGTTGTTGAAAAGTACCTTGTCGTCCACATACAAGGTGATGATAATAAAAGAATAATGCACTGACTTGAAATAAATATTGCAATCGGTAGTGCTTGGTTGAAAACCGTGTCAGATGAGAAATGTGTTGATCCTCTAAAACCAAGCTCTTGCTGATTGCTTCAAGCCGTAAAGTGATGGACTAGCTAGGACTCAGCCAAGCTAAGGAATCTTGCTGAACCAGGAGAACCAGAAAAGATTGTGCAAGTTGGAACGCTACTTACTCTAGAGCAGTTTCAAGCATTAAGGAAGTTATTGATCAATATCAAGATTGTTTTTCTTGGACATACAAAGAATTAAAAGGGATTCCTATATCTATTATTGAGCATACAATAGCCTTGATGCCTGATGCAGTTCCAAAGGTCACAAGATTCTATCGTTATAATCCAAATGTTACTAAACTTATAAAGAAAGAGCTACAAAGATTACTTGAAGCCGATTTCATCTACGAGATCAAGCATACTGAATGGGTTTCGCCAATTGTCGTCATTCCTAAGAAGAGTGGAAAGATGAGAATTTGTGTGAATCTCAAAGCTTTGAACAAAGTGACATGAAAGGATCACTTTCTGTTACCTTTTACTAAAAGCATAATGGACCGCCTTGCTGGAGCGGATGGCTGTAGTGGTTACAACCAAGTCAAGATTGCACCTGCGAACCATCATAAAACAACTTTTGCAACATAATGAGGAACTTATGCTTATAAAGTTATGTCGTTTGGACTTTGGAATACACCTAGTTCATTTCAAAGAGTCACGCAGTTCGCCTTCAAAGACTACTTGCAAAAATTCCTTGAAATCTACTTGGATGATCTCGGATTTCATAGTGTCGATTTAGACCACCTGCATCATTTGGAAAAAGTATTTGAACGTTGTCGTAAATACCAAATCTCCTTAAATCTAGAAAAGTGTCAAATTTGGGTTACTCATGGAGTTGTCCTTGGACATGTGATATCAAGACATAGCATTGCTACGGATTATTCCAAAATCAAAGTCATATTGGAGTTACTGTCGCCAGGAATAATTCAAGAAGTCTACGTTTTTATGGGTCATGCAAATTATTATCGAATATTCATTTTATTCTTTGTGGATTTAGCAAGACCTATATACAAATTGACTATTGTATCGATTTGGACAATTGAGGCGTTGGAAGCATTTGAAAAATTGAAAAAAGCTTTAGATTCTGCACCAATTTTACGAGCTGCAATTCGGACAATTGAGTTTCATGTTCATACTGATGCATCAAAATATGCTATTGGATCAGTTTTGACGTAGCCAGGTGAATAGAAGAAAGGTTATCCTACCAGGTTTGCAAGTAGATAGCTTACAGACTCTGAAAAGAATTATTCGATAATAGAACGAGAAGCGTTAGCTATGGTTTTTTTTGTTAAGAAGTTTCAACATTATCTAATGGCAATGCATTTTGCATTTTATACTGATCATCAGCCGTTACTTTATTTAGTAAACAAGACATGTAATATGGGGTGTATTGCAAGATGGCTACTTTTATTGACCGAATTTGATTTTCGAGTTGTGGTTTGAAAAGATAAACAACATTATCTTGCTGACCATGTCTCAAGAATCAAATCAACATCAGTTAACATTGAAGTGGATGATGAACTACTAGCTGCTGCATTGTTTTATGTTGAAGTAGTACCTGAGTGGGCAACAAATATTGTTGAATATCTGATGCTAGGCCAACCCAAGGACTCCTTGACAAAAGTACAAAAGAGACAATTGATTCTTAAGGCACAATCTTATCAATTGATTGTGGGCCAATGTATTGATGAGGAATGGATGATATTTTGCGAAGTTGTGTTTTGTTGTATGAAATACCTGAACTAGTCATGTTTTCACATGATGGAATGGGCGGAGGACATTTTTCAACGGATATCATTGTTCACAAACTTTTACAATCAGGGTGTTGGTGGCCTACACTTCATAAAAATACGGAAAATTGTATTCAGTCATGTGATGTTTGTTAATGTGCAAGTCGTCCTACGAAGCAAAATTATGAACCTTTGCATCTGGTTTTATCGCAAGCACCATTCGAGAAATGGGGCCTTGACTACGTTCGTTCTATTCATCATGCGGCAAGAGGATCTCAAGCTAGATACATCATCGTAGCAACAGATTATATGACCAAGTGGGTTGAAGCAAAAGTAGTTCGAGTTGCAGATGCGAAATTTACGTCTAAGTTTCTATATGAACACATTATTGTTAGGTTTGGATGTCCTATCGAGATTGTAAGTGATCGTGGAACACACTTTTTCAATGAAACGATAAAGTGTTTGTTGGAAGACTTTTTCATTATTCATCGGTTTAGTACTCCGTATTATTCGAGGGATAATGGCCAAGCTGAATCTTCCAATAAGATTCTCTGCAACATTATGACATTAACGGTTGAAACAAGTCGTTCTGATTGGGAACATAAACTGCATGCAACATTATGGGCATTTAGAATAGCTTACAAAGGTAGTACGAATCAAACACCATTCCAACTTGTTTATGGTCTAGATGCAGCTATGCTGATTGAATTCTTAGTACCATCCTTACGCATAGCAGCAACAAAACGGTTGGATGATGCGAAATCCTTACAAATGCATCATGAGGCTTTACAAAAACTTTGTGAAACCAGATTGATGGCAGTACATGCATTAGCAATAGAGAAAGCTCGCCGCAAGGCATGGCACGATCGCTGATTACACAAAAAAGAACTTAAGGAAGGAGATCTAGCACTGATGTATAAGACAAAACTGATCAAAGGCAAATTGAAGTTTACAAGTGAAGGACCGTACAAGGTGAAAGAAATATTGAGCTATGGAGCAGTTATTTTAGAACACTTGGATGGAGAACAATTTGATACTCTGGTAAATGGCAGCCGACTTCACAAGTTTTGGCAACCAATTTAGTCGGTTTAACCAACATGATCCGACACCTTGTCATTTTTACTTTTGTTGTTTTACAATTTCTTTGTTTTTCACTACTTGATTGATTTCTTTTTTTGGAAAAAGATAGTTTAAGAAAAAGAAAAAAAGAATGATGAGCGAAAGTTAAAAAAGTCATCAGATCAGAAAAAGTTGAAGGAAAGTATTTTCAGGAATCAATTTTTTTATGAAAAAATGACTTAGAAATTTTTTGAGTCATTTCTATCGAATGTCAGTGGATGCAGTATTAATGCTTAAATTCTTAACCATGCTATTATGATGCATATACAAGATTGCTCTCATGTTTAAATGTCCTAATCTTTAATGCCATAACTGAGCATTTGAAGTACTCGCATTGGTGGAAAGTGCATAATCATGACTCAAGATATACAAATTACCTTCTCTATTTGCAAAGAGGATTTCATTACTATTTTTATCCAAAATAGTACATTGCTTTGTGTTGAACAAGGCTCTACAACCCTGATTAGGGAGCTTGCTAGTAGATAACAAATTCTTTGTCAGTTTGGGTACATAAAGTACACCATCACTCATCTTGAGTGACATGAACTTCATTCTCAGGAAGAGATGAATCGATACATCTATCATTTCATACAAACTAGTAAAAATGTCCCATGCTTCTTTGGAACTAGAACAATTTGCTACATGAGCCATTTGTGAATCTTTCATATTTAGAGATACAATGGCTAATTATTTGCCATCCTTTGCTTCCCAAGCGATCAACATGTCAAGTTCAACCGGTTTGGCTATTGAACCATTGACGTATCCCCAAAGTTCTTTCTCAATGAGTATCATTCTCATCTTGAATTTCCACATGTAAAAATCGTCACTGTTGAATTTATTGATCAACCAAATTTCTAAAGAAGTACCTTCCATAGTTAATGAACAATCTAAGAAATGGTTAATTACTCGTGAATATTGTTAACAGTTCAAACTTGGCTCTGATACCACTTGTTGGGTGGTATAGGATGGATTCTTGCTGGATAAGCTACCCAAACAAGAGAAAACAATGATGAATTATTACAAGATCATTACAAACTACAAGATTTAGACTATTACTTAGATCGTTCTATCGACCAGAGGAATATCTATATAGGTGTTTGAAAGAACCATGAAGAGAGCGATACAATCAGGCGTCTATGACAACCATGTTTATTGATAGGTTACCTAAAGACTACCAAGTGGATGTTTGAAGGAATCATCCAAAAACATTCGAGGATGCTATTAGGGCTACCAAGTCTTTTGATGATACCCCTAAGCCACATAAGAATCATCACCCTAATGAGCAAAAAAAGAGTTTCCAGTTCAAACATTATGATAATGAAGTTGCCAATGAGACATCTTCCCATCCTAATCCTAAGAAATCTAAACACAATACTAAGAATCATCAAGGTGGCAAGAAGGACCTAGCGGAAGCTCGCAAGAAGAATCTATGCTTCAAGTGCAATGGAGAAGGTCACTTGCATGCGATTGTGTCAAGAACAAGGCCTCAACCTCAGGTATCATATATCAAAGACAATCACATTTTAAAATTCAATTTTTCTTTTTGCATTTAGTGTCTCAAGTAGTCAGTGTATCAAATTAAGGCCTGTGTTTTGAATGACATATATGTACTTTTATTGATGAAAGGTGTGAGAAAGAAGCAACTTTCATTATTATGGATTTCACGCAATTTGAAGGGTTCTATAAGGACAGAAAGATTAATCACCTTTCAATTGGAAATGCTTAAATAAAATTGCATTTCTACGGACAGGAAAATTGTCTATGAAGGGTCGGGAAGACTTCAACATGCAAGCATGCTCAAGTTAACCATGCTAGTTATATGGTGGGTAGCTTTGAATAAATGTTGCCAGTTTTTCTTCTCTTTCTACGTAATCTCTCTTTAAAGTCAAACTTCTTAATGAGCCCATCTTAAACCCATATTTTTTTCTAATGTATAATTTTATTCATCTTATCTTATTTCACATTGTACTTTGCCCACATGCTTTTCATAGCTTGTAATTTGAATCTCTATTAGTCAAGTTTTTTCAAAATTTGGACCAATATTAAGTATATCATAAACGGACATTATCTTGAGGAAAAAAGACTCAAGCCATCATAAAGGAATATCTCAATCTCTTTCAAGAACTTCTAAGCTAATGCTCCTACACTCGATCCTTGTTTGATAACATTGAAAAACAAAATGTTGTTGTTGAGACTATAAATCTTTAAGCATAAAGGCACCTTGTCACACCTTTTTGATCTTCACACTCCTCATTGTTGAGACTATAATTCTTTAAGCATAAAAGGCACCTTGTCACACCTTCTTAGTCTTGACACTCCCTTGATACCAATAATAAATGAAAGATCATGTAATAAGCAAAGTAATAAAGGGGTTGAGTTGACCCCCATGGAATCGTCAACAAACATCTAGGTATCCCAAAAGATGTACATATGTCCCCAATGTCTAGGGTCAATTGGCTCCTCCAAAAGATCCAAGATAAGCAAACTTATTGGGAATCTTATAGCTGACATTTGTAATAAAAGTTATAGTGATATTCTACAAGTCTCATGACCTACATCATTCACCAACGGATGCTATTAAGAAGAGATGATACTCTCAATCAAAGCAATTATGAGGGATGAACCCTAAAACTTGAACTATAGTGGCGACAAGGCAAAATACATTATGAAATTATACCAAGAAGTACTTCACTAACACAAAGGATTGGTGTAATAATCGGAAAGTAAAATAGAACACATTTGGATACTCCAAATGCACAAGCGATTTAAGGTGAAAAATTCCAACATCTTGATGTGAACTATCAGAGATATGATGCAAAAAAAAATTTGTAGGCAAGGGCTATATATACTATTTCATCTAAATGAGACTTGCCCAAGATAAAAAAAAATTGATGTTGACAATTTCACCCAACAATTGATTGAATTTTTATTCACAAAACTTTGAGTACTTGTGTTTTATACCTGATCTTTAGAGCTTGTATAGTAAGATAAAATTTTACTTTATCATCTTCAGGCTTCCTTCGATGAGATTGCATCAAATATAAAATTTGGCACACACTCAAGTAGCTTTTTTGTTTGACATATAATGAGATAGAAACATTCTCATTTTCAATCAAAAGTTTGCACCTACTTATGCATGTCCACAAGAAGCAAAGCTCATCAAATTCAATTTGAAATGGAATCAATTTGACAACCAAAGAACAATGGGGGAGGGAGAATTCTTTGGGATGAGTATTGATATTGATACTTTGCAATAGAGTTTAACGTCATTCAAAAAATTGTCTATCGAGCTTTGTAGTAGGTATATGATATCATTCACGTTTTAGTTGACCCCTCTTTTATGATGGTTAGCTAGTTGCTTCATCAACCTACTCCAATAACTATAGATGACATAGAGGCACATAGATGTAGATGTTTGATGAGACACATGACATGTATACTCCTATGAGCAATTGATCATGGTTATGAGGCATGTGAGGAACAAATGCATGGTGTTACAAATGAATCATAGATACTAGATCAACCATGAAGAATATGCATGCTTAAATGTGATACATACATTCATGTATATTAATTTTTTCATTGCAATAGCTCAAGCAAATGCTCTTATTCTTCCTGTGGTTTTTATAAATGGCAATGTTCCAACAATTGTACATGAGACTATTAGTAAGTATGATGATTTCATCTAGAGCTTTTCTTTTACACATGATATTGGCCACTATGGTTCCTTCTTTGGTAGGATTGAAGTATTCATTTATACGATTATAATGAGTTTAGGCTCTACGTGACATCGAACATTTTCTTAGCCATTTTGCTAATTTTCTATGCCATTTTCCCCTTAGGTGATGGCTTTGAGATTCATTCATTATTTCTAAGATGTTTTCTCATGCATATATATTTGGCAATCTATGTCGATGTCGATGTGGTTAGTTTAGTCACTGTGTGTACGTTTTGAGCATGTGGTTGTGTGGCTCTCATGGTCTATGCAACAATAGTCAACTCTACTTGTTGGTTCAAACTTTACGATGCACATTTTTCCTATCACTCATAAACGACAATCTTGTCCCCTATGCATACCTTGTTATGTTTTTTTAGATTGGAGTACCTTTAGGATATCCATTGATGTCATTCGATATTCTGTATCATGAATGTCATTCTACAAGAATTATCACATGATAATTGTGGGGCATCACTCTATCATCCTTGTATTTGGTAGGTTATGGTGGCTTTGTTAAGGCATTTTTGGCTAGGGTTGGTTTGCTTGCACAATCTATCTTCATGTATGTCGCCCCCATCACAATAATTGGAGCATATTCCATATTTTTATATGCCAATGCAAATCTTCTAACATGCATATAGATTGATGTATGTTCGTGTCATGCATAGCATGCTTTGCAATAGAGTCATTATAGCTTTATTCCACCATGACCTACCTACTGCTACCTTTATTTGGTATTATTGGTTCACAATTTGTAATATGATTTATGTCCTTCTATGATAGTACATTGGTGATATTTTTTGCATATTATGTCTTATATGTACATGTACTACATGTCAAGTACTTGCTATCATTTCCACATAAAGAAAGCTTGTGTTACTAGTGTTGTCATTGTGACTTATTATGTCATTAGTTAGCTATTATGCCTACTATCATATATGATCATTATTTTCATAAACTTTTTCTGTAATAAAAAACTTTCATCAGTAGTTATTCATTCAATCTAGGGTATTGTGGCCCCCCATGCGTGGTTGGCCATCTTATGCTATTAAAATTAGCTCAATATATGTTTAAGTAGTACATCATCACCAATCAATATGTTTTTACACTTGCTAGTGTTATAACGATATTTCGATGACATTTCTATTTGGAGCATGCAACATCTTTTTTGAAATACACCCCTTAACATTTTCTACCATAACATAAGTAATATCTTTGTCCAAACCAGTGCACACACATGATTACAACTCTTCATGTAGCACCATTTGATATATAATTATCACAATGACAGACACAAATGAAGACATTGTCATATTGTATCCAGTATGGAGTGAGCCCTAGGGCCTGGGTCATATTGTATCCAGTATGGAATGAACCCTAGGGCCTGGGGCAAAAATGAGCATTCAACAAGACACATAGTTTGTAATATCTATCAATTGTAACTAAGAGATGGTTTGGCTATAGAATTTGACAAAATTCATGAAGATTGGTATTTTAGAGTACTTTCTCACCTTTACCAAAGCTCTCAAAGTGAATGCCTCTTCCAAGATCTGCTATAAGCATCACTACGGTGTTATGTCTCAACTCTTCACTTTGTCTTGTAATATTTTTCAAGAATTTCAAGAAATTCAAACACAAAGTTTGGGAGACAGATCAAACTTTTAACATGTACACTTCATAGGTCCAATTTCACAATAGAATGGAACTAAACCCTAATATGGAGAAAACCTCTCCTACAAGCATTGAATCCATTTAAAAATATCCTTATTGATAACCACAAAGATTGTCATCATTAATCAAACCAAAATACTATCATTCACCAACAAATCAGAATGGCCAAGGATGTGATGTATCAAACTTAAGAGACCCATACATACATCGGTATTAGTCTTCCTAAATTTGCTTTTTTGTTAGAGAACAAAGCTAGTGCACAATAATGATCAAAAACCTTCTTAAAGGTGACAAGAGGAAGGCGTCCAAATTGTGCACCGTCATCAAACACGTTACACTAGCGAGAACAAGGAGGTGGTGATGCAAAAGGGAGGAAAGTGTTGCACTTGTCATTCTTTATTGAAATGCATGTGATAAAGAAGTAAAATTCTCAAGTCCTTGGAATATATGCAATTGTCTCCATGCTAACCCTTTGGGTAAGGTCCACCCAAAACTGAAGTGGATGCAAGTGCTTCCCATTGATGGTAGGGCCAATAATGAGAGAAATTCTGCCTCTTAGGCTCTTAGCACAACATTGCTTGGGTATGCAAGTGAGTATCATGCTGATTTAGCCAAATGGAAAATGTATATACATTGCGACTTCCCATTTAATGGAAAACAGAAACGCAAATGATATGCATATACATTGCTACTTGACATGTTATTGAAATCAGAAAGAAAGGCAGAGCTCTAATTACTCTTTACTAATCCACGGAGAGAGAGAGAGAGAGACGGGGCAGGGGGGTAATTTGGTTTTGGAGCTAGAGATGGTAGCTAAACTATGAGACACAGAGATTTTGTGGTTTGGTTTGGAGCTAGAATAAAGATGAGATAAAGTGGCAGCTAAAATTTTGAAGCTAGAATAAAGATGAGATGACATGGCAGCTGAACTATAAGACACACAGATTTTGTGGTTGGGCTTGGAATCTGAATAAAGATGAGATGGAATGGCAGCTAAATTATAAGATGGGTGGGGTATTTATTTCATGGTCAGCTGTTTTAGCGAGAAAATTAGAACCTGCTGGAGGATGTTCGATGTATGTACATTCTCTGCACTGCACGATGATCTGTTTGGCATTGATCTTGATTTGAGCTCAGAGCTCGACGTCAAGGCTGATCATCATTTGCAGTACAAGGGTTGTATGTGGCAGCGAAATTGGGAGCACAGACCGAAATTGGGAGCACAAATTTCAGCAAGGAAAATGATGGTTTGACGAGTGGTGTTGCAACTTCACAAAGCTCACCGATCGCTCCTGAGACTTGTGATTTTGTTGGGCGGATGTTTGATGATGAGATCCTAACCAGTAGGCAGCTGCTAATGATCTCATGCTCATATCGCCCTTGCTGTAACATCCCATGTCCACCATCTTCACCATGGGTGTCAAGAACTTTTGAGATATTGAAGCTGAGAGCATGGACTGGCTCTTATTGCACTCCTGCTCAGTCGCTTGCGAAGTCTGAATCGGCTTTGTATCCATCGTTGTACTCAAGATCGGGATCAAAGCCTCACGGCTCTTCCCGTAGTGCTTGGTTTTCTTTTCCAGGGGCATATCCCCATTCAGAAACGATGAAATTTTTGCTTCTTCAAACGAGGTGGTTTTCTTCTCTGAGCTTGTCGAACGCATGCTTCTGTTGTTGGTATGCTTGACTGTACTGTGTCTTCTTGAATCTAAAGCAGGCACAACCTCTACGTGCTCATTTCCCTTCAATGTTTTCGAAGTTATCACACCCAGCACTGCTGAATCGATCTGCTTTTGTACGTAGGCTGCCTTGGATGAAGATTTTGTTGAGTTTGAATCCAAAAGAAGCTCCGATTGTTTGCTTGTGGGGAATTTTGGTCTACCAGCCATGAAAAAGGCACCACAAGAAAGAGAGACGGCATCATTTTGAAAAGAAAGCTGAGGAGTGGAGACCTTTCGGTCAGTAAACTCCGTTTTTCTGGCATCAAGGCGCAGCTCTTGAATCATGAGGGAGAGTATAGTCCCTTTGCTTCCTATTGGAGGTGAACTTCGATTCTCCATAATCACCACTGGAAAGCCTTCAAGCCCAAAACACAAAATCTGCTTTCTTTTTCCAATAAGCTAACTAGATGCCCACAAAGGTCTCATATTTGGAGACATTAACGACATGATTCGTTTGGGTTGACATCATGCATTGAAGAATACTTCCATGTTCTTAGTTGCTTTTCTGACAGGGCTCCTGCAAATTACAATTGCATTGCATCTCAAAGGTCAGATCAGGTACCATACAGTTCAATCTGCCATTTGTGCACAATAGAATACAATAAGAAAGAATGATTACGACCAGTGTGACTGTACGAATAGCTGCTGTTGATCAGGGAAAGTGTCATGCAATTGTAGACACAGGAAAATAGCAATCAATAAGTGCACATGATAACGGCACAAGTATTCAATTGAACTCACTTGGAGAGAGAGAGAAAGAGAGACAGAGGGAGACCATGTGCCCACAAGATCTGATTGCAAGACAGTAACTAATGATTCTAACAAGATGATGTGGTTGGCACTACACCAGTACCTTCTACTGCACTCGCTCATTCCACGCCTTCGTGAGTGATGCTTCATTTTCTGGAACCCTGTAAATTTCTGTCTGTTCGCAGTTAAATCTCACACAACTTCTGCAGTCTGGCCTCTCTCAGAAAAACATGCTCTCTGTAGAATTGCTTACTCACTTCCCGAATGACGATCATCACCATCTGAAAACAATCACATAACCTACAGATCTCGTAGAAGCTCTGAGTTTGTTGCACAAAAGTTCATCATAAAGACATTGAGCTCTGCAACTGGTAAACAACACTACCACTACAGTACACTGATAATGTGATAGTACATGTGAGTACATAAAAATTTTGATGATAATGTGATATGGGTGATGGGTATTGGGTAATGAGTTAGAGTATGGAAGAAGCAGAGGGAGGGGACCCAGCTTCCATGCTAATGGCAGACAGATACCTACAGAGACATGCAGATCTCTGTGTTGGGAAAAGCAAACAAGTTTTGTTTTCTGTTAACAATTGGCTCTGATGGGGATGCAAAGGTGATGAAGATGCAGGCTTTTGTGGGTTAATATTTTACATGGGTGATGATGATGGGTGGCTGCCATGAGTTCAAGTGAGCATTGGAATTAGTGTAGTACTATGTGATCAAAATCTTATATGAATCAATGGTCTAGATTGAGTTTTGGGATCTCCATTTACTTAAGGCAAAATTACACATCTCTTCATTCTTTTCTACAAATTTGATTGGGTGTAAGTTTCAATCAAAACACCCCATTCTCCGTTTCAGTCAAAATGACATTAGTTTTATGGGATAAATTGATAGAGACACATGTCAATCAAACACACCTCGTTGGTCAGAACCCTAATCACACGTGGACCAACGAAAAGCTCTGAAACGAGTTTTCTCCATAATAGCCTACATTCTCATGAAAGTAATCTTGAAAATTCTTAAACCCTCATGGAGAGAATCTTAAAAATGTGTAACTCATGGATGCAATTTCAAAAATATGTAACCCTCACATATGAAATCACCGACAAAATCTTGAAAATTACTGTCCAAATTTTTTTGTTAGATTTATGTGACACACATTATGTACGATAACATATGGTGGAAGGCCATGTCCGAGGGCCTTCCCCGTGCAGGGAGGGCCCTTGCCTGAGGGTGGGAGCCTGAGGGCAGGGACCCAACCTACACGGAAGGCCCGAGGCCCATGGGCCTTCCACCACGTAATGCAAGGTGAGAAGGTGGAGAGAGAACGCACATTTCGGAGAGAGAGAACACACATTTCAGACAGAGAACGCACATTGTGCAGAGAGAGAATGCACATTCTAGAGAGAGAATGGCAGATTCCCGAGGAAAGAAAGTTGAATGCATATTCCAACCCTGGAGATGCATTCAAAATACAAAGAAAATCCAAGCACCTAGCATTGTGCGTGTTTGGAGGACCATGATAAAATAAAACAACTTGTCCTCTTGTCGTCGCTTCTATTCTTACCATGGACCTCTAAACACTCATTATTAATTCATAATGAAGTACCACTAGAATATTCCATGTAAGGCTAAATCTTATAATGCAATTTAAAGGGTAGGTTGAAAAGTTTCTAGTACTATTCGTACTTGAATGAGTAAGGCTGAATTCAAGTCATGTGGCATTATGTCTTGTTTCCATTCCCCAAAAAATTTAGGCTCAGCCTCTCACGTTGTGTGCCCAATGTCTTTCATTGCGTCATGGATTCTATATGGCTTAATCTCAGGTGAAGATCGTGAAATAGAGTAGGCATCTACAATTATGAAATCCATATAATTAAACAAAATAAGCATGTGTATTTTTGCGAACTGAAATGATGCCACATATTATGGCACTTGAATTTTTTGCCCATGTGCCCTCACAAAAATAACACATTGTGCTTTTTAAGCAACCTAGAAATAGGCAGAATCTGCCAAACACAATCCCTTATGAGAACAATCAATTCACAAGAGGCCTTTAGCCCCTTTGAGCTCCCCGAGCCATCCCCCCTCCCTTTTCCTGAAAAAAAAAAAAAGGAGATGCATTGAAGAGTAGAAAGCTTCAAAACGATGGGACTTTACCCAACTCAAATGCCTCCTATTAATATTTTCTTCTTATTTCCTCCTTTTTATGCTCTAAGATAGTATCATCTAAGCTTTATGACGAAAAGAGAACGATGTATATCAATGCCCTACAAAGATGAATGGAAACATCCCAATATCTATTTACTTTGAAAAAAGATTTGATGTTGACATTTCATAGCTCTGAATGATTTTTCTATCATGTTATAACATTATTCTTTTTTTTTTATGTGTGTAAAATTCTTTTTTTTTTAATGTGTGTAGAAAAATGGAGCTTGGCTCCCAAATTTGGAGAGCATGAACTATTTTGTCTCATAAGAGGATGCATGTTGGTGGACACACTATGTCAATATAAATCAAAAGAGTTATTTATGTCAATATCCGTTGGATTTCTCCCATTCATTTCTACAAGGGGGCATTTTTAAGCAAAACAATTTCTCACTTTCATGTGGCACCAAGCCAGTTATGTCGTAACATGCCATTGACATGGCACCTTCTATTGAGACAAAAAAACCACATGCATGTAATTTGATAGCATTGACATGGCACCTTCTATTGAGACAAAAAAACCACGTGCATGTGATTTGACAATACAATCAGTTGAGATATACAACTATGGCTACAAAAGAGGTTTTCAACAGCTTTGGCATTTTGACTTTTGTAGTTTTGCCAATGAAGATGCTTATGTTTTGTCCAACTAAATCAACCAAATTGCTAATAATATGCACATATGCGAAAATATAGCGAAGTCATCTAAATCAAACAAAAAGTCACAAAAGAAAAGAGTAATTATGAAGGGTTTGGTGTGCTAGGAGTTGCGGAAGAAGCAATGTTATTCCACATGCTAGATTGTAATGGTAAAAATGATGTTCATGGGTCTTTTCAAAGTTGTCATAGTACTTCCATTGATGAAAGATCAACCTAATTTGAGAGGTAAGGAATGACCATGAGAATTTTTTTAATTTGGCTCTCTATGCTTTCAAACCTAGTATGCTCGTATAATCCATTTACAATCTAGGCACCAAAGAAGATTGTGGGGACCATGCAAGATAGAGTAGGTGAAAAGTACATCCTTTCGTAGGTGAAAAGTAGCTTCGAGCTCAAGTTTCCATTTCTTGAGAGGATCAAGATTGGGGTCAATGAGCTTAAGGTATTGGGGTTTCATCACAATCTTGTCCATTAGTATCTTTTCTTTTATCGAGAGGTTGCAAAATAAACATTGTTGGGGAAGAGTATTGAAAGCCACTTGGTCAAAACCTCTTTCTTCTAGACCCAAAGTGTCCAAGAGTTCTCGGAGAAGCATGAAGTAGTCTGATTTAAAAGAAAAAGCTTAGAGTGCAATTTTTTTTTTAGAATGATCAACCATAGATGTGCTCAAAATGTTGAATAAGAATATTATCTAGATTTCTTTAGAATAAAAGCAAGTATGAGTTTGAAATTTCAGTTCTATTGCGAAACGATATGAAACATGACAACTCTAGGCTTTGAATTCATGATGAAGTCAAATAAGAAACATTGCCCATGAGAATATACGTCCAAGATTTATCAGTCTCTTACGAACCCATAAGTTCTCCAAAAATGAGAGACTTGTTATTGATGTATAGATCGTGGATGCCTATGTCCCCTAACTCATTAAGAAAAGCACACAATTCTTAGGCAATGAGGCTCTTCTTTTTATTCCAAAAGAAAAAACAAGTGTATTTTACAATGATGTTTGCAAAAGATTTAGTGATCATATATGTTGACACAAAAACTTGTATTTGATTCCATATTTGTGAGGAAGAATTGTGAAGCATCCAATTGAAATGAATATAGGGTGACAGAGAGGTGTAGAGTGTTGTAGCAAGTTTTCAAAAGTAGTCAAAAAAATCTCACTCGTTGTAGCTACTAGCCAATTTTAAAAGTGATATCTCAAATAAACAAAATATTTCATTATAAATATCATTTGGTTGCACTCTTGTGGCCCAATCAACTTTTGTGGTCAAAGGTACTAAGTGCCGCCCAAACCATCTTGTGGCTCGTGCCACTTTGTGACTTCATTAGGGATAAGCGCCTCAGTTGGTATTCTACATGTGTAAGTGCAGAATAACTTCGCCGCAATGCAGTCGACTTCATTAGTGAGTAATAAATAATGTTTATTAACTTAGAAAGATCTTGAGAATAAGAGGACCAATCTAAGATATTGGATTTACTCCTCTCCCTAAATCCCATAGTTAATCTACATTCATTAATGTTGCTACATATTTACTGACATTGTCATGCAATCTACATAAATACACAAGAATCACACACAGGTACCTTTGCCACAGTCAAACTATTGAAGAAAGTCAAACTATCGAAGGAGTTTCGAGTGTTGACTATCAACTATCGATGGATGCTCGAATGTTGAATTTGAGCAACTGTCGAATCGAACATTCAAACCTTTGTCACCCTCAACTCCAGTTGGTTTGACTCTGACTCGAATCGACAAACTATTGTTTATCTTAACTAACGTAGTCACTAGAGGAATTCCAAAATAAAAAACGACCCTTTGTAAAGATACTTTTATTCTCTAGTTTCGGCCACCACCTGGCCCAATCAAAATGCACACATTTCAATTGAATCTGTGTAACGTAGCTCAAATAAATTGGAAAATAAAAATATATTATAGCAAACTTTGAAATTTTTGTCGAGTAGCATGGATGTATCCCATTGGTTGGCTTATCCTGCCAAGCACGTGCTAATCTACCCTACGTCAATACCTCAGGTTAAATTTGCTTAACTATGTTGGTTAGGATTAAAGACATTTGTTAACTAGAGTAGTTACAATTACAGAATGGTAGTATGCATAGTAACATAAGGTTGCTACTATAATTTTCTCATGGGAATAAATGTGATATGGAAAAATAATCGAATATCATTCATAAGAGATTTTGGCGCCCAAGCTTTGGCATTAACAATGGCAAGGAGGCCGTGATCTACAATTGAGTCTGTGAAACTTCATAATGAGAAAGATGAAGCTGATAAATGGATTTCGACAAAACACAAAAAATTCATGGGTGTTGCTGCATCTATCATCAAAGGGCAATTTTCAACAGAAGAAAAAAGCAAAAATGACATACAAACATTTTTGGAAAGCATGGATTTTGGAGTTTAAGACAACTCCTGGAGGACATTCTATATTAGATATATTGGTACAACATGTTTACATGCATTCAAAAATAAAAGTACAAGATGTCAATCCTCATAATCATAAAAAATGTAACTATAAGTATAACAAAATGTTTGCACTTTGTTGCTATTATAGGGCTTTTTTATTTAAAATCTTCATAGAATAGTATCCATTATAAGAAGAGTTTTTTCTTTCAGATTTATATCCATCAAACATAAGTGAATGGGAGCCAGCACAATCACTTGCAAGGATATTGGACGTGATTCACTCTGATGTTGGGAAGTTGCAATATAGAGGAAGTAGTCCAAAGGATCTATCAGATAATGGTAATTTTTTTATGAATCTAAATATATTCCAGAAAGGGATGAAAGTTTCGGTAAGTTTGAAGAGATACCATTGCCAAGTTTTCAGAGTGTTGAGTGGCCTATTCTTGATAGTATTGTTTCCAAATCCTTTAGACCGAAACTTGGTCTGAAATCTGCTGATGAGTGTATCCCACATCTCTCTAGCATTAGAGATTGATGCGAGGTCAAGGGTAATGCTGTCTTCGATGGAAGAGGAGATGACAACTATTGCTTTGTCATTCTTCTCTTTCCACTCTCGAAGATCTTTGCCTCTGTTGGCTGTCGGTGCCCATCAACCCACGACCATAACACTTCTCCTCTCATGATTAGCAATGTCTTCACTTTCCAAGAAAGAAAGTTTGATCCATCTGCTTCAAGTACCATGCAGTTGATCATCATTCTTGGTCTCCTTTCTTCTTTGACTTTGCCTTTCCCTTGCTTGAGAAGTTGGCCTTCTCATCACCATCATGCAACTTTAAGGATCCAATCCTTTGCTTGACATGAAGGATCCTACTCTCCGCGGCCACAAGCACACTATGGAGCTTGTCAATGGAAGGTAGTGCATCTTGAATAGCAAAGCTTTGTACAAGATTGGAGAACTCATCTCCAAGACCATTCAAAATGATTTGAACAAGTTCATCATCATGAATACCCTCACTAATGATGGAAAGTTCTTTGTTGAGAGATTTTATTCTTAAGACATACTCTTGAGCACTCTCATCACTCCCTCTAATGCTTTGAAGAACTTTGTTTCTAATCATAAGCACTCTAGAGGTATTTTTGGATTCATAAATCCCTTTGAGGTAGTTCCATGCCTCCTTGGCCGAGGTACAAGATGCTACTTCCTTTAGAAGTTCATTACTAACATTCATTTTCAAACAATGTAATGCTAGTCTAGCTCTCTTTTTGTACCTCACTTGATCTTGCCCTGTTTGAGGTTCTTCTTCCTCTCCTATGACAAGATCAAACATATCTTGGAGCACAAGTAGTGACTCCATTCTTACTTTCCAAGTTGAATAATTATTAAAATTTAGCCTTTCACTAGCCTCAAGAAGATAGGCTCCAATTGAACCCATTCTATCTAGTAACAAGTACAACAAATGTACTATTCAAAGGCTCTCCCTCTACTCTCTTGAATCTCACTAGACTCAAGAAGCAAGATCTATAATGATCTTGAGCTCAAAAAGATTTGGGAAAGTGTATTCTACACAATCTATTCACTTAGAACCTAGGATTTGACTTTTGGAAGTGCCAATGCCTTCCTATGGTGTTTAGGATTGGTTTTAGTTTCACTCTTGAACTAAAAACATAAGCCTCAAACTCTCTCACAAGGATTTGTAGGTTTAATAAGATTCTAACACCATTTACTCATCAAATCTTTAATGGAAACAATGGTTTTTCATAAGCACATCACTAGTTTCACTCTACACAACTTGTTTGAAGCTCAAATATTGAAAAAACACAAAGTTTTGGTGAAAGTACAACTCCAGCAGCCTCTCACATGTGTGAGAAGTACATTTGAACTTTACACACTAATCTGAACTCAACATCACAAGTAAACTATTAGAAAAGGTCGCCCTCCTTCAAAGTGACTCTAGCACCAATGCTTTTACCAAAATGAAGATTTCTGGATCATCAACTAAGATCTTTGACTTGGCTCTAATACCATGACAAATTTCAGAGTTTATGGACTGAAATTGATCTACAAATGATCACAAAGACTGATTGGTAGTTTGGGATCTTGATCTATATCAAGACTAGTTTCCAAATCTAGCTTCTACTTGACAATCTTTGTGATTCCAAGCAAGAACAATAAAAAAAAGATGATCCACGGCTTCACACTTGTGAAGTACAGCTACTGTACGACCTGATAACATAGAAATAGTTTAATTATCATTTACAAAGCATTCATCCACAAAGGAAGTGCTTAAGAGAGTCAAAACACAATGATAGCTACACAAGCCAAGATTTCTCATCATTAGCTCAAAAATGGATCCATCATGGATCAAGTACAAAATCACCATAATCTCTCTCTAAGCTGCATCCAACATGTGTAGGACAGCTCATTGTACTTATCCATATCCACTTTGGATAAGATCTATCAATTTTGCCACATCATCCATTGGTGGTTTGTGTTGACCTTCTAGATTCCTACAATCTAGGACCTAGCTCCT
The DNA here is from genome assembly GCA_029204225.1 of Diphasiastrum complanatum. Lineage (NCBI taxonomy): Eukaryota > Viridiplantae > Streptophyta > Lycopodiopsida > Lycopodiales > Lycopodiaceae > Diphasiastrum > Diphasiastrum complanatum. Next base: position 5,761,027 of record CM055108.1, on the reverse strand, counting down.
ATAATTTAGGAGATGTCATATTAGACTCAAATAAAAGCTAATCAAAATGCATCTGAATATTACAAGTGTCATTTCACACGTGTGGACAGGTCCTCACACATGTGGATCCACATAGATGTCTAATATTCATCAAAAACCATGTGAAAATTGCTAAATTCTAACACAACACACACACACACACACACACACACATTTAAAGCTTTCTTTCAAGCTTATTTGTGGAGGTTGTTTAGAGCTAGGCAAAGCTCTTTATGGACCATAATGGCCCAGTTGTAAGCAAGGAGTGGATTGTCAACATCAAGATGGAAATAGGTGAGGAGGTACCGAAAATTAATCTTTGAAATGCAATTAGAGCCAATGATTAAGCAAGTTGTGACCAACGAGGCTATTGCTCGTAGGGGGGGCCCTATGATGGATGAGATGAGAACACCATCATTGGTCAATGGGAAAATGGCGGTGGAGTCCAGATAAGAGCCAAACTGCTCTCTGCGTGAGCAACTCAACCTTCGAGTTTTCAACTGTACGGATGAATAGGCCTAGGGCCTCAGATACAAACTCTTGTGAGAGTTGGATCATCACTGACATACTGTCAGTGGCATTGATAGTGAATGTGGAGGATCGCGGGTCGGGGAGGCTTGGGATACGGTCGCGGGCCAACTTGGACAGAAAGATTAACTTTGAGTTTTTAGAGAGGGAGAGATTCCTTAGGACCCTTGAAAGTCATTTTGTGGTGGGTGAAGGGTTTGTTTGGAAGTCATAATGGATGGGGGTAGGTATGGTAGATTGGTAGGGGAATGAGAGGTTTGGAAGGTAAATGGAGTGAGAAAAGTAGAAAGACAAAAGTGGAATTGGAATATATATATATATATATATATATATATATATATATATATATATATATATATATATATATATATATATATATATATATATATATATATATATATATATATAGGAGATTTTTTTTGGGTGATTGTTTGAAGTAGTGAGAGAGTATTATTTGAAGAAATGAAATGTTTCTAACTACAAAACCTTGCTAGCTTTCAACCCTCAACTGGACGAAGATGTTTGTGAACACGAAAGTCAAGAGACACGAAACACGAAAAGTTTCGCGAACACGAAAGTCAACGGAAATGAAGACGAACGGTTCGTGAACACGAAAGTCAAGGGAGACGATCACGAACGGTTTGCGAACACGAAAGACTCACGAACGAGAATCTTTTGCAGTCTGGCACAAGATTCCTTTGCGGTCCAGTACAAGAGAAAGGCAGACGAGCTAAACGGAACCAACGGTGGAAACGAAACCAACGACGCGACACGAAAAATGTCGCGAAACTCATTTTGCCCTCACGCTCCAAAGAGTACCAGCAAGATCATACAAGTACCTAGAAGTACAGATGTCTGATCAGGTGGTATGACGTCAGTAGATACATTTTAGGTCATGGCTAATCTGTCACTCTTGTAATTCTCTGACTAGTTGTAGATGCTTAATCACTCTAATTTTAGATTTACATAGAGCGACTATACTTCCTGGATGATACTTGACATATAGATCAACATGATACACACACAATGTAAGTAAGCACAGTAGTCTGATGCTAGTAAGCAATGAAGATGAAATACAGACAATAAGTCCGCCTGCGTGCGAGACGAGCTCTGTGATCAAGATCCATAGAGATCCAATTGTCTGCTAGTAAAGCAAGACGATTACTTGTGAGAGAATTGTGTTTCTCCCACGCCAATGCATTGTGTGGATTTGCATGCAGTTCCTGAAGCATCAGAGAAGAAAAATCAATAGATGATATCGTAGCCTTTGCGCACATGTCAATTTGTGTTGTGTTTGATCTCAAATGCAAATGCTTCTGCTATTAATTGTATGTCTGAGTTCTTTCTTGTTCATTTTGAATTCCGCATCTTGGTTGAAACTATGTTGAATGCTGCATTAAATTTAAGAACATAGATCAGGAGTGCCTGACTACACTCTGGAGGACTGTAGGAGTGATTCAGCTGGTAGTGTCTAGCGATCACATCTGCACTCCATCCGAAAAATTAAGAGGATTGTCGCGACAGTTTCGTGACTGTTTCACGAATTATTCTAGTTCATCCCCTTCAGTGGTATCAGAGCTCGGTCATCTTGTCATATTTTGACATAGTCAAGAAGCTAGCAGATCAGGAGGCCAAGCATTCAACCAAACAACCATCAATAAGGGAACATACTTTAAGAAGCAATGGCTTCAATCAACAACATGCAGAGCAAGATTTGCACAATACTCGATTCTTCAGGATCTAACTTTCTAGTCTGGAAAGTTAAGACATCCTTGATTCTCAAGGGCGAAGAACTATTCCCTTGGGTGGATGGCACAGAAGAAATGCCTACGATAACAAGCAAGGAGCTACGCGAATGGAGGGAGAAAAACGACAAGGCAGTAGCCTTGCTATCATCTTCCATCGAAGATAGCCTCACACTTGACCTGACAACACTCTCCAAAGCTAAGGAGATGTAGGATGCATTACTCACCAGATTTCAGACGAAATCAAGAAGTCAAATCATGATGCTGGAAGATCAGTTGACGAATTTGCAGTGGGATGTAAAAGACCTCACCTCCTTCGTGAGAAAGATGAAGGATATGTTTCTATCACTACATAACTCTGGAGCAGAGAACACTGTATTAGTTGAGAAGCAGCTCACATACCTATTTGGATCCTTACCTAGATCATTCCAGACAACCAGGACCCTGCTCGCGAAAGATCCTACCATGAACCTTGAAAAGGCGATTGTCGAGATTCAAGAGGAATTCGAGGCCAGAGAACATCTTGATCACAAAGATGGTTCTGGCCAGGCCCTCTACGGCAACAAAGAAAAATCCAAGAAACAATTTAAGCCTCAGAGGGAGTCGAATTAGAGGCGGGATCGTGACCAGCAAGCAGAGGGGACCAACAAGAGCAACTGGAAGACCAAAGGGAGGTCGAAACAACAAGGTGCTGACAAGAAGATTTCTGTGAGATGCAGAAGAGACGGGCATACAGTAGATACCTGCTGGCTCAATCCCAAGATTGAGTGTCTCCATTTCCACAAGAAGAGTCACATAGCCATGGATTGCTGCCAGAACCCAAGAAACAAGTCAGCACAGAATAGACAGGAGAACAGAAATAGTTCATCCTATGTCGAAGAGCCCGAGAGCTCGAAGCTGGGCGTAGAAAGAACGAACAGAAATTGTTCGACTGTCTACATCTGTGAAGATATGTGTGCAACATCAACGTTTGACACACATGAGATGATCCTAGATTCAGGAGCCACCTCACACTTCGTGACATGAAGACGAATAATGTCTGATTTCAAAACTGCAGATCTCTCTAAATTCATAGTTCTTGGAGATGGATCTAGACATCAAGTGAACGGTATTGGTTCACTATGGCTCAACACAAATGGCAGAGACAGACGACTCGAAGACGTTCTTACAAGTACCCAAAAGTACAGATATATGATCTGATGGTATGACGTCAGCAGATACATTCTAGGTCGTGGCTAATCTGCCACTCTTGTAATTCCCTGATTAGTTGTAGATGCTTAATCACTCTAATCTTAGATTTACATAGAGCGACTATACTTACTGGATGATACTTGACATATAGATCAACAGGATACACACGCAGTGTAAGTAAGCACGGTAGTCGCCAACGCACTGCGTGGCTTTGCATGCAGTGCCTGAAGAATCAAAGAAGAAAAATTAATAGATGATATCATAGCCTTTGCGCACATGTCAATTTGTGTTGTGTTTGATCTTGAATGCAAATGCTTCTGCTGTTAATCGTATGTTTGGGTTCTTTCTTGTTCAATTTGAATTCCGCATCTTGGTTGAAACTATGTTGAATGTTGCATTAAATTTAAGAACGTAGATTAGGAGTGCCTGACTACACTCTGGAGGACTAGAGGAGTGATTCAGCTGGCAGTGTCCAGCGATTGCATTTGAACTCCATCCGAGAAATTAAGAGGATCGTCGCGACAGTTTCGCGAATTATTCTAGTTCATCCCCTTCATTATTATAGCTGGCGAGTGTTTGGAAAAGAAGACGAGCATTTGGAAAAGAAAGCAAGTGGTTGGGGAAAAAAGGGCATCTTTCATTGTGAATTGAAACCTCACAAACCCTTTTGGCAAATAGAGATTGATGACAAGTCATATTAAGTGTGTTGCTAAACCTTTTCATTCTTGAAACTAGATTTTTGACTTAAGTGCCTAACAAGTTCTTTATTCAAAAATCGACTTTTTCATTGGTCCAAAGGTAAAAAAAAGGCATCCCACCTTCTCTAGACTTAGTTGGGATTTCCACCATGTGACGACGCATGAGATCACACATGGCCTTTGTCATGTAGAGGCAACTTAAGGTAGTTCTTTCAAACCCGAGGTCATTGCCGGACAAGTTGAGTTGTTAAAAATAGCTTAAAGAAATTGGACCAATGGTGTGGCAAGCATGTAAATAGACCACTCAATGTAGTGGGCCATCTATACTTATAATTAAAGTCCAAAAGAGAGGGGGTCATGTGCGAATCACTCACTTAACAAAGCACAAAAAAGAAAAGTTGTAAAAGGTGTCCATACGAACTTGCAAACCCTAGTGTGAATATGCCCTCACCTACAACTTTGTTTAATCACATCTTAACATTAGGGATCTAAGGTTTTTCCATTCTCTCTCTTGTATTAAATACAAGAGAGAATACTTTCGATACTAATCTTCTTGTTTTATTTTAAATACTTTAATCTTCTTGTTTGATCATGGGTTTTCCCATCAGTTTTAATAAAAGCAGGGATAATTATTACTCTTGTATTGCTTGACAAATTGAGCTTCCAAGGATAACTTGACGAGAATTCAAATGAGCCAATCAATGTAGTGATCCATTTACACTTACCAAATCTAAAGAGAGATGATCTTTGTAGGTCAATCTCAATTGCCAAGGCACACAAAAAAGAAAAGGGCAGAGAAATCAAACTCACACACAAAACTGAACACTAGTGTGTCTCCCTAAGTCGTGAATTTTCTCAACTTCACTGTTTGCCCTTCCCTCTCTTTTGTTATGTTCCATTTTTCATGCGGTCTGGGAATTAGGGTTTGTTTCTAATATTGCTTCTGTTGAGCTGAGCTTCCGTCTCGGATGTTGCCTACAAAGTCAGCTACTATACAGGCTGATTCTGATTGATTTGGAAAACCTATCAAGGGGTCGCGACGGTTCAGATCGGGTATGCTTGGGTTCGTTAATAATTTGGGCAGTAGGGTTGAAATTATAACTTCTAGCTGATTTGCCTGTTTCTATAGGGATTATTAGGATATCCTGCCAAGTGATGGCGCTTACTTCTTTTTTTCTTCTGATGCAGGTTACATTGTCAAGAAATTTCTGGTGTAGCAACGGGACTCCAGGTATTTGAAGACACTCCCAGCACTGCCACATATTGTATTCGTTATCATTGGTTGAAGATGACGCAGAAGGGAAACTTGTTCAAAGGTCAACAGAAAAAGAACTTAGTCGCCAATCGACATGGCAAGGGTTTGCAAGTTCGTAAAGGTATGCTAAATCACAACTCTTTTACCAGATATAATCAGTGGGCCGGCTTTCACAGTCAAATTCCTTCCCGAGAGTTCTAATGTCAATTAGGATCATACTCATATTACTTCACAGTTATGACACGGTCGTTTTTTTGGAAATAGATGTAACTTTTCTATTGTTGCAATTGATGGCATTCTTAGTTACATGGATGTATGAAATGTGAGGCCTTTGCATTCTACAAGCAACGTTGTTTTCTGCTAGGGTCTATACAATAAACCAATGTTGCCACTGTACTTCCATACTCTCGAAGGAATGTTGGATTTTGCCATACTGGTATGTGCAAAACATATGGTGGATATAAAATACATAACTAAAACGCCATACATGTTACATTTAAATTGGGCTTAAATGAAATAGGAACACACAATCATTATAAAATCATGAAGTCCCAAACTTCATGTTACACAATTCAAAAACCATAAAGACATTTGAATTTATATAGTTTTGAGGAAATTTTTTAATCTTTATGCAAGTGTCAAGTGATGTCTTATTTTCCAATTAAACTACAAAATTAATGTCCTCAAAGCTTTGTGAATCCTCGTCATCGGCATCATCAACTTCATTGATTGTTTCATAAGTCTCTCCAACGTCATGATGGACAGCTAATGAACGAGCATCTGTTCTAGCTTCAGCATTTGAAAGAACATCTGGAATGTCACCATCAAGTGTTTCATTTCTTTGACATTCACCACGCTCTCCATCCACGTCCTCCTAGGTAGACAGAATGGATGGCAAATGAGTCCTCCTCCCCTTGTATACCTCCAAGGAGAGAGACTCCAAGCCATGTGCACTCCTGGATCATGACATGTGGCAACCATGCAGGTTCACGAGTCACCAGCATCTCTGACCATCTGGCCTTACGACCCCTAAGGTCGACCGCATCGTTAATATACTTTAACGCTTGATGATCAGTAACTATAATAAACTGGGAGCCATATAAATAATGTCTCCAAACTTTCAGGGCATTAATGACAGCAAAGTTCCTTGTCATAGGTGGAATACCGCGTTTGAGCAGGGTCCAACTTTTTGCTTTCAAAAGCTACCGGTCTACCATCCTGATATAGGACTACGCCTATAGCATAGTCACTGGCATCCGTTTCAAGTACATACGGCTTGTTAGGATCCACTATGTGTAGAATAGGCGCTGTAGTTACACAGTATTTGAGGTTCTCAAAACTCTGATTCAACTCTTCAGTCCAAGTAACTGGAGGACTGAACTTACTGTGTCGGCTAACTCTTTTAGCCCCTGTGAGGACATTCGTCAAGGCCAATGCAATTAATGCATAGTTCAAGATGAATCTATGAAAAAACCCCGTAAAGCCCAAATAGGACTTAACCTCCCGGATGGTTTTAGGGATAGGCCATTCACGTACTTGTCGGACTTTATTTGGGTCAATTTCCAACCCATGGTCCGAGATAATATGACCAAGGTATAACAACCTTTTTTGGAAGAACACACATTTGGACTCCTTGGCAAAAAGCTTCTCCTGTCTAAGTAACTTTAAGACAGTTCTGAGATGCTCCTCATGTTCCTCCAAGGTCTTACTATAGATGAGAATATCATCTAAGTAGACTATGATGAACTTTCCCAGATATGGACGAAGAAGATCGTTCATCATCTGCTGGAAAGTCGTTGGAGCATTTGTCAAGCCAAATGGTAAAACCAGAAACTCATAATGGCCGTACCTAGTTCTAAACCCGTTTTTTTCAATATCCTCAGTCTTTATGCGAATCTGATGATACCCTGATCTCAAATCGATTTTGGTGAAGTACTTTGCACCATGCAATCGATCAACCAGTTCATCCATTTGCGGCAAAGGATAATGGTTTTTAATCGTTAACTTATTCAACTTTTTAAAGTCCACACAAAGACGAGTACCTCCGTCTTTTTTATCAACAAGGAGCACAGGTGCCCCCCAGGGAGATTTACTAGGCCTAACATGGCCCATCTTTAGATAATTTTGCAGTTGCCTATAAACCTCATCCTCTTCAGTAGTACTCATCCTATATGGATACAATGATGTAGGAGAACTACCAAGAATCAGTTTAATACCATGGTCAACACCCCTAGAGGGGGGAAGACCCTCGGGAAGCTGCTCCGGAAATACATCGTTAAATTCTTGTCTAAGTTTCCTAAAAATTTCACCTTTTGGCGAATTTTCTTGTTTTAGGTTATTAGACATTAATTCCATTTGGAGATTGTAAAATTGCAAACTACGTTCTTCATGGTAAGTAAAATCTTTTAACCAGCATAAATAAGAACTGCAATCCACAATATCCATACATTTAACAGTTTCCAAAGCAGAAAGCATATACGGAGTAGAAATATCAACATCTCCATTCAATTCTATGAGTGAGCCGTTATGTAAGAACGACAAACTGTGTGTTACATAGTTTTTCTTCATAGAATCGTTCCTTTCATATAACCACTCTTTACCAAGTATAACATCTACCCTATCTAGATTCATAATATGAAAGTCTAATTTATCCTTATAGGCTTGAATCTCTATTGGTAGACGTGGGACTATCTGGTCCCAAACTTGGCTTTCTGCTCCAGCTCCAGTTGCCAGCTTCACTGTGTATCAGTGGTCACTTTGCCTTGTTTCCACCTTTAGCTTCTGCAACAAATTAGCGTTAATAAAATAATGTGTGGAACCATCGTCAAATAAAACAATTACGGCTTGACCACCCACAACCCCCTTCATCTGAATGAGGTCATGAGGGCCAAAAACAGCCGTATTAAAACAACAATGCTCACACACAGAATTACCAGCAAAGGAAAGATCAACACTAGATATGCTAGAGTTACCTGGCGTCTTAAAAGATGCCCCTTTAGCTTTCCGTTTCTTTGGACACTCCTTCGCAACATGACTTGGTTCCATGCAATTAAAGCACAAATTGTCGCCTCAGGCTTTCATGAAGGTTTCCTGGTCCAAGGTAGATCTTTTCTTCGATTTCCCTGAACCTGAAGCCCGTTCCTTTGCCTTATCTTTCGATTTCTTTGGAAAGAAAGGCATCTTACCCTTTACGTCGGGCAAAACAACAGTCTTAGGCTTAGCCATCGTACGAGTATAATCATAGATTCTGGCGAAGTGAACAGCATCCTCGAGGGTAAGAGGCTGGTTCCTCCTGACCTCTAGTTGGTAGTCTCTTGGTAACCCCAGGCCGGTTCCCCATATGGATCGTTGCATACTGACGGTAAAATTCAAAATCATCAAGAATAGGAAGGAAGGCCGCCTTAAAGGCCATACAAAAATCCTCCCAATTCCTAGGAACTTCAGGCTTACCCCTTATATCTTGCCACCAGGTAAATGCTTTACCTCGTAGGTACATGACGGCGAGATTGATCTTGTTGTCCTCGGATGAATCGTGCATGGAAAAGTGCGAATTCCATCGATCCAGCCATTGCAAGACCGCCTCCGGGGTTCTATCCTTCTTTTCCCCAACAAAAACTTTAGGAGTAAACAAGGGTTGATGCACCAATTGCCTTAGCTGCATCAATTCTTTGAGATCTTGCTGATCCCAACTGTGCTTAGCTTGCATATCCACAATCTGTTGCTGTAGACTGTTAATAGCCAGCATCAAAGCATCAGGGTCTAAGACAGAGGCAAATACAGTAGCCTCATGAACACGGGACATAGGCTGAGTAGTAGGAGTAGGCTCCACTTTTTACAGAGAGAAGAGAGGTGAATTAAGAAGAGAAGATAGAAGGGAATCAAAAGCTACTCAAGGAAGGTAGATACAGGGCTACTCTTGCTGTCTCTTCACAAACCAAATGGTATTGTCCATGGCTGCCAAGAGGAATAAGAGAGAGCAAAGAGAAGGATGCACCACCACCTCCACCTCATTTCTCATAAAACAGATGCATGGAAGAGGCATACCTCTCTTCATGCCATCCTATCAACTGCCAAGTGGCCTTGCCTTGCCACCTAGCCTCCACCTCAGCCTTCTGGCCTTCTCGTAGCAATCTGCCAGGTGGCCTTCACCCCCCCCCCCCCCACCCCCTTCACTTTTTCTTGCTTTTCTTCAGATGGTCCATCGCTGATATACAGGGACAGGTCTGGAGAAAACGCTTCTAGTAAGCAGGGAGGGCCCAGATTTCCCTGGTCAAGGATTAGAAAGAGGGTGGAATAGGAAAACGCTGCCTGTAGACACCTGTCCGGGCCCAAACAGTGCCACGCGGCAGTTTCCTACTCGTTTCCTAGAGGAGCATCGCTGATCAGACAGCGATCAGAAGTTTTCACATTCTAACACGCTGAGGAGGGCCCATCGCAACAGATCTATACTGTAATCTGAGCGGAACAGAGGCAGGAAGGACCGCCACCTGTCCTTTCCTGGACAGTGCCACGTGGCTGGGCTTCCATGGGCCCCCACAACTGTTTTTCCTAAACTTTTTTCCACCAAAATTTTGAAAAAACTGCGGGAAGAAGAACCTTAGAAGATGCATAAAAAATGCATTTTAAATTCGTTTTGAAATCCGTCAGAAGTAGCGAAACTTACAAGAGAAGCTCTACGGATCAACGCACCTGCTTTCAGCATGCAGTGGCTCTGATACCATATGTTACAATCTTACTTACTGCAAACCTCCAGGTGCCGGTTAACCACAAGAGACCGAACGATTCACGTTCCACCCCGCCATAGGACCTAATCCGGGTCCACCGACCGTGCCCTGGCCTGTGACCGTATCAAGCTGGATCCGACCTCCATCCCAGACGGCGTCCCATACCACCGCCCAGGCTCTCAGCCATCTCCTGCCTCACGCTAGCAATACATCCTGGCCGTGCACACGCTCTCCGTCCACCTCCTCCTAGGTAGACAAAATGGATGGCAAATGAGTCCTCCTCCCCTTGTATACCTCCAAGGAGAGAGGCTCCAAGCCATGTGCACTCCTGGATCATGACATGTGGCAACCATGTAGGTTCACGAGTCACCGGTCAAGTCTACAGGCCCAGTCATCGTCTGGTCTCAAGTCTGGGTTTGGGACCCAAGGGGGTTGGGTCCCTAACACTTAGGCTTCCAACCAACTGTCTATAAATTAGATAAATTTTACTTGTATCAATAGGAGTTGCAATGGGTTCACTCTTGTATGTTAAGTTTCTTTAGTATTTCTTAAGCATATTTAACTTTAAGTACTTTTTTGTCCTTTCATACTTCAATGCCTATTGTTCTCTTTTTGTGATATTCTAATCAATTATATAATGCCATTCGAGTGTACTGCTGTTAAACTCGATAAGTCAACCTTAATTAGAAAACATGAGGAAGTCGGAACCTCTTGAAGACTTATGGCATGATGCAAGTGAGTTTGGTAAATGGGAGAGATCTTGTTTGAGTTTGAAGCCGTTTAAGAGGCTTTATACAGGGTACAGACAAACTGGTTAGCTTTTCCTATAAGAGATATATGTACATATGGTAGCAATTGGAGTTTTTTTTCCTGCTCTCATGATGCTGACTTGTATGCATTGATGGCCAGCGGAACCTTTACCTATGAAACTTTAGATTTTTAATGTTGTTTTGAGTACTATTGATGCCCTTACATGCTGCCGGCAGTCGCTCTCCATCAATCTTCAAAGACTGTGTGATCTCTTTTGTGGTGAAAATAAAGACGTTCTGCCATAACTTTTGGACGCACGAGCAGTCCAGCACTTGATCAAGGATGTTCTTTGATAAGTTTTGGCGAGCTTTTGTATCGTGTCTGACATGCTTGTACTACGGGCAATTACGTTGTTATGAGAGAACCGATCAACAGTCCACCTTAAGAGTTTAGTAAGGTTTCCAAGGTCACGTGTTTTACTTAGATCACTTTTGAGTCCTATACGTGTAGTCACTGGAAAAGTTGTTGGAGCAGTTCTAACGGCCTCATACTTTTTCCCTGCATTTGACAGGCAAGGTGCTCAAAGCTCCTACAAAGAAGACGCATGAAGATCAGCTTGATAAGGTATACACAATGGTATAAGTCAGGCATTATTAGGTCAATTTTCAGTCTTCTTTCCTGGTGCTGTACACAATATTTGCGGTGTTTAAGCTGTAAACAGTTTACTGAAGTAGCTTTTATAGGTTTCCAGTTACAGCCTCGTCAAACAGGTTATCTATCAGTAGTTTTATTTTTCATTGCCATTTGAAGTGTAGAAGGTGCTGTTATGGAAAGAGGCATCAGAACTGAGGGCCAACATACATAAATCAATCTTCTATTTCTCTGCTTTCCCGATGGTGTAGGTAGTTAGTTATCTTTGTGCTGGAACAGTTTCTATAGATTTTATCAACAGCCTTACCACTCAATCTATTAAAGCACTGTCTTGGAGTGTGGAGAGTGGGCATGACCAATGGATAGTTGGGTTGTTAGCTGGTTTTGTAATTAGATAATATGCTGTGTTGGGGAAGATGCCGCATTAGAATTTACTACGTATGTATTAACTGTAGTAAATTTTTTATCTTGTACGGGGGAACTAATAATAGTTCTGCAATTTTTGCGTGCTGTAGTTGGAGGGCTCTGTTATCTTCTCCTTGTATATAAATTTTTCAATAAAGTCACTCTCTGTTTGCAGGAAGTAAGTAAGTTCATTAACCAGGCTAATGAAGTGAAAGCAGCCACCTTAGCTTGCAAAGAAGGTGCACGCCTGAGACTTGTGAAGGCACCTACGGAAACGAAGCCAAAAAAAGTTGTATTATCAAAGAAGTCTGCAGAATCTGCAATGGAAGATTAAGAGTAGTAGTTTGATTCTGAGGTTTGCATAACACACGACAGGAATACAAGTTTAGTTTGTAACTTCTCACAAAAGCTCGTGATTAAAGAGTTCATACATATGGCCTTAACATGAGTTTGATTTGTGAGTTTTCACAAAGCTGGCTTTGAAATTGTGCTATCTGTTTAGACCAAGCAGTGCTTGTGTGGTTGCTGTAAGCATAGAACCCACGGTTCTCAGAACCGTGGGATGAACCGTACCACGGTTCATGAACCGTGGTACGGTTCCTCTATTTAACTAATTGATTACCCATTTCACCGCAAAACCCCTCCCAAGCATTTTTGGTTCTCATTTCACAGATTTCGGGTATTTTTTTGGCTACTGTACTTTGTTTGCTACTGTACTAATCTGTACCCACTCCCTAATTTTTTTGGCATTTTTTTGGGCTATATTTGGGGGTGGGAAACTAAAAAAAAAATCAATCAATTAATTAATCAATCAATTGTACGGTTCACCACGGTTCCCCCAAAAAAAATTTAAGAACCGTACGGTTCTCAGAACCGTGGTGAACCGTCCACAGTTCATAAATTCTATGGCTGTAAGTTATTCAGGTTGCTTTAATGTCGAATCAACCTTTGAATGCTTGATGCAATGCTTTTGGCAGATCACACAAAGTTCTATCACTTTTATGGGATGGTCTGATGGAATGCAGCTCACTGCATTAGATGCTAGTTGAAGCTATGAAATTTCCAAAGAACACAAACAATCAAATAGGCAAAGAAGAACCACTAATTATATTATCAACCCAATGTGGGCTCACAAAGGATTCAGCTTGCATGGACAAGCACGATACACCAACTTATAATGCAACTATATTAAGCTACCCTTTGAAGCCAATCAAGCAATCTCTAAATTAATTATTATTGATGAGGATGACATAAACATTTGAACTAGGCTAAGGCCCTACAAGTTACATTTTGGAGCAAGAGGCCCAATAATAACCATATTACTCAAAATTTCTAAATAAATGCCACCTAATGAATAAAAGAGATACAGGGCCCCAAAGTCAATGGTCCAAGTGATATGGCCCCATGGTCCATATGTATGTACTTATTTATGATATTTAGTATGTACTTCATCTTCAATTTACAACGTTTTCTTGAATACTGCCACAAAAAATGTCCTTTTGATAATCATAAAATTATTCAAACAAAAATGGAGTACTCATGGATCAAGATTGCGCTTTGGTGAATGTGAATGTAAATCTTTATCATGTGTGTGTGTGTGTGTGTGTGTGTGAATGTCATAGATCCAAAGCTTTTGTTTCAAAATGCAAGTGTTTTGAACAACGAAAGGCAAAAAAAAAAAATTCACTTGCAAAAATTTTCTTGTTAGTATTTTGAAATTGCTTAGAAACATTATAATCAATAGTTGTTGAATGACTAGCAAAAGATCCTATCTACACTAGTCAAGGGGCCATTGTAAGAGAGCTTCTAGAAATTTGCCAATTAGGGTTGTTGGGTCTTAAGAGGGTTTGTCCCATACAACTTGGCCATTAGCCCGAGCCTTCTTCCTCATAGCATCTCCAACTTTTTAGCTCAAGTGCTAATTTCAAAACCAAGAGGGCTGATAGAATGGAAGGCATACATGACAAGCTAGATTAGTAAATTTATGCTATTCTTCCTATAGTTAGCAATTTTCAAGGGTTCCCCCAAAATCATCTAAAAAAGAAACAAAAAAAATTATAGAAAAGTCAAAGAAACCCTAATTTTAAAATCTGGAATGTAAACCAAAATAGCCTATGCAATTATGATATCTCTCTCTCTCTCTCTCTCTCTCTCTCTCTCTCTCTCTCTCTCTCTCTCTTTGGAGGCCGCACTCTTTTTTTGGAAGATTCTAGACGTTGGCCCTTCAACTGCTCATCAATGAAGGTTTAGGGCACAATAAAAATATGAGATTCACTTTTTTTCCACATCTTACATTCTCTCTCTCTCTCTCTCTCTCTCTCTCTATATATATATATATATATATATATATATATGATTGTTTTGGATCACTTTTTGATCCATTTATTTTCTATTTCTTATTTTAAATTTGTATCCCTTGATTTTAGCTTCATGGAGGTATTGAATTTTTCTAATTTGGAGCTATATTGACCAAGTTATGATCCACTTAGTGAAATTCCTCTAAATTCAGTTGGTTACAGTTTTGTAGCCTGTTTGTCTCCAATTTTGGTTGAATTTTTGGCCAAATTTTTTGACTGTTAAGCTATGTATGGGTAGCCTTGAAGTTAGATTTATGGATGTAATGATTTCTTTCCATTCGGATCAATATTGATGAACTTAGTGTGAGTAGGTCAAAGCTGGCAGATTTAGTGTGAGTAGGTCAAAGCGATTTCAAAATTTTGGTGAAACCCTTTTTGATTCTTTGTAAAAAAAATTTATGTTTCTTCATTTTGAAGCTTTGCAGGCTCATATAATAAAGAAAAACTGACCTATCCCTACCCTCGCAAATTAGGTCATGAGAAAAAAAGTGTGATAAACCCAAAAAGATACTATGCCCAAAAATTAAAACCCTAATTTTTTAGAGTAAGAAAATTAAAAAATTAAAAAAAAACCAAGGCCCAAACCTAACCCTAAGCGTGCCCTTTCCACCCCCCTTAACTATCATCTCACTCTTCTCTCCTCCTCGCGCGGCGCCCTTTTCTCTCTCTCTCTCTCTCTCTCTCTCTCTCTCTCTCTCTCTCTCTCTCTCTCTTTCGCGGGATCTCTCTCTCTCTCTCTCTCTCTCTCTCTCCTCTCTGCGTCCCTAGTGCCCCCCTACACCTACCCTCTCCCTACGCGGCTACCCTTTCCCCCTCTCACAAATATCTGTCCCCCCTTCTCTTACGCCACCCACCCCCCCCCCCCTCTCTACCTGCGTGCAGCAGCGCCCTCCTTTTCTCTCTCCCCCTCTCGGAACCTGCCTACGCCCTGGCCCTGGCCCTGGCCCTGCCCCTGCCGAACATTCCGTGGTAATATTCTCTGAGAATGTTTTGTAGAATATCCATTGCCCTTCCATTTCATTGTGCTCGGGAAAAATATTTGTTTGTTCAAAATTTTTCACGGTTCTTCTCAGTTTTCAACGGGCACACAAATGTTTCATGGATTTTAAATTTTTATTAAATCCAATTTTTTGAATTTTGTTTAAACCCCGTCCTCCTGAGTTTCAATTAATTCATCTCCTTCTAGTTCTTTGAAAAATCATAACTTTCTAGTGCGAGTTCGGATTTTAGCACAGTAAAAACAAAAAGTGATCAGAATGACGAGACAGACACTAAGAATTTATCAATATCTTGTAATTATTACCTTTCATTAAGTCTTTCTTGTCAAATACCTCTTTTTCCTAAGTCCATTTTAAATAAATAAATAAATAAATATATATATATATATATATATATATATATATATATACACACACACACACTTTTCTTCTCATTTTCAAAGATCCATAATTTTTCCGTTTTAATTCGGAATTCGACGCTGTAAAAAACAAAATTGCTCGTGGTGACAAATTGAACACCACTGCTACTTCATTTTAATTTGTTACACTTTCCATTCACAGGCACTTTATTCTTCGAGGACTCGAAATTTTGAAGTGAGTGGAGAAGAGCATTTTACCAGTCTGTAAAATACCATTCTAAATAAATTTCAATCGGTGAATTCATAGCCCACAAGTCTTCACTAGCCATTAAGGATGGATTACCGTTATAGCAAAAACATTCAACTTCCATCTATTGATGAAATACAATATGATCGTACGTTACAGCCTTGCATTTGATGGACAACCAAGTTTAATCAGCATTGATGACTGGTTGACTAGATTGGAAACTTATTTTTTCATCATCTGAAGAGGATAAAATTTATTTCGCTTCATTGTGCTTTCAAGGACAAGTTCGAGCATGGTGGGATACTCAAGCACATCCAATCAGAAGTAACTTCAAAATTGCTTGCATTGATAGTTTTACAAGATTCTATGTGAAATCATTTGAATCGCTCAAGCAAACTGAATCTGTATATTAATTCAATCAACGGTTTTCGGCATTGGTTCCAAAGACAAAACTTGAGTATAGAAAATGCTTGGACTACTATTTAAATTCTCTTCAAACTCCTATTAGAAATGTGCTTCAACCAACTATTTCTAAATCCGTTTATACAAACCGTATTATGGAGTTATATGATATGATGGATTGTGCACTTGCTCTGGAGCACTTATCTACAAACCATATCATTGCTCAATGGAAACCTTATTATTACAACCAACGATTGTCTGAATACGTTAGTCCTACCTTTGATGGAAGCATTCACTCCATTAATGTAGACAATTGGCTAGAATACTCGGAATATAACTTCTACGATATTGGAGATATTGGTGAAAGTGTATGATTTTCTTTGCTTCATCGAGTTTCCAAGGACGTGTTCAATCATAGTGGAACATCGTTCAACTACTTCTTCGTACAAATTGGTTTGCTTGGTTTAATTTCAAAGAGGTTTGTGGACGAGTCTTCAATCAATCCAACTTCATCCAATGGTGTTCTTTGAACCATATAACTACAATTGCTGAGTACAATCAAGAATTTCAGCAGATGGTTCCATTATTTGATTACGGAGAAGTATATCTCGTACAATGTTATATATATGGCTTACAATCTCAATATCGGAGCATTGTAGAAAACTATCTACAATCTACTTCTCTACAGCTTGGGTTTCGATTAAGGGAAATAATGGAATATGCATTAGAATATGAGCAACAAGAACACAAGCTTCAACTGGAAGCTAAAAGGAAGGAAGAACAATCTAAATGGTTGGAAGAAGTGAAGATGCGGATGCAGAAATTGAACCTTCACAATAAAGCATCAGTGGATCGACAACCAAAACAAGTACAGAAAAGTGAAGCAACTTCTGAAGATGAAGATGAGCAAAGCAATGACCATGAGTCTGATGAGCAAAGTGATAACGACGAAACAGATGAACGAAGTGATGACAATGAGTCAGACGAGCAAAGTGATGACGAAAGTCAAGTCCCAGATTCAGATACAGTTGCGAACCAATTCATTTCGATTTGGAAGCTTTCGAAAATATTTTTAATTTTGACAATGATCTAATGGAGTATGAGGTATTCAACATGGATACTGGTAGAAATGAAGAGATTTCATTAATCTATGGAAATTCTACTTGTATCAATACTTTGGATTATTGTTCAATGCCTCATGGATCCATTTTACAAGAGCTTAAAGTGGCTTCCATTGGAGAACCCTATTCCTATGGATTCTCTAGAACTCAAAAGCCAATATATAATTCACGTGCATATTCAGAATGCATGGATGTGAATAATGATTGGTGTGAATAATGATTGGGATATTCTCTCAGTCAACCAACACTCTATAGGAAGCTGAATTTAAAATATGCCATCAATCTATATCAATTTCTTTGGAGAGGTTTACATTGCTCAGTGGACTCTAATGAGTCCAATCTCCTATTAAGTAATGTCAACAATGATTGTTCATCAATGGTTATTTGGAACAATCGAAATATCAAATCCCTGGTTCAACTTTGGAGTGTATTTTCACTATTCGGGATTGATGCTTCAACGATTTATATGGGCAATTGCAAATCTTATATTTTGAAATGAGAGGTGATTTTTGAGGTCAATCAGGCCAATTATGCACAACCACCTATGAATGATGTATTGACCAAATTTGAAGAAATATATTTTGGTCAACAATATGCCCAGAGATATGCTTAATCGTACGACAGAGTGCCAATATTCATGCCGACTACTTCATATGGAGCATTTATATACGAGCAACAATTTATGACTACCATTGTTTATGACAGAATTGTAATGTCCTTCATCACATTGGTCAAACAACATGGATTGTCAGTTACGACAGAAGAGCCGGATGCAAGACAAAAGCAAGAATCCAAGAGAATTGGATAAGCATCCGAGTTGGTATGATGTCAAGGAAGCAGACAAAAGAGGATATTGCGGTGATACACTCTATCCATTCCATATAGATTGGTTGCCAACAAACAATATGGTGCTTCATCAACCTCTTCTTCGACCATCAATTTTCCTCCATGGGAACAAGGATTATAGTTTGAAGCCAACAAAATAATTTCAATTCGATAGCTGTGGATCTGTAATAAGACAATACGTTTTTGGACAACACATCCTCAGTCATGACTACTTAACCAAGACGATCAAGCTAATCAGACAAGCGTCTTCATTTTTTAGGACAAAAATGTTCAAGTAGGGAGAGTATCATGTACTTTTAGTACATCAGTATTTTTCAAGGCAATATAATATCCAATGTAAGCTTTGTAGGCCCAAAAGGAGCTACCAGCCTTAAGAACAAAGCGGTTCCCTCTTTAGGCCCTTCAAAGTAACTAATAAGGATAATAGGCCGATAAGGGCCCAATGTAGTTTAAATAATACTTAACAAGGACTAACTATCCCTCAAGATAGTTAAGTTAAGTTAATTAAGAGCATTGTCTATAACTAGGCCAGAGACATCATTTTGTGAATCTTTTGGCTCATTTGCAAGTGAGAGCTTCTTGCTTCCTCCTTGTGAATGTGAGCCATAGGGATTTCCATTGCTAGGTCTCATGTGCCCTATCTACATGAATCCATGCTCATTTACATTGCTTTGTACTCTTCTTTTCATTTCTATTGTGACTCTATGGAGACCTTTGTGTTTCTAGCTTTCTATGGATATACTATCTTGAATGTTTTGTACTTTTCTTGCTCTTAGCTTTACTTCCATTGTAATTGCTATTAGCTTAGATTTGGCACATGACAAATTGTCTCATGTTATTGTGCATATCGGTGATCATAAGTTCTATGGACTTCATCATATTGAAGACCACTAGAGAGTCATCTTCAAAAAGTGTTATTAGGAAGACCTTGGTTATACCAGGCTGATGTCATAACCCATTGGAGGAGGAAGGAAATAACCGTCAGAGACCAAATGGCTACAACAGTAGGAAAGAATCATAGAAGAATCACTGTATCTTGGGAAAAGGCTAAGTATGAAGGTGAAACACCAACATCATCCTCAAGTTACACTTTGGAAGACGAAGAAGTCCACTCTGCAAGAACTGAGAAAGGGGAGAAGTTTGTAATATTATCCATACCTGCATAGAGTAACAGAGTAGAATACGTAGATAGGGGAGACTATGGAGTCCCGAGATTAGTGCCATTCTAGGTGGCCAAATTATTAATAGAATACTAGTTGATTCCGGATAAAGTATAAACTTAAAGACTAAAAAAATGGCTAAGGAATTAGAATAAGAAGACCAAATTCAACCTACAACATTGAGTAGAAGTTCTTGTTTGAAAAAAAGGGAGTACTTCAATCACCCTTATGTTGAAGGTACTAGTCATTTTTTTCATGGCTTCTAATGTCTTTGAGGTTTCTACTTCTTGTGATGCAATCATTAAGAGAGAGTCTTATGAAGGAAAGAGCAATGGAAGATTGGTTTTTGGGAAGATCTGAGGCATGGATCTCACATCTCTTCATCAACTCAAAGGATTCTATGATTGTGAATTGATCACTCATGATCAAGATGGCAAAAGGTTGGTTGGAGAAGACTACATGGAGCAAATCGAGAGACAAATTTTTCAAGGCAAGGGAGATCTCATTGGTGAGCTTATTGAGATGGACTCAAGAAGGCTGGATATATTAGGTTTGATACTCATCTTCACATACTCTACTTCATGTTGGATGAAAATTTTGGAATCTATCTTTTGATTTATGACGGTGACATTGGTGGCATTGTTTTCACTAACCTTTATGGAAATTTGAGATCAAGCATTGATGAGATCTTGTTGGATCAAGATCATATGTTTGAGAGGGAGTATTTCCATAGGTTTAGGTTTGAAGATATTCATATCTTTGATATCTTTGATGATCAAGAGAAAGGTAAGCAAGTGGAAGCGACTCACTTTGCTTTACTCACATGTTTTGGAGAATCTTCTTGTGTAGATGATGCTATGCAAGTGAAAATTGGTTCTCATGGTGATGGAAAATCAAGTAATGGATATGAAAAACAAATTTTGTTCAATGACTTTGATGGTCAAGAGGAAGATCAAGAGGTTGGTCTCAAAGGGCTTCAACAACACAAAAGGAAAAGGTGGCAATTTGGAGCTAGTCAAGAGCATCAAAGGAAGGTTATTTGGAAAAGATGTTATGGATATATTTTTGCAGGTGTTTGAAGACTCAAGTAAGGTCAAAGGAGTAGCAATGAAGTGTTGTTTAAGTTTACTTTACTTGTTCTATCTCATGTTTGTAAATGTGTGCAAATTGTCAAGATATGGACAAACTAGCTACATTGTCTTGCAATATCTTATTGTTGGAGTTGTACTAGCATTCTTGGCTGGTTTTGTTGATGGAATTGAAGCTAATGGAGGTTCATCATGTCACTCATTCATGGCCAAGTCATCAAGTGTTGATGATATCTTGTGGCAAGATGGACATGGAGGCTCATTTATGGAGTTTTATGGTGGAGACGTATCAAGAAAGGACAAAGTAGGAGGAGACAAGCAAGCAAGTAGTCATCACTCAC
Source organism: Diphasiastrum complanatum (assembly GCA_029204225.1). Taxonomy (NCBI): domain Eukaryota; kingdom Viridiplantae; phylum Streptophyta; class Lycopodiopsida; order Lycopodiales; family Lycopodiaceae; genus Diphasiastrum; species Diphasiastrum complanatum. Next base: position 5,740,143 of record CM055108.1, on the reverse strand, counting down.
ATATATTGTTTGGTTGCTGTAATTTCCCAGAGAGTTCAAAGTTTGAAACATGGAGAAATCATTTCATTTACATTCTATTTGGTTCTGCATGTTCTAGTTATATCCTGATGTGTAAAATTGATGTAAGAAATAGTGAAGCATCCAATTTGGACACTATTCTCTATATCAATTATTAAAGATACTTTAGAACCTTAGAAAGGAGATCTATACTTAGGATAGAGATTATTCTAAAGTTAGATCAAAGTAGTACGGTTAAAACTATGCCAAAACTAGTTGAAGCGGGTGTGAGAGATTTCAACAAGTTCAGTCATATTTTGGTAAATTGTCAATTGAGGCCAAAACTCATTTTAGACTTAGAGATAAACTTTTAGAAGTTATATTAGTTTAAAATACATTCAATAAACACTTTTTGAAAGTATGGGAAAGTTGGTAGTCAAGTTTGAGAGAGATTCAAATTTGAACTTTGGGTACATTGAATCTAGTCCCAAAATAGTAGGGTTTTCATATTGGAGGGAAAGCCAAGTGGCAAAGTAGGGTTTGGTCCTACTATATATTGTTGTAACTTGTGGAGAAAGGGATCTTATCTCTGCTCTCTTCTCCTCTAGCATTCAAATGGAATGGCTTGGGGACTAGATCCAGGATCGATCTAGGTTTGGTTGGGTGGTTTTGCTTCTATGTGTCTCCTATTGCACTTTCTTATCCTCATCTTAGGGGTTTTCCCTAGTGGTCTTTACATTGGTATCAGAGCCTGACTAAGATGCGGTCTTGGATGGGATGGAGACAAGCTCTACACCGAATTTGAAGTTGTGAGCACTTGGATTTACATCCCGGTTGGAGTGCTATTTTCTCAAGGGAATTGGATTCACTAATTTTGGTTTGAAGCATACTTTTTGAAATTGGTTGAGTGCTTCTACATGGGTGATTTTGTTAAAGATGCTGAGAATTAGCCTAAATTTATTTGTAATTCCCTTTTTCTTGAGGCATCTTCCAATTGCTATTGAATAATCTACTTTGTTGGATCTTGGCTGCTTGCTTTATAGCAGTTCTGCTTGGTTGAATAATATGCATGAGTTCCAATTGTCCTGAATCTGGTTATGTAACTTTTTATTCATTGACGGATTGATTGTAAATCAATTTATCTTGGAAAATGAACTGAAAGTAATTATTTAGATTTGCTAATTTGCTGTAGAAAGCAAGTAGTAATTGGTTGTAGAACTGCATATGTATGGATTAAACAGTTCTCGATGGAAACAATTTTGATGGAGCAGTTTAAAGAACATGTAGGAAGAGACCCTAGTGAAATTTTTTTCTGCCTTGTTGCCTCTGTGAGGAGTTGAAAAATATAAAACTAATGAGCTATTTTTCCAGTCCTCTGGACATTGATACTGTCTTGATCTGTGAGTTGATAAAAATCCAAAATCCTAGCAAATGGCAACAGTTTTGTTGTTTCTTGCCCTTCAGACAAACCTAATGGTTGAGGGTCGTGGAATAATAGCAAAACATGGGCTAGTTTGAGTGCTACCATGATGATTTTTGGATTTTTTTTTACTCCAGAGTCTTGTAATGGGACGATGTTGAGACTTGAGAACTCGTTGTGGACCTAAGGGAGCAGTTCTAAGAGCGTTGACGATATCCCTCGATGATTTCCACTAAACCTCTTCAAAGTTCTGCCAAGATAGGGCGCAGTTTGGAGCAATCGTGATGTGGACGCGCTGATAACTTTAGCCTCGTATCTTACTGGCACGAGAGATTTGGCCCCGGATCACTTCGGCTCCCAACAGCGTCCCAGGTGCCCCGCTGCAGCTACCCGCCGCCTTGCACTGGCATCCTCCTTGATTGCTCGCCATGTGGCATACATATGTTTATCCCATAATCACTTGAGAGAAAACCATCTGCTTGCATATATAATGAAATTGCCCATTGCCTCACATGCATGTGTGACCTTGGAGGCGTGTGTGCTCAGGCCCGGTTTCAGCGCCGGCACCCCCGACGCCAGTAGTCTAGGGGTATCGGGGCCCTAGTCCCAGCGCCAGTGTCGAGACAGGCATCTGGCGCCCCAATCGTGGCGCCACTTGTCCTGGGGCACCGACGCCCTGGTCCTGGCAACTAGTGTGGCCTATTCGGGCGCCAGTGGTCTCAGGGCGCCGGAGACCCTGGTCCTGGCAGCCAGTGTGGCGGCAGGCGCCCCTGACGCCCCTGTACAGGTGAGACCTCGCGCGTGCCCCACATGGTGGGATTTCTTGTCCCCTGCTCGTGGACTCCACATGTCAGTCGCTCATTGGTATGGGGCCAAAGCTGTCCCTCTGCCAATAAGCGACAACAACCACTTTAGACTTGATGCCAACTATGCTCTTTCCTTCCAACAATGGCTGCTGGTAAGGAGGAGTGCATACTTTGTGTGCCTGGTGGTATGGTGGCTGGGAGGAGTTTGCAACGAGGTCTGGCTGGATGTTGGGAGCTCAAGTTGTAGCTAGTGCCAAACAACTGTAGCGAGTGTGGGGATGAAAAGAATGATCTAATTTTTGCTTTGAAAACCTTTTGGTTAAGGCTTCATGTGGCTCATGCATGAAAGAGGCCTCATCTTTTGGATGTGTGTTGGGGAATAAATTTTCATGCATTTGCATGGTTTTCTCTAAGGGGTATTGCATGTTGCATGTCCATAAATTGGGATTTTTGAAAATCTTAGCACTATTAGTAACTTTCCAAGTGATGAAATCCACTTAAACCCACAGTTGAGAGTAGAATTACCACTACTCCAAACCTTTTCTTGGGAATTGTTGAAGGAATAATTTTATTATCCTAATTGCTTTGTCTATGTGATTGATCCATGGATTTTGGATCGGCAATAATATTGTTCTTCATGGTAATTTTTCTCAGGGCAAGTGCCCAGTAAGTGGAATTTCCCGGTACTGTCCTATTTAACAGTTTACCTCTTGAGTTAAGTCTACTCCTAGGAAGAAGCTTAAGCAAGTGTAATGCTTCTTGGTTTCCAAGGGGAGGCTCAAACCTGGGACCAAAGAAACTTTGGATGCCAAGCCAACCAACTGAGCCAACCCCGTTGGGTTAAGCAAGTGTAATGAAAAGAGAAAGCCTTCTATCATTTACTTGTGTCAAAGGAATTTCTAATACCTTAGTTGATGAATTTTTTGGGGGATCAAAAAAAATAAGGGTGGAAGAAAATGAGACACCTGAGTTTGTAAATGAGATTGTATTATGTAATTTGAATTGGTAAATAATCCTTGTAAGAAAATTGCATATTACCGGTTAGTGAGTTCATTAAGTTGAATTTATATTGGATATCTATATGACCATGAGTTGACCCTAGTTGTTACTGGAGATTGTGATATGGAAGTGAGAATGGACACTTGGTTCACATTTGTATTGTAAAGAGCCTTATTCCTAAGAGTTGGAACTCTCAGATGGTAGGAATTCGGGAATCTTGGTACCAACCAGATGGGTTGTTTTATGTGACAGTAAAACTGTGAAACTTCTTTTGGATTTCTCGAATATGGAGATAAAAATTCATATGATCCTTCCAGCACGGAAATTATTTTTGATATTCATGTGAATTACTACTTGGATAAGGCCTGGAATTTGAAATGTTTCAAGATGTTGGTATTTTTAATTTCTTAATCCAATGTCTCTTATGCATAGATAGCTCTCAAATAGATGATAGTTACCGTCACTCATGTTGAGAATATCTAGAAGAAAAGTCATGTGCATAATAGAGTGAATTCTATTTGGAAGGCATTTATTATTGATTTTTCATGATTTTGATATTTTCATTTGTCATCTCTCTAGAAAACTTTTCTAAGAAATTGAAAATTTCTCTTAAAAGGAGAGGTGAAGTGATGAGTAAGATTCTACTATAAGGACCTATTAGTTGTACAGGGTTGAGAGAAATTCTCCAGGGATTGTGTGGAACAATTTGGAACTAGAGAAGGATTGAAATTGAAAATCATTATAAGTAGTACTAAGTAAGATCAAAACTTACTAATCCCAGTTGGTAGGGATAGAAGTAATTTTGATAATGGAGTGTCTGTATTGAATCAACCTGATCTTGGTTGGAGTACTAGGATCTTTGGGTTGGAAAACTCGTGAGAGAGAATGTGATCCATTCATAGTTGGATTGCATGGAGATTGCATGGGTTCAGGCACAAAAAACTACTCTCTATATATTCTCTGTCAACAACTTGGGGTTAGGTCACAAGTTGCTCTCTTCTCCTCTAGCATTCACATGGCATGGCTTGGGGGCTAGATCCAGGATTGATCTAGATTTGGTTGGGTGGTTTTGCTCCTATGTGTCTCATGTTGTGTTTTCCTATCCTCATCTTAGGGATTTTCTCAAATGGTCTTTACAAGGACCAATGGAAAAAAGAAATGAATGAAATAAGAGGAGATGATGTGTTTCAAGACAATGACTCGAGCATGTAATTAAGTAAAGTCTACATAGTTCCAAAAAGAATTTTGGAATTGACACAAGAAAAAAAAAAACAACTTGAATATGTTACAATTAGGAAGAGGCACCAAGGGGAAATTGAGATACTTGAAATCAACGTTGTGGAAGAGAATATTGAGCTTAAAGCTAGAACACCAAAATGAATAATTGTCACGAAAAAATATTGATAAATTCAAATTTCTGACATTAAGTATTGAGCCAGAGGAGTGACAAAACAAGAAACCCCTTCAATCAAAAGAGAGGCTAGGATTTGCGAAAATTTGAGATATAGAGAAGATCATTAGCATAGAACTGAAGGCCCATAGAGATGTCACATTGGAAAATAAAAGGATAGAAAGAGAGAGAAGAATGATGTGGTATTGTACTACATAGGCCTTGCCATGTTCAAATTTTTAATTTATGTCATTCCAACATTTTTAGTATTATGGAAATTTAAAGCATTTGTGACATAATATGAGAATAATAAGTAGAACTTTTTGTGAAGACTAAAATGATGCATTTGATTAAATTTTTAAATGTGTGTAAAATTGTTTTGTGCAATGGATTCATATGTTGATTATGAAATATGACCATGATATTCATAAGTTTGTATTTTATAATAAAGAAATTCGATATCAGTTTGTTGTAAGTTTTTAATAGCCATTTAAAACTTACAACAAACTGATAAGATTTGGTCATGATTATCATTTTGCTCTATTAGACAACATAATCAACCAAACAAAGTTGTCGTAGACAAGTTTTCTATATTGTACACAGAAGTTGAGAAAAGAACTAGTCTATGCAAGATTAATTGATACTTTACATGTGATTGTTGAAATTTGATATCACTGAGCATCGAATTTGTAAACCACTTTGTAATGTTACATGAGAGGCTTAAGATATTGTCGATTTGATAGCAATAGGACAAATTTTGTTACTTGGTCAAAGCAATACTTGCCTACATATTAGATGTAATGATGTTATGCAAAAAAAATAAATTGGAGAGGGATGTAATGAAACATCAAGACACTTGGAGATGTGCGTACTTCAAATATACTTTCTTCAAATGCATGTGTGAATCAATCTTAAGAAAATTGTATAACATGGAGGCTATGTGCTTCTGTATGACAATAGACACATGTTTTTTCCAAGGAAATTGCACACAAGATGGATGGGACCTTATAAGGTCATTGAAGTCTTTAACAGAGGATCGTTACAGTTAGCAGATCTCGAAGGACATTTACTTGATACTTGAGTAAATGGATCAAGAGTGAAACGATACTATGACTGATTTTTGAACATAAATAGCAAGATAAGCTTCGTGACTTTTGCGAATAATGCGAAATATGCGACAATCATTGTTCCATATACATTTGCAAGGTTCACCGTTTTACCTGTGCCAAAAAATGCGACACTTTTCTTAGTACTATGCCAAAAAATGCGACACTTCGCGTTGATTGCCCTTGTTATTTCACTATGAATTATTGGCAAAAAACCCGACACTTTTGTTAGTACATTTGTCATTTACTTGCCACGTTTACTTGTTGTTTTTTATTTTTTGAAAATTTCGACATTGTTTGTATTTGTTTCCAACATATAAGAAATATGCAAAAAACCTGACACCTTCGTTTCACGTATGATTCCCATTGTGTTAAGCAAAAATTGCGACACTATTGTGAAATTTGTTATGATAGTATACATACATTTTTGGTAAGCAAAAATTGCGACACATGGTTTCGCGATATTCGGCCAGTTTATTTTACTAGAAAGCTATTTACATTTAATACTTTTAGACCTTATTTTTTGTGGACTGTACCTTCAATATTAGGAAGACACTTTTTATTAAATACTGGTCTAATCTGCCGATATATCAATAATATCTCGAACACTTTTGGTATGCTCATCTTGTGAACAATACACTGATTGATAACCCGCTTGGACCATTGGGCAATCGAGGAATGAGTGGTTATTCAAATTTATCATTTCAAGAAGATTATATGCAGAGGAACAATTAATTCCTCACTACCAAAGGCATGACACTTGAATAAGTCAATGCAGAAAAAGAAGCCCGAGCAAAGGCAATCTTCCACAGAAAGCCAACCACCAGAAAAAGACAACGAAGAATGTGATCAGGCTGTTTGCAAGCCACTGAACAGCTGAGGAATGAGATATGTGGAGGCCTATGATCCCACATTATCCAAATTAAATGTCTTATAGTGTAAATTTTTCAATTTTTGTACATGAAAATATGCTATAGTGCCTAAATCAATGTAAAGGCCTATTTGCGTCTTATAAATTCATTGTAATTAAGAACTTGTGATGTTTTTGGGTGACGTTCTAGAGCGACATATTAGCTAATCCCAACCGACACATTAACACTTGGTGATCGATGATTAGGCTGGTGTTCGTCTCTATAAGGGTGACACTCAGAACCATTGTACTCACGCAGAGATTCAGCTATCAATCGAGAGAAGAGAGCCAGTTTCATAGCTTGTGCATTTTTTTCCTCTGATATCTATTACAGTTACACTTCTAATCAATTGAGTGAACACATTCTGAGTTATTTTGTAACTGATTTTAATAGACATCTATTTGCAGCATTCACTCGTCACTTGTACTGAACTCCAAATTTTCTAACGTGGATTTACAAGCGACATCTGGGAGCATCAATTCTAACTAATGCATGCAGGGAATTAGTCGAAGCCTAAAGCATAACTCTAAATAGAACCTCTTTTAATTATGAATGAGCTATGTGTTCAGATAAAGAACTTGATTGATGTTTAGCTTTTTTTGCTCTTTGTGATAACAACTAATTCTTTGTGCTTGTTAAGAGGAATCAAAAGCCGAACTAATTCTGTTGTGAAGGGTCTTTTTGCTTGTTGTTGTCAGATTAATTCGCTTATTGTTGTCCTAAGAACCTGGAAGATTATGTACCCTTTTATACCTTCAGAACTTGACCAGATCGTTTCATCATTGGTGTTTCTGGATGCCAGTTTACTCAATATCTTTGGATAACCAGATTTGTCATTGCAGTATTCTGCTTTGAATATTACATCCATAATCTATCCATCACCATTGTACACTTATCGATCTGAAAGAGGAGATTTCTCTCTCTCTTGGGGAACGATAAAAACTTTTATACTACTTAATTCACTGATTTTGTGGAAATCTATAATGACTAGGTTCTATCTTTATAGCTGACGCATCTCCCTGTATACTAGTAGGAGAGTTAAGAAGTATTAATGTAAATATAGAAACAAATACTTTCATGATGAATTTCTTTGTCATAAATCCAGCGGATACGCCAAGCATGGTTATACCAAGCTGACGCTATTATAAATTGGTCAACCAAGCAGATATTTTTTCTAGAAATACTGATGGCTAGTCCAATTGGAGGACATCTTATGAGATGGGATGAGGAAGTAGGGGAACCTACAGATCCTCAGGTTAGTTTCATTGAGTGTTATGAGATAGATGAGGAGGGTGAAAGAGAATTAACATCCGAATCAAGGGAAGTCCTAGGAGGAACCAGAGCAAGCCTAATTGAGGGAATGATAGATAAGGACTACAAGATGATATATCAAGTTTTTAGAAATTGCACGTAGAATTTGAGATATTCAATTTTTTTGTGATTTGTCAAAACCCTAATTGATTGGATCTCTAGTTTGTTAGGTTACTGAAACTCATTTGAGTGTGTTTCAATCTTAGGAAGTGGCGAGAATCAGTAGATTGAGGATAGATTATAGGTTGATCAAGATTTCACTATTCTATGTATTGATTTTCTAGTAAGAAGTGCTAGAAGAGATTTGAGAGGTTCCATATCTTTGTGATTTCTTCTTGAGTTCATTTGTTCATTTATTCAAGAGAGTGCTTTGTGCATTGGAATAGGTTGAAAGAAGAAGATCAGGTCATTGCAAAATGGCTACATTGTCAAGTGGTGGATTCATGTTGGAAGGCAATGATAGGCTTACCTCAAGTAGCTATTCATTGTGGAAAGTGAGGATGGAATCACTTCTTGAGATGAATGACGTTTTGGATATTGTTGTAGGTTTGGAGGAGAGACCATCAACTCAACAAGATCAAATGAGGTATGATAAGAGGGCCAAAAGGGCTCTACACATGATTAAGATGAATGTTACCAATGAACTTCTCAAGGAAGTTGGTAAGTGCACATCACCTTTGGAGGCTTGGTAAGCTTTGAAGAAGCTTTATGAATCCAAGTCTACATCAAGAGTGCTTACTCTTAGGAGGCAAATCTTTCAAAGTTTGCAAAAGAAGGAAGAGAGTACTCATGCTTTTGTTTTGAGGGTTAAAGCATTCAATGCTGAGTTAGCATGTATTGATGACAACATTAAGGATGTAGAACTTGTTCAAGTTATACTTAATGGCTTGTTGGATGATCATAAAAATAAGTTTTGCTATTCAAAAGACTTTGCCAAGTATTGTGGATTTGCAAGAGATCTCGGTGAATGAGGAGTTTAGGCTTCAATCAAGAGGAGGTCGATCTACATCAGCATCTCAATATGAAGAGGATGCTATGTTCATCAAAGGCAAGTTCAAGGGAAAAGGCAAAGGCGAGTGGCCTAAAGGGCAAGATCAAGGTGAGACTTCCTCTTTTGGCAAAAATAAAGATAATTCTAAGTTGAAATGCTTTTATTGTGGAATCAAAGGGCATTTTGCTAATGAATGATTGAAGAAGCAAAGAGATGAAGGTAGCAAGCAAATCAACTTTACTACTAATGATGAGAATCTAGGTGGTTGTGATTCTCTTTTGATGCGTTCTTCAAGTCCAATATCAAGTGAAGGTGACAAAGATTCATGGTGGATTGATAGTGGAGCTAGTTCACACGTGACTAGTAACAAGGAGTTCGTTACTTCTTTGGTCATTTATGATGGAGCCAAGAAAGCAATTCACATGGCCAATGGTGGTAAGTGTGTAATCAAAGGTATTGGTTCAATTACTATTTGTCTTTCTACTAATAGGAAAGCAAGACTTGATGGTGTTCTTTACATTCCTTCACTTTCAAAGAATTTGCAAGAGAAAGGATACATGGTAAAGTTTGGTGGTGATGCTTGTTTCATTACAAAGGAAGAAATTTTGGTTGCTAGGGGCAATAGACAAGGTAGACTTTTCAAGCTTGATGCTTTTGTTATGGCTAACAAAAAGGATGGAATGGGAAAGGAAATTGGTCTCAACTTTCCAAAGTTCCCTTTTAGCATCAATAAGATTGGTGGATCTTATGCAAGGTCTAACAAGCTTCCTTATGCTAGATCTAGGTCAAAATCTAATATGCTTCTTGGAGATGTTCATCTTTGTGCTAACTTGGCTTCTTATGAGGATAATGATGGTTCTTCAATGGTTCTTCATGGCAAGTGCAAGCATGCAAAAGGTAAAGAAAGAGCTAACTTCATCAATGGAGGTGAAGGTTTTTCCTTGGAAAAGATTGTTGTTAATGATTTCTTTGAGCATATGGAAAAAGATGTTGCTAGGTGCATTCATGAAGGAGATGGTTCTTCAATTAAAATATCAATGATCGACTTATACAGTGCTTTCTTATTTCGACGGCACCACGTGTGCTTAGTTCTAGAATTATCGGGCCGTCTTTCTTTTATGAGCCCTTTGAGTGCTTTTAAGCAACTTTATCTTTGTACTTGCTTATCAGTTGAATATACACTTTGAGGTGAGCTATTTTGTTGTCTTGTCTTGTTGCACTTGATGTTGTGCTGTGGTGATTGATCCGGTTGGGTGTTTAAACTGTTTTTTCTTAACTTGGTATCAGAGCCCTTGGTAGCTTGAATCACGAGACAAGAGCAAAGAGCTGCGAATTCGCGACGGTTTGTTGGCTAGGAAGCACAAAACCAAGTTTGTGGAGATTCGAGGAATAGCTCAAAACTGTAAGAAGATTTAAAGGCAGGCGATTGTCGGCTGAATCAGAGGGCAAGCAAAAATTGAAGCTGGAAATCCTTCTGAAGGGTTGCTTGGCATTTGTGACTGGTTTGAATCCAATAAAACACCGTTTGAAGAGCGGTTTGGAGCAGAATATTGCTTGCTGTAGGGCGCCCTCAAAGGGATAGGTAGCTGCAGATAAAGCCCAAAAAAAAAAATCTTCTTCTTTGATAGCTAGGGTTTCAAGAAGGGAAAAAGCATTTCTCTCTCAAAATAAATCCGTTTTTGAAGCTGTGAAGAGCCAGGAGTGGGCGCCCTGCTACTCTTGCAGATGTGTGGAGAGGCCGTGAGTGGTCGTGGATCAACCAGCAAGTTGGAGTGAAGCATACAGAACTTGCATAGCTTGTATGTAAGGGCTTGGGGCTGCCATCGTTGGAAAAGAAGGTAGGAGGAGCTCGGGACAGCTCGCGCGCACCCATCAGGAAGAGGCCCATAGCATTCGGAATGGGCCCGCAGATATAAGTCTGGGGATCAATGCGCAGATGCGGTTGTAGCCGTCGGATCTCATAGAGTTTACATCCACGGTAGAGATTGCAAGAGGGAGAGTGACTGGGAGCTGCAGGATTGAGGATCACCCTTAGATGGGCTTTGAAAGGGTCTTGAAGATCCGAAGGGCAGAGGCACCCTTATTTTCATTAAAAATTTTCAAAGTGAAAAAATTGCTGGGTCCCAAGTTTTGTGAAAGGTGAAGTTTCTTCACACTGAAGAAATAGTTCAAAAATCCAATTTGCCCTTATTTTCACCTCCTTTAGCCTATTTTGGCCAAGTGTTTGGAGCACGCCAGAAGTGATTTCACCATTCCATTGGGCAGGTAGCTGGGAGTTGGTGACAAGAAGCATTTCGAAAAGCGACGCAAGTTTGGCTTTCAATTTGGCGAAAGCGCGGCGGGTGGCCTGGTAAGCCAAAAATTGCAGGTCATTATTTTTTATTTCTGACATCACGATTGGCTTCAGCATACACTTTAAAGCCTACAGGTGGAGTTTCAAGTAGTTTGGAAATGGCAAACATCAATGAGGCAATTTTGGGCGATGCAAGCAAACTTGATGGGGCTTCTAACTACAACATCTGGAAATTCAAAATGAAGAGCATTTTGATGGAGAAAGAGTTATGGGAGATTGTGGCAGGTATTGAAGTCCGGCCAAATACCACTCTAGGTGACATGAGGGCCTTTGATAAAAAGGCACAGAGAGCATTGTCCTTGATCAATCTTTCAGTGAAAGACCATGTGATCACTCATATAAGTGAAGCCACGACGGCTAGGGGAGCTTGGGAAGCTCTTAGAATGCAATTTCAAACTTGCAATCCAGCTCGAGCCATGTTCTTGAAGTTGAGATTGAACGCAGTAAGGATGGAAGAAAGTGAATCAGTGGGATCTTTCTTCACCAGGATAAAGAGCTGAGAGATCAACTTGTGGCAATTGGAGAACCAATTAGGGATGTTGAATTGGTACATACCACAATGAGCGGCATCTTGGAAGGGCTACAGATGTTTGTGAGCGGCATTGCTTCGAGGGAGAGGTTGCCTACTTTTGAAGACTTCCACGGAATCATGTTGCAGGAAGAGCAGCGTCGCGAAGTGGTGAAGTCAAGGCAAACCCCACAGGAGGATCAAGCCTTGCTTGCTAAAGGCAAGCAGAAAGGATGGAAAAGGATTTCCAAGAAATCCAAGGACGATGACGACGAGGGAGAGTCGTCATCAAAAGGGAAAAAGAAGAAGAAAGGCAAATGTTACTATTGCCACAAACCCATGCACTTGAATTGGCATCTTTTGCAAGTTGCTTGTGATAGGGGCTTTGCCCTGAAGTTGTGTGCAACAACATGCCAAGCCAAGGGGGTTAGTTCAAAAATCTCGCCTTAGTTGCCCTTGCATGGAAATGAGTCAACTCAATCATATAAGTATGAATGGGGAGAGACTTGACCACACCTTTTGGACATATGTATCAATCTAGCCCAACCACTAGGATAAAATGAGTTGGCACTTCTTGTGGTTCATCAAACATTGATGATGGCCCTATACTATAGACATCCTATGTAAGGAAGGTTATAGAGTGATATGTTGTTAGACCTATTCAAGATGTGTCTCATATACATGATAACATGAATCAGTGGTTACTACAAAGTGCATTTGGAGTAAAATGCAACAATCAAAAAGCATATTTTTTTTTTCTAGCTCAAATAATTTTGGTCTAGTTCAACACTCTAAATATTACTCCTAGCTTCACTTGATCTTCAACTTAACTCAACATATGGATTTGCAAGCTATTTTGGCACATGAATTTGAATTGTACAAGGATACATACACATGCTGATGTGTTCAATGTTTCTTTTGGTCATAAATTAGCCATAGATTTGGAGTTCCTTAAAAAAATAAAACATAAATAAGATCTTGCTCAAAGTGAGCAAAATATGTCAGCCTCTTTAACATAAATAGAGGGGAGATGATAAAATCACCAAATTCAAGTTCCCTATTATTTGTGAGAGATTTTAACAAGTTCAGTCATATTTTGGTAAATTGTCAATTGAGGCCAAAACTCATTTTAGACTTAGAGATAAACTTTTAGAAGTTATATTAGTTTAAAATACATTCAATAAACACTTTTTGAAAGTGTGGGAAAGTTGGTAGTTGAGTTTGAGAGAAATTCAAATTTGAACTTTGGGTACATTGAATCGAGTCCCAAAATAGTAGGGTTTTTCATATTGGAGGGAAAGCCAAGTGCAAAGTAGGGTTTGGACCTGCTATATATTGTTGTAACTCATGGAGAAAGGGACCTTCTCTCTGCTCTCTCTCATTTCATCATTATACATGGTTCTCTTTGGGTTCTACTACTCATTGGTGCACTCTCATGATATTATCTTGCATTCTATGTGTAGAATGATCATTTATTGCTATTTTCGGTTCCACAAGTGTGAAATACAGTAGGGTACTGTAATTGTACGAACAACAACTATATTTTATATTTTGGTTCATGTTTGTCTTAGAGTTTTCATCTCATTTTGTATGTAGATGCTGATTTTTCTACATTGGTAGGATTGTTGGTTTGCTCTCTTTGTAACCAAAGATCAGGGACATGGATTTGGATCTTAAATTATCTGAAATCCTTCACATGACATCAGAGCTATTGTGTTTCAGGTTATAAAAGGATAAACCACATTTATCAAGGATTTGGAGGAGTTACCAATGCTAGAGCATGCTAGATTGATTTCTACTCAAAAATCTCCATTTTTGCATATGTGGAATTGATCTTTTGTAGGTCAAAACTCAATATAGGTTTATATACTTGATCAATTCCGATTTCGCACTTGTTTTATTAGAATTAGCCGATTTTTGGTGCATTAACGTGGTCTCATTGGATATGATAATGATTCTTTCTCACTATCATTCACAATGACATCATTCAAAGAACATCCTACTTTAAACTCTTCACATACTTCTCTTCTTCTTGACGTGTGACTATCTCCCTCACCAAGTCTCTTCATAGAACCATTTGATCTACTCTCTTTATGAAGACATGTGACACCACTTGCTGGAAAAATGACTTTCTTGGAATCATAAAAAAAGATTGTAGAAGAAGTTAAGAAAAAATAGCTTAAATACCCGACCGGATCAATCACCATAGCACAACATCAAGTGCAACAAGACAAGACAACAGAATAGCTCACCTCAAACTGTATATTCAATTGATAAGCAAGTACAAAGATAAAGTTGCTTATAAGCACTCAAAGGGCTCGTAAAAGAAAGACGGCCAGATAATTCTAGAACTAAGTACACGTGGTGCCGTCGAAATAAGAAAGCACTGTATAAGTCGATCATTGCTATTTTAACTCTCTCCCTCAATGATCAACATCTCTCTTTATTTTAGAGTTTACTCTATTCATGGAACATACCTCCATGATAGTATTACAAGTAAAGGCTTTTTACATAACCAGATCTAAGCCAAGTTTGGCTCTAAAAGTCTCAAACTTTTCTTTACTTAAAGCTTTCGTAAATATATCAACAACTTGTAACAACGTAGAACAGTGTACAATACTTATACCTTCAGATTGTAGCTTCTCATGCACAAAGTGATATTTTACCTCAATATGTTTTGTCCTTGCGTGAAAGACATGATTCTTAGCCAATCGTATTCCACTTTGACTGTCACAGAAAATAATAGTAGGATTTACCTGCTTCATGCCAATCTCACATAACAACTTACATAGCCAAACAGCTTCCTGAGTAGCAGAACTTAATGCTTTATATTTGGCTTCTATAGAAGAAAGAGAAATTGTATCTTGCTTCTTGCTAGACCATGAAAAACAACCGCTACCAAAATTGAAGGCATAACCTGTTGTTGACTTTCTATCATCTATACTTCCTGCCCAATCAGTGTCAACATAACCCTGCAACTTAGGTAAAACACTTAGTCTTTTGTAGATTAGGCCAAGGTTAGGTGTACCTTTCACATACCTCAAAATCCTTTTTGTAGCTTTCCATTGGTCCATAGTGGGTGATGACATGAATTGGCTAATCAAACTTATAGCATAGCAGATATCAGGACGTGTAGTCGTAAGATATATCAAACTCCCAACTAGATGACAAAATAGAGTAGCATTGACATGTGCACTATCATCAATACGAGATAATTTCTTACCAGCTTCGCAAGGAGTGATGGAAGGTTTGCACTCTGTCATGTGAAATCTCTCCAATATCTCAGCCACATACTTGTTTTGACATAACCTGATATCACTGCCAGTTTGCCATACTTTGACACCCAAGCAGTAGTGCATAAGATCTAAATCTGTCATCTCAAACTGCTTGCATAAGTTGGCTTTGATAGAACGAGTGAGGTTATCATCATTGCCCGTGATAATGATATCATCAACGTAAAGTACAATCAAGGCAATGCTATCATCGTTTATAAAAACATAAAGATTTGGATCTGAATTTGTTCTTACAAACCCATGAGAAAGAAAGTAATTGTCAATGCATCCATACCATGCGCGTGGCGCTTGCTTAAGGCCATAAAGTGCTTTGTGTAGTTTACATACCTTTTTTTCTTGCCCTTTTGCCATGAAGCCCTGCGGTTGGACCATGTAAACTTCTTCCTCTAAGTCAACATTAACAAATGCGAACTTCACATCCATTTGATGGATCTTCCATCCAAAATGAGATGCTAGGGCAATGATAAGGCGTAGCGTAGTGTTGATTTAGCTTTGCGTCCTTCATGATCTTCTCATACCATTTTGGTATCTTAGATTCAGGTGACACACTACGTGGAGAATATGTATCCCAAGGAGTGTCTAAGTAATGTCTCTTACTTCCAACCGGTTTCTCCTTTATTGCTCCTATTGGCAAGTACCTCCTCCTAGGCTCTTGAATAGGTGGTGTCCTTTCATACTCGCCCTCTCGACTCTCATCTTCACGTGCATCATCTTGTGGAGCATCTTCTTCATCTTCTTCTTCCAAAATTGTGGGAAGTCTTTTGATGCTTTCACCACTTGCATGGTCTTCATCTTCATACCTATGCGTCTCATCAAAGATCACATCTTTTCTAATGTGAATCTTGTTTATTACAGGATCAAAACACATGTATGCCTTCGTCCTCTCGTCATAACCAACGAAAATACACTTGATTGCTTTGGCATCAAGTTTCTTTCGCTCTTCCTTTGGCACATGTACATAGGCCTTAATCCAATGACATGAAACTTGTCAATTTTTGGCTTTATTCCTGTAAATGCTTCTTCAGGAGTCGCATTTGGAACCGCAACTGTAGGGCTCCTGTTTTGCAAGAACGTTGCCGCACTGCACGCTTCCGACCCATTTGCTTCATCACGGAACGTGCACTCTCCATAATAGTCATGTTTTTCCTTTCAGCTACACCATTACTATGCGGCGTGTGTGATTGTGTGAATTGTCTTTTGATGTCGTGTTCTTTGCAAAAGTCCTCAAAATCATCAGATTTGTATTTGCCCCCTCTATCTGAACTTAGCACTTTGATGCATGCATCCAGTTGGTTCTCTACCAAATTTTTGAACTCCTTGAAGTGAGTAAAAGCGTCGGATTTCTTCTTCAAGAAATAAATCCATGTCCTCCTAGAGTAATCATCTATGAAAGTCATAAAATAATATGCTTTCCCCAACGACATGGTCTTCATTGGGCTGCACAGGTCGCTGTGAATAAGTTCCAGCGGTTTCTTAGCTCTTGCAGCTCCACCTTTCTTGAATGTCTCCATGTGATGCTTTCCCATGACGCATCCTTCACATATTGCATGATGATCATCCTGCAATGCCGGTAACCCTATTACCATCTTTAGCTTTGCCATCAATCTCAAGCTCCCATAGTTCAAATGACCAAGTCTTCTGTGCCACAACTCAGATTGAGATGCTGTTGAGATAGCCAAACCATATTCTTCTGGTTTTGCAACATCCAATTTATAAAGGCCACAATTACTATCTCTATAACCTTTTGCCACCACTTTATGATTGTGGTTCATATCCCTCATATGGCATCCATTCTTGACAAATTCAACCTTAAGATGTTGATTAGCCATTAATCCAACAGAAAGCAAACTCTTTTTGAGTCCAGGAACATAAAGCACATTAGAGATGTTCTTGATTTTACCATCTGGCATTCCTCCCCATTGGCTTGAGTGACCTTATCCCCATCATGGATTGGTGAGAATTTCTCAAACCAATCACGTTTGCCGGTCATATGCCTTGTGGCGCCTAAATCTATGAACCATCTGGCACCATCATCAACCTAGGATGCCAATGCCGATGAGAAGACACTTGTCTCGTCATCTTCTCCATCATCTTCGGCAATGTTGCCTTGTTGAGTCACTTTTCCCGCCTTTATGTCCGCTTTCTTCTTGTAACACTCGCGTGCCCAATCTAGTACACTCAAATTGTTTACATGCATTGAAAGGGAGATGGTTTATGTGCATACATTGTAATTAACTAGCATTGTACTCAAATCGTTCAAAGACATATTGTCTTTAGTATAAGCATCTTTATGCATGTGCACATAAGAAAGTTCATGATAAAGCCACAATCCCCTCTCAAGTTCAGCAAAGTATTTGTGGGGCCCTTTGCTTTGCTTTCTTGAGTTGAATTACTAAATGCAAAGGCAAATAATGCAAAGATTTGCATGTATGGAAAATGTCATGCCTTCCTTGATTGGCACTTCATATGAGCCCATGAGCGCCTATACTTGATCCTAGGCATGAATCTACTAAAAAAATAATGGGACTTCCTTCTTAAAACTTTATGCCCATAAGGGCCATGCCCTAAGGCAGGAGCTCAAGAGTGAGGCCCAAAGGGGCACTGCACCTCGGAAGTTTAGTTGACATATTAAACGCTTTTTCACCATAGTTTAGCTGATGTAAACCCTTTTTCACCATTGTCATGCAAGAGTAAGTTGCCCGAGCTTTTATGGGTACAATACCTTGCTAACAAACTCTAGAGATGTTTAAGATCTCTATATAATTTTCCTTGGCCTTTCACACAAGGGTTTTAAAAGTCCCTAGAAAAGCCATTTCCCAATATGGAAAAGCCCAGGGGTTCAAGGTATCTATGTAGAAGATGCCTTAAACCTTTTCCCAAAAAATGTACACTCAACATGAGAGACAGCCACTACATCTTATATAAAAGTGGGCGCATGCTTCTAAAGTAGATGTCATTCTTCATGAATCTTAATTTTGATCATCACTGATCGTAGTACTTGCTAATAGCTATTTCTGTCTGTCAATCTCTGTAATGCCTGGCACGATCGTGGAAGCTGGGTCCCTCTTTTACTTCATCTCCGTCTTCTGTCAATTCTTTGCATTAACTATGATCCAAAATCTTTCAGTCTTACTCTCACCTACTTGTTGCAGCTTGTAGCCTTGTTGCCTACACTAACTTCGTATTTCTGACACAGTACTAATGCAGCTTTTCATGAGTGCATCTACCGCAGATCATTGTCGAAGCTCTTAAGGAGGATTTGGCAGATTGCAGAATCTGGATGGATAAACCACAACATTGTGGAGGTTCGTCGATGGTGACTCGTGAACAATTGTTAGCCATTAATGAGACTATGCTTGACATTGATATAAATTTTCAGTGATACAGTGCTGTTGATGATGAGCAAGATTATGAGTGCAAATGGGATGTTTTAATGTAGAATAAGGCTACATAATTGTTTGATCTGAGGAGTAATTGTGGTTAAGGTTGTATGATCACTACATAATTGTTCGATCCGAAGAGTTATTGGTAGGTAATTGTGGTTGTACGATCACGACCTTTCAACAGTTACGAGTCACGACAACAACCTCAGCTCCTCATAAATTCTAAATGTTGACTTTCACTTTCACACTGGTACTACGAGTGCTCGGGAACCTATTGCCACTTACCCTAACAAAATCTGGTATAAACTTGGAGTTATGGGAATCATATTTTTTTTACATTCAAAATCCTTAACTTCTAAAAAGATGACCTCACTTTTATTGCACAAATTTTTTTTAAAGTCTAAGATCCTACAACTTTCCTTTTGAAAACTTAAATTTAGTACATACATTTTTTTTTCTTCCTTTATAAATCTCGTTATTGAATCCTTTAAGTTTCCATTTACACACTCACTCATATTTTCTCTAGGTTTAACATGTAAAAACTTAATGAAGGAGCTAAAATCCGATACATTTTTAAAACTGTCGATTTTTAAGAAATTTACATCCTTCTAAAATATTCAGATGAATTTTTTTTATGAATTATGCCGGTTCCATTCCTTAACCATGCCGGTTTTCCGAGCACTGGGTACTACCGCAACCCCGAAACTTGCAAGCGCCAGACGCGCCAGTGCTCGAGTCTTGAGTCTCGACTCTCGACTCTAAAATCGCCAACAACTAGCAGCTTACTTGATTAAACTTCAGTGTTACTTTCTACAACTCTCTCTCTCTCTCTCTCTCTCTCTCTCTCTCATATTTCGAGGTAAGGTAGGCTTCTGTGCTCTAAGCTGTCTTCAATTCACAGCAAGTGCATTCTTCTGCTGATTGTTGGAGGTTGACGAGTAACCGGTACTGGAAAAGCCACCGAAGCGATAAATTAATGTCATAATCAACTAGTAATGTATATTTTCTTCTCTTATTTTTGCATATGGTTCTGAAAGATTCACCAGACATTGCAGGACGAGCTGAAAAAAGGTGGTGATCGATATCCCTGGACAATGTGGAACAAACATGAGACCTGTAACTTCATGTGTAATGAGCTCAATAACATTCATGATGGTCTTTTGTAACTATGCTGTTGCTAACAAATAAGAGCCAGATCGGTTCCTACAGATTGGGTGCAGGCTCTCAAAACAATGGAAGACACAATGGAAGACCGAACCTCAAACTCAGCAAAAAGCAAAGGCACCTTGATCTCTCTAATGTTGCAAGAGCTCCGCCTTGATGCAAGCGAACGAGAATACAATAGTAAAATCGCACCTGGGTCACAGCTTCAAATTGACAGCACTACTGCACGTCTTTCCTTCCGTAGTCTTACTCAAAGAGGAAGACCAGCAAAATCCGCTAATAACAGACAATCAAATCTTTCCACAAGATCCAGTTCAGATTATTTACAAAGGCCAACTCAAACGGCAGGATGCACCAGATCCTCAAGAACTTTTGGAGATGAAGCAAAAATTTTCATCGCACCCACTTCAAATCACCGAAGGCTTAACATGGATAAGCATAAAGAGTCACTCATGCGACGACTAAGCTCAAGTGAAAAAATCTCAGTTGAAGAGGTTAATATAGCCGACATAGTGTCATCTGTGGGTGGGAATTGGTACGTCAGAAAGCAATCCAACCATCAGAAACGTTGTTATTATCAGTCTGTAGTACCAGCTGAAAGTATCAAATCAAAAACTGAACTGCCAACTGCAGTACTGAGGAAGGAGTGCTACAAGAGAAATCGTCCGGCTGCAAGAGCTTCAATGCCAGGAAAATTGTTGCCACCGGTTACACTGAAGGTGGTTGACATTGGATGCTTCAACAAAAGAGGCAAATAATGCTCATGGTGCGCGTGTTGTTGAAATTATGTCACCTGAAGTTTCTAAGTGAAGTGCAGATACCGATAGAAGCCCACAGCTATAAAATGTGTACTCTACACAAATCTGCAAAGTCATTAAAGTATACCTACACAGGGATTACTATCAAGATAACTAAATCGTGATTAACCAAGCAGAAGTACACAGAAGAGGCTCTATAGCTGCATAAGGAGGACACGAACGTACTAGAGTGAAACGCTACCTATACGAGTAACAGAAGAAGAGAGTAGGGAGTAGGCGTTAGCAGCAAAATCTAGCTACTTTTATGTTGGGAATTAACTCTTTACGTCAATGCAATAGCTGCTTGTTGTCATCATGGTGTCTCTTGTTACTGTATTGAACAATCTGCTCACCGAGTCGCTAATTTGATGTTTATGGTAGCTTTATTCTATTGATCATATTGCAAGTTCTTGACACTTGTGTACATGGTTTAAATGTTCGATAGTGAGACAGCTTTTGGGTTAGAACCCTCTTCAAACATATATATGAGGCGCAATCATATCAACATCTTCAAAGCTTTGCTAGATTATTTGGCTTTGGTGGGAGCACCTATCTGAGAAGATTACCATGCATGTCTTAACATTGATTGACAATCTTCTAGACTCCTATATTTTAAAGACCTCAGCTTCTAATCAAGAGTACTATTACAAGAAGAATTCAAAAAGAATGAGAGCAAGCCCTCATGCAGCTACTTTTATGTTGGGAATTAACTCTTTACGTCAATGCAATAGCTGCTTGTTCTGATCATGGTGTCTCTTGTTACTGTATTGAACAATCTGCTCACCGAGTCGCTAATTTGATGTTTATGGTAGCTTCATTCTATTGATCATATTGCAAGTTCTTATGTGTACATGGTTTAAAGGTTCAAAAGTGAGACAGTTTTTGGGTTAGAACCCTCTTCAAACTTTCAGCAGTTGCGTTTGTTCCTTCGAAGCCTAGAGGATTGACTGATCACATTGCTGATTAAGAGGTTCCAAGTCACCTCAAAACTTTTCTTTTCCAAGGAAATTCTATAAGCTAAAATTTAGAAAAGGTGAATATATGAGGCGCAATCATATCAACATCTTCAAAGCTTTGTTAGATTAATTTGCTTTGGTGGGAGCACCTATCTGAGAAGATTACCATGCATGTCTTAACCCTGATTGACTATCTTCTAGACTCCTATATTTTAACTAGAGCTCCATAGTCTCGGCTTCTAATCAAGAGTGCTATTGCAAGAAGAATTCAAAAAGAATGAGAGCAAGCTCTCATGCGAGAACGGTGCATTTGCTCTCTACATTGGCACAAACTTAGTGTATCTCCAAGAAAAGATTGAAGGAAATTTGAGCAAATAAGTGACTTGCAAAGATGACTAAGAGCTATTCAAAGGAGCCATTCTAGAACTATCTCCTCTTAAATGGTTTAATAGTCTAGAGGTCAATTGGTTCCATAGACTTTAACTTGGTGGGCAATCTAATTTTGAAATAAAGCCTTTCAAATTGAACTTGAATTTTTTAAATTTTGATTCATTCATGAACAAGGACTCGAGCTTTTGGAATGGACATTGAATATTGTGCTCTTGATTTAATGATAAATAGCACCTTCAAATTATTGGATCTATTTATCTTCCATGAGATCACCTCCTTGGCAGGGATTAATTGCCCTCAACACCTCTTTGTAGCATGAGGACTTTCTTTGGTTGATTGTCCTCTTTGTACGATTGTAATTTGTTACATTTGCTTTTGTAATTAACAATTAGCATCTTTCAGTGGTATTAGAGCTTGTTTCCAAGCAATAAGTGGGCAGGGTCTAGTGTCTTTGAGATATGAATTGGAGAATGAAATAGATATCTTATATTATTCACTTTTTCACTTTCTATACCTATTGGTAAATTTGAAGGGTACAAGAGCACTCATTATGTCTTAGTAGAGGTGTTTTGTTAGCATAATTAAGAGAACACTAGAGAAGCTACTATAACACAAAAACCAACTAACTAAACTACTCTATGACATTTTAAAGAGATTTTGTGTGGCTTGTTAGGCCACTTTTTGCAATCTTACTTTTTTCTATTTCAAGATTGCTCTTTTGCCATTCTGCAAGTGAATAAAATTAATCTACCCACTAGTTAGTTGAGGTGAGAATCTAGCACTAGATCAAATGAGAAGTAAAAGAGTCAAGAGAAGAGAGAGAGACAAGCTAGAAGCACGATGTGAGCAAAGGCTCACTATCTCCAATCCCAAAGCAATAAGCACTAGAAAATTGTGTCAGAATGATGCTAAGACTATGTCTCGAATCTTGATTTTCTTGAGTCAACATCTCCTCTCTCACAAACTTAGATTCGAGAGGAGATGTTGACTCAAGAAAATCAAAATCAGACTAAGCTTTCATATTGTCCTTTGGACTAGTGTCTTGGAATTCTAGAAAGCAAAAAGCCATCATTTTCTCCTTCACTGAAGCTGAGTATGTTGGTGCCACATTAGCCACAAGGGAGACAATGTAATTAAAATTGCTTTTTGAGTTAAATCTTGTTCAAGATTTACCTACTATTTGTTAGAAAATGATAAATGTGCAGTTTTATTCAACACATCTACCTATTCTAAGTTGCTTGAAACATTATTATGAAAGTTGTAAAATTGAAAGTGACCTCAGACTTCAATGATTGAGCATACATTTGCTCAAGTCACAAATCGTAACGAGCAAAAATATAGAATATAGTAGTTGAAATGGGAAATGCGCTGTGCTTATTCAAAAAATAAGATTTGAAAAAGTATGTACAAATAGTCTAGAAATCATGATCTTAATTCTCACAAAATAATCTGTTATAACAAAAGCTTAAATCACTGATGAATTACTCCTATTTATAGTTATGCATTAATGCTCTAACAATTTGTGCTAGAACTGGCTCTGTTATCCAGAAAATGCCACATTTCGTTGTTGTTACAATGTCCCACAATTGCATCTTGACCTTGGGTCTAATTCTATTTCGACCCTGAAATTTTAATTAGGTTCGATTTGGGACCATGGGGTTCTAATTTTACTTCAACCCTAGAATTTAGATTTGATTCGATTCAACCCTAAGGTGTAATTTTATCTCGACCTTAAAATTTTGATTTGATTCTATTTGATCTGACATGGAGTTTCAATCCAATTCAATCTGACCTTGTCAAATTTCTACAGACTAACTTACCTACAAATAGGTACACTTATTTATAGTAAATTAATTTTACTTTTGATTCTATCATGTGAAGATTTTGTTGGAGTTTAATCTTACTCCTCCTCATCCTTTTCACCCCCTTCATCTCTTAAGGACACTCTCTCAAGCATCTGCAGAAATGTCTACCCTTTTGACAGTTTGCAGAAATACATGAAAAACCATAGACCAAAGTAAACCACAAGGAACTGTAAGAGTCTTGCCTACGGTCACTTATGAAAGAGGCCGAAGTAAACCGCAAGGAACTGTAAGTGTCTTGCCTACGGTCACTTACGAAAGAGATCGAAGTAAACCGCAAAGTTTTGCTTACGGTCACATGCAAAGGCTCATTGCTAGGAACCGTAAGTGTCTAGCTTCCAATTATTTACAAAAGAAACCAAAGTAAAGGGCTGAGTCTCGCCTATGAATACATATGAAATGAACGAACCACAAGACACTGCAAAGCCTTGCATATGGTCAATGAAGCAAAGACTACCGCTCACCACGGGCACTGCAAGACACTGTAAGTTATTACTTACGATCATCTACGAAGTGAACGAACGATAGCTGACCGAAGGAAACCGCCAAGAAGTCAACGATTGCGGTTGACATACAATTTTATCTGCATGCTCCTGCGGTCAAGCTATAGTTGCAACGGCGCCACATTCTCATGCTCATGATGCGTACGAAGGAGATCCTTTTGTTGTGCCTCTTCACATCTTAACGATGCACCAATAACCGATCTATGGATCAAGTACAAGGGCTGTTAATGATCTTTTAAACTTTAATTAGATCGTAAAATCCACATGAACTTCAACTGAAGTGGGCCCTGAAGAATTGAAGTGTATTTTGGCCTTCAACTTCAATAAAAATTTTCATAGTGAAAGTGGAGTTGGGTCCCTTCAAAAGTGAAGAGTGAAGTTTCTTCAAGATGAAGAAAAGTTTTTTCAAAATGAAGAAAGAGTTCAAAAACTAGAAAAATCCCTATTTTTGGGTCCTTTGTTCGTTTTGACCCAAATGAAAGGCTATAACCTCCAAACGAAGGGCACCCGAACTGTATTTGCAAGTACGGTACAACAAGAAAGAGTGATTGCAGCGAAGAAAGTGTTCGGAGTGCGCCAAAAGTGATTTCACCATTCCAATGGGCACGTAGTTAGGAGTTGACGACTGAGTGCATTCCGGAAGGCGACACCGATTTGGCTTTCAAATAGGTGGAAAAGCGGCAAGTGGCCTATAAGGGAAAAAGTGCAGGTCATTATTTTCAACTTCTGACATCACAATTGGCCTCGACATACTGCTTTTAGCCTACAACAGAAGTTTCAAGCAGTTTTGCGATGGAAAACATGGGAGAATCCATTTTGAGTGAAAGTAGCAAATCGGACGGGATTTCCAACTATGTAGTGCAGAAATTCAAAATGAAAAACATACTAATGGAGAAAGACGTGTGGGAAGTCATCACAGGTGATGAGAGAAGGCCGCCAAATGAAGCGGATATCAAAGTGTTCGACAAAAAGATGAGGAAAGCTTTGACCTTCATTAACTTGTCAGTGAAGGATCACATTATTACCCACATTTGTGATGCTGTTACACCCAGACAGGCATGAAATGTGCTAAAGGAGCAGTTTGAGACATCAAATCCATCAAGAATCATGTTTCTGAAGTCAAAGTTGAATAGTGCCCGCATGGAGCAAGGAGAGCACATTCAGACGTACATGACCAGAATCAAGACAATGAGGGATGAACTGCATTCCATTGGTGAGCACATACGTGATGTAGAGCTGGTGCACAATGCATTGTGCAGCATTGCAGAACCCTATCAGACGTTTGTGAGTGGAATAGCATCAAGAGAAAGATTGCCAACCTTTGACGAGCTCATAGGAATCTTGATGCAGGAAGAGCAACGGTGAGAAATGGTGAAAGCTAGACATCAAAATACTGACGATCAGGCACTTGTGACACGCCAAAAACAAGGCAAGGGCAAGGGCAAGAAGAAGTTAAGCAACAATTTTCCAAGACTCAGGAGGATGAGGGATCTTCCAGTAAGACCAAGAAGAAAGGCAAGTGCTGCCATTGTGGTAAAAAGGGCCATTGGAAGAGTGAATGTGGCAATTCCTGGCGGACCAAGACAAGGGGAAACCAAAACAAGCAGGTAACCTTGTCGATGAGGGTGAGATTGAAGACTCTAGCATCTTCATATCTACATTGTCATCTAATCAAGATGATCAAGCGTGGTATATTGACTCGGGAGCCACAAGACACATGATAGGTAATAAGAATTGGTTCAGTAGCTTGAAAGTGTTGGATAATGGAACATTTGTTTCACAAGCAAATGGTGAGGTGTGCAAGATCAAGGGAATAGGCACCGTTTCAATCCAACTACGTACCATGTTTGAGAAAAAATCTACTTTCTATTGGAGTCATTATTGATCAAAAGTTGAAGGTATAATTCGCCCATGATCGTTACTTTGTGAATGATGTAAACCAAAAGTTCAAAGTTATTGTGGATGGAGTAAGGGATCCCAATACAAAGTTGTACAGATTGAATGCAACAATCAAGGGGCAACATGGACTCATATGAGGCTTGGTCACTTGAACTTGGGAAGCCTCAGTTTGATGAGGAAATTGGAGATGGTAACATGATTGCCTACCATAGAAGACCACTTGAAATTGATATGCGAATCATGTGTATATGGGAAGCAGCATCGAGAGAAGTTCAATAAAGGTGGTGTTGCAAGAGCAAAAAACATCCTAGATTTAGTCCACACAGATTTATGTGGGCCTATGAGGAGCATGTCCTTAGATAAAGCCTTCTATTTCATGACCTTTATTGATGATATGTCACGTAAGACGTGGATCTACTTCTTGAAGAAGAAATCAGATGCATTTGACAACTTCAAGAGCTTCAAAGCATTGGTCAAAAATCAGACATGTAGGAAGATCAAAGTCCTAAGATCAGATAGTGGAAGTGAGTACAAGTCTAATGACTTCAATGATCTTTGTGATCAATGTGGGATTAAAAGATAATTTATGCAAGCTCATACTCCTGCTCTCAATGGTGTAGTTGAGCGCAAGAATCGTACAATTGTGGAAAGTGCCAGATCTATGCTAGCTGAGATGAAACTACCAAAAGATTTTTGGTCAGAAGCATGCAGTACAGCAGTCTATCTTCAAAATAGAAGTCCTACCATTGCCATACCAAAGATAACACCTTCACGAAGAAGAAGCCAAAGGTGAACCATTTGCGAATCTTTGGATGTAAGGCCTTTGTACACATTCCTAAGGAAGAGAGACGTAAACTTGATGTAAAAGCTATCAAGTTTATATTCCTAGGATATGATGATCGTGTGAAAGGCTATAGATGTTTTGATCCAGTGGAAACAAAATCCATATAAGCCGTGATGTTATCTTTGATGAATCCAAGATGTATGAAGACGAGGATGCTGAGAAGATAGATACATCTAGTGGGAAAGATGATATAGTGAGGATACCACCTGATGATGATCCATTCATTGACCTTCCAAGTGATGAAAATGAGGATACATCTCAAGATACTACTACTCAACCTCAAGAGACAGGTTGGAGAGGTAGAGATAAACCTTTTGGTGCAAGAAGGATTGAGTTGCAAGTCATGGAGGCCAAGGAGCAGCCAATAATATATTGTGACAACCAATCAAGCCAAGCATTAGCAACCAATCCCACATTCCATGCAAGGAGCAAGCACATAGAGATTGCTCACCATTTTGTGAGGGAAAAGGTTCAAGCAAAGGAGATCAAGCTACATCATGTGTCTTCTTCAGATTGCCTTGCTGATCTATTCACCAAACCCTTGCCAAAGGCTTCATTTATCAAGTTAAGATCAGCTTTAGGAAATACCAAGGCAGAAATGAGCTTCGCCCAGATCGGTCATGTCAAATTCGGAAGATAGCATTATCTTGGCCTCTTTTTTCAGATTGGTACTGTTGCTGAAAAGCAATGTATCATCCATGTATAAAGTGATAATGATAAAAGACTGTTGCACTGATTTGAAGTAAACATTTGAATCTAAAGAGCTAGGTGTGTAGCCATGATCAATAAGGAAAATATTGATCCTTTGAAACCATACTCGAGCATATTGCTTCAAGCCATAAAGTGCCTTATGGAGTTTACACACATGATTGTGTTTACCCTCGATAATATAACCTTCGGGTTGCACCATGTAAATGTCTTCTTCGATAACTCTATTGAGATATGCTATCTGTACATCCATTTGATGTATTTCCAAATCTGTTGTAGCGGCAAATGATATCAAAAGTTGAATAGAAGAATGCTTGACTACTAGATTGAAGTTCTCAGTGTAATCGATGTTGTATACCTGAGAAAATCCTCTGGTGACAAGTTGTGCCTTTCTCCTGTTGATGCTTCCATCTGCATTGTACTTGACTTTGAAAATTCATTTGCAATCAACTACATTTCTGCCAGCAGGTAATTCGACAATTGTCTATGTTTGGTTCTTGATAAGAGATGAATACACGTTATCCATAGCTTCTTTCCAAAGATCTGAATCAGGTTGACTGAGTGCCTCTTGGACAGACGTAGGTTCTTGAACAAGGTAGGCTTTCGATATATCGGTGAGGTGGTCTGCTAGTTCTTTGGGTAATAGAGGAAGTTGATCATTTCCATCATACTGTAGTTGTTGAACTACAACATCGTCATCTCTGATTCGTCATTGATTTGTTGTTTGTCAAAAGTAGAAGAGCTTGGACCTTCAATGGGAATAGTTGATTGAGAAACTGGGAAGTTCAATATGTTAGGAGAATCTAACAGGTCGGCTACATGGGGACTGCCTTTTCCTTTGAGGTCTTGAAACTGATCTTCGATGAAGATGACATCCCAGCTAGTGAATATCTTCGACTCGATGGGATCGAACAACTTGTAGGCTTGATCTGAAGTAGTGTAGCTGATAAAAATACATTTGATACTCTGGAAGTCGAGCTTCTTCCTGAGATCATGAGATATCTAGGCAAAAGCAGTACATCCAAAAACTCGTAGGTTTGATAAAGAAGGTTTGGTACCTGTTCAAACTTCGAATGGTGTTTTGTCTAAGAGACCTTTAGTAGGACATCTGTTCTTAATATAGGTTGTTGTTGAAACAGCTTCAGTGTGATAACATGCACTTTTCCAATTCAACTAAGGTTCTGTTCTTTCTCTCAGCAAGACCATTTGATTGAGACGAATAGGAGTAATGTATTGTTGCTCAATGCCATTGTTAAGGCAATGCTCCTTGAATTCAGTGGAGATGTATTCTCCCCTGTTATCTGACCTCAGTGCTTTGATTTGTTTGCCAGTTTGATTCTCAGCATGCTCTTTGAATTGTCTGAATTTGATAAAAGCCTCTGTTTAATGAAATAAACAGCTGTTCTTCTGGAGAATTTGTCAATAAAAGTAATGAAATACTTTGCATCTAGCAATGAAGGAGTTTGCATTTGTCCACATATATCTGTATGAACAACATCTAACAGACCTTTTGCTGCATGCCTATGTTTGATCTAAAAGGAATCCTAGCCTGCTTTCCAAAGATGCAGCTATGAAAGATAGGGAGATCGACCTTACCAGTAGGATAGTCGAGATCAAAAACCATGGATTGTCTGGACATGTTCGAAAAGACCTTTGATAGTAGTTTGAATTCATCATGCTAGAATCGCAATCTTATAGTACCTTCACCTTCAATAGTGTGAGTACTATTGTCACCAAGATGAACAAATTTCTTCGTGTTGTAAGGCATGTAGGAGTTGAAAATCTCACATTGATTGGTCATGTGTTGAGTTGCTCCAGGATCAAGAAACCATGAATCATCCAAAATTGCATTTTGATCTTTGACCATAAATGCACCTTCGTCCACTTTGACCTGGGGAGATGATGAAACTGTGTTTGCTTGTTGATCAGGTTGCTTGGTTGCATTCTTCGCTTGGAGAATTCAGCAATCCTTGATCTCATGGTTATTAGGCTTGCAATACCTGCAAAACATCTTCTTCTTCGACTGTGGATTTGATGATTGTACTTGACTTTGAGTCAACTTTTAATTCGCTGTAGCCTTCTTGGAGCTTTTTTGCTTCTGTCGCTTAGAGCCTTTGTTGACATATAGAGCCTGAGAGGAGGAAGTAGACGAAACATCTTGACTTCTTCATTATCTTCTTGCAGCAACATAATGATAACTCTAGTAAGAGTTAGATCTGAGTGTGTCGACATGGTCATCAACCAGTTCTCATATGTAGAGGGCAAGCTTGAAATCAATGTCATAATTGTGTCTTGATCGTCTATGACTGATCCGACAGTGGCCATCTGTTGCAAGAGACTCTTAAACTGGTTAATGTGACTTTGAAGAGAATCACCATTAGACATCTTAAATGTGAAGAATTTCCTTCGTAGATGTAACTTAGTAGTTATGTCCCTCACGTCATATAGTGAGTTCAGGATGTCTCAAACTTCATTTGAATTTTTAGCTTCAGCTACGTGTCCAATCTGAGTATCTGATATATTGAGGATAATAAGCGCAAAAGCTTTACCATCCTTCGATTTCCACTTTGAGTCTTATGTGTCGTCTTCAGGCTTTACTTCGGTACCTGTAACAACATCCCATAACTCATTGGCTATCAGCAAATTCTTCATCTTAAATTTCCACAAATGATAATTGGATCCATTCAGCTTGTCTATGATAAGACCAGCTTTACTTTGAGAATCCATCTGGAACTTAGTCTGTCGATTGTATCGATGACGCTAAGATGTAGTAATGCTAACAATAGAAAAATAATTCTCTGATACTGAAAGGATGAATGAAACTGAAGAATGTGATATCAATTTGATATCGCGAAAGATATCAAGTATTAGAGCTTTTGCTCTGATATCAAAATAGTATTATGCCTTGATAGAGATCACATATTTGATACCGTGGTGGTTCAGATAAAGGAAATAGTGATCTAACACTGATACTATGACAGAAGCTCTGATATAAGATGGAATGCTCTGATACCATGTCATAAATATGATGGATAAATTATAGCGGAAACTCCTACTTCCAATAGCGAAAACTCCTACTTCCAATGCATGACTACACCTATAAAAAATTGAACAAAGCAGTAGTGATGAAAATCACGTTCAATCTTTAGCAACTAACTTTGAAGTCGCTAGATACTAAGTGATTACGTAGCCAAACATAAAGTATTGAATTCTCAAACAATTTCTATAGAAATCGCTCACTCTAAGCTGTCTCTGAGTAACTGAGAATAAGTCTGATAATAAGTAGCTCTGCTGATAAGTAGTAGCATAATAGCAACTGTAAAATAAATCTCTAAAAGACTGAGCTAGAAAGCTCAAGAGGGTTCAAGCTTGAAAGCTTGATAGAGAGCTAACAACAATACTTTCTGATTGTGAATGATATGCTTGATAAGAGCGCATGAAGTGTCGTGTAATAACACTCAACTCCTTCACAATTCACAATAACATTTTCAGAACTTCAAAACTTGACAAGAGATATACGAACTGATAAAATTTCAGCAAGCTCACACGTGTGGGGAATGATCCTCAAGTGTGAATGATCTTGTTAAGCTTTGTGTTTGGCACATAAATTGAATCTAGATTGAATATCAAGATCTAGTTCTAGAATTTATGACCAAAGCACAATCTAGCATGCTAATAATCAAAGAATGATTGCATTTAAAATCAAAAGAGAAGAAGTACAAGAATTTAATGCATTAGCATAATCTTCCACTCGAGTTAGAGAGAGAAAGAGAGAGCAAAATTCAAGCAAACAATAGTATAGATCCAAATTGACATGGAATAGCTTCAAAGCTTGCTTCTTCATAAAAAATTATGAGAGAGCTTACACATATTTTTGGAGATTGGAGTAGCTCGAGGTAGAACCATCTCCTTCCTACTTTCTTCCACATCTAAAAGTGAAAACTAGAACACTAGTGACATTTGTCACTTTACAAGCATGCATTTCTACCTACTTTTACCAAGTGTCAAATTCTAAACTAGAATTGTACAAATCACCATGCATGTGTCCAATTCACTTTGTGCATGCCTTGCATGTCACTATGGAACACTTACAATCATTGCATGTGATGTGCCACGAGTTTCTACAAGCCCATAATTGGTATTTCTATGTCTACATTCTATATGCATGTTGTATATGACCAACTAGACTCAAGAAACCATGTAGCTCGAGTTTCTTCTAGGCCAAATTTGGCATTTACAATATGAAACATTAACACACATAGAAAACACTTTTTCTAAAGCCTAAAGTCAAGATAGATGATTTTTCATAATATTCCTAAAAATTGATCTATGTGGACTTGAACATGGATCTTGGAATTACTCCAAGATTGGCTCTATGCTTGATGAAGGAATTTTTGCTCTCAAAGGTTTGGTGAGCAAATCTGCAATACATGATGATGTGTTGATGTGCTCCAAGTAGGTTTCCCCTCCAATGAGCTTCTCTCTCACGAAGTGATGTGCAACTTCAATATGTTTTCTCCTTGCATGAAATATTGGGTTGTTGGCAAGGACTTGTGCTGAAATATTGTCACACATGATCAATGGTAGATCATCTTCCTTGATAGCCTTTAGCTCCAAAAGCAACCTCTTGATCCAAAGCACTTCTTTTGTTGTAGTAGTAAGTGCCTTATATTCAACTTCACAAGATGAGATTGATATAGTATCGTGCTTTTTGGAAAGCCAAGATATTGAATTTCCTCCAAGATATATGACATACGCACTTGTAGATTTCCGATCTACTTTGTCACTAGCAAAATCCGAGTCAGTATAGCCAACAATAGAAAGATCTTCGCTTTTGTATAACAGACCATAATCATATATAACATCAATATCTTTGGACCAATGATGTCACTTTACATGCATGTATTTCTACCTACTTTTACCAAGTGTCAAATTCTAAACTAGAATTGTACAAATCACCATGCATGTGTCCAATTCACTTTGTGCATGCCTTGCATGTCACTATGGAACACTTACAACCATTGCACATGATGTGCCACGAGTTTCTACAAGCCCATAATTGGTATTTCTATGTCTACATTCTATATGCACGTTGTATATGACCAACTTATAGAATCAAGAAACCATGTAGCATGTGGCAGTTTTAGTTCATTTCTTGAGTCTAGTTGGTCATATACAACATGGTTTCTTAAATAAGTAGCATGGGTAAACATGGTTTGATTGATAAGTCAAAGTCAATTGGTGGTAGGGAAGTGTGTTTCTCTCTCCACCATTGATTAGTTTGCATTTTTTATGAAAGGTGTGGATTACCTTCCTTGGAATAGCCAATAGGAGAAAGTATATAAGCTGAAATACACTTAAAGAGTGGGGTAAAACAGAGTTAGATTTTGAATAAGCGCCTAATCTTCATCTAAACCATTTGAATAGGCCTCAGTAGTATTTGTTACTAATGGTGATATGGTCTGCAATTAGACCATGAGGATAGTATAAAGTTTCACAAGTTCGGAGTCATGGAAATCCCCAAAGCTAAGAGCTGCAACCTCTATCAAGCATCGTAGGGCCAAATTTCTATAAGCCACAATCCCCAAAGCTCAGAGTCATGGAAATCCCCAACATCTAGAAGTTCGGAGTCATGGAAATCCCCAAAGCTAAGAGCTGCAACCTCTATCAAGCAGAGTAGAGCCAAACTTCTATAAGCCACAATTTGGGCAACAATATAGGTGCATTACGGAAGGGTTCTAAAATGATTGCAAACCAGCGATGGAGGATTGGTTATTGCTTCAAAATTGTTCAATAGCTTTTGTCTTGTTGCAAATTGGTAATAGGAAGGGCATTCAGGGCTTCAATAAGATTAAAAATCCAGCAATGGATAGATCTTTAATATGGGTGTAAAAGCCAGTGATTTGTAGTTCCTAGATGCCTTCCAAAATCAATGATTGGCAGGGCTTCAAATGAACGATTGCCCTTGCTTTGCAGTTGTTTATAGGCTTCTAAGATTGATGCTGACTCCATCTAGCAATCTATATACAATAAAATGCTTTGCATACAATGGACAGGTCTATAGGATGGGAAATAAAGCTTCACTCCCCAACAATTTTTTGGAGGAAACCTGACAGGCTCAAACACACAATTAATCCCAAATAGATATACAAGAAAGTGGTTCCAATATTTCTAAAGTATTTAGAGATTAATCTACACACTTAAATCTTTACAAATGGGATAACAAAGCTTCCCACACTTTCAACACCTGCAACCACAGGGTTAGAGGCAACAAAAGATGACACCAAATTTGATATAACAAAAGAAATGATGATAACACAGTGCTAGAGATCAAAGCAGTGAATCAATAGCAATGAAATATAGGTAGTTTGCAACAAAGATCCAACAAAGAAGTTAGAGTGGAAGGCACCAGGCAAATCAGCCTCTTCTCCTTTCCTCCTTCCTTCCAAAGTGAGCAGTGAATAATGACGGACAGCAAAATGAGAAAGGCTGAGAGTAGAGTGGGAGACACAGAAATGGGAGGCACCAAGCAGGGATCAAACAGCCTTGTTTCTTCTCCTTCCCTCTTTCCTTTCTCCACAAACTCTTTCTCTGCACCAAGTCTCTCTCTCTCTCTCTCTCTCTCTCTCTCTCTCTCTCTCTCTCTCTCTCTCTCTCTCTCTCTCTCTCTCTCTCTCTCTCTCTCTCTCTCTCTCTCTCTCTCTCTCTCTCTCTCTCTCTCTCTCTCTCTCTCTCTCTCTCTCTCTCTCTCTCTCTCTCTCTCTCTCTCAAAATGACAATGAACAATGGATGTTGTTACGTAGAGGCTGGCCTCTCTAATGCTACGGAGGGCTGGGACCCAAAGAGGTGCAGCTCTTCATGAATGGGCACCAATAGGGGCTTTTTGGTAGTTGGATCCAAACTTAAGGGCAGGGCCCCAAATTTGGTTTTAAATCACTAAAGTGGCCTACGGTGAATAAAGTTGTCATTTAACTGGTTTTTAAGACGAACTGGCACCTCTTAGCCCCGACAAACCCGGAAACTAGGGGCATAGGCCTTTTAAATAAATTTAAGTCCAGCATAAATTAATAAATAAACAGAGTTTCAATAAAAGTGCAACCGGACATAATGGACGATTTATGCGTCAGTTTTAAACAGTGGCGCATTGGTGTAATAGCGTGTGGCAATGATTTTCCGTAAAAAATAACTTGAAAAAGGGATCTTTTTCCTCGCAAACAGTGGTGACCTTCATGGGTAAAGAATGGTCCCCATTCTTTGAACTCAGCATTTCTGGTTACACAAAGACCAATGGACCAACCAATAGCATCCTAGGCTGAACCAAAAGGGTTCCAATCAGCATAAGATCTTTATGAAGAACAACATCTCAGAGCTTGATAATACTGTAACACAATCAGATCACAATTAGCAGCTTAGTTCCATTTCAATCATCATTTTCGGTGCCTTATCCATTGGTCTATGGAGTCCGGTCACAAATAATAGGGCAAATCATCGTAGGGTTTCAAATTTTCACATATCATATGGAGTTCAAAAGCGCCAATTGCTAAATTTGCAAAGCCAACACGAATGTTGGTTACCTCACGTTGTGGAATTACTGGCTGGGTAAAGTAGCAATTATACTATTGGTCAGATTTATGGTTGGTCAATTTCTTCCAACCTTAGAGGCGGGATGAACTCCTAGGTCAAAACTTATGTTTTTCTCTTGGCTTCCATTCCCAATCATCTTCAAGTCAAGTGTTAGCATCCAACCCTTCAGTCAAATTATGGTCTTTCGATATCACACAATGGACTTGATGTCTCTGACAATGGAAATAATCCATCCCTAATTTCACATTTGGTCCGAAGCTTGACTCAACTAGGAACTGATCATTTCTAGATTGGTTGTGGCTATTATAGAATGTGGATATACGAGTATCAATTAGAGCATTTTCGTATTTAGATGCAATTTCAATTGCATAATCCAAACTAGTCGGATGCTTCTGTCTCACATGGACTTGCATCTCTGTTTGCAATGCACTTATGAAGCAATCCAATATCAATTCAATTGGAAGTGCATAAATAGATATGTGCTTTTGCACAAACCAATTAAATCTATGAGAATATCTTCCCACAAACTCATCTTCACATTGTCTAATAGCTACCAAATGGTAACAAGCAACCGTTATATTCATCTTGGGTGAAAACTCATCCAAGAATGCTTTTACCAAGGTATCCCATGAGTCAAGAGAATGGATTTCAAAAGCTTCAACATTATCATACCAATCTCGAGCTTCATTGGTCAGGTATAATGGAAATGACAATTTCCAATCCTCGGGTTGTGAGAAACCATCTAGGAAAGAGAAGTTTGTGAATTTTCGTATGAAAAATATCAGCTTTATCACCTCTCTCTCCATCATAATGATCAATCTTCAATAAGTAAACAGGCTTGGTCTAACATAGAGGGAGTCGCCAACAACTAATGCAAGTTGCACAATATTACAATCAGGTTTAGCTCTTAATTTTCCAACATCGTACTCCAACTCATTAAAATTGGGAACACTTTCAGCGTGATCAAGACGTTCATTAGGGGATCGATGGCCCAATTATGACACATCTTCAACAAGCTTTTGATCGTCCATTTCAGGACTTTGGGTAGAACTGTCCACCATATCAATGAGTGTATTGACACTCACATCCTTGGTAATGGATCGTTCCTGATTGCCATTTGATACAATACCAAATCTTGCTAGGATTTCATCAACTTCAAGAATTGGATTTTGAATCACAATAGGACTATGGTTAATAGTCACAAAATAATTGATTTGTAATGTCGCATTCTCTTTAACATCATAAGTGAAGTCTCCCCCGTGCTCTACACAGATCGAATCACATTGATTTGAATCATTTGTTTTAAGATCGGTGTGAAAGGGTGATATTTCAAAAGATTCTTCACTCAAATTTTCAAGAAAGTCGCACACCACTAAATCCCATTCTTCTTCATGAAGAAATGGTAGATTTTTCTTGGGTTCTACTAATAACTTTGATTCATCAATTGCATCATTAAATTTTATACAGTCATTGGAAATTTCACCTATGGGTGATTCTTAAAAAAATAAATTTCTATACAAATTTTCTATGGCTTGAGAATCATTCTCATCATAGAATAAAAATCCTCATCACATAGGCGCGTGGGAATCATGATTATATTTTTTCAATCAATCAAATCTTTTTTTTTTCTAAAGGAATCTCCAACACGTCCAATATTGGTCTAGTTCTTAGTACAATGCCCACTGACCCTACTTGCACAAACCATTACTCCAAACAAACCTCACAATTTTCGGTGCTCAAGCCTTATCCAAAAAGACCTCGAGAGTCACTCATAAAATTGATACAAAAGAGGCTCTGACTACCGCAATGCATTCAAATCTTCACAGACAATTTGGATCAAACGAGCTTTTGGCTATGCAAGTTAATGGTCAATTCAACAAAACCGTTTGAAAACACTTTCAAACAATAAACAAGAATTCAAAATGAGCTCATGCTCCTCTCGGCAGACGCACCACTGAAGGATTATAAAACGACCCCCAAATAGGCTACCAATCTAAGGGAATTCTAATGGAAGTCGATCTATACCACAATTAGAGCTCAAGCTCCATTGGGTATGGAGTCGAAAATACAGCGTTTATGACCACCGACACTTTAAATGGCAATCGGCAAGGCAAATTTCAAACAGTCAACAGGAAATTTTCAGATATAGCCTAGGGAACTTTGAAATGAACAAGAGGTCACGCGTGTAAGCTCTGGCCTTTGAGATACCGATGAGTCATACAAGCATGACTTGTATATAAGCTGAAATTCACTTAACGAGTGAGATAAAACAGGGTTAGATTTTGAATAAGCGCCTAATCTTCATCTAAACCATTTGCATAGGCTTCAGAAATATTTGTTACTGATGGTGATATGGTCTGCAATTAGACCATGAGGTAGTATAAAGTTTCACAAGTTCGGAGTCATGGAAATCCCCAAAGCTAAGAGCTGCAACCTCTATCAAGCATCGTAGGGCCAAACTTCTATAACCCACAATCCGAACAACAATATAGGTGCATTACGGATTACACCATGTCGAGATCAAAACCAATTAACCGCTTCAAACTCTAATCTATAACGATGTCGTGGGTGTGTGTATAGCATAGATAGGTTTCTTTTTTTCTTTCACACAGGCATGTCAAAGAATGCAGTAGAACGTACAGCTAAATAATGAGTAAATCTGCAGGTAAAAAGGCCATAGACAGGGCAGCAGACCAAATAGCCGCTCACAGGGCTTTGATAGGCCGCAGGACAAAGACATGTGAGAGCTGGCACGGCCCACATGCATGGTTGAGGTAGATAGGAGAGTGATCCAACGTAGGCATATTAAGGCCTCAAACTAGTGATTTCCACAAGATGGTGCACTTCTGCAAATCAGTGACTGCCTACCACTGATTTCAAGGCAAAAGAGACTCTATGTCTAATGGCAAATAGGGTCTAGTCCACAAAGACTACTAGAGGCTTCTAACCCAGCAGTCTGCTGGCCCTTTGTGATCTCTCCTAGTAGCCTCCCACCTTGAAAACAAAATTCATGGGTTTCGTATGGATTCCGTGCTTTCTATCTATGAAGAAGTACCGGATGAGTCATCTCATCAGGCATCCAACTCACATAGTTGACGTCTTCCATGCAGCGAGATCATCATTCTTGACTCGCGTTCCGCGTCATGACGTCGTACTAGGCAAACATCCTCAGCTGCACTTCCACCCCCTGCTGCTATTTGCACTGAACTACCTATTTCCCCTGCCTCTAGTGCTTCCCTCACCTCTGCTTCCTCTCGTGGACAGTCTATGACCATTGGGGCTACCATTCCCATCACAGCTGCCCAGGCCGTCTCACCCCCACACACAGAAGTTGTTTCACCAAACACCCAGTATTTCATGGACATGTTCGATGATTCCGACCTCCCTAGGGGCCTCAGAAGTTTTTGTAATGCCCCAGAGCCCTACGCCCTTTGAGCTCCAATCCCTTTGAAGGGATTTGAAGAGTTCCATGATACTCCTACTGGTTTCGACGACTCTTTTTAGATTAACCAGCAACTTCTAGTTGAAGCCGCACCAGCCACAATCTGGGTCGGGCAAGCTGTCAAATCACCAAAGCAGTTTGACGCCACGGTGCCTGAGGGCTATGAAGAAGAAGACCTCTTTGAAGAAGAAGAGTTACAGGCACCTGCTCCACGCCAACCAGGGACGGTACCACCGGGTCCTTCTGTTGCTACCACCTCCACAACAGTAGATTTTGGTGATGCTCTCGATTTGGACTCAAGCCTTACGCAAGTGACCCAGTCTATGCTGGATAAGAAAAAAAAATGGAACAGCGCATTTCTGATATAAATCTGAGAATGTTCTCATCAGCCAGAAAGTTATTCAGCTGGACAAAGAATTGAAGATCTCCAAGCAACATGAAGCAAAGTCCGAGGTTGAGAAGAAGACGGCACAACAATTGGCTTATCGCCTAGAAGAGTATGTCAGCTCACTGTAGAATGCGCTTACATCTGCCCAATGGGAGACAAGGCGGAGGTAGGGCTGGCTGCCACAGGCCAATCAAGAAAGAGGCTGTAGATAGGGAGAAAGACAGTGAGCAAGGTTGTAGGCAGGGATTGGGCGCAAACTAATGATCCACAAGGTTCTAAAATGATGTCAAACCAGCGATGGAGGATTGGTTATGTTAAAATTGAAAAACAATCCATATTGATTTCTTGGCTTGCTACAAATGTTGTACCATGCAAGTATGTAGCTCATTAATGCAAAATGCCAAGTTTGGCCTACATAGAACTCGAGCTACATGGTTATGTATTATCTAGTTTGATAAATGCAACTTGCATATAGTTTGTAGACATAGAATTAGCATGATTATGCTTGTAGAAACTCATGGCAATTCACATGCATTATTTGTAAGTGATCCATAGTGACATGCAAGGCATGCACAAAGTTTTATGGACACATGCATGATGATTTGGACATTTCTAGTTAGAACTAGTACACTTGTAAAAAGTTGGTAGAATTTCATGCATGACAAGTGACAAATGTCACATAGACTCTAGATGTCATTTTGGAATGGATGGATGTGGTTCTACCTCGAGCTACCTCAAAATCCATAAATATGTGTAGCTCTCCACACAATCAATGATGAAGAACCAAAGTTTTGTAGCTATCTCATGCCATTTTGGATCTAAACTAATATTGCTTGTTATCTCTCTAGCTTTCTCTCTCTAACTCGTGTTGAGGCTAATACTCATACACTGAAATCTTGTACTTTTATTCATACTTTGATTCATTGCTATTATATTCTGTTGATTAGCATGCTAGATTGTGAATTAGCCATTTCTTCTGAACTAGATCTTGTTGATCAATCTAGAATCAGGTTATAGTGCCAATCACAAAGCTTAATCAAGATCAATCACTCTTGTGGAAATTCCCCACACGTGTGAATTCTGGAAATTTTGTCATGGTATTAGAGCCTCATTAAGCTTTGCATGCTAACAACTCTGATTGTACAAGAAACTGAGAGCTAAATCAAGCAAAAAAACAGTTTTGCACTTTTTCTAACCTTTCTCTGAAGTGTATTTGGATCAAATCGGACTTGAACTGAATTTTTAGACCTGAATTGAGGTAGTACAGAATTCTGGATTTTCGCACGTGTGAAAACCAGAGATTTTCAGTCCCTTTGTTCTCCTCACTTACAGATCCAAAGATAGCAGTGTTATAGCTTGATGGAAAGCATTTGATTTGTACTTTCCATAGAAATTGAAACCAAATCAATTTGATGTGTCTAGCAAGAGTTATAAGCCCTTAAAGAGGATGGGGATAGGTTCAAAATCCGAGTGACAGCATTTTGATTTGATTCAATTATACTTTGTTCTGAATCCATTGTTTTGAGCATCCAACACAAGAAACTGTAGATCAAGACTGAGTTTGAAGTATTTGAACACCCTTTGAGCCTTCTGAGTGTCAATAGTGTTCTCTTTTGAAGCATTTCACACGTGCCAAAAGTAGGATTCAAACCAGCCAAAGTGTCTCAAACCACTTTTTGTGTTTGATCTAGATAACTTGTCTTGTGGAATATTTGAGATTCATCTCAAATATAGTTGCAAGTGTTTCACATAGGTAGTTTAACCTTGAAAATACCTATAGTGAAAGAGAGCAGCAACTCTAAGTCTGATAGGAACAAGCTCAAACATATCACAATCCAATAACTAAGAAGTCTTCATTATAATGGCATCTCAGGGAGCATATCTTCTAGAAGCCAGTGAAAGACTTAACGCTTCTACTTACTCAATTTGGAAATTAAGAATGGAGTCTGTTTTGATACTCCAGGATGTCATGGATATTGTGCTTGGTGTTGAGGAGGACCCTCAAGCACAAGTTGAAATTCCTAAATATAAGAAGAGAGCTAGAATGGCTCTACATTTCATTAAGATGAATGTATCTAATGAAATTTTGAGAGAGATAGGATCTTGCACTACAGCCAAAGAAGCTTGGAATGCACTAAAGACCATCTATGAAGCAAAGAATACTTCTAGAATACTCACTCTTAGGAATCAGATTTTCCAAAGTTTCCAAAGAAGTGAAGAGAGTGCATCTAACTATGTTATGAGAGTAAGATGAAAATTGTGTTGCTAGTGGTTTCAAGCAAGGGAGGTTATTCAAATTGGATGCTAATCTGATGGTTGGAAGTGTGAACATGGCAAGGGAGGAGCTCACTCAAGTGGAATTATGGCACAAAAGGTTAGGCCATCCTAACTACAAAGCTATGGAGACCATGATGACAAAGGAGCTAGCAAGAGGACTTCCCAAAACCATATCTAAGTGTGGCAAGCTTTGTGAAGTGGACTCTCCAAATTTCATAAGCTTCCTTTCAAGAGCTCTTTGATAAGATCTAACTCTCCTCTTGACCTTATACACTCGGATGTTCATTCATTTTCACATGAATCAAATGGTGGAGCTCTTATGTATGTCACTTTTATTGATGATAAATCAAGATACTCTTGGGTTTATCTCTTGTCTAAGAAAAGTGAAGTTTTTGAGTCTTTTGTAAA
The DNA here is from genome assembly GCA_029204225.1 of Diphasiastrum complanatum. Lineage (NCBI taxonomy): Eukaryota > Viridiplantae > Streptophyta > Lycopodiopsida > Lycopodiales > Lycopodiaceae > Diphasiastrum > Diphasiastrum complanatum. The sequence goes on along the minus strand of CM055108.1, from coordinate 5,698,453 downwards.
GTTCAAAACTCTTGTGGAAAAGCAACTTAATACTAGCTTGAAAGTATTAAGAAGTGATAATGGAGGGGAGTACATCTCCAATAGGATGAAAGAGTTTTTTGAAACTAATGGCATAAAGAGAGAGTTTACTTGTACATATACTCCACAACAAAATGGAGTAGCTGAGAGAAAGAATAGGACACTATGTGAGTGTGCTAAAGCTATGAGATTAGATGCCTCTCTTCCTATTTCACTTTGGGGAGAAGCTATTTTATGTGCAAACTTTCTTTGTAATAGAATGACTAATAGTGCCATTAAAGGACTTACACCTTATGAAGTATTGTTTGGCAAAAAGCCAAATCTTAGTGATTTGAAAGTTTTGGATGTACTTGTTATGTACATATTTCCTTAGAAACAAGGAAAAAGGAAGATGCCACTTCTTTCAAAGGCATCTTTGTTGGTTATAGTGAAAGTAAGAAAGCTTATAGGATATATGATCCTATTACAAAAGAGTTGTTGCTAGTAGAGATGTACTTTTTGATGAATCTCTCCAAGCCCCATTCATAAATACAAAGCTAGACTTGTAGCAAAAGTTTTTTGCAAGTCAAAGGCATAGATTATGATGAAACCTTTGCACCTGTTGCAAAGCTTGTGACCATTAGATTAATCATATGTCTTGCAACTTCTTTCAAATGGGAGCTTTTCCAACTGGATGTGACAAATGCTTTCTTGAATGGATTCTTGGAAGAGGAAATCTACATGTGCCAACCTGAGGGCTTCATCAAAGATGGAGAAGAAGACAAGGTGTGTCTCTTGAAGAAGAGTATTTATGGACTCAAGCAAGCACCAAGAGCATGGTACTCTAGGTTGCATTCCTATCTTATTTCCATTGGATTTGTTGTAAGTTCTTATGAACCATCATTGTACTACAAATGTAATGATGGAAAGATCGTTATCTTAGTTTTATATGTTGATGACATTATACTCACTAAGAAATGACCTAGATGGCATCAAGAATGTAAAAGTTTCCTTGTCTAGTGAATTTAAGATGGCAGATCTAGGACTTCTTAAAGTTATACTTGGAATAGAAGTCACTAGAAGTAATGATGTAACCTTCATATGTCAATCTAAGTATGCTAGATCAATCTTATCAAGATTTGGCATGATTGATTGTAAAGGAGTTAAAACTCCTATGGAACTAAGTGTAAAAGTTTCTAAGGAAAGTGATGAAGCATCCTTTGAGGACATCACTACCTATAGAATGCTTATTGGTTCCTTGATATACTTAACCGTCACTAGACCAGATCTTAGTTTTTGTGCTGGCAAGTTGAGTCAATACATGCAAAGAAAGTAGATACAACCAAGTGTATCTAGTAAAGTCATCAATAGAGGTGACAAAACATGTTGCACCACCAATACTTTTAGAAGAGGAAAAATGTTCATTTGAATGTATGAGTTCCAATGGATAAGTAGTCTTTATAAAAGACTTCTGATATGGCTTTCTGTGTGACTTTGCAATGGCACAAGCTTCACAAGGCTTGAAATCTTTAGAAAGAGATTTTGGAAGACCAATAGCTTTTTCCTTCTTAACCATAGAAGACATAGATGTAAAGTTAGGATATCCCAACCTTCTATGCCACAGCTCCTCCTTAGATAACAAAGCAACATCACAAAGGTTTGCATTCTCATAAGAATTCAACTTAGAAATTCCACCACATCTAGTTCCATCAGCAAGGATCTCATCTTTTCTCTTGATAAAACAAGTATTGGAGTTGAACTTTACATCACAACCATTATCAAGCAACTTTCCTACACTAATTAAGTTCTTTGTAAGTTTTGGAATGAAAAGAACATTAGAAAGTGCAAGAACTTTTGAAGAAGCAAGTTTCAATGGAATGTTGCCAATTCCTTCTATTGGACACTCATGATCATTAGCTATGTAAATAGACCTCTTGAGTCCTTTGAAAGGTAAGATTGAGTCAAATGACTCCTTTGAACAGCACATATGTGAAGAGGCTCCATTGTCTATGTACCAAGCTCCATCTTTCTTGAAAGGTGAGGAAGAAAAACTGGACACCATAAGTGATCCTTCTGCATCACTTGCAATAGAATCTTCTTCAATTTCTTTGGAGAGATTAGCTCGCTTGAGTTGGTTTTTCTTCTTGAAGCAATTAGAGGCATAGTGCCCCTTCTTGCCACAGAAGAAGCACTTCACTTTCTTCTTTTTGGTTTTTGAGTTAGAGGGATGAGCTGTTTCATCCTCTTCACCATCTTGATCTCGATCTTTTGGGTTTGTCTTTGTTGTATGCTTGAGAGAATTGGTTTTTACTCCTTCCTTTCTGCTTGCCATTGACAAAGAGGGCTTTGTCACTTCCACCATGCTCAAGTTTGTTCATCCTGGAGAGTTTATAGCTTTGTCTAGATTCTTCAGAAATAAGAATTCCTTGGAGAGTTTCTAGATTAGGTAACTCCTCCTTAATAGCAAAAGACTGAACAAGATTATCATAGTCATCTCTCAAGCCATTCAGTATGACTTGAACTAGCTCAACTTGGTTAATGGTAACTGTTCTATTCATTCTCTTGGCTATACCATTTTGTTGAGAACTATAAGTACATGTAATCTCTCTTTTAATGCCATTGGATTTACAAAGCTCTATCATCTTGGTGGAGATATACTCTCCACCATTATCACTCCTTAATACTTTAATTCTAGCATCAAGTTGATTTTCAACCAGAGTTTTGAACTTAACAAAAGCTTCAAACACTTTACTTTTGGAATCCAAAAGTTCAATCCAAGTGTATCTAGAGTAATCATCAATAAAAGATACATACATAGATGCACCTCCATTAGATTCTTGAGAAAAAGAGTGCACATCACTATGAATGAGATCTAATGCTTTTGTAGATCTAGTGGAAGAGTTAACAAAAGGTAACTTGTGTGCCTTTGAGAGGCTACAAGCTTCACATCTTTTTCCACACTTTGAGATTGTCTTTGGAAGGCCGAGGGCAAGATCCTTGGTGCATAGTATCTCCATTGATTTGAAGTTGGGATGGCCCAACCTCTTATGCCAAAGCTCCACTTGATTGAGCTCCTCCTTCACCATGTTCACACTTCCAAGAAAAACATTAGCATCTAGCTTGAAAATCCTTCCTTGCTTGAATACCTTATGCAAGTATCATTCATCATTATGGAGAAAACACCTTGTTTAAAATGGACATCTAAGCCATCATCCATCAATTGTCCTACACTTAACAAATTCTTAATGAGTGTAGGAACATAGAGTACATTATCAAGATCTACTCTTTTAGAGGATCCAAGACTTAAGGGAATAGTTCCCACTCCATCTATTCTACATTCTTGATCACTTGCTATTAGAATAGACCTTTTACAGCCTACAAAAGGTACAAGAGCTGAGAAAAAATCCTCTTGGAATGTCATGTGCGAACTAGCCCTACTATCAATCCACCATGTGTCATTGGAGTAGCTCTTGGATGTTGATGTAGAAGCCATCAAGGATGAATCCACTTCATCCTCATCTTCCTCAAGAGTGAGGTTGCCTTGTTTGCTCTCTCCTTGTGCATTCTTTTTCTTGTAACACTCGGCTACAAAGTGCCCCTTCTTTCCACAAAAGAAGCACTTGAGTTTGGCTTTGTTCTCCTTTCCACCTTTAGAGCTTGATGGTTGATCATCACTCTTGGTCTCCTTTTGTTGGATCTTCCTCTTTGACTTTGTCTTTCCTTTGCTTGAAAAGTTGGCCTTCTCATCACCATCATGCAACTTCAAGGATCCAATCCTTTGCTTGACATGAAAGATTCTACTCTCCTCGACCACAAGCACACTATGGAGCTTGTCAATGGAAGGTAGTGCATCTTGAATAGCAAAGCATTGTACAAGATTGGATAACTCATCTCCAAGACCATTCAAAATGATTTGAACAAGTTCATCATCATGAATACCCTCACTAATGATGGAAAGTTCTTTGTTGAGAGACGTTATTCTCAAGACATACTCTTGAGCACTCTCATCACTCCCTCTAATGCTTTGAAGAACTTTGTTTTTTATCATAAACACTCTAGAGGTATTTTTGGATTCATAAATCCCTTTAAGATAGTCCCATGCCTCTTTGGTCGAGGTACAAGATGCCACTTCTTTTAGAAGTTCATTACTAACATTCATTTTTAGGCAATGTAATGCTAGTCTAGCTCTCCTTTTGTACCTCACTAGATCTTGCCCTCCTTGAGGTTCTTCTCATACATATCTTGGAGCACAATTAGTGACTCCATTCTTACTTTCCAAGTTGAATAATTATTAGAATTTAGCCTTTCACTAGCCTCAAGAAGATAGGATCCAATTGAACTCATTCTATCTAGTAACAACTATAACAAATGTACTATTCAAAGGCTCTCCCTTCTCTCTTTTTCATAATTTAGCTACAATGCTACTCTCTTGAATCTCACAAGACTCAAGAAGCAAGATCTATAATGATCTTAAACTCAGAAAGACTTGGAAAAATGAATTCTACACAATCTATTCAATTTAGAAGCTTGGATTTGACTCTTGGAAGTGCCAATGCATTCCTATGGTATTTAGAATGGTTTTAGTTTCACTTTTGAACTAAAAAACATAAGCCTCAAACTCACTCTCAATGATTTGGAGGTTTAATAAGCTTCTAACACCTTTCAATCATCAAATCTATAATGGAAACAATGGATTTTCATAAGCACATCACTAGTTTCACTCTTTACAACTTGTTTTGAAGCTCAGGACTTTACACTAGGATTGTCAATTCCATGCATCCTAGCGGCCGTGACATCTCTTTGAATCTTAAACTTATCTGGTGTTCGTTCATTGGCTTTCACTATGTTCCAATCTGCCCTTGAACACCAGGAGGGTTCTGATTGCCCATCTCTATATGCTCGTCGTACTATATCACGGACGACGATGTCTAATCCATATGTTTATAGATTTCCTTTGAGTCGAATTTCACATCTTGTGAGAATTTGTCACGAAGGCTACCAACAACTCGTTATTTTAAATCGATAGATTAATCGGACCATTTCATGAACACTCTGTCACCAAAATGGCATTGGCATAAAGAATAGAGGCGGTCCATAACCACTCGACCTTTGCGGTTGGCGATTATGTTACCTTGAGGATCCACGTCGTAATACGAATTAGTGGATGACTCTTCGGTAGGTGCAGGAGCCGCGGCCGCTTGTGAGGGACAACCCTCATCTTGACTAAGCAAGCTTTGCAATTGTGCTTTTTGCTCAGAAGGTAATGTTGCATAGAAATTTGAGACATAGTCTCCCGAGCTCTCACCACTGCCAGATCCCGACATGTTTTCTACATTCATAAACATACAAAACATTACAATAAATCCTAATATATTGAAATGAAGGAAAAAAAAAAAATCAACGACAAAACTTTAATGCATATTGAAATGAAGAAAAAAAAGAAAACCAACTACAAAACTCTAATGCATATTGAAATGAAGAAAAAAAAAAAGACCAACCACAAAACTTTAATGCATATTGGAGTTAAACTTTCATACCTATGATGAAAAAAAAAAAAAGGATAGGAATGCGTTTATAACTTGCAACAAGATGCAAAAGAATCATGTAAGTGACAACGTATAAGAATCGTACTAACTAATAATCAAAACATGAGAATCATACAATAATTTGCATATAAGAATCATGCTATCTAAATACTGAAAGGTAAATATCGTGTAATCTAAATATCGAATGATAAGAATCAACGTATTTTTTTTTTGTTTTTAAACTGACTGATTTTATGTTATTTGTGTTTTGTACTTGTGCATATATGCAGTTTATCCTAAAGAGATGGATTACATTCAGATCGATTTAGCGATAAAGACACTACTCAAGTCAACAAGGTAGATAATAAACATGCATGTTTTCTTGTTCATAAAGACTTTGTTACTATAGGTCACATATGACTTCAAATATAGTGGTAAAGTGACATGTATTTGATGTTTGTTTCTCGCAAAAAAACTATTTTCAAGATAAAATATGGTGCACATGCGTCAAGTGTGATGGGCAAAAGATGTGTGAAAGATGCATTGTTGAAAATTATTTGTGGAAGTTTGGACGAAAAGATGAGGGTCAACCATCAAATTTGAAAGACGTTGAGGTTTGTTAACTTTACATGATTGTTTTTTATTATAATATTCATCAATTTATATACGTCACTATTGAATTTGTTTAATGTGTGTAGCCAATAAATCGAATGCCATTCTACGGAGTTGATCCATCCATGTTTCATTACAATCAACATCAAGTTTTGATAGACATGAGAGAACAAAGAAAATCGTAAGAGATTCTTAAACTGGTTAACGTGATTTTGAAGTGAATCACCATTCGACATCTTGAGAGTGAAGAATTTTCTTCTTAGATGCAACTTGGAAGTCACGTCCCTCACATCATATAGTGAGCTCAAGATGTCCCATACTTTTTTGACGTTTGAGCTTCAGATATGTGGCCAATCTAAGCGTCTGATATATTGAGAATAATAAGCGTGAACAGTTTACCATCCTCGGATTTCCACTTTGAGTCAGTTGTGTCGTCTTCAAGCTTCACTTTGATACTTGTAACAACAACTCACAACTCGTTGGCGACTAGCAAGGTCTTCATCTTAAATTTCCACAAACAGTAATTGGATCCATTCAACTTGTTTGTGATGAGACCGGCTGTACTTTGAGAATCCATCTGGAACTTTAGTCTATCGATAAATCGATGACTTTAAGAATGATGTTGTCTACGCTACAATTGGAAATCAGTTATTTGATACTGAAATTTGATCCCACAAATTGAAGAATAAGAGCAAATGTACTTTGATATGATACTATAAAAAATATCTAATGATATCGCTTTGATATCGTGAAAGATATCAAGCAGTAGCGCTCTGATACCATGTTGGAAAGAGAGAAGTGAAATAAGTCGGCTCGATAAGTCGAAGACCTTGAGCGACCTATCAAGCGCAGTAGAATGAGCCTCCTTTCCTAATGCATGACTACACCTATCAATATTGAACAAAGTTGTAATGACAAAGGTCATGTTCAATATTTTAGCAGCTAACTTTGAAATCATTAGCACTAAAGTGATTGCATAGCCAAACAATGATGTATTGAATATTGCAGTGTTGATGCATTCAACAAAACAGACAAAACAATAAGAGATTTATCAGTTACAAATAACTACAGAGAAGCATACATTTTGACATGATACTGAACGCAACAAGAAGATAAATTGATTCAGTAAATTGCATATACAAATCAGATGATGAGAGCACAAAACAATAATGGGTGAAACCACGTACTCTAAGTTATCTTTGAGTAATTGAAAAACTTTGTCTGATGCACTTCCGCTGATAAGCAGTAAGCACGAATAACAATATTCTAATAGAACTCTGAAAGAAATACTAAGCTAGAGAGTTAGAGAAGTCTTTGATGATCAACTATTTATACTAAAGCAATTAACATGTATCCAATAGGACAACTAATCAGGCCGCAATCACATTTGGTAAATAGACGTAATGCGCTGGCATCCATCCAGTTAGGACTTCCCAAAAATCTACTTGCAAAGCAGTTAGGGCAAGTCTCTAGCTTCATATCAGGTGGAACAATAATTGTTGTTCTTCGACATGGTCGACTCCTTCGACTTTTGTTGACGTTGTCGATATGTCGAATGTTGTCTGATATGTCGAAGCCACCTGTTGAGCGATTCCCAAGTATTTCTGTAGACTGTGTAGAAACACGAATAAAGTGGATGAAGATTAAAGATCGATTATTTGGAGAATCACTCTAATAGTAGAATAATCCAACAATAGGGACATGTATGCTCACATTTAATGCCATGCAAGATACAAAACTCTTCATTCTAGTGAAGGCATAGCCCCATCCATTATTACATCTTAACACTTTGATATTAGCATTAAGTTTATTCTCAAAACACAATGCTTTTCAAGGACAAAAGGTAGATCCAAGTGTATCTAGAGTGATTGTCAATCAAAATGACATACATCTTTGCACTGTCATTTAAATTTTGAAAAAAACTACACATCTAAATGAATATTAAGTTCCAAATGAGCAAGAAATCAAATGGTAGATCTTTGAAAATCAAGCTTGTGAGTCTTTGAGGGATTACAAGATTTACACATCTTTCCACTCTTGATTCTTCTCTAGACTTGCACTCCTTTGCAACTTGATTTCTATCATTTCCACACAAATTGAAATATCTTTAACGGCCTTTGTTCACTTAGAACAAGCTTCACATATCTACCCACTCTATTTCACAAAAAAAAAAAAAATTAAAAGAGGTTGACTTCTAGAGATCTCAAAGATCTCATTCAAGTTTGCTTACTCAAATTTGGGACTCCTCTTTGTTCTATACACCTTATAAGGATCTAGGCTTGACCCTCAGAAATGAGATTGAATAGAAAAACAATGAGCTTCCACAAAATCATTTGTCAAATCTACTGAAAAATGAGAATTTGGACAATACAAGCACTTAAAATACTTATCTCTTCTCCACATCTTGATGAATGATTAAGGCTTGTAAAATCACTTTTTGGCACTTGAAAAACAAATAAAAAATTCTATTTCATAATCCACAATCAAATTGATTTGTGCTTCTTATAGCTTTAACTACCATAAGTAGAAGATTTCTCATCGAAATGAAGTAGCTTATTAATCTAGGACTTCCGCCAAAATATGACTTGAATTTTGGTCCTGCACACTTCCACATGTGAGAAGGACATTTGCATCCACCATGCAATGATGAAACCCGAAAAAAACCTCTTGCTTTTGTCATCTAGCTTTCTTCTTAGATCTTCAGGGATCTGAGCGAAAGCGATGCATCCAAATATCCGAATATGTTTGAGTGATGGTTTTGATCCTGTCCACACCTCATAAGGTGTTTTGCCATTCAGGGCTTTGGTGATGGATAGATTCTGTAAGTAGGCAGTTGTAGTAACAGCTCATGCTATTATGCTTGCTACACTTGCCACTAAAAGACTAGCAAATGAGCACTCAAAATTTGCTAATTTTCAAAACTTGCTAATTTGAGACTTGCCTTTTTGGATCAAACACCTAAACTCTTGTACAAGGCTTTGATACCATTTGAATAAAGTGAGTTTCAAGACCTTGAATGGATGTAATCAATAAGAGTGATTGTTTGCGTTGGCTAGATTCATCTCCATCATTAGTCGTTGAGGAAATGCAGAAAATCTTGATCTAACAAGCAGCAATCTAAAACAAGATGTGAATGATCCAAAGAAAGGCCTTCACATGTGTGAGGTAGTTTGTTGTATGGCCTACAGCCTAATTAAAAAACAAGTAGATCAGCCATTGATAGTGTTAGACACAAAGATTTGCAAGCTATAAGAGTGGTTACACAAGCCTAATAGAAATCACTCATTGATGACTATGGTTCCAAAATGGACAAATATATACTGAGGTAAATTTAGTGTTAGTGTCATATTAGCTCCAATTTGACCTACACACCATGACTTTACCTAATGGTTAGGTATGCCAATTTTTCTAAATTTTAAGATTTTAGTCTTGAATTATAGGTAACTTGATCAAATGACTTCCCTAACACCTATGACCTGGACCTAAGAAGCCTTCACATGTGGAAACATTATCTGATCACAGAATCAAACTATGTACATGCTGACATGATTAATCAAGGTAATATTTACACTTTTCACATAGTCCATGTGCTATATCGTCTGCCACATAGGGGCAAGAGACTTGTAGTGTGAAAGCCCCTCTAGCCACTTTGGACTACGTGGACCAACCATCATTCGACACTTCACAAATTCATGTACATTGTAGTCTAAAATTGCCCTTAGATTTAAAAACATATTCATAGGCAATCTCCAACTAGAATTGACTTTTGATAAAGGTAGGGCCTTGTGACTTGCCATTTTTTAGCTCAATGGTCAAGACTACTTGTCATGTTTTTTTTTTCAATGCCGTTTTTAATACATGGGGTGCATGTCCTTTGAATCTTTAGTAAACTTTTGTCTTTCAAATTTATGAACTTTTAATATTGCTTGCAAAAAATGTAACAATAATTGAAGGTGATGGGCGAGGCATCTAAGCCCTTCCTTCATGGTAAACATTCGGCCCACTAGATGGTACAATTGGAATCTCAAAGCTGGAGAAATTCGAATAAAGTTTAAAGTTTTTAGACTAAAAAAACAAACTAGTACTTACTTACACAAGAGGCAAATTCCCATCAATGTCACATTTTTCAAATAGATATAGCTTTTGCTTTGAAAGTTTAAATCTTGTAGAGCCTTTGAAAAAGGCCTTTGACACTCAACACACTCGTCAAACTACAAAACTCCTTGATACACTCATGTAGCAGTTGTGAAGGGAGAAAACATGGGCGTGGCATCTTGTAGTTGGCCACGAGAAGCCTGAATACAGGCTATAGCAGCAGTTCACAAAAAAGTTTCATCTGAGCTGTCCATTTCTAACTGCTACACAAAGTATCCTTCATCCAACGGCTGCCTAATCAACTTGTAGCAGGCTTCATCGCTCTTGCGGCTTATACTACTATTAACACGAAATGCTACCAATTGTAGCCAGCCACCTCATGAAGATACCAGAGTGCTACCAACTCAGACTACTACCAATTGTAGTCAACCTCCTCATGAAGGATACATGGCACCTAAAAGTTAAGCCGCGGGGGCCATGGAAAGATCTAAGGGAAAACCATATGTGAATGACTTTGAGGTAAAATCAGTTTTTACATGCATCTTCCAAATGTAGGAAGGTGCACGCAAAAAATATATATTAGGCAAAAAGAGGCTAAATTTAAAAGTAAAAAAGTATTTCACTTTGGGAAAGGTCCACGTCCTGAGCTATTCTACAATGGAAGGTCAAAAGGTCCACCCTACCGTTCTACCAGAGAAGAAGGGCATGGGAGGGGGACCGACCCCTAAAGAGAGAGGTGGGGGCGACTGATCTCCTTGACTCTTCGGGAATACGTTTCTTTCAGTTTTCTTCGGCTTTTGAAATAAAAAAAAGAGTGGTTTTGTAATTTAGTTTAGTTTAGTTTCATTGGGCTGAATGGGTTGAATGAATTTACTGAAAAAGTTAGCGTAGTAAGATTTGTACGAACGAATTGAGCGATCACTTTTTTATGAATTCAACTGGAAGTATTGCCTGAAGACATCATCAGATCCTCTTATTGATACAGTGCTGTGAGCTTTAATTCTGGAATGAGCTATAACAAAGTTTGCACTAACAAAAAATTAGCTATGCAGCCAGGAATCAATGAGAATTGTAAAAATTTGTCCTTCAATAGCTGCTCAAAGCAGCAGAGGTATACAATAAATTACTATGTCGTGTCTAGCTTTGAGGAATTCAATCAAATCTATCTTCTTAGTGTGATTTAGTTGTGATTTCAAGCTTCATTCTTTCATGCGACGATGGGATGCCAGCCTTCCAGCTGCTAAAGATGTGATCCATCTCCTTGTGGCAGATTTTGGAAGGTTGTCAGCAAGGTCTCCATCTTCACGTGCCGATATAGATCGACTGGAAACTAGCATTTGGGAAAACCGTAGGGTGGTGGAGGCAGAGTTTGGCTTCGGCCTACGCCATTCTTGACCAGAAACGCCATTTCCATGCCCCAGCTGGTGTGGGATTCCAAATGGCAGTGCATAAACCAGACACCTGTAACATCCGAAAATCATTTCTTCCATCAGTTTTGGTGAAGTGATTTTGGCCTTGAAATAACAAAAAAACAATTCATATCAACGAGATTAAGCATAGCTAGTTATTATGCAGTAGAAATATGTGTAAGTAGCTCAACATCTCAATTGAAAGATCTGGGACTTCTAGTAATTCCTCCACAGCATTTTTCCCTTGTTATCCAAGAGAAATGTGACTAGACACAGAATTAGAGCTGCAGTGAGTTATACCTGGATTGTCAGCTTTCCATCGAATAGCCACCCAGCCTGCACGCGGAAATGCGACTGTGTTTCGCAAAGGCGGATCCACCAGGTTAAAAGTCGATTCATCAGAAGCTGGATTGAAGTTTCCAACTCCCTGTCCAACAACATAAAAGCTGTAGCCATGAAGGTGGATCGGATGGCTATCTAGCGTTAAAATGCTTGTATCCTGTAAAACTAATTGCACATTGGAGCCGTACTCGATCACATTGACTTTAGTGCCAGATTCAGGCTGCGGATTTGAGGGCATAGTGCCTGTGTAATCAAACGGAGTGGGTGGATTGTCTGGGAAATCTGTGGTAAACACTCCCGAGATGTTGTAATAGTACGCTTGGAGGATTGATATCGCGGGAAACGCAAAGCTGACATTGTTTATAGAAGATGCTAGTCTTAAGCCTCCAGGTCCTTGGCATGTCTGGCCACTGGGGCATGCTTTCAGATTGAAGCCCGTTGTAAACAAAAGATTTCTGTCTATAGTTTGTGGCACATCTGACGGATAGGTTTGGGAGTTAAGGCTTCGAAGGCTCTGGTAGAAGCCTTCGCCATAGGACGTGTCGTTGTTTGCCGGAAGAATGGGGAAGATGGGTGTAGCGTTTGTAGAAGCAGCTCCATCGTACTGTAATATTGCGGTGGTGGGCGTGTTGACGAAGGGAGCAGGAGCTGAGACAAAAGGTATGGCTGCCATGTAGTAGTTTCCGACTGCTTGATCTGCCGTCAGAAGAACATCCACTGTTTGACCTGGTGCCACAACGAGCGTGCTTACCTTCAGTGGCTTCGTATATTCTGCATCAGCGGCTATTACCGTCAATGTATGGCGCGCTATTCCGAAGAGCAGATCTTGATTGAGCGCTGCGTTCACTACCCGCAACAGATATGTTCTTCCTTGAACAACATTTAGCTTGTAAGCATCTGCAACCCAAGCAAAGGACATGTATGACGATCTGAGCTCAGGAAGGTTCAAGGATCATAACCAAGCTGGATAGCGATTTAGACTTAGAACAGTATGATGAGAAAACATTGATTCTGAACAAACATGAACTCATGATCAGGATTTTCTGCACTCTAAATATCCTAGGTGCAATGCAACAAATTTAGGTGACACCTAGTTTATAATAAATAGTAGCTTGTTGTTGCATTTATACTAAAAAGTCAAAGCTTGTTGTTGCGTGATTTTACCAGCTGCGGAGCAGTTATAAAATGGTCCAGGCTGCCCATTTATTGTGAAAGCATTTGATATAGTTGGGATTCCACCGGTCTGAAGAGCTGCTGCTTCAATTTCCTCTACATCACCGTTCCACCACTCTCCTAAAAGTTTTATCACGAGCAATCAGCGAAGCACAGTTTTATTTGAGAATGTTTGAAGAAGAATGGCAGCATATTATTGTTACAGTGACAACGTTCGAATTGAAAGTAGATAGGAGGTGCCCTCTCGTTACCTAAGAGAATTGTATGCTCATCTGATGGCATTTGGAAGGGATACGGTACTTTGGTTGGAGGCTTTATGACGATCGCTCCATAAAGTGTCGCTCTTAGCCAAGTAATATGGGCATGCCAGAACAATGTGCCTCTATGCCCTGCAACCGTAAATTTGTAAAAGAAGCTTTGCCCTGTCTGAATCGGACACTGGGTAATATACGCAGGTCCATCAGACCAACATGTCAGAACTTGGCGAACTCCATGCCTGCAACAGATTGGCACAGAGGACTTATGAGGTTGAAAAATGGATGAAGGAGAGTTTCCTGAAAGAATGCTACAATAACCTTGCGGCAGAATTAACGCTTGCTAGTCCATTGCAATTGATGAATATCAATTGGAACATACCAGTGGATTGTAACATTGGATTTCACGTTGTTGGTGACCTTAATCACCAGCTGATCCCCCTCTTGCGCAAAGATTGTCGGCCCAGGAAACTGCCCATTCACTGAAACTAGAGATTTCGTGTTGCAAAGGCGTGTAACTTGCTGATAATTCACCTGGCGTTTGGCATTATTAGCAACAGGAACAGTATCAGTCGCACATCCTGCAAGCGCTGTCTCTCTCTCTCTCTCTCTCTCGCTAAACTTAATTTGACTGTACTGGAGCAATCATTACCTGAAAGTCGTAGAACCTAGTGACTGAGGCAGAAGTCAAGAAGGACGATCTAGCGAGTAATGAGATCAAGCTGATGTAGATTAGAACAGTAGAGATGGACATTCTGATTGTGTTGGCCATTGTATGCACTGCCAATTCCCTGGCTGACTGCTGAACGCATCAACAATTTTGTATGCTGGCCTTTTTGCTGCTCGTGCTAATGTGCAAGAGATCAGATATGCAATAGTTGAATGGAGAGTGATAGAACCATGATCTTATATATAAGAGATAAAATGTAGTCAAATCAGCGATCAGAAGATGCAGCGAACCCAACCAGCCAGCAGCAATAGCTGACTGCTTCTTGTTTGTCAGAAGACCAGCGTGTTGTTTTTGAGAAAAAATGATGGTACTGACTCTAAATTCAACGAGTTACGAGATGATCAGGGTCATGGGCTGGTGCTCACTGCTGTGTTTTTGCTCACTGCTGTGTTGTTGCTTGAATTTGTTCAGAACCGAAGACGCTTTCCAGTATATGAAAAAAATGAAAAAAACAACCAATATATTTTGATATGAATGATCTGACATTCTGGTTCAGGTTGCAGGGCCCACTTCGAATTGTATTGATTTTGGGCTATTATTATTAAACTTGGGTATTGACCAGTTCTTTGAAGCCATGCCCTCCTCACGGTTCCAAAAGACGCTACTAAGTCTATGATCCTTTTTGCCTCCGACAACTACAAACTATCTCATCTTTTGGGATTTGTCACCTTCTAGGGACGATTTAGTTTGATTATAATCAGATTGATAACCTAGAATGGTCTTTTGCAAAGTCAAATACCTGTCCAACACTGGGATTTCGTGTTGACATTAGTGTAAAGAAGTCGTCTAATCTAGGCATCTTTGAAAGTTGAAGGCAGTCTACCCATACACCCCTCTCCTATGGACTATCAATTTTGAGAAACAAGTGATTTTAAGACTAATTAACCTAAGTGTATATCAAAATGAAGTGTGTTTAATGCACTAAGGCATTTTCCAAGTAAAACCCTAAGAGAGTCGTGTATTCATGTGCACTTTGACAAATTGAATAAAGAAGCCTTGTTCCAAAGTGGGGGCATGAGGTTGACTTAAAAGGACGGTTCCAAATTCCAATGAAGTCTTCTAGAGGGAGCTTGGATATTCAAAGTCAAATTGAATTAACTCAAGTCTTACCCCAACTAACTTTCAAGTTTCTAGTGGCATTACCTCTCAAATGCAATTTTATAATTTATGGTTGATGGTGAATGAAAGTTTGTGAGCCTAGTCAAAGATGAACTACAAGTTATGGAATTTTAGGTTCTTTTGTCCCTTGCAAGGAAATATCTAAGAGTGTCTCCATGATTGCCCCCATGTACATCACGGTAGGCCTCTAACGTGTTTTAATCTCCCCTACATCATGATGCATGGCCTATGACTTAATGTCTTCGAAAAAATACGTGCCTAATTTCTTCAATGCATTCTAGTGATTTTTACTAGGGTTGCTTGCAAAGTGTTTGAGCAAATGGAAAGTGCAGTTTATGGTCTTGTCCCCACAAGGCGCACGTTAGGCTCAGTTGCAGACATGAAATATTTTTAATGAAGGTTTGTTCTTCTTCATTCTTTGCTAGACACTAAAGTCATTTCAAATGATGTATGTATGTATGTTGACATTGGTTTAGATCTCTTTTGCATCATCTAATTTTTATTTTTTCAATTTTAGTTTGATATATTAGTTTTCTTGATTTACATTATGCTCTCACTAAACTTGTGTTTCAAGGCAATGGTGTATTTTCCTTAAGTCTTTAATTTCAAAAAAATGGCAGTTGCCTTTTTATTTGTTGCAGAAAAAAAGTGTTGTTGTAGGCCACTATGAGATCAATATTCACATAAATGATAAAAATTATACTAACTAACTCCTTCCTTTACATACACTCCCATTTGAGCACATTTTTGGAAAATAATTTCAAATGGAAAATATGTCTACACCATACTGTATAGGCCTATTCTATACCATAGAAGGCTTAAATGTGAAATCTCCATAGACAATTCTCTTGCTCTTTCAACTTATTTTCTTCAGGTTTCATTTATGTAGATTTTCTCCATTCATATTATCGTTTTAACATTCATTTGATGTGATTATGAGTCCTTGGCACGATGATAAAGCTATGATAATTTTGATGGAGTTGATTTCAATAGCTTGTGCACAAAAGCTTCCTTGAGTATACCATATTATCACTAGTCTTGCATTGAAGTTGTCCACCTCTCCTTGATGGTCGCACTTCTAGATTTTAACAAGTGTGTGAAAGTCCATGTTCTATTTTTCATTATGGACTCCATTTATCATTGCTTTGTTGTATTGTTCTACATATGAACCTTTAATGGTTCCATCACACTTGCTTGCTCATTGTCTCTACTATAAACGCAATATCAAACTTTTCAGGTATCTCAAACTCATTTGTTGATGTATCATCGATAATTTTTTCCATTGATTCATTGCTTTGCTCAGCCTTCTCTATAGTTTGGATTTCCTCTAGAATTGTTCTTTTTGTCTTTTGCTAATTTCATCAAACTTAATATCTTTTGATTTGATTACCTTTGTTGCTTCTAGATTAAAAACCTTAAATCCTTTAGCATGTATGCAATATCCTAGGAATGTAAATCTCTTGCTTTTGGGCCAAACATCTTTTCTTGAGACTACTATATCCTTTTTTAAAAGACGAAATCAAATGAAAAAAATTCAATCAACATGAAATCTTTTGAAATGGAAAATGGCAGAGGACACTACAACAAGAAGTGGGGTGGGGTGACATGCGCTTCCGATGGATTTCGAAAAAAAATTAAACTTCGTCGAAATTCGATAGATCTTTTGAACCCGCTTGGAACTAGTACCGTCCGGCAATGAACACGAAATAATTTTTAATTAAATGTCAGAACTTAGGTGTCGAAAATCAACAGTAGTGGTGGCAATCACAATGTGGATGTCCAATTCCGACAGAATATTTTACCTATCAGAATCCAACATCCACGTCAACAATCCATGGCTTCTATGATTTGATGTTTTTTTATTTGATAGGAATGTTGGATTCCGATAGATCAATTATCTGTCAGATTTCGACACCGCTTTCGTTTTCCATTCCTACTTTTTAGCTTTCCTTATAGGGTAATTTGTCTTTGGTTTGTTTTTGTTTTTGGTCTTTTTAGTGATTGAAATGTTGTTTGCTTTGGTTTTGAGAAATTGTGAGTGAAAGAAAGAAGGAATGAGAGGTATGTAAATGA
Source organism: Diphasiastrum complanatum (assembly GCA_029204225.1). Lineage (NCBI taxonomy): Eukaryota > Viridiplantae > Streptophyta > Lycopodiopsida > Lycopodiales > Lycopodiaceae > Diphasiastrum > Diphasiastrum complanatum. Next base: position 5,681,124 of record CM055108.1, on the reverse strand, counting down.
GATAATTATGGTTTATTTTGATTTTTTGGTTTTGAGAGAGAGAGAGAGAGAGAGAGAGAGAGAGAGAGAGAGAGAGAGAGAGAGAGAGAGAGAGAGAGAGAGAGAGAGAGAGAGAGAGAGAGAGAGAGAGAGAGAGAGAGAGAGAGAGAGAGAGAGAGAGAGAGAGAGAGAGAGAGAGAGAGAGAGAAAATAAAAAGATTTCACATAGTCCCTCTTGACAAGTCAAGACCAAACCCTTTGAACCCTTTAATTTATAGCATAACAGGTAAAAACAAAGCTATATAAAGTCTTACAGTACAAGGTACCATAAAGCGAAGCAAGTTTTAGGACATTCAGTTGTCACCTGCCACCATCCAACAAAACACAACCGCACGAGTTAGTTACGTGAGGAAGATAGGTGTCATAGCTAAGCATCAATTGTTATTTATGTCCGAAACATGATTCACTACTTCATTAGCTCAACTGCAAATACATATGATACGTCTATCTTCCCTACCATGACTTACATCATTAGCAATACATTCTTCCCTAAAACAAAATTGTATCAGGGCAGATGCCATATTGATCAGTATAAGGGCAAACCGAATGTATTAAGTTCACATTAACATTCCTCATACATTTAAAGAAGCTACTTTGCAATACACATCATATAAAGAGACATGACTCTTGCATCGGTGTTAGGTACTAGGGCAGATCCATGCAATACTAGCCCTGAGGACCTCCCAAGAAGACTGTTAGGAGTAAAAGCACCTTACACATACCTATGTAACTAGCAGTACTTCAGTGACCCCTATATGTCCATTTAGTGTTGGGGGCTAAATGGCAAGTTACCCTTGGATAAGGAGTACCCTTAGGATTAAGGGTAGGTGCCTTTGGATAAGGGCAGGCAAGTGACTATACCTTGGTCGGAGGTATGGAATCAAGTTACCCTTGGATAAGGGATAACCTTAGGATTAAGGGCATGTGCCTTTAGATTAAGGTATTGGTGTCCTTGGATAAGGACAGGTAGGTGTCTATGCCTTGGTTGGAGGTATGGAACCTAGTGAGGTGCTAGAAAGTCATTACCATGGGTGTTTGGCTATTTTTCTAAACCTTGGGCCTCAACCTTGAACCATATCACTTTATTGGTCTTGGACCAAAGTATACAAGCACAACTTGGGCAACGAGACCTAGTAGGAGGGCGTCCTTCTAAAGGGTCCATTGAGTTCCCAACTCCCACAAGAAAAGCATTCAAAGAGCCATAGATTATTGTTGTAGCTACCTTTACAAGCTTTCCTTCTGGCACCACTCGTGCCAGCATTGTCCCCGGTGCCAACAGCGTCATTGCTGCTCCCGGCTCCGCTCACGGTGCCATTGTGACCAGAATCCAGTCGGCGTTAAGTTCCTATGGTTGAAAATCTTTGATCAGTTCTAGCAAAGTCCAGAGAGCTCATATCGATGTGTAATCACCTCACACGATCTAGGCATGATTAAAGGAAACTTGGGGATCAATAAATTTTAGAGAGAGAAATGACTTTCTAGAGAGAAAACGCGCTTTACCAGCCTGGGCAGAGCACTTGGTATGAGGGGAGGTGGCGAATCCCACCAATACTATAGGGGAATGCGGGTTGCGACTCAGGACAAGAACTCCAACCAAGTCTCAGCTTCCCTTGCTGGAATGTTGTCCTGACACCCGCCTTGGCATGTCAGCGCCCCGAAGACTAAGGTCAGTCACACACTTTAAATGTAACCTTCTCAGATGTATTAAAAAAGTGGGATTTTTCTCAAAATGACTCTGATTACCTTCTGGATTTTAGTGTTCGGTAAAAGCGCGAGTTGTAAGGCCGCTTCAAATTTTTTTGATCACACATAGCTGAGGGTCGTATCCCAAGACGCCAGCGGTATGTCGTCGAGACCATTTGGTCCAGGACGCCAACGGTATGTTGTCGGGACCATTCGGTCCTGGAACCGGTTGTCTTCATATATGTCGCGGCTTGTGGTTCTGAGTGTTCCTTGCATGAACGTGAATGGGTTAAGCTCTTAGGGAATGGGCTCCAACCTGTCGGCTAAGTTGGATGGCTTGCTTGGCTGGAAGTTACCTGTTTAAAGTTTTCCAGTCTGGCGTGGCACCAGGTTGGCTTCCATCACTCGTGATGAAGCTTTCAGTTGGTTAAGTCTGATGTAAGTCAGACAACTTGCTTGGAATGGATGTTACTCGTTTGTAACGAAGCTTCGAGTTAGTTAAGGTTGATGTATGTCGGGTGGCTTGCTTGGGAGAAGTCACCCACATCGGGACCCCCGATCTGGCATGGCGCCAGGTTGGATCTCAATGTTGGTTTCCGCACTTCAAGTTGGTTAAGTCTAATCATTGTTGGCGAGTTGGTTGCTTGTATGTCAAGTGGGTTTGGATGGCAAGAGTTGAAAGCTGGGAAGCTAAGTCGTGGATCCCAACTCCATTTGGGATGCATGCGCTACAGTTATGGAAGAAGTCTCTTGACCTTCCATAAGCCTATGAAAGGTTCTTTAACTCTCAGCTCTCTCTTCCTCATTGGTTGTGCATGGAACTCCATAGTGTATTGGAGGGTGTCAATTGCCATCTATATGAGGGGAGTAGGGCGCCCATTGGGAGGGGGAGAGATCTCTTTTGTTTCCTATGCTTATGCTCTAGTGTGGCTACTAGTGTATAGAGTATTTTCTTGTGTGTAGTATGCTTAGGGTTTGGATCTTGCTTATGGAATGGGACATAAGTAGGGGTTTGGATCTTGAGTATGCTATGGAGTGTGATGATATGCTTGTGATTAGTTATTCGTTAGCAAGGAGGTGCTAGATTAGCCTAGATGCAGGATTGCATGTGCTAGCTAGCTATGGTTGGGTGGTGAATACTTGAGGCCACTTGTTATCTACCTTTGTGATTAAGATTAGGGACACAGGTGGAGGAGAGATCCATGGAGGCTTGAAGATCCTTACTTGCAGGTGGAAGCATCCTAGCTTGGAGTTGAGGAGCATCTTGGAGCTTGCAGGTTACTTGGAGGACCTTTGGATGTGAAAAGTACAGTACTAAGGACCATAAATGGATCTTTGAATGATCCACAAGGTTGATTGTATGCTTGTTAAACAATCTATCAAAAACTAGTCATCAGAAAACAAGATCTAGTTTAGCAGCTTGATAGAAAACAAGTAGAGACAATCAAAGCATTGATCAATGAGTGTAATCCAACTCCACACGTGTGGAAATAAGGTTGTAGTACGGCCTGTAGACAGTGTTTACAATGTGCCAAAGCTGGGTTTAATTGAAAATCAAGAGCAATCACCATACAGTGAGAGAAAACACGAGGTTCTCCTTGAGGCTCCAAAAAGCTTCTATCTTCTCACTATGGAGAATGGGAATACATAGTACAACACACTTCCTTTGGTAAGTTAGATGAAAATCCAGCATGTAATAAGGAAGTAGACTCCACTTTCTTGCCCTAATGTAAAAACCCTAGCCTAGATCCAAGAGTCATGCTTGGTAGGTACAAATCTCATCATAAATCATGGTCTAGATCCTACAAAGTAGGAATCACTACCAAATGGACACAACCACTCCTCTTGACGCGTGGTAACCTACTTTAGGTGTGAGTGTACAAGTGGCACTTTGGCCATTCAAGTAACCAACAAACAATATTGACAAAATGTATAGTATTCTACATGGCTAGATTTGCCAATGTAGGCAATTTTTTACACTCCTCCTCAAATCTAGCCTTGGAGATCACAATGCTTTTATCAACAACTCCAATTGAAGATCTAAGCTTGACAAATGAATCTTTAGATAAAGATTTAGTAAACAAATCAGCCAAGCAACTTGATGATGGCACGTGTTGGAGCTTGATCTCTTTAGCTTGCACTTTTTCCCTCACGAAATGATGAGCAATTTTGATGTGTTTGCTCCTTGCATGGAATGTAGGATTAGTTGCAAGTGATTGGGCTGATTGGTTGTCACGATAGATGATAGGGATCTCCTCCTCCATGACATGAAGCTCCACCAATAGCCTTTTGACCCACAAGACCTCCTTGCATGTTGATGTCAAGGCCTTGTATTCGGATTCTGTGGAAGATAGGGAGATGATATCTTGCTTTTTGGAAAGCCATGATACTACTCCATCACATAGAAAGGTGGCAAAGGCACTTGTTGATCTTCTATGCACTTTTTCACTTGCAAAATCCGAGTCACTATAGGCTCTTAAGCCAAGATTAGTTCCTCTATACAAAATGCCAAATTCTCAGTGGATGAAATGTATCTAAGAACTCTTTTGGCCATCTTCCAATGTGAAACTAGAGAACTTTGCATGAATTGGCTTAACTTTCCAACACTATAACTAAGATCAAGTCTAGTTATAGTTAAATAGATCAAGGAGCCAATAAGCCTTCTATATAATGTGATGTCCTCAAAGGATGCTTCATCACAACCAATAGATGCTTTTACATGTTGCTCCATTGGTGTCTCAATGCCTTTACAATTCTTCATTCCAAATCTATCTAGGATGGATGTAGCATATTTAGATTGAAAAATGAAGCTAAAATCACATCCTCTAATAACCTCTATTCCAAGAATGAAGCTTAATAGGCCGAGATCTACCATCTTAGACTCTTTTGCTAAAGCAATTTTTACATCTCTGATTCCATCTAGATCATTACCACTCAAGATAATGTCATCTACATACAAAACAAGAATAATGATCATGCCATCATGAAGACTTATATACATTGATGGATCAAAGGCACTCATTACAAAATTGATGGAAATGAGAAAAGAGTTTAGCCTAGAGTACCATGCTCTAGGTGCTTGCTTGAGCCCATAAAGGCTCTTCTTCAAAAAACACACCTTTCCTTCATGCTTTGCCTTGATGAAGCCCTCGGGTTGTCTCATGTAGATATCTTCCTCCAAATAACCATTGAGGAATGCATTTGTGAAGTCAAGTTGGAATAGCTCCCAATTGAAAGTTGTAGCAAGAGTAATGATCACCTGATAGTAACAAGCTTAGCCACAAGAGCAAAAGCCTCATCATAATCAATGTCTTTGGTTTGTAAAAAATATTTTGCAACAAGCCTAGTTTTATGCTTGCTTATTGATCCATCTTGATTATACTTCAATCTAAATACCCACTTGCAATCAAGAGGTTTCTTCCCTTGAGGAAGATCCACAAGATCCCAAGTATGATTCTCAATAAGAGCATCATACTCTACTTGCATAGCATCCATCCAACTTTTAGAGTTACAAGCATCTTCATAACATGTTGGCTCATCTAACATTGAAGTAAGAAAGGTGTAAGATGTGAAAGATGATGAGCCTTCCCTTTGATCACCTTGACCATCATAGGTGAGCCTCAATGGCTCGGATCTTGCCCTTGTAGATCTTCTTGGAGTTCTTGGAGTTCTTGGAATTCTTGCATCTTGAGGTGGATCCTCAAGTTCTTCTTCATTTGGAAGCTCCTCCTCCATCCTAGCATGATCCTTGGCATCAAGATGATTAGTAGCATTATCATCCAAATCACAAGCATGTCCTTCATAAAAAATAACATCCCTACTCACTATCACCTTGCTAGTGATGGGATTAAAGACTTTATAACCTTTGCTATTCTCACCATATCCCACAAAGATGCCTTTGATGGATGTTGCATCATCCTTCCTTCTCTTATCCAAGGATTGGTGTACATAGCAAGTGGATCCAAAAACTTTGAGATCCTTGAGATTGGGCTTTTCTCCAAATAGAGCTTCAAATGGTGTGATTCCTCCAATGGCTTGGTTTGGCAATCTATTGCACAAATAGTTAGCACAAGTTATTGCTTCACCCCAAAATGGTTTGGATAGAGAAGCATCTAGCCTTAAGGCCTTAACACACTCACAAAGAGATCTATTTCTTCTCTCACTCACTCCATTTTGTTGAGGGGTGTATGGACATGACAACTCCCTCTTTATGCCATTAGAACTACAAAAGTCAATCAACTTATTGGAGATATATTCACCTCCATTATCACTCCTTAATACCTTAATCTTGGTACTAAGTTGATTTTCTACCAAAGTCTTGAACTTTACAAAAGAGTCAAACACCATTGATTTGCTAGACAAGAGTACATCCAACAAAATCTAAAATAGTCATCAATGAAGATTACATAGTACTTGGCACCACCATTAGACTCATGTGAAAAACTATGAACATCCAAATGGATGAGATCAAGAGGAGAGTTTGATCTTGATGTAGATCTTGAAAAGGGTAGTTTGTGAGTCTTTGAGAGACTGCATGCTTCACATCTCTTCCCACACTTTGACAAATGCTTGGGGAGTCCAATTGCAAGCTCCTTTGCTACCATAGATTCCATGGCTTTGTAGTTGGGGTGGCCCAACCTTTTGTGCCACATTTCCACCTTTGATAACTCCACCTTTGCCAAGTTAACACTCTCCACTGCAACATTAGCATCAAGCTTAAACAATCTACCTTGCTTAATGCCTTTGGCTACACATTCATCATTTCTAAGGATGGAACAAACTCCATGCTTAAATTATACATCTAGGCCATTATCCATTAACTGGCCAACACTAAACAAATTCTTGGTTAACTTAGGAACATAAAGAACATTATCCTCATCCTCCTCCTTGGTCTCCTTGAAGTGCTTCTTCTTGCCATTGGTCTTCTTCTTTCCTTTGAATGAGAAATTAGCTTTCTCATCACCATCCTGCAGAGAAATAGCATTCATTCTTGCATTGGTATGCATCATCCTACACTCTTCAGCCACTAATACACTGTGTAGCTTTTCTAGAGTAGGCAAAGTGTCTTGGATTGCAAAGCTTTGGACCAAATTTGTAAAGCCACTCCCTAGACCATTGAGGACAATCTGAACAAGCTCACTATCTTGGATCTTCTCTCCAATGGAAGCAAACTCCCTATTGAGAGACTTGATTCTGAGCACATAATCTTGTGCACTCTCATCACTCCTCTTCATGCTTTGTAGAATATGATTCCTAAGCATGTGAACCCTCGAAGTGTTACTAGACTCATAGATAGATTTTAAAGATTTCCAAGCCTCTTCAGCACTCTTACATGATGATACTTCTCTTAAAAGATCATTGCTTACATTCATCTTAATACAGTGAAGTGCAAGCCTAGACCTCTTCTTGTATCTCACTAATTCCTGTGCACCTAGAGGTTCATCTTCATCATCTATTAGAAACTCATAAACATCCTGGAGCACCATTAGTGACTCCATCCTCACTTTCCAAATAGCATAATTGGTAGAATTTAACCTCTCAACTAGCTTCTAGAATGTAGGCTCCCACTGGTCCCATCTTACTAGTAAGATTCTACACACAAGATATAGATTTTTTTGAACCTGAAACTCACAAAGATTTCTAACTTGCAGTGTTTCACTCAAATGTTGACTTCTAATCCAACAGATGGACTTGTAATCATAGTTCTATCACTCCCTCACAAAGCTGGAATGAAGATAAGATGAGGTGAAAACTACTCTCAAGCAGATCTTGCCAATCTTGGCTATTTCTTGGACAAAAACTGACTCTATCTCTCTCATTCACTTTGATGTACTTTCAAGACCTGGTTTCCACTTTAAGAAGGTCTGAAATCAGCCTAGATTAATTAGTTTTCATGCTTATCCTAGGATTTGCACCAAAAATTGCATCAAACTGATACCAGATGAATTTTCTGTGATCCAATGAATATGGGTTATTAAATGCTGATTCAGAGATGCCCACACGTGTGAACAGTACGGATTTTGATCCTGAAAAAGTTTGGGATCAAATTCCCTCACCAAAACCTGGATACCAGCTCACCCTTCCAATACTAGCTTTTTGCACCAAAACCTACTAAAACAGGATTAGATTCAGACACTGATCAATAGCCTTGTACTTGGCTCTGATACCATGTGAAAAGTACAATACTAAGGACCATAAATGGATCTTTGAATGATCCACAAAGTTGATTGTATGCTTGTTAAACAATCTATCAGAAACTAGTCATCAGAAAACAAGATCTAGTTTAGCAGCTTGATAGAAAACAAGTAGAGACAATCAAAGCATTGATCAATAAGTGTAATCCAACTCCACACGTGTGGAAATAAGGCTTTAGTACGGCCTGTAGACAGTGTTTACAATGTGCCAAAGCTGGTTTTAATTGGAAATCAAGAGCAATCACCATACAATGAGAGGAAACACGAGTTTCCTTGAGGCTCCAAAAGGTTTCTATCTTCTCACTGTGGAGAATGGGAATACATAGTAAAACACACTTCCTTTGGTAAGTTAGGTGAAAATCCAGCATGTAATAAGGAAGTAGACTCCACTTTTTTGTCCTAATGTGAAAACCCTAGCCTAGATCCAAGAGTCATGCTTGGTAGGTGCATGGTAGGTACAAATCTCATCATAAATCATGGTCTAAATCCTACAAAGTAGGAATCACTACCAAATGGACACAACCACTCCTCTTGACTCGTGGTAACCTACTTTAGGTGTGAATGTACAAGTGGCACTTTGGCCATTCAAGTAACCAACAAACAATATTGACAAAATGTACAATATTCTACATGGCTAGATTTGCCAATGTAGGCAATTTTTCACATTGGAAGTCTTCCTCTACATCCACAAAATATATATACATATATATTGGAAAAAGATTGATTCTAGCTTGTGTTTTGGATCAAAACTAGTGTTTCGTTTGCATAAATGAAGTGTTTAAACTTCTAATTTTCATTTTGAAGTTCTATTTTTCAGACCTGTAAATCTGAAAATTAGATCTGAAAAGTGAAGTTTTCATAAGGACTTCATTAATTTAATGTTATTGGCAAAGTAGGAAGGAAAAGGTAGTATAATCTTATGCATAAAAAAGGTTTTGAAGTTCTATTTTTTGTCATTTTGAAGTTCTGATTTTCAGACCTCTAAATCTGAAAAATCAGATCTGAAAAGTGAAGTTTTCACTACTTATCCATTTCTAGACACTAGTTTCATGGATTTGAAGAACTAAGAAAGTGAGAAATGAAAAAATTTGTGTTGAATTTGAAATGACAAATGGAAATGGAATTGGAATGGGAACTTTATGTAAACATTAGCTTGAAGTAGTTAATTGAAGTTTACATACAGACTTGTTTTGATTTTTGCTTTGGATTGAGGCAAATGTAGGATATTGCTTGATGTAGTTTTCTCTTAAGCTTGGATTGAGCTTGCAAAAAAAAGGCTTGGATTGAGCTTACAAACAATAAGTGAATGAGTAGAAGTAAATGCTTTTATTTGCATTGGATTATGTAAGAATTGAAGCATTTCTATCATTCTAATTGGAATTACTTGTTGTTGTATTTGCATAATAGGAAAACACACAAGCAACCCCAATGGATCAAATTAATGAAAACCCATCATTTGATCTATCAAACCCATCCAATGTGGCACATGTCAAGAATTAGATGTGCAACATCAAGCATTCACCATAAGCAATCACCACAAGAAGGCGGAAGAAGAACACGCACTGTCACTCTATCACACTAACTCATACGGAATGTAAAATGTACAAATAAACCCTGAACCCCTGATAGAGAGAGAAAACCTACGAGTAGACTAATAGACTAGCCTACGGTTAATGATAGCTGGTCACAATTGTCAACATTAATGTACCTCATAAACAGTAGCAATGAAGTTTATCATTGATTTCTAACACTCTCCCTCAATGATAAAATTACATTCTTCTATTCCTAATAGAGTACGAAACCACTCAAATTTACATCTACCTAATGACTTAGTAAAAATAGCTACCATTTGATCTTCAGATTTACAAAAACCAAGATCAATGGCTCCATCAAGAATTATCTCTCGAACAAAATGGTAGTGTATTTCGATGTGTTTGGTTCGAGCATGTAGAACTGGATTTTTGGCAAGGTGAATGCAACTTTGATTATCACAAGATATAGTAGTCGCATCCACCTGTGGTTGACCTAAATCCGCAAGCAATCTTCGTAACCATACCACTTCTTGTGTAGCATTGCTGAGTGCTCGATATTCAGCTTCCGTCGATGATAAGGCTATTGTAGGTTGCTTTCTGCTGCTCCATGAAATTGCAGTTGTACCATAACTAAATGTATGACCACTGGTAGATCTTCTGTCATCAATATTACCTGCCCAATCGGCATCTGTATAGTCTACCAACATTGGCGCTTCAGACTGATCATACTTCAAACCAAAATTCAATATCCCTCGAATGTATCTGAAAATACATTTAGCAGACTTGCAATGTGCTTGACTAGGATCTTGCATAAATTGACTAACAACACCAAAAGAAATATCAAGTCGTATGTGTGTCAAATAAATCAAACTACCCACCAGCTGTCTATACAAATAAGCATCCATTTCTCAGATTCATCATATGCAGTAAGCTTCATGTTGACATCCATAGGTGTACTCAAAGGCTTACAATCCTGCATATTTGCTTTGTGTAAGAAAGACCATGTCTTCCTTTTGCCATACTTCAATGCCAAGACAATAGTGCATCAATCCTAGATCACTCATGTCAAAAGCATTGGAAAGATCTGATTTTATTTCATCAATTAAACTCTCATTACTTCCTATACTAATCAAATCATCCACGTACAACACAATGAACACTATATTTGAGTCTTGCCTTAGAATGTAGAGATTTGGATCAGCATCACCCTTTATCATTCCCCTTCGCTTGAAGTGTTCATCAATGCAAGAGTACCACGCCCGTGGTACTTGCTTCAATCCATAAATGGCTTTGTTGAGCTTACAAACAAAATGCTCTCTCCTTGGCTCAACAAATCTTGAGGTTGTACTAAGTACACCTCTTCATCCAGCACTCCATTAAGAAAAGCAGATTTAACGTCCATTTGCTGGATCTTCCAACCATAGAAAATAGAAATAGCAATGATAGAACGTATAGTTACCATCTTAGCTATGAGTGCAAAGGTTTCCTCAAAATCAATACCTTCCTGCTGCTCAAATCCTCTCGCAACCAACCGTGCTTTGTACTTGTTGAGTTGCCCATCAGCTCCATATTTGATCTTGTATATCCATTTGCAAGTGATAGGCGTCTTACCATCAGGTAGCTCAACCAAGTTCCACGTCCTATTTTTCGTTATAGCTTCTATTTCTGTTTCCATAGTTTCATGCCACTCCTTGTGCTCCTTTGATTTATCAAAAAATCTGGTTCTTGAGCCTTGAGCATAGAACCCATTAGGGCTAGATTCATCTCTAATCTTGCAAGAGGTTTTTGATTTCTACTTGATCTTCTAAGCTCTCCTTGCTCATTTGGTTCGGGAGTATCTCCCTTATTAGCATCACTTGTTACTGACAAGTACCACTTAGGCACTCTCCTAGGAATCTCATTATTGACCCTGTCTTTTTCCATTGGCTCTTCCATATCGACACCAACTTCTTCCTTCACTTGCACTTTAGCTTTATCATCAAAGGGATCAATTGTCAATTTTATTTGGTCATTTTGACCCATCTCATCAAAAGTAGCATCTCTGGAAATCATGATCTTTTGTGCATCTGTGTCATACATCCTGTATGCCTTGGATCTTTCATCATATCCAAGAAAAATACACTTAACAGCTTTTGCATCCAACTTCTTTCGTTTCTCATCAGGTACATCAGTGTAAGCATCACAACCAAATACTCGTAAATGAGAAACATTAGGTTTCTTTCCAGTAAAAGCTTCGTAAGGTGTCTTACCCTCCACGGACTTCATAGGACACCGATTCAAGATATGAGTAGCTGTGTTGCATGCTTCTGTCCAAAAAGTATTTGGCAAACCCTTGCTCTTAAGCATTGCCCTAGCCATCTCCACAATGGATCTGTTTTTTCGTTTTGCAACTCTGTTCTGTTGTGGTGAATAGGGTGTAGTGGTTTGTCTCTTGATACCCTGATCCTTGCAAAAGTTTATAGACTCTGTTGAAAAATACTCACCGCCACCATCTGATCTGAGGGTCTTAATACAACAACCTGTTTGTTTTTCAACTAGAGCCTTGAACTCTCTAAACTTGGCAAAAGCATCAGATTTCTTGCTTTTGAAATAAATTCAAATATGTCTACTATAGTCATCAATGAATGTGATAAAATAGTAACAACCACTAATGGACCTAGTTTGTATTGGTCCACACAGATCACTATGAACAAGACCAAGAATGCCATTGGCTCATCTTGCTCCATCTTTGGAAAATCTCTCTCTATGTTGTTTTCCCAAAATGCAACTCTCACAAATTTTTCCTTCAAAAGAGATATCAGGCAATCCAATAACTAGATTACTTCTTTTAAGAATTTGCAAGCTTTGAGCTCTGATATGACCAAACCTTTGATGCCAAAGATCACTTTGACTATCAACAGTGCTTACCATAGCTTGAGTAAAAGATCTCGCATTCAATTTGTAGAGTCGATTCTCGTTGACTCTAGCTCCTGTAGCAATCACTTTGTAGTGATTCTTGATGTCTTTGACAAGACATTTGTCACTGTCAAACTCAACCTTGAGTTGTTGATCAGCCATCATCCCAACAGATAGTAGATTGTTAGCTAAGCCAGGTACATATTGCACATTGCTTATCTACTTTATCTTCCTGTTGGCTAACTTCACTGGTACCACTCCAACTCCTTTAACAGATAGCATTTTGCCATCAACTTGTCCAAGTTCATCACCATTGTCAATTTCCTTGAGTTCTGAAAACCACTCTTTCCTTGAAGTCATGTGCCTGACTAGATTTTAACGAACCTTAAACTAAACTAGCACCCAATGCCAAATTACAATTTTTTTCAAAAAATACTTTTTTCTACATTACGAGGATTTCAAATATGAGTGTTTTGATTGGACTGTGTATAAGAAAAACTTAGAGAAAAAAAATAAGGATCATCTTTACAAAGGGTCTTTTTTGGATTAGCTACTCTTCTAACTTGCATATTGTGTGTGTGTGTGTTGCAAGAGAGAGAGAGAGAGAGAGAGAGAGAGAGAGAGAGAGAGAGAGAGAGAGAGAGAGAGAGAGAGAGAGAGAGAGAGAGAGAGAGAGAGAGAGAGAGAGAGAGAGAGAGAGAGGAGTGAATGCTTTGTGGATGCATGCCTGTGTATGTGTCTTGCAAGAGAGAGAGGGAAGGGGAGTGAATGCTTTGTGGATCCTTGCTTGTGTTTCTATGATGTTTTGTTCTTTATTTTACATGTAGGATATGCCTGCCTTGCTAACTCATGTTATTGTCTCCTTTTGATTTTAAGATTAAAAAATATAGCATTTTGAGAAGTATAGCTTGCTTTCATGCCTTAGGACACTTAATCATGGGAGCAGGTTGTAGCGACATCATAGAGTCAAGAGGAAAGTGTAGCAAGCCTAGTGATGGTGAAAGCACTTAGGAAAATTGGCTTCCATTAGCATCAATCACTTGTCTTTGGCTTTCGTTCTAGCACATATAGATTGGTGTTAGGAGCAATCTTGAAGGGCTTTAAGCCACGTAGATAGATTTTTCTTTCACGCTAAGCTTCAAATTTCCATGTTCGGTTCAGAGGATTGACAATAATTCTTGATGTGGATATTTGACACTCCTATGTATGAGTTTATTAGCTAGGCCAAAAATATCATTAATAACCTTGTGAGGGCCTAGGCACTCCTATTAGGACATGTGAAGCAATCTGTGGTGATTGATGGCTTTTATGCATGCATAGAAGATAAAAATAAATTGAATATGAATTTAGTGAAGGATTAGGATTTGGAAGGAATATTCCTAAGCCCCAGGGGTCTATATATACATACAGAAACTCACGCTACTCTACTTTCAGATTCCGAGTTACCAAAAATTCCTACTCTCTTGTATTTAGTCACCATGGCTTGGGAGTAAGCTAATTGAGGTCTGATCTTCAGTTTCTACTTGGTTGGGTGGTTTGGCTCCATAGCACTCCTTTTGGCATATGCAATAGGATCTTAAGGATCTACACTTGGCGATCTTTATAGTGGTATCAAAACCTCAGCTTGCATTGATCAAAAGGTGGAAAACCTTTTTGCTTTTTAGTAGCTTTTTGTAGTTTTTTTTATAGTAGCTCCTTGCTTCTTCTTGATGGTGAAATTGACCTCCAAGTACGTGATTTCTCATGATCTTGATTGTTCTTAGCCTGAAGACAAATGTTTTGGATGTTCTCCATAGCCTAATTGCTATGTATTCAATTTTTAACGATTTTTTGACTAATATTCACTATTTGGGCTTAAAATTCATCAAATGTATTGTATGTTAGTGATTTTCATGATATTACTTGTTATTTTCAGTCATTATGATAAGTTCTAATGATTGCATGCCAGTTATGTAATCAATATTGGATCTAGACTGCATTTTGATCAAAATATGATCTTCTTTTTCTTTTGGGGGGGACGGAAAATATGGTTTTGACTAAAATCAATCAATAAGAGAAAATATTGAGCAAAATCAGAATTGTCAGTACAATCTCATTGCACTTGCACGTGGTTGTGATCCATCAGTACATACCAAAAAGATGAAAAAACGATTTTAAAAAATATGGCTTTCTAATGATATTTTTTAATTTTTTGATAAATCTACATGGAAGCTAAAAGTGAGGTTTAATTACCTCTAATTCAAGCCCTCACACACCTATTTTGGTGTTACCTAAATTAAGTGTCTTTTGTTGAACATTATGACATTGTCTCATAAAAACTTGGCATGGCAATCCATGAACTGGCATGCAATCATTAGAACTTATCATAATATCCATGAAAACATTGACAATAGGTGCCCAAAAAAACACATCTTTGAGATATTGAGCAGCATAGTTCTTAGGTTCTCAAGATTGTTCCCTCTTTGTGGCAGATTCAAGAGCATATATATTTCCTACTTGATAGATTATGTACATAATATATGTTCAAGGGTTCATTGTGAGTCGGTCCAACTTAAAAGAGGTAAATTGGTTGATGATCATTTTGCTAATCCTTTATTACAACCATCCTAGATATTATGACGATAAGTCCTAAAAATATTTTGTACTCTCAAGTGCTTGTATGTGTCCTTCATTGCTGGTGATGGTGCTCTTATAGTATTAATAACGTTAAGCTTTACTTTTGAATAGATACAAAATATGATATGGTCAAATGATGAAAATACGAAATGTCCTAAGCTTAGGTCACGGTAAGTGTATAATGCATGAAAGCACTTAAATTTGACATACACGGTTTGTGCCAAAGACATGCATTAAGAGAAGCCTTTTTTGACTTTGGAAAAGAATGAGAAATTGGTATCAAAAGCCAATACTATAATTGAAGATCCAATTTCTCATTTATTTGTACACGATTGAAAATGCTGGCTTGCCTTGGCACATCAAGCATTTGCGATTTTGGTAGTTGTCCTCAAGATCATTAGAACTGATTACTATGAGCTGGTTTCAATTGACATCATTAACAATGAACCCTGCTCAAAATCATTAACAGCTCAAAAAAAATCTCCGGACAAGTTTTAAGTTGGCGACCTCGAATTAATATTGTGCTATTCAATGATTCAGATGTGAAACCCTCTTAACCAGGCAGTTACTTTGGTTGATCTGAAACGAGAGAGGCTCAACTTCACGACAACCGTACAGAGAAGGAGAAATAACTTCTGGCTTTCACAGAATGATTGAAATTCTATCAAGTTCATAAACCCTTGAAGGTCATCGGTTCTAGAATCTACGGGCCCATTTTGAAGCAAAGGTGATCTGAGACTCCTATAAAGAACACATCGTACAGCTTAAAGAGACAAACTAGTTCATAACCTGAAGCGCATTTGACTCGAGCATTTATGTGCTAGCCTTTAAATTCAGATACAAATGATCGTCAACCAACATGAAAGTCCAAATACAAAAAATTGTATGAAACACAAGTGATACATTCTGTCAAATCACTCACACCCAAATGACCTTCAAGTAGGTGTTACTTATGGTCACTCCAAAACCAGCCAGCTGATGAGTTTCTAAATCAAAATAAACCTAGCATTTAATCATAGCTCTAGATTCTCTGCAAGGGTACCCTCATCAAATTGCATAATATCAATCATTCTTCCTTATCTAATCTAAAAGCTCTAATTCATCTTCTCTTTCAACTCTCTCAAGAGCCACTCTACATGTCTCAATTCATAAGCCAGTGGAGCACACTTCACAATGAGAATTTTGCTAGCTGTCTTCAGATATTATTCTGTCCAGTGCCCTCAAGAGATGCTGTGGACCTCTCCGTCTTGACTACTGCAGGAACAGACTTCAAACTAGGACTTTTCTGGCCTTGCAGATATGTTAGTGTGTTCACAGGCTGCACATGGCTGCCATTGCTAGGTGGAGATACAGTGATTGGATATGACCACCTCTTTTTAGCAGATGCTAACAATTCATTCTCCGGTTTACCAGATCTTTGCTTAAGAGCACTATGAGAACGAGACTTAGCTTGAGCAGATTGAGTTGCTGACATATAATTGGGACATGATGGAATGCTAGCCAGACTTTCCTCATCCCAAATGGAGCTGGCATAGCTAGATCGACTGCCAAATCGGATTGCAGCAGCTCGTATGCTGGGTGTGCTCCTTGCTTCACCATTTCCATCTTCTTCACCTGTTGGGATGTTTCTTGGATTAACAGAACTAATCTGAATAGGTGCTGGCTTGCTGGGTGGTGCCACGGGTGATTGAGATCCAAGATTGTTAACCTTTTTTAAGAGTGGACTGGAATAGCTATTCAAAAGTTTGTTTGCTCCTGCCTGTAGTGATCCTATTCGAGATTTGGTGCCTTTATTCAACCTCGCTGAATCCACGTCCAGAACTTTTGTTGCAGTAGCTTCAATGCTCTTAACTGAACTTTCTCGAACCTCCTTGTCATAGAACTTAGTTTCCCATGGCCTACCAGTCATCCAACGTTCCAGCCAGCTCCATCCCCAATAAGGCTTATCAGACTCACAATCAAGAAACATGGAAGCCTCGTTCGGAGAAGATCGCCAAAGCTTGTAGTACACATAAAGCAAGTTTAGTTGAATATTCATTATAGCACTGGCCAGTTCATGCAGTACACATAAAGCAAGTACGTTTAGTTGAATATTCATTATAGCACTCGCCAGTTCAAGGTAATTGCATGACAGGGAGTACTACCTGATGAGAAAATGCATAAGCCAGAGCTCTTTCACGCTTGACAGCAGCTTCTTGCCTGCTCTGGATTTTAGCCTGTATTTCTTCAGCAGACTGGGTGCTCTCATTCCACCCCTCAAGAGCATTTGCGTCTGACTGCTTGATTGAAGAAGGGATGGTAAAGATGTAAGCGTTTCTTTTGAATCAGTATAAGCAAATGACCAGTGAAAGCTTGGTAAGAATGTACAGACTGGATTTCACAGAGCTTTGAGTCAATACTCTGGTCAAAGAAGCCCTACGCGTGCAGCTAAGCTTACCATTGACTTCCTTGCATGTATCTCTTGCTGACGCCTTTCCCATAATTGACGTTGAATTGCTTGGCCCTCTTCTGACATCCTTACTCTTCTTGCTCGTACACAAGCTTGTACCTTAACAAGAGACTGCATGTATCGAAATGTGGTTGTAGCCTGTCGCCTTACTGCATGACCATGGACTAGAGCTTGAAGCCTCACCAAGCCCTTTAAAGCACGTAATGCTCGCCGAGCCTGTAACAGGTACCAGTATTAAACGATTGTCACACAGTTCATGTCAATGAGACTAATTTAAGCATGCTTAATGAATGGAGTACACAGCTCAGCTGAAAACTTATCAACAACACATCCTTTTATGTGGCACCTGTCTGAACAATGACATGGGGATGATCATATGCTACATGGAGAACATTTTAGATAGATGCCTTACTGCCTCCATTGTTCAGCTCTACCTGGATAATAATCTAGAGACAACTCTCATACCTTTCATGACCCATACTTCAAATATTGATAATTGCAAAGGTCCTAAGATTAAGGAACTCTCAGAGTTTGCAAAAGGTTCTGTTAAAATCAAAACTAATACCATGACCAAGCATGTTCCTACATGGCTTTCATTCAAATCACTTAACATCTCTTGTATAGCAAAACCACATAGCTACAATTTGAAAACAATTTGGTTTGAAGGTGGTGGCAACAGACATGATTCGGATCACAATGTCTGTTCAATAAGATTTAGTGCCAACAAGGATCAAATCAAAAAGTTGTATGCCACAATTTTTAGACAATAGGACACAAATTACAAGCATTTTGACGAGATTTGCTAACTGAATTAAAAGCAAAGTACTTGATTTTTGAAAAATCATTCCTTTGAGATTTAAAGTAGCAAATGTCGGCCAAGTATTGGAAGGGCATCTACTCTTCTGTGAACTGTTCCTAGCAAATGAACTTAGAGAGGTACTGATGAAAACACGATTTTGTCTGCAAGCTACCAAACATTATAAATCGCTGGTATGACAGTAAATGCAGAGGATGACCCCCAGCAGAACATTCCTTTCAGTCTCTTACAAGCTGTTAATGGCAGCACCATAGATGTCTCAACATTATATAACTCGCCTCAAAATTTGCACAATTTCGACTCCTGGAGAAGAATGGAAGGTACCATTGCTGGAAATGGATCAACTCCATAATTCAAGCAACTGTCTTCTACCAGGTTGTGAATCATGATACAGATCGGAAGCAGAGCTCAAATAAGCTGTAACTAGTGCTTCACTGGACACAAGATCCGCAGTCATTTTATCTGTCTGATCAAGATGTGATCAATGCTTTCAGAAACTTATGTTGTTGGTTTATAACAACTTTGCTGGATACAAGAGTGAGACAAAAAAATGACACAAAATTGAACTCTAATTAGTTAAGGCTGTTAATTTTGGCGCATTATATGTTCTATTGCTGCCCGGCTTGACAACACAAAGAAAGACATAGAGAAAGGGAGCAACATCACATTAGAGTGAAATTATGTTCCCTTCTGTCCACATGCACTATTAAGCACGCTCTAACATGATTGAGACTACTCTGTGGATTCAACAAGATTATAGATTGCAATCGTAGATGGACAAGGTTTGCAAACTCCATAAAAGCAAGGAGTTTTCAGAACATTACCCCTTTGAAGACTTGGTGCCCCCAAAGTTTCACATCGTAAGAAAAAGAAATCAAAGTAAGCATTGTTGTAGGAGTGAAACAGACTGCCATAGTTCCAAAGCATTGTGATTCATAATGTATTTACTCAATTCGAGCTTCTACTAAACCCTAAAACACTTTTTCTCCCTTGTTCCATAGTCAAGGCTCTATACCTGATTTTTTCCCCCTTAGTTTCAATCTTTCCCTATTATTTGAGTCAATTTGAATCATCCAGGAGCTCGGCAATCTACTGCTGAAAATCTCATACAACTGATGGGAAGTAATCATATATGGAAAAGCATTAGTCAGCCAAACATCAATAGAACCTTCTACTATCTAATCTTCCATTTGCTGTTTCTTGGAAGTGGACTTGAAGAAAAATTTAGAATGAACCCCTATAACGCTTTCAGAATTACAAAAAACAGTAGTACTGTTTTCAGGAAAACTAGAGAAGCGTCAATGCACAGCACTGATAAAAATAGATATTTCCATTTCATTTCCTGCAGTACTGCAGCCCTAATGCACTTTACATGTAAAAGTTGAGCAACTTAATTCCAGTTTCTTCCAATTTTTAAAATGTTATCCATTTTAAGTTCTGTGTACATTATTTTCATCTGCTTACATTTTTTGTTGCATTTTTCTGAGAGAGTCTACGTCATTGTTCCATAGTTACCAGAATATGAAAACGTTTTCAATATGGCACCTTGAAAACGAAAATGCACACGGATTTTTTGAATAAGCATATGGATGAATACGTCACGTCATCAAGCCATATCATCAAAATTTTCAAATTTCTAAAATACACATACATTCTAGACAAATTTTGATTACAAATTTCAAGGCTTATATTAGGATAATGCGTTGAAGAATTGTACTATGTATCTATAACACCACAAGAAAGAACTATATATTTACAATAGATCCACGGGCAATTCAAGAATCGTAATTCAAATCGCGATTCGCGACCCCGAGTGAACCACAATATGCAAAAAAAAATTGTCATTACATGCAATATGGATCAATAGAAAAAGAAAACCATAGAACCCACGGTTCTGTTGAAATTCTGATAGAATCTAGTGCAGTATGCAGATCACATCACACAATCACCATAGCAACTAAGGTCGGGACCAATATGGCCAAATTCGACCGACAAACTTGGGACATGCCCCCAAGTATAGCAAGTACTGTAAATAACTCTGTACAGGCTAATTCTTCCTATGTGTGGCTACCCGGCTAACCCAAGTAGCCGTCTACGGGATTAGTGTCCGACTGATATGACAATAGTGGGTCACGTCCCGATAACAACCAAAAACTGTAAATCCTAATTAACTGAAAATATGTATAGTTACTTACAATACTGCATTTCGAGCTTACAATAAACATATCAGATCAAATCTGATTCTTAACACTCTCCCTTAAGCTCAAATGCAGTAGGAGTAAAGAAATATATTGCAGCAGCGTCTGGAGTGTCCAAAAGATGTTATGCATATTCTTGCTACCCTGTACTTGACTCACACTCAAGCACACCATCAAACCACCAGGTTTGGCACACAAAGTATCATGTAAACACAATGCTCATATAGAGAGTCTACCACCGTACTCTCGACCAACTGACTCGTCCCCAATGCGACTTGAACACAAGTGGACCACATGAGCGACATGGCTCAAACTGAGGAAATCCCACTACCACCATGAGACTTACATCCTCCATCTAGCTAGGCTGGCATCCTATCAAACACTTACAAGCACAGACCTGTAAAGCTGACATACATGAGCGACTGAGGCTCAACCTGAGGAAATCTTACTGCCACCATAAGATTGCACCCTCACCAGATAAACGGCATAACATGACTACTTTGTTCCTGACGTAGCAAATGCACAACCACATACAACTCTGACTCAAATCTAAACTCCCGTGACAAGGCAACATGCAAGCCCACACACACTCATGCAAACCAACACGAATGATAAAGCGTCAAATACATGACCAAGGCCTGCCCATAAGTGGTATCCTGTCGTACCAACACCTGTGCCACCTGTAGATCCGCTGCTACACCACTGGTCACCAAATCAGGTCCTCAACCATGGCCTGCACCTATACCAAGATGCTCTCACGTCCAAGCATATACATCTATCCAATAAGTCCTAAAAGCTGATCCCCATCCATTCCCCATGCTCCAAGCACAAGAGTCTACCAAGGACTCAATAAATGAATGTACACAAACCTCACCATAGACTATACCTGAGTAGCTCGCCCACCTCCCAGAGATACTGATGATGATCTGCCTGTCCTACATCCCATGTAGGTTCAACTTTCCATGCTTGACGTTGCCAACTCTGATTTGACCAGTACATGGGCCTCCCACCAAGGAGCCTATCTCACCAACACTGTATCCATCATAGCGTCCAAGCCAAAGCAAATGCAAACTAGATCCACTATCGTGATGAATAACTCACCCACGATCCATAGCATATCAGGTAGGATAGCTCCAGAACCCTGTACCCTATACCATTTGATCACCAAGTATCCATTACCCGCTGATAGCTCCCCAAGAATCTGTCCACCTGTAGTGCAACTAGACTCCAACTGGATCTAACCAAAAACTGCATCTTGCTTACCAAATAATGATGGATAGAAACAACATGTGACGCCAACCTGGAGACTACCGTGCATATGACCATGCAGCTCACCGGATTACTCGCCAAAGTATCAGCTGTCACTCCCTGAGCAACCATCTCCATCTCTGCTGGCTCACAACCATGGGCATGCTAGATCCACATCACCCCGTAATGCACTCCATGCCCTCAAGATATGTACCACCCCATGTACACTCCATGCCATCTACCTCCAAGTAGGCATGACCCATCCCTAGGTCATCACATGATGCACCAGCTGAAGAACATCGTCCATACAATGACATATCATACTTGAGCAACTGTAGCATCTCCATGAGTGCCACCCCAATGGACTCGTCATCCACATACTATGATCACCTGATGTCTCCGATCCCAGTCACCATCCTGCTAGACAAGCCGAACTCCAAAGCATCACCTGCTCCACCTGGCTCCTAGCATCTGCTCGCTCTCCCTGGCTATGAGCCACCCGACACCATGCCAACGCAAGCATATCCCTGAGTCGCCGCTCATGGGATCCCGAGATTGCTGTCTCCCTGATCGTACTGAGGTATATGGCTCTGAGTGACTTCCTCTAGGCTTATCCCTGATCTCACCACCTGAGAATCTGCACCATGGAAATTCCAACACTTGTGCCAAGCCTAGACTCCTGCAAATACAGCCAAATGCATGAAAGCTATAGATAGCTTATCCACGCCCGTGATGGTAGATTCCTCCCCATCGATGCCAATGTCCAAAACTGGCCCCATGCTGTAATGCCAACCTGTACTCCCAAATGAGCACACTCTGAAGTCCTCACCATCAATGTCCCCTGCAGTAGATCGCTAGCAAAACACTCGTCATAGTGTTTGCCCTCCGATCACACCCCGTGCGACCTCCATCAGCTCTCCAACCTAGAGCTAGCTCCCAAAGCTTCACGCTTTGTCCATTTGCATTTGCAGTGTTTTGATTCCATCATGAATCCCACCTGTAAGTCCTGTCATGCCAATGACTCAAGTCCAATATGAAATACCTGCCCCCTGATGATCATCCCATGTCACCCTGCAATGTTATCCCTACCAGGTATCCCAATGCCATTCCTGATCACAAAGATCTGAGCATCTACCCTGTAGTGCCCACCTATATTCCTCCAAGCTAGCTCTAAGCTGCTCCTGTGAATGGTTCCAAACCACTCCCTGAGAATACACCGAGATGTGAACTCCAAAGCCACCATCAAGTCCCTCACATAACTGTGCATGCCAATATCCCTCCAAGTGAACCTGTGAGATCTTCCATGGTCCAAACCAAATGATCTGCACCCTGTCATCACTGAAATCTGCATCCCTGATGCAATACTGATATGGCAAATTGACTTGACTTATCCAAACTAGCAGTTGAAGTGTATCTCCTCGATGACAAACCTGATACACTGCTCCACAGCTAAAATGGCTTGATCAAAATTGACTTACCGACTGCAAAACCACAAAATCATCACACTCACCACTCACCAAGAGCATCCAAAGTGTGATTATCGACCCGTTCTTCATCCTCTACGTGTCCCACACACAGCTCGTCCAATGCAAGTCCGCTATCTTGCCCAATGGCTTTCAACTCGCACCACCTCGCACTTCCATCACCTGTGACTGCCAAAATGTGTGTACCTCCAAGCTAGCCCATATTTCCCTCCGAACGAGAAATTTCCAAGCTACAGATGCGTGTGTCAATGCAGCTATCACCTGACTCGACAATACCACTGCCGATCAAACCTGTGAGAGCGTTCCCCCAAAATGCCACTTGACGTTGGTTGGTTCGAACCCCAAAAGTTGAACCTGATCACAAGAATTTTTCACCTGTAACCGGCATACCATGCCTACCTCTCACCTGTGATTGCTTGCCCTCTCAAAATTGTCGCCAATGATGAGTAGTCACGACGCCAAACTGCACTTCCGTCGCCAAAACTAGCTTTCTCCACACGATTTCGCTACCATTTGCTCCCATACTACATTTACCGCTTCTAAACACCCTGTTACCCTGTCAGGAGTAATTAATAATGATTCCGAAGCGATAATGCCTCATTGTACCGCCCTATAGCAGGTTTCACCAGCCAAAAAATGCCCCAAATTTGGCCCTACGGTACCCAAATAGCGAATGTAACCCATCACTAGGTCACCCGCACTCCGCTTGATAGAATGGTGATGAAAACTCCCCGAAATGCGTTTCTCCCTGCTCTGTGACGTCGCTCTGACCGCTGGCTCTGAGCAGCCAGTTTCAGGGGTCATTTTGGCCCAAGGATGGCCAAAAAAAGTGCCTTCTAGCCAAAGTTATCCTTCTCCAAAGAATGCCCTTGCAAAATTGAACTGGAACTTCATCCAGAAGTTTCTTAATGAAGAAATGGCATTTCTGCCCATCGGGTCCCTTCAGGCCCTTTCTTTTGAAGATTTTTAATGAAGGGAAGGCCACTTTTACCCTTCACCCTTTCAAAGGCCCTTCCAGCACAAATCTTCACCATTGGTTTCAATCTGAGGGCTGATGTAGTTCCCTGAACTTCCAATCCTGCCCGTCGATCATGATGGACCTTGATCCAATGGCCACACTCCATCTCGCACGCCAACTTACCTTCCTCCAAGCGCTAACACCTTCGAAGCACTAGCAAGCCATTTGTGTTGGCCGCACGACCTGATCTGCGAGTTTCCACGGCCCCTTCTCCACTCTTCTTCATGCTGATTTCCAGCGATGGCCACCCTGCTGATCACTCCATCTCCTCCAACACTCCACGGCTTCTTGTAGGTTGATTCTCCTTACTAGGGCAGCCCTTATCTAGCTCTTCACAGCTTCAGAATTGCCCATCTGGAGAGAAAGATCATTGCTTTTCAGCCTGTAAACCCTAGCTGAGCAAGGAAAGAGACTTCATGGGCATTTTTCCACATTTTTCAGTGGTTCTTCTTGCAGCTTCCTACGCTGAGGTCGCCCTACCTCCAGTGATCTGATCCAATTTACAGTTCTCCAATTGATGCGGTATTGATTGCAAACAAGCTGATTTTCCCGTCAACACCCCACAAAACTGGAAATTTCCCAAATTTCCTCCGTTTTCAACCACATTGCTTCCTATAAATTGTTATGGCTCTCTGTCACTGCTCTTTGCATCGCCATGCAAGC
The DNA here is from genome assembly GCA_029204225.1 of Diphasiastrum complanatum. NCBI lineage: Eukaryota > Viridiplantae > Streptophyta > Lycopodiopsida > Lycopodiales > Lycopodiaceae > Diphasiastrum > Diphasiastrum complanatum. Next base: position 5,656,288 of record CM055108.1, on the reverse strand, counting down.
CCCGTTGCTCCAAATGGCTGTCCACACAGTGAATAACGTAGCCAACACCGATGATTTCCCCGAAACCACCGAACTGCAAGATTCTCTGTGAATTCTCCTCGGAATCCACCTACAACGATCGTTTTGATCTTCCCCGAAGCTCCGATCGAAGGAACTTTGTTGTCTCTTGCCATCCGGACTGCCAATACCCTGTATGGAGTCCTCTCTCCTGAGATGCTTTGAGTGCTATTTTTCTTGGTGAAAGACGTTATCCCATAGCTCCACCAGATATGCAGATCACATCACACAATCACCATAGCCACTCCTCACAAGCTCTCAAAGATGGCACAACAAAAGTTATTAGATTACAAAGAAACATTGTACATATAGAGTATTCACAAACTGCATGAAAAGGCAGGTGTCCTAAAATTGGCCTACCACCTGTCAAACTAAGATCGGGCCCAATATGGCCAAATTCGACCGACAAACTTGGGACATGCCACCATGTATAGCAAGTACTGTAAATAACTCTGTACAGGCTAATTCTTCCTATGTGTGGCTACCCGGCTAACCCAAGTAGCCGTCTACGGGATTAGTGCCCGACTGATATGACAATAGTGGGTCACGTCTCAATAACAACCAAAAACTGTAAATCCTAATTAATTGAAAATATGTATAGTTAATTTCAATACTGCATTTCGAGCTTACAATAAACATATCAGATCAAATCTGATTCTTAACAGGTTCTGTGGGTCCTGGGAACAGTGGAAGGAACCGTACCATGGTTCATGAACCATGGTACGGTTCATCTAATTAATTAATTTCTTTTTCCTCCAAAAACCCCTCCCAAGTCATTTTTGGTCCTCATTTCACATTTTTTGTGGGGGAGATTGAGAGAGAGGGCGCTTTGGATCTTCGGCCATTGCTGCTCAGATTGATGAGAGAGAATAGGGCAGGATAGAGAGAGACTGTAGCGACCTCCGTAGAGAGAGAAAATTAGGGTTTAGTTGTAGGCGTGTGTTTTTTGGTCAAAAAGTAGGTTTTTAACATTTTCTCATGCAAATAGGTCTATTTTTAGGGTCTAGGGATTTCGGATCATAGAGAGAGATTGGGACAGCCTAGAGAGAAACTGTACCAGCCTATCTAGAGAGAGAAGGTTAGGGTTTTCATTTGACTTTACTTTTTAGAGCAGAAAAGCAGGTTTTTTGCATTATGGAAGGCCTTTTCTGGAGGTTTAGGGGTTTAGCTTGATAGGGTTCAGGGTTGGCAAGGTATCATGATCTATATACACATAAAAACCAGGTCCATACAAATAATGCCTCCATCCTTTCAAAGCGTAGACTGTGACATACATATTACAAATCTTTTTCATGAGTTTAATAATTGTTCAGAGCAGGTGCGAGCTTCTGCTCTCGAAGTACTCACTGTCTAGTATTTACAGTTTTACATGACACTTGTACATTTGCATTTATTGAAATGGCTTGGCACCGGCCTACGGTGACCATTGTACTTATGTACTTATGTAATTAATTTGAACTGAACCTCAAGAGTCGTGCTTAGCTCTGGCATGGTATCGGGTAATTTATCTAGATTGGTTGGACTGACCTCCTCAAAAGTACTAGTTGACCAGTCAACAAGAGACACTTGGTCCAATGTATGAGTGACAGATGTCGCACAATCGTCCTACTTGTTGGCCTATGTGTCAAGGTGTTGCCAAGTGGCAAGTGTCGACTATGCATGGAGTTTGCCATGTGTCGACGATAGGATCGTCCGTAAAACTCATTTACCTTTTTGGTCACTTCGAATCTACCCTTGTCTGGATTGGCAAATCAAACTTTTAGCTCTCCAGAGCCTTGATCCATTTTGTGGTCGTCTTCAATTATTTGAGAGTTTGCTTTGGCATAACCTCCCATAGCACTGAGTTTAGACATCCTCAAGAATGGCCTGATATCAAGGCCTACTTGAAATTTCAGAACATTGGCAAAATAGGCTAAAAGACATGTCATGAAACGAACGGGACAAAGGAATAGGATAGGCGCTCCAAAAAAGACAGCAAAATGTCGGAGACTCACATCTACTTGGACACAAAAGCATCAGGGGATACTCACATGGAAAACTGAAAAAAAAGATTAGGTGTAATTGTATGGTTGACCCTGAACAAAAGTATGTTGCAGTCATTTGTGCCGTAACATATAATGGTAACAAAGATACAAGCAAGTGATCTTTAAATCTCATAGTTGAGAATAAAGGCTAACTCCTTTTGCTGGCTGGATCTAGGTTGGCAAATGTCAACAAAGAGTTTATTCTGTAGTAGAGCACCTAGAGCAGTAACATTACACTCAAGAAGACAATTAAATCACAGTGGATGCCTTTTTGGAAGGATACAACATAAGTAGACCTATCATACTCCGAACCCTAAGAATGTTACAATTTATGGTTTTGGGCAAGCGAGCCTTCTTAGTCGTAGTACCAAATGGTCTTTGTCGACCTACAACCTAGCATAAAAATTTAAGATTTTAGTTAGCTACAGGATGTTTCAGGAAGGCACAAAAGAGCCTAGATGAGAGTACTGATGAAAAGTAGTAGATAGACTTTGGTAGATCTTTCAGTTTTGCTTTATGTTGTTTGCTTTTCCCTTTCACAAAAAATAAATACTCCTTAGTTTTTCTTAGCAGAATCTAGGTTCAGAAACATGGATTCTCCTTGGGCAAGAACAAGGCCTTGTGATGAATCAACACTGGAATTTCAAGTGGCTAGTCTTAAGACTGCATGAGCAAGAGATACGTGCATAGCTGACAAATCCAAAATACACCTAAAATTTTAGAGATGGACATTTGTGAGAAGTCAAATTGCAAAAAGCGGACAGATTTTGATACTTCTGCATTTGGGCAGAAAAGGGGAAGAGCATTTGTAGCAGTCATCAGAAAGCTGAAAGTTGCAAACCAGATATCCTCGAATAGCTGTTTGGATCCTAATAGCTGCCCATTCTTCTCTATCTTTATTGCCATATGATGAGACTTTTTTAGCTTCAGCAGGTTGAACAACTTCAGCACCACTCTGTGTCGCTATAGCTGGGGCATCAGCTGCTGTCACTGTTGCAAGAGGCACAATTGCAGTCTGATTGCTTTGCACCTCAGTTTCTGTCCAGGGCTGCTCAGGCTGGGCAACTAGCTTTGAGCCCTTGGTAGATTTTCCCAAAAGGTTTTGATTTGATGACTTTCCAAAGCTCCATCTGCGCTTTTCTTTAGTATTTTTTTCCTGAGACACAAGTATGACCAGTCACCGGCCTGTACGATAGAGATTCTAGTTTTTCCTAGTTACAACAGGCATAACTGCTGAAAATGAATGCTTAAAATGAGAACAATGAAGTGAGGTGCTCAAGTATCTGGGATGCAAAGATGTGAATAATTCTAAATATTTGTAACTGGATCTTGCAACATGATATCAATTTCACTGATTGGTGGACCTACTGCACGTTCTCACACTTGAATTTCCCCTAATATATGAAAATCAACTTACATAGAAAAACTCCTATGCTACATACCGGTTCTTTTTCTGTTGTCTCGACCTTATCGGAACTTTTTACAGGGGACTTCTCTGAGGTTTTGGTAGGAGAGTGAAAAGCCTTCTTGACTGCCGAAAACCATTTCGCCCTTTTCCCCATGCCTATGTAATGAAAGCATCACTCAAAGCCCAATTTTTGTTGCCTGTGCACCAGCACACAAACATCAAGGAGAATAGTCGATGAGACCCTCACTTCATTGTCACAAGTTATCATCATTTCTAAAGGTCTGCATAAGCGCTGTAGGATAAAAAACTAATATAATCAATGTCTTATCTTTTCAAGGGCAAAATAGCATCATAACTTTAAAATAGTATCACGAAGACCAATATTAGATTGACCCCTTGAAAGTACAGCAAAATATCACCATTTGATGTTTCTAGAAATACAAGACTTGTCATAAATAGTCTTCTGAGATTTGCATCTTCGCACGAAGACAAGGCTGTTTATTTTCATAAAAACTCATGTCATGTGATGTCAAAATGTCTTCAAACTGGTAACAAAACAGTAAATACCACAAAATGCAGTCATCCACTTTATCGCATACAAGCCTGTGGAAGGTTAATATGGAACGGATTGATTCTTCACCCAAGGCGGAGCACAGATCTTTAGTACCAATGTACAATGCCACCTGGGCTGTAGTAGGGAGGTAACAGTATCAAGTGTTTGTTCATTGGACGAAACTCCAACTACTTGCTGCCACTTTCAGAATTCCAATTACCCTTATGTTTCAAGAAAAAAACAAATGAGCTCATTTTACAGAGCTTTTGCATCTTCATTGAGAAATTCTAACATGAACAGATTACTATGAGAGGTGTGGATTTTTATTACAACCTTTCACCAGGAGTGCGTTATGTTCCGTATAAACATCATTTATGCTGATCAAAACTACCATGAAGAATTTCTGATATTTGCAGGGATTTCAATGAACATCAGAGTTTTGAATACTTGCAGCAATTAATTAAGAACAGCAAGAAGCCCTTTAAGATATTTAACCTTGTCGTTTATCTTCTATGATTTCATCATCGAGGCACACATTATGAGAATAAGAAAACAGCTTATTCAATCCGAAAATCTGGCACAGATCTTTGTGGCTCATGGAGGATGGAAGATACTTCTGACCGATTTCGCTTCATCAAGCATCATGAAACAGATCACAGACACTGAGAATACCAATCTATGGCTTTACAGATTGCAACATTCTAGCATGGATTTTTGAATTAAGAAACTTATGAGATTTCATAATTAAGAAGGCAAACGATCTAAACCACATCATCCAGCTGCCATCATCAAAAATGATGACAACAGGGTATGATTAGTTTTTCTGGGTTTTGTTCCAAATGACGCAGGATGCAGTTGCATTATCTACTTTAAAGAACAAATCTGCCTTGGCTAAGGAAGGTCTCTCATGTGCCTCAGAGTATTTGTCGAGATCATAATCCTTAAATGCAACTTTCCGTTGAGTAAATCAGAAAAGAAATGGTCGAATAGCAACAAAGATTCAGTAATAAAGAAACAAGATTTAGCAGATATTGTGCATGGCTCGTTATCACAGCAGTATCAGGATACATTTCAGATGCTGTGAAGTAAGAAAGACTTAAATTGCTTATGACTCTTAGAGAAGTCTGATCCAAGAAAAAGCTCCCTACTCGAACATAAGGAAGATGGCTCAAACAATGTTGGAAACTGATAGCTGTTCTGCTTCTCTTCGAACTCTAAGCTGGTTTCTCGAATTGGATACCGAGGATTTTAATTTAGTACTCGCCCAATGAAGTACATGTGAGCTCAGTAAGCTGACAATACGAAAAAATGAGAAGCGTAGAAGACTATCCATGACACAAGTGAAGAAAAAGGTGGCATAGATGTTCATATAATCAAAAGCTAGCTACTTAAAGATGTGTTTAAGTGAGATTCAAAGCCTCTCGTTCATAGGATGAGCTAAAAACTGCACAGAAGAGTAAAAACTCGAGCCACTTGGAAAGCAAGGCGAGATTATCGTCAGCACAGAGTGCCACTTCACGGAGGAGAGAAGTTAGAAACCGGCAACTGAGCACAAACCGAGATGTGACAGGCGGCTGAGCTGAAGGATGTGCTGATTCCCCCCGCACCACAAACTCCATAGATGCTGCAGATCAGGATTGTTGAAGCCCAACTGAGGCACACTCTACTATGAGCAACAGATACAAAGCTTAAAGCAACTGTGTCTTGACGCATCAACCCACCGCTGCACATTCTTAGCTACTAGATCTGACACGCACTATGCTGCACATTCCAGAGTCCAACCCATCCCAACCAGATCCTGCAACACTTATCACTTGCCACACAAATTCCAAGCCACTGGATGGATTAGAGCGAACTCTGCTGCATCAAATAGCTCGCCCGCTCAACAAAAAACAGCAGCTCTCTCTCACACACACATCTAAGTAAAGCTGGGTGATAGAGAGATAGAGAAAAAGAAAGAAAGACAGAAAAGTGTGTGTCTTTTGCCTGTGAGTAGAAAGAGAGAGAGAGAGAGAGAGAGAGAGTAGGAGAGAGGAGAGAGAGGGGGCATACCCATCCACCTACTTCCAAGATGTAGGTGCCAATTTCCGAATTGTGAATGAATGGGATGAAAGCATCATCCATGGTTTTTTTTTTTCCCACGAGCGCGACAATGAAAAAAAATAGCATATTTTATGCACAAATGCACGGTCTTAGGCAAAACCCTTGCGTGCGTTTGGGGGGGGGGGGGGAGCATGGGTTTGAGACTCCTAGAAGAGAGGGAGCACAAGGCCCCTTGAAGGCCAACGAGGGTTGAAGGCTCCAGTGCATGATTGTTTCAAGGATTTTTTTTCCTACCCAACTTGTCCCACTCCCACCTTCATTGACATCAACCTAATTTCGGAATCATCTCACAAGGGAATCTACTCACTTCAATGCTTCCTACTATGCACAAATGGTCGGCATTACATGGCAAATCAAAATTGATCATGATTATAATTTTTATGAGCTATGAATTTGAAGAGTTATTCTCTCACCCCTAAGCACAACCACCAAAATCCAACCAATCCACTATAGTTAATTTTAGAACAAGATTGTGATCAATGTTGGTCTGCCATGTAATTTTGGTTCCACAATTGCAATATAAGATTCCTGAAAAAACAATACTTTGTATGTTGTTTATTGGGGAAGAGGTTCTCCAGTGACCTTTACACACGGTTCTAAGATTGTTCAATTATTTATCGGCCTAACAGCCCAGCCATCACTATAAAATTAATTTATCGTGTGCTCATCAAAAAAATCTTTCTTAAACATTAAGTCTAGTGAAGTAGAACTCTTTTTGTGGATTTTTTTTTTGTAGGTCCCACTCATGCATCATTATAGGTGATATTCTCCCTTCTCATATTTCTTCACAACTCTTTTACGAGGATGGCATTCTTATAAAATTTTCTCTTCCTATGTTCCTGCAAAGAAACAGTGAGCTTAAAATTTCTAAGAAATCAAACTTTTCAATATTTAATGCTTGTCAACAATGTAAAGTAATTTTCTATCAACTCCTTTACGCCTAAATAATAATTAATGTTAGAGTTGGCTATGGATGTAACCATCAAGATGATGATGTTAAAAAAGAGCCTACTACCTATCTTACCAATATGGTAATGAGGTGTCTGCCATTCATTGGAGAGGGGTTTGGTTTATGAAAATTTTATGCATGGTAAAGAGCCCATTTGCAAGGTACGATTGATACTAGAATGGTTGAGTTTACCAAAAGGTTGTTGTAACGTAGCACATCTTGGATACAAGGGGGCCTTCATCGCAAATAGATTTTTTTGGTGTGTCTTGATATGCACTCTTCTATATCTTCTATATTGATGCCCATCAAATGTGTGTGTGTGTGTGTGTGTGTGTGTGTGTGTGTGTGTGTGTGTGTGTGTGTGTGTGTGAGAGAGAGAGAGAGAGAGAGCACCACCCTTGAGTGTTGTTATGTGATGTCTCTCTTCATCATTGGATAAATTTGGTAAAAAAATTTCTCTCTTTTCTCTCAAAAAAATTGAAATTTTGGATCAAATGACATTAACACCTGTGTTGCTCATTACAACCACCATACACATAAACGGGGTTGACATCTAATTCTTGACAATCCACCACTAGTTATTTGTCATGTGGCATAAGTTATATGATGTTGACCATCTTCTAGACATATTTGCATTCATCATGTCGCTGAAGTTTGAAACATGTCATTGAAGTTCATCCACAATGTGAAAGAAGCTATGAAGGTTTCATCAAGTAGAGAGAGAGAGAGAGAGAGAGAGAGAGAGAATGGATCGGCCATCAAAAAAAATATTAGCACTCCCTTCGGGCTAGTTCCAACACCGCCACCCCCCCCCCCTCCTCCCAAACCTTCATGCTCCTCTGTATATTTGGCATGAAAGAGAGAGGGGTCAATAGGGATGTTGATTCACACTCACCCCCCTTCATTGCCCCCCATCTTTTCATCTAGATTTGACACACAACATGTGAGTGGACCTTCGTTCTCTCTCCTCTATTCCATAGCAACCTACATGATGCTTTCTCAGGCAAATTCAAGGGCAAAGGCAAAGGCAAATGGTCAAAGATTGGTTTTGATATTATACTATTGTCTTTCAATCAAAAGTTTAAGTTTGAGATTGTAGTTTTTTTTCCCCTTTTCCTGAACGTCTTTCAGGAAAAGGGGAAAAACAAAAAAAAAAAGCCCCTATCATTGTGGAGATGTGGGGGGTAGTGCTTGGCATGTTCATTTATCCCAAGTCAGCATTTTTTATGCCAAGTCATCTGCCACATAGAGGCTCCTACTTTCCTATGTGAAATGGAAAATAATGGCCTTTGTATTTTTAATTTCCAATGGATGTTGAGTTTTTGACAAATGGACATGCCCTAGCCATGTGTCTGAAAACACCCTTGATAATAAAGAGTTTGTGCCAATGGGTTCCATAGAGCTTTATTCTAATGTGGGCACTCTACATATTTCCAACTCATACATGCACATTTATCAAGGCAATACTTTGGCTTTAAGCATAGGTAGGTATAATGTCACATCTTTGAGTATACATTGAGATTTACATGGAGAAGGGAGATTTTAATATCTATTTAAAGCTCCAACTGTTGACAAAAACTAACCATTTTAGAGAACACATTGTCAATTTCTTCTCAACAAAGTATTTCATACTAATGCATATACATCATATGTATAGAATAAATAGAGCATAAAATTCCTTAAAAGCAATGCTAGAGTCAAGAAGAATGACATTAATTGATGTGATGTAAACAAATTGCTATTAATATAACATAGCTAGCAAATTTGTCACAATAAGTAGATAGTCCCAAGAGTATCGGAGGCGTGAATCAGTAGCTCAGATTCAAGATCTTCAATGTCTCTAGTGTGATGGGTTTTCATGTTTTTTATTGCTGCCCGAACCAAGTCAGGGTTGAAAAAGGTGAAGTCTGAAGGTCGAGGAGGGATGGAGATAGGCGTATCAATGGGTATAGTGTAAAGCTGGGTAGCATAGTCGATACAGATCTGTAAATCGTCTAGAAGAGGGGGTGGGGCACGAGGGATAAAATCATGCCAAAAGGCACCAGAGGAGGAGCTGAGAAGGAGGTTCACAAGACGGTTTTCTTAAAGTCATCATAGACATGTTTTTTTGTGACGGAGTGTGTGGTTGTACAATTGTCGTGAAGAGCGGAGGAGATGGTGGGTTTGGAAACGAGCATGTGTGACAGAGTGGTGAAGGGATCGACATTCCGCGTCATACCACGATGGATGGAAAGGTTGGGATGATTATGGATCGACTGGTTCATGTTTATGAGGTTTAGAGGGGAAGCCAAAGTAGCAGCAGTGTGGAGACAGGTGATGAGGAAGGCGGCTTGTGACTCCAGCGATTCACTGTGTGGAAAAGAGTGAAGTAAGGAGGTGAGGGATTCCTGGTAGAGTGGGATAGAGAGGGGGTGGAAGGTGTATTTGGGCGGGGAAGGATGGAATGGTGTTGAGGTTGTGGTGGTGGAAGGTGGCCAATAGCAAAGGATAGGAACGAATGATCAGAGAGGGTGGTAGGGGAGATATGGAAGCTGTGAATGAGAGAGATGGATGACGATGACCCCATGAGGTAATCAACCACACTATGACTGTCACTGTGAGGGTGACAAGTATAGCTGCTAGAATTAGGCCAATGAGGTAGGCCATTATAAATGGCTAACTCGTGTGCCTCACCCAACTGTAACAAGTACTTACCATGTGAAGTAATAGGTCTCGGTCAATCATCAAAAATCATGGTGATCCCCAAGATGTCCCTATCAAGGGCATGAGCTCGCATTTGATCGGTAGCATCATAAAACTTTGTCTGTCGTGAAGCTGACATTAAAATCCCCAATGAGAAAAATATGCCCCCACTCTGCAAATTTAATGATATTCACTGAAAGGTTCAAATAAGTGAGCAAACACCCTCAACATAGGAGGATGACTCTGGATGGAAATAGTAGGCAGCAATAAAGATGTCCCTATCCAAAGCAATCGCTCGTCTTGTGATACGAAGCCAAATATATCGTACATGCTCATCATGCCTGACGAACTCAAACATCTGATGGAGGGATTCTCTATAGAGACAAGCCACTTGTTATGTACCATAACGGTACACCCTTCAGTGACGGCCTCGCAAGGGACATGACTCAAGACTAGAGTTATTGACATGTTTAGGTGCCAGCGTGACCATCCTAGGTGGTCACGTGTCACCGGCAGGACCGTGCTTGATGGGTCCCACTGTGCTATGCCTATATAGTGGTGGGGTATACCTCTTTCCATTCACTCAGTCTACCCGGGAGTTGGTGGATGGAGAGCATGTGCATTAGCCAGGATGTATCTCCAAGCCAGGAGATGTGTGCTAGGGAGAGCCGAGTGCGATGGCTGGTGGTATGGGATGCCAGTTATCATAGGAGGCTTGACCGGGCATGATTGTGTCGATTTCCAGGGCATGGGGGTGGGTCGGTTGTGACCCTACGGTTGGGCGGTTACCGTGCGTCGACACTAGTATGGGGTGTGCAAAACCTTTAAGGCAGTCGATGATCCTAGGGAGTTATAACAATTGGTATCAGAGCAGTCGACTTCCTTACAAGGTGCACAATTTCCTTGTTTGTTTTTGTGTTTGGGTATTCCTTTATAAGGGAATGTGACTATTGGTTTATTAAACCTTTATCCAAGATAATTTTTGAAAAGGTTTTATTGTAGTTGAAAGCTTAGTTTTTCTAATATGGCTTTTCAATTGGAGTTTTGTTCTTATTCCAATCTGAGGATTTTGATTTTGGTAAGAACAAATTTTATGTGGTTTTAGTTCTAAATAGGTTGTTGAAAATCTTTCAACTTAGATAATTTTCTTTTGTGTGGGTTTTAATTCCCATGATTTAATCCCCCCTTTTGACTTAGGGAGTTGATTCAAACTTTTTTTTTAACTCTTCTGTTTACATAGTCCTCTAAGTCGTACGGACCTTTTAAAACACACTTTTTTTTTCATCTAATTTTTATCCTGCGATTCTGGAAACCTAGTGGCTCAGGGAGTTGATTGTCGTAGAAGGGAGGTCGCACTCTCAGTATTCTGATGCGACGTGAATCTATGGTCTCGGGAGGGGAGCAGGCGACCTCCCTTGTACCTTTGCGCTAGCTTAAACGACAACCCTAAAGAAAACAGAGCTGCTGTAGTCTGGCGGCGCAAGGTGGGGGGGGGGAAGGAGTATTACCTCCCCCATAATCTACATGTTTAGATGTGACATGCTAGGGAGAAGCGCGCCTCCCCATGGTCCTGTCCATCCCTCTTGTTAAAAATTCACAATTCTAGCTTGACTAGTTTTGGTCATATGACTTGTAAATAGTTAGATGGTCATGATGTGGCTTGTCACACATGCCAAATAGCATAGGATTCCATTCATAAGGATGTTCTCAAGTAGACCTAAGTGTTAGAACCTTTGGAATGAGTCCAAATTATGCTTAGATACAAGGGAGAAAAAATAGGAGCTATTTTTGGTAATTTTTGCATTGTTGAGGGATCTCCAAGATTCCAACCCTAACTTGGTAGGGATGAAAGATCCACCAAAATTAGCATTAGGGATAGGTTTAGGGCTACTCATACTTGCCCAAAACCATGATGGATCATGTATATATAGGTGATGATATCTCACCAAAATCAATCAAGCAATTTCATGTTTTTTCTCTCATAATGGTGCAATTGCTCTCTATGTTCATAATTGTTTGAGTACTTGTGATTACTAATGATTATAGGATTGAATGTAGGTCTGGTGTACAGTACTCAAACTGTGGGAGGCCGTACTTTCACACGTGTGAAGCCTTCTTCAAGGATTTGGGCCATTTAGTGAGGTTCAAGCATAGATTTTTGATGGATTTTGATGGTTCAACTTGTGCTAATCTTATGAAATCATAATCTATTATTTCCCTCATCATTTCAAGTGTTTAAGGATCCTTATTTGCTATAATTTTTACATGGTATCAGAGCCTAAAGGCTGAAATGAGCTAAATCCTTGGTTTTCATTCAATTTGATCACAATTTTTGATCTAAATCTTGTGTAGATTGGATCTTAGCATCTAGTATTGATTCTAGAACTCAAAGTGAGTCAAATACATTGGAGATTGGTGTTGTGTGACTTCATTTGCATTTTTTTAGGTGTCTAAAACCAGAGGCAAAGTTGAATTCAATTCACATTACCAAGATAGCAAGTTTTCCTTGCTCCAAGCATTGATTTCTAAGCGAGTTTTGGAGGTGATTTCATAGAGGAGGCTTTCTAGCATTCAAGGAGAGGGAAGATCAGAGTTTTGGGGACTCTTCAAGGCTGTTCTAAGGTGTAGTAGACACATCCTAAAGTGATTTAGGTTCAGTCCAACCATTGCTTGACGTATGCACCAAATTAGATCAATTTTGATCATTTTTTGCTTGTGATTGGATAGTAGATTGTGTTGCATCCTCATTAAGTTCCATTTAGATCTTTTACAAGTGATTTTGGAAGTATATTAGGTTGCTGAAATTCACTCTTGATCAGATCATTTGGAAGCTTTAATGTTCTTTATAGAAAGAGGGGCAATTCTACTAGTATTGTCTACTTCAATCAAGCAAGTGCATTGTTTCTAGTATTCTATGATTTGATTTTGTTAGAGATCATTCTTAGATGTTTATAGGAAGTCTATTACTGATCTTTTCAAGTACCTAAGAAGTGGGATAAAGTAGACCTTCAATCAAATCAATAGAAGTAACCTTCATTTGTGTCAAGTCCTTGATTAGGAGACTAGATGGCATCTATAAATGCATATCTTTTGGATACTAATGAAAGGCTCAACAAAACTAACTATTCCATATGGAAAGTTAGAATGGAATCCATCATGATCATGCAAGATCTGATGGAAATTGTAAATGGTAAGGAGGGTGAACCTATTCATCCTCAAGAAAAAGCCAAATACATCAAGAGGTGCAATGTTGCACTACATTGCATAAAAATGAATGTTGCAGATGAACTCTTAAGAGAGGTAGGAGATTGCACTTCAGCTCAAGATGCTTGGGAGACTTTGCAAAAGGTCTATGAATCCAAGAACCAAACTAGAAAGTTAGCTTTGAAGAATCAAATCTATAGAACTTATCAAAAGAAAGGAGAGAGTGCACATACTTTTGTCCTAAGAGTAAAGGAATTGAACAAAGAGCTAGCTTTTATAGGTGATCCTATCAAGGATGAAGAGCTTGTTCAACTCATATTGAATGGACTAAGCTTTGAATTTGACAATTTGGTTCAGGGATATGCAATTATGGGTAAGCTATCCATACTTGAAGAACTCCAAGGCACACTCATGGCCGAGGAATCAAGAAGGAGCCAAATGCAAGAGAGGATGGATAGGCTTTCCATCCAAGGTAGAGATGACCAAGCTCTCTTCACCAAAGGCAAAGTCAAGTCCAAAGGCAAAGGATCAACATTCAAGAAGTCTACAAAGCTTGAGGATCAAGAAGGACCCTCAAAGGCATCTCCATCAACCACCAAAGTCAAGAAGGACAAATCAAAGGTGAAGTGCTACTATTGTAGCAAGATGGGGCATTATGCCTTGGAATGCTTCAAGAGGAAGCAAGATCAAAGCCAAGCCAACATGAGCAAAGAGGAGGAGGAGGAGAGTTCACATGAGGACTCTCTCATGATGTCCATATTTTCTTCAGCGAGCTTCAAAGGAGAAGATCTTTGGTGGATTGACTCGGGTGCTAGTTCACACATGACTAGTAAAAGGGAGTTTTTCTCTTCTCTCTTATCTTATGATGGACCTATAAAGTCTATCTATACAGCAAATGATGAAGCTTGTAAGATTGAAGGAGTTGGTAGCATTCCCCTTTGCTTAGGATCTTCCAAAAAGATCAACATAGAAGGTGTTTTGTACATTCCTACAATAACAAAGAATCTACTAAGTGTTGGCCAAATGGTAGACAATGGTTTCAATGTTGACTTTGCTTCAAATGAATGTTTCATCAAGAAGAAGGGTAAGATAGTGGCTAAGGGCACTAGACTTGGCAAACTTTATAAGTTGGATGCATTTGTGGATACTAATGTTGTCATGTTGGCCTAGAAGAGCAAGATATCTACCTTTACTTTATGGCACAAAAGACTTGGACATGTCAACTCGGGTTCCATGGAGGCTATGATCAAGGAGGAGTATGCTTTAGGCCTACCAAGGTCTATTGGGAAGGAAGACAAGGTTTGTGAAGCTTGTGCCTTATCCAAGGCACATAAGAAGGTGTTTCCTAACTCCATCACAAAGTCATCTCATCCTCTTGAACTCATACACTCGGATGTGCACATTGCTAGCACCAAATCTAATGGAGGTTCATCCATGTTTTTAACCTTCATTGATGACTACTCAAGATATTGTTGGGTGTTCTTACTTTCCTTCAAGTCTCAAGTATTTGATACTTTTGTAAAGTTCAAGTTGTTTGTGAAAAAGCATCATAATCATAGCATCAAGATTCTTTTAGAAGTGACAATGGTGGAGAATTCATCTCCAATGAGTTCAAGGCCTTTTGTAAGGAGGAAGGGATCAAGAAAGAGACTTCTTGTCCTTACACTCCTCAACAAAATGGAGTTGCTGAAAGAAGGAATAGAACATTATGTGAATGTTCTAAGGCTTTAAGATTAGATGCTTGTTTGCCCAAATCCTTTTGGGGTGAGTCTCTTGTATGTGCAAACTACTTGATGAATAGGGTGCCTTGCAAAGCAATTGAAGGCAAAACTCCTTATGAGATGTTGTATGGAAAGAAACCCAATCTTAATCACTTGAAAGTTTTTGGGTGTATATGTTATGTGCATGTGCCATTGGAAACAAGAATCAAGGAGGATCCATCTTCCACAAGAGGGATCATGCCTGGATATGCAAGCTCAAGCAAGGACTACAAAGTCTATCTCCCATCCTTGAACAAATTTGTTGTTTCAAGGGATGTCATCTTTGATGAACATCATATGCATATGCTTGAAGAAGGCTCAAGTGCTCCAACAATCAAGAAGAAGATGGCCGAGGAGCAAGATCTTGGTTTTGAGGAGGAGCTCATGGAGGAGCAAGCACCAAACCCACCTATCACACCAAGGAGATCTTCAAGGGCAAAAGTGGAGCCATCAAGGCTCACATATCAAGGCAAAGGACAGCAAGTTGAGGGTATCTCATCCACTTCTTATGCTTTATCTAGTTTTGAAGAACCATCTAATGTTGAAGATGCATTGAACTCCAAAGAATGGTATAAAGCTATGTTGGATGAGTATGATGCCTTGATTGAGAATGAAACTTGGTTGCTTGTTAAGAGACCTCAAAGAAATGTAATAGGATGCAAGTGGGTCTTCAAGATTAAGTTGAATGCAAATGGGAGTGTTAACAAACATAAAGCAAGATTAGTTGCAAAAGGTTATGCTCAAGAGAGAGGGATAGACTATGAGGAAACTTTTGCACCCGTGGCCAAGATGGTCACAATAAGGCTAATCATTGCACTTGCATTACATTTTGGATGGATTCTATGTCAAATGGATGTCTCTAATGCTTTCTTGAATGGTTTTTTGGAAGAGTATATCTATATGGAGCAGCCACAAGGGTTCATCAAGCATGGAATGGAGAACAAAGTATGCCATCTCCAAAGAAGCATCTATGGCTTGAAGCAAGCCTCGAGATCTTGGAATTCAAGACTACATTGCTATCTTATTTCACTTTCTTTTGTTCAAAGTGAATATGATCCCACTCTTTACATTAAGTTTGATGATGTTGGTATTGTACTTTTACTCATTTATGTAGATGACATCATCATTAGTGAAAATAGTGTTGATGGTATTGAAAAAATCAAGATAGATCTATCCTTAGAGTTCAAGATGGTAGATCTAGGGTGTCTTCACTTCATCTTAGGCATAGAAGTACTTAGAGGGTCTGATTTTATCTTTATAAGTCAAGTAAACTATGCTCAAAGTCTTTTGAAGAAGTTTAAGATGGAAGTATGCAAAAGTGTTGACACACCAATGGAGCAAGATGTAAAAGTGCCAAATGAAGATGATGAAATATCCTTCATGGACATCACTTTGTTTAGGCAACTTATAGGTTCCTTAATGTGGATCACTATAACTAGACCAGATCTTAGCTTTAGTGTATGTAGGTTGAGCCAATCCATGCAAAAGCCATTGAATATCCATTGGAAAAAGGCTAAGAGGATTCTAAGATACATCTTGGATACATTGGATTTTGGGATTCTATATAGAGGAGATGTGATTAACCTTCATGCATTTAGTGATTCAGATTTTGCAGGGGACAAGAGGGATAGGAAATCAACAAGTGCCTATTCAACTTTCAAAGGAGAAGGTGTGGTTTCATGGCTTTCAAAAAAGCAAGAAACTATATCTCTATCTTCAATCGAGGCCGAGTACAAAGCTTTGACAACCACTACAAAGGAGGTACTTTGGATCAAGAGATTATTGGTGGAGCTAAAGATCGTGGATTCAGAGGAGGCACCAATCATCTACAATGACAATATATCAGCCCAACACCTTGCATCTAACCCAATCTTCCATGCAAGATCTAAGCACATTGAGATATGCCATCACTTTGTGAGAGAAATGGTGCAAGCCAAGGAGATTGCTTTGGAGCATGTTCCAAGCAATGAATGTGTAGCTGATCTACTCACTAAACCACTTCAAAAGACACCTTTTATGAAGTTCAGATCATCACTTGGAGTGATTAGTAAAGCAATGATTGAACCAAGCTAGATAGTGAGGAGGAGTGTTAAAAATTCACAATTCTAGCTTGACTAGTTTTGGTCATATGACTTGTAAATAGTTAGATGGTCATGATGTGGCTTGTCACACATGCCAAATAGCATAGGATTCCATTCATAAGGATGTTCTCAAGTAGACCTAAGTGTTAGAACCTTTGGAATGAGTCCAAATTATGCTTAGATACAAGGGAGAAAAAATAGGAGCTATTTTTGGTAATTTTTGCATTGTTGAGGGATCTCCAAGATTCCAACCCTAACTTGGTAGGGATGAAAGATCCACCAAAATTAGCATTAGGGATAGGTTTGGGCTACTCATACTTGCCCAAAACCGTGATGGATCATGTATATATAGGTGATGATATCTCACCAAAATCAATCAAGCAATTTCATGTTGTTTCTCTCATAATGGTGCAATTGCTCTCTATGTTCATAATTGTTTGAGTACTTGTGATTACTAATGATTATATGATTGAATGTAGGTCTGGTGTACAGTACTCAGACTGTGGGAGGCCGTACTTTCACACGTGTGAAGCCTTCTTCAAGGATTTGGGCCATTTAGTGAGGTTCAAGCATAGATTTTTGATGGATTTTGATGGTTCAACTTGTGCTAATCTTATGAAATCATAATCTATTGTTTCCCTCATCATTTCAAATGTTTTAGGATCCTTATTTGTTGTAATTTTTACACCTCTTTTTAGTTTTCAAAAGAAAAATCTAAGATGTTAAGCTTTTTCAATAAAATTCTATTCTAAGTTTCAAACTTTTAGTCTTAACAAGCTAAACTTTGAACTCTTAGTTTGTAATCCCAAATATAAGGTGAATTATCTTTACTCATGTTGGAGGCATGTCCTTCTTGGTCGTACTTTATTCTTCCTCCCTCTTTGTACCTGCAGATCTCCAAAGGAGTGGAGAGAGCTACAGTACTGATGAGAATCGAATCAACGCTCTGATACCACTGTTGGGAGTCGAGCAGTGCTCCGATACGAATGATGAGAATCGTGAGAAGAAAAATTCACGAAACATTCGTGACTCTCCTTCGAGATTCGGATGGAGTTCAGACACGTTCGCTGGGCACTGCCAGCTGAAACACTCCTACAATCCTCCAAAGGGTAGTCAAGTACTACTGATCTACGTTCATAAAATTAATATAGCATTCGACTTCATTTCAACCAAGGTGCAGAATTCAAAGGGAACAAGAAAACTCAGACATATTAAAATAAACAGCATAAGCATTCGACATCCAAGATCAGACACTACCAGAAAAATAATCTATATTGATTTTCTCTGATTTCTTCAGGGCACTGCATGCGAATCCACGCAGTGCGTTGGCGTGAGAGAAGCATGGCTCTCTCTCGAGTAGTAGTCTCGCTTTACTAGCGGACAATTGGATCTTCTGGTCCTAGATAGAATTACCTTCTCGCACGCAGGCGGAGCTTCTATATGTGTTTGTCTTGATTGCTTACTAGCATCATACTACTTCTTGTTCTTCTTTCTTGCTTAGTTACACACTGTGTATCCTATTGATATATGTCAAGTATTATTTAGTAAGTACAGTCTCTCTATGCAAATCTAAGATTAGAGTGATTAATCATCTACAACTAACCAGAGAATTACAAGAGTGGCAGTTTAGCCACGACCTAGGGAGTATCTGCTAACGTCATGCCATCAGGTCAGATCTCTGTACTTTTGGTACTTGCATGATCTCTGGTGGTACTCCTTGGAGCATGAGGACAGAACAAATTTCGTTTCCACTGTTGGTTTCGTTTACCTCATTTGACTTTCTCTCGTATAGGACCACAAGGGAATCTCGTTCATGGATCGTTCGTGTTCGCAAACCGTTGGTCTTCATTTTCGTTAACTTTCGTGTTCACGAAACTCTTCGTGTTTTGTGTCTTCAGATGTTCAAGTTCGTGAACATGTTTGTCATCGTCTTCGTTGACTTTCGTGTTCGCAAAACTCTGAATGTTTCGTGTCTTCAAATATTCGAGTTCGCGAACATGCTCGTCAGACGAGGGGCCATAAACTAGCAAGGCTTTGTATTCAGAAACACTTTGATTCTTCAGCTCCCTCTCAAAGCATGGTAGCTTTATGATCCCGAGACTGCTCCTTTGTCTCTCAAAGAGTCCTTTGTCCAGAGCCTGTGTGAAGATGTCAGCAACCATATCTTTCGTTCTGATGAAGATGGTCTGCATCATCTTCTTCTCAATCAGATTCCTGATCAAGTGATACTTGATTGCAATGTGTTTCATCTTGGAATGGAACACGAGATCCTTCGTGAGGTGTATTGCAGAGGTGTTGTCCATCTACAAGACAAGTGGCTTGTTCCTTGTTTTGTCCAATTCATCCAGGAACTGCCTTAGCCAAATTATCTTGTTGGCCATCTTTGCTGCTGCTACGTATTCTGCTTTGCAGGATGACTGGGCTACAATGGTTTGCTTCTTGCTGACCTAGAGAACTTTGCTCTTGATGCGATGGTGCATCCTCCTAAAACGCTTTTACAGTCGTCCCTGAGAGATGTCCAGCTAGCGTCGTTGTAGGAAAGTATCCCGAGACCTGCACCACAACAATAACACAAGCCATAATCCCTCGTTAATTGAAGATATTGCAAAATTTGTTTCGCAATTTTCCAATGTGTCAGGCCTGGATTTGTGCAGAATTGGCTCATCCTGAATACTACATAAGCAGTATCAGGACGTGTGTTGTCTACAAGGTACATCAGTGAACCTATCAGCCTTCTGTAGGGAGTGAGCTGCATCTGTTCTCTTTCTTCCTCAGTCTTTGGACAGTCGTCATTTGTTAGCACCATTTTTGCGAGCATTGAAGTGTTCGCTCCTTTGCAGTTCAGCATCCCAAAGTCCTCTAGGATTTTCTGGGTGTATCAGGACTGGAGAAGGTATAACTTGCCTCCCTCATAGTCCCTTTCAATTTGTAAGCCTAGGTAACACCTGGCTTCTCCCAGGTCTACTATCTCGAAATGTTTCGAGATGTCTATCTTTACTTCAGCAATTAGTCTCTCACTCCTGCAAAGTATCAGAGTGTCGTCCACATATACAGCCACTATGATGATCTGTCCATCTGTAACTCTGATATACACATTAGAGTCAGCCAACAGATGCTTGAATCTCAATGATTTCAGGGCCTGATCTTCTTCTTGTACCATTGTCGGGCTGATTGCTTCAGACCATAGATCTTTCTATGCATTCTGCATACATAGTCAGGAAGTGAATTTGAGACAAATCCTGGGGGTTGATCTATGTAGACCTCTTCATCTAATTCACCATGCAAGAAGGCTATCTTCTCGTCCACAATGTGGATCCTGAGGTCATAAGCTGCTGCATATGCGAACATTAGACGTACGGATGAATGTTTGACGACAGGAGAGAAGGCTTAATTAGAATAGTCAATACCGTATCTCTGAGAGAAACCCTTCGCTACCAGTCTTGCCTTGTATTTCGTCACACTCCTGTCTGGTCCATATTTGAGTTTGAAAATCCATTTGCATTTGACAGTCTTGCGCTTATGAGGTAATGGCTCCAACGTCCATACCTGGTTCTTCCTCGTGGACTCCATCTCTTCGTTCATGGCTTGGATCCATTTGTCCTTTTTTTGACCTTCAATCGCCTCCTCGAATGTCTGTGGTTCGCCACTGAACCCGCAAAATTCTTCTGATGTGAATGTTGAGTTGCCTAGCACAAATCTTGCTGGCGCTCTTTGTGGTCTTGTCGACCTTCTAGGAGATACTACCGGAACAGCTATGCCTTTTCCCTTGTCTACTCTGCTCGGTCCGGAACCATCTTGGTTTACAGGAACTGCGGCGGCAGGCTGCCTCTCGAATCTTTCTTCGTCTGATTCGTCACTTGAATGGGAGACGACTCAAAAATCTTCGTTTTTGTGTTCGTCCTCTACTCCCTCCGACGTTGGCGGTAGGTCATAGTACTTTCTTTCCAGATTTTCATAGCTAACAGGGTCTTCGTTGGCCATTGTCCTGCTCTTGTCAAATTTGGCATGCCTCACTGTTTTTACAGTGTTCGTGTCTGGCATGTAGATTCTGTAGTATGACAAATTATTGTCATAACCTACCAAAAATCCTTGCTCGGCTTTCTCATCAAGCTTCTTGCGCAGCTTATCAGGAATATGTGCATATGCTGCACAGCCAAATATTCTGACATGAGACAGGTTGGGCTTTCTACCCCACCATAGCTCATGTGGTGTCGTGTGAGGAACACCAGATTTACCTATCATATTCTGGATGTATGCGGTTGTAGCTATTGCTTCAGTCCATAGTGCCCTTGGAGCCTTCGAATAGGCCATCATGCATTTGGCTGCTTCCATTAGGGTCCTGTTCTTTCATTCAACAGGCTAGAAAGTCAGATATTGAAGAATTAAATATAGTGCAGATCTTGTTCTGCATGCTGTTGATTGAAGCCATTGCTTCTTGAAGTCTGTTTTTCTTGTTGTTTGATTGATTGTCTGAATGCTTGGCCTCCTGGATCTGCTAGCTTTTCGGCTATGTCAGAATATGACAGGCGGCTTTGATACCACTGATGAGAATCAAATCAGCGCTCTGATACCACTGTTGGGAGTCGAACGGTGCTACGATACGAATGATGAGAATTGTGAGAAGAAAAATTCATGAAACATTCGCGACTCTCCTTCGAGATTCAGATGGAGTTCAGATGCATTCGCTGGGCACTGCCAACTGAAACACTCCTACAATCCTCCAGAGGGTAGTCAGGTACTACTGATCTACGTTCATAAAATTAATATAGCATTCGACTTCATTTCAACCAAGGTGCAAAATTCAAATGGAACAAGAAAACTCAGACATATTAAAATAAACAACATAAGCATTCGACATCCAAGATTAGACACAACCAGAAAAATAATCTATATTGATTTTTTCAGATTTCTTCAAGGCATTACATGCGAATCCACGCAGTGCATTGGCGTGAGAGAAGCACGGCTCTCTCACAAGTAGTAGTCTCACTTTACTAGCAGACAATTGGATCTTCTGATCCTAGACAAAATTATCTTCTCGCACGCAAGCGGAGCTTACTAGCATCATACTACTTCTTGTTCTTCTTTCTTGCTTAGTTACACACTGTGTATCCTATCGATATATGTCAAGTATCATTCAGTAAGTATAGTCTCTCTATGCAAATCTAAGATTAGAGTGATTAACCATCTACAACTAACCAAAGAATTACAAGAGTGGCAGTTTAGCCATGACCTAGGGAGTATCTGCTGACGTCATGCCATCAGGTCAGATCTCTGTACTTCTGGTACTTGCATGATCTCTGGTGGTACTCCTTGGAGCGTGAGGACAGAACGGGTTTCGTTTCCACCGTTGGTTTCGTTTACCTCGTTCGCCTTTCTCTCGTATAGGACCGCAAGGGAATCTCGTTCATGGATCGTTCATGTTCGCAAACCGTTGGTCTTCATCTTCGTTAACTTTTGTGTTCACAAAACTCTTCGTGTTTTGTGTCTTCAGATGTTCGAGTTCGCGAACATGTTCGTCACCGTCTTCGTTGACTTTCGTGTTCACAAAACTCTTAGTGTTTAGTGTCTTCAGATGTTCGAGTTCGCGAACATGCTCGTCAAGCGAGGGGTCGTAAGCTAGCAAGGCTTTGTATTCAGAAACACTTTGTTTCTTCAAGTACGTAGTAATTGGAGAGGGGAGAAAGAGCCAGAACTAATTTTCATAAATCTTTGGGGTCCATGAACCATGTGGCACCTTTTGGTGGCCCCACATGGCTAAAAAGGTCTAGAAGGGACAAATGGGGTCTTTCTTGGGCCCCACTTGTCCTTTTTGCATGAGGGAGGAGAGGAGCTTAGGGGAGGGTGTAAATGAGGTACGTTCACTTCCTTTCCCTCATTCCCCCAAGTTGTTGAAGAATTCTTTTGCTCTCAAGTTGGATATTTCTTGAGGCCCTGTGCACTAGCTTTTCCCTTTTTGCAATTTTTACACCGTAGCCCTCCGTTTTCCTCTAGTTTTTTGCCAGCTTCTCCTTTATCCATGGACACCCCTATGTATGAGACTAGAGCTCCAAGTCCCGTTGGGACTAATATGGAGAACATGACGAGTGCCATAAATTTGTTACAGCAACAAATTGTGGACATGCATTCAAAGCATGAACGGGCAAAGGCCGAGATTCAGGCTATGTCCCAGTCTCGACAAGCTCTTCTAAATCCGATGTTTACTCTGGAATTTTTTACCGAAGAGAAGAAGGACAGACACCAAGATGTGGTGTAAGCCTGGCTAGATTGATGGACATCGCATTTTTCCATGCACGATCTACCTGATAGCTCGCGTATTTCGACGGCCATCATGTTTTTACACGGTAAAGCGTATTCTTGGTGGCAGCATCTTAAAGACAGAGCTACAGTCCCAACCACTTGGGATGACTTCCAAGTAGTGGCTGCCTTTATGCCTGTCCTAGACGATTTTGAATATTATCGTCGATTTGCTACATTGCAAATGGGGACGAAGCCCTTGGACGTCTACTTACAAGACTTCCAAGAGGCTGCTTCGCGGTTTTTTAACTGCATAGACGGGGTGCTCCTTAAGCTGCATTTCATCTTGGGCTTGCCCAAGGAATATCAGTTGGAGGTACGTCGTAATCAGCCACAGTCCCTAGAGGATGTTGTGCGTTTCACTCGGATTTTCGACGATACGCACACGATAACCCACAAAGAGCAACCAAAGCTCGAGGCCAAAGACAGATCCTCTGCCGGTCCTTCTTTCAAAAAGGGCAAGGAGCACATGGTCGGCGAAGCTTCTTCTTTGGGGAATAAAAAGAAGCGCCCTCGGTTGGAGAGGGCGGACTTCGACAAGGCCAAAAACGACAGGTTGTGTTTCTCCTGCATGGAGAAAGGGCACCTTTCTAAGGACTGTCCGAAGAGACGGAAGAAGGGTGGCCGCTCTTTTAAGGCACCAGGTAATTCTTCTATTTCTTGTATTGATGTATTTTTTAAAGATGAAACAGTTTGTATGACTTGTTGTTTTAATACTACAGTGTTTGGACCTCACGACCTCATTCGTATGAGTGGGTTCGTAGGCAGCCAACTTGTGAGTGTTCTTTTTGACGACGGTTCTACGCATAATTTTATTAATGCTAAGTTGGTGCAGAAGCTGCAGCTGGCAACCACACCAAGTGACCACAAGTATGTGGTTAGGATGGCAGTTGGTGGGGAGCAGCAGGTCTGGGACCACTTTGTCCCCCACGTGCCGTTGAAGATTCAAGACTATGTAGATAGTTTATCTTTTCATCTCATGAATCTAGATAAGGTGGATGTAGTCCTGGAAAAAGAGTGGTTTTTTGCTAGGAATGAGTCCTTAAAGAGAGACTATGTATCTCATTGTATTTCTTTCTTGCATAATGACTCATGGGTTTGTCTTAAAGGCGATGAGCCTGATCTACCTTTTGTAACTGCTCATGAAGCGAATCAATGTATTTTAAATTTTGAGTATTCTTCGTATTTATGTTATCTAAAAGATGAATCTTACGTAGATGCTTTTAGTACTCATAATGTTAATGTTGATGTATCAACTTTTCCTAAAGCTTTGTCTTTTACTGATGATAATTTAGAATCTTCGCCTGAGGGTAAAATCTTTAAGAGACTTAGGAAGGAGTATAGCGATATATTCCCTGAGCAGTTGGCTGAGGGTCTTCCCCCCTCACGGGGTGTAGACCATCACATAGATCTCCTTCTCGACAGCTCTCTTGTATCACTATTTTCCTACAGGATGAGCCCGAAGGAAGAAGATGAAGTTGCTAGTCAACTTAAGGAGTTATTACGTAAAGGCCATATTTGGCCTAGTAAATTCCCTTGGGGAGCTCCTGTTTTGCTAACCGGCAAGAAAGACAGTGGTATTCTTCTTTGTGTCGATTACAAAAAGCTTAATAAAATGACAATTAAGAACTACTATCCCTTGCCTAGGATGGACAACTTAATGGACCGATTGAATGGTGCTATATATTTCACCAAATTGGACCTTAGGTCTGGATACCATCAAATTAGAATACACGAGGGGGATGTTTCCAAAACTGGTTTTCGTACTAGGTATGGCCATTACGAATTTTTAGTTTTACCCTTTGGTCTAACTAATGCCCCGGCAACCTTCCAACAGATGATGAACGATATTCTTTGTCCATATCTGGGGAAGTTTCTCGTGGTATTTTTAGATGACATACCGATTTACAGTAAGACTCTTGAGGAGCACGAAGCGCATTTGCATAACGTCTTAGATAATCTAAGGCAGACAAAGCTTTATGCTAAGGAGTCTAAATGTGAGTTCTTTCAAACTCGACTCAAGTATTTGGGACATATCGTTTCCGATCGAGGTCTTGAGATCGACTACGATAATGTCCAAAAAGTTCATGACTGGCCTATTCTGAAAACCATTAGGGAAGTAAAATCTTTTCTAGGCTTCACAAGATTTTTTCATAAATTCATTAAAGACTATGCCTTAGTTGCATTGCCTCTAACGAATCTTCTTAAGGGAGTGAAGAAAGCCAAACAGAAAACTAAAAAGGGTAATAAGAAGAAGGCCAGAAAGCATTTGAAAATCAGTCCCCTTGTTGTTTGAACTGATGAACTTAATCAAAGCTTGTGTCTACAGCCCCTATCTTACACATAGTGGACCCTAGTGGATCTTTCTTAGTGGAAACAGATGCTAGTGACTATGCGGTAGGTGCAGTCCTTTACCAGGATGGTAGACTTGTGGCTTTCGAGAGCAAGAAATTGGACTCAGCTCAAAGTAGGTATTCTACTTACGAAAAGAAACTTTTTGTTGTCAAAGATCTAGAGACATTATTTGTACGGATCCAAATTCATGGTAATGACAGATCATGAATCTCTTAAGTATATATGTGATATCTCAGACCTTAGGGGTCGTAAGGCTCGTTGGTCGGAGCTTATTCAAGAGTTCGAATTCGACATTAAGTACCATCGAGGTACGTCGAATTGTGTCATTGATGCTTTGAGCCGGATTGGAGAAGTTAATCAATTATGTTTTTTTCTCTACGAGATCTTTGTCGGACCGATGAGTTTTTCGGTCATATTTGGCAAGATAAATTGGCAGGAAGCTCTTTAATGAGAGGCAATCTTGGAAAGCAGGATTCCAAGAAATCTCGCGAAGAGAAGATACTTGATGATTATTCCATTAGGAATGGTTTGCTTTTCCGTAGAGGGGAATTCTGTGCGCCTGATATCGCGGACATTAGGGCCCAAATCCTGCACGAGTGTCACGATAGTCCCAGCGTGGGACACTCTGGTATACAGAGGACGCTCGACCTTGTTAAAAGAGAATTTTATTGGCCAAAAATGAAAGGTCACATCGAGGCATACGTTCAAAAGTGTGAACAATGCCAAGTAAATAAAGTGGAAAGACTCAAATGTTTGTTGCATCCATTGGAAATTCCCAACAAGAAATGAGAAAGTATTTACATGGATTTTTTGGTCGGACTTCCTAAGTCAGGGAAGGGTCACGGTGCTATTTGGGTAGTAGTTGACAGGCTAACCAAAATGGCACAATTTATTCCAACAAAAACTACTATCAAAGCTTCTGAACTTGCTCAACTTTTTGCTGAAAAGTTGTTCAGGTTGTATGGTTTGCTGAACAATATTGTTAGTGATCGTGATTCCAAGTTCACTGGCAAGTTTTGGCAGGCGGTCTTTGAAAGATTGGAAACTACTTTAAGTCTATCGTCTACGGATCACCCAAAAATCGATGGTCAAACCGAATGTGTCAACCAGTCGATGGAAGATATGCTTCGCGCATATGTTTCCAAGCGACAATTAGACTGGGAAAAGTATCTCCCAATGGGTGAGTTCACATACAATAGTATGAAGCATTCTGCAACTGGTTTTAGTCCTTTTATGCTCTTATATGGCTTTTAGCCTCGTTCCCCTATCTCTGTTGGACTCAAAGGTCTCAAGGTTCAAGCTGCAACAGATTTCTTGCATGATATGCAGGAAATGTTGCAGGTCACAACTATTTAGACACACATCAGAAACATCCATAACAAGAATAGCAAATATTGAAAAAATTTCATATTGTGAATAATCAAATATTGAAATTTTACAATTCTAGCTTGATCAATTTTGGTCACATGCATTGTAATTGGCAAGATCGCCATGTAAATAGATTTCACACGTGCCAAATAGCATAGAATTCTTTCCCAAGACTTCATTCCTCATATTAAATTGTGATAGCATCTTTGAAATGAGGCCAAAATGTGCCTAGATAAGCTAGAGAAATTCTAGGAGCTAAAAATAACATGTCTCACATTGTTTTTGGATCTTGTAGTCTTGATTCTAGCTCATAGTTTGGATCTAGATCTTTGATTTGTGCATCCTCCATCATTGGGATTGAATTTGCTGTAAAATTATTTCATGGTATCAGAGCCTAATCAAAATTGAGTTTTAGATTGATTTTCTCAAGCCTAGATCCTAGATTTAAGTAGTATTGGCTTTGTCCTTGTTACTAGTTGCTAATCTAGTGATTGTACCTCCAGAGTGAGAATAGATCAAAGGGAACTTTTTTTGTTGAGTTATAGCTGAAGGAACCAAGATTGAGCCATTTCCATTCAACCTAACCAAATTAGAAAGTTCTTATGAGTTGAATCTTGGAGGACATGTCCCCTAGTAGAGATTTTTGTAATGATTTGAATGCCCCCACTCTTTAGGAATTTGGATCAGCCATTTGCGAGCTTAATTAGGTCGTTCTTAGGCTTCTTAAGGTCCTAACATACACATTTTAGGTTCAAATCAAGTGTTTTGATGTTTTCTTCATCTAGAAATGCAAAACTATTGAAAATTGTGTTTCTTTTTTACTCGATTTTGGATAGGTTTGTGAGTGAATATGTCAATGTGATTCAACTTGGATTTAGAGGGATTGATTTGCGAGACATTTTTGTGCTCTAAAGTGCTTTTGATTCAATATAGGTAGATTCACCCTTCTTGTGAAGTTGAGACCAAGGAGGAGACTAGTTTTGATCAAATCTATAGTAAATTGAGCTAGGTTTGGATCTAGTTTGGATCTTGAAGATTGATCAAGCTCAAGATCACCTTAGATCTTGTTGAGAAATCAGAGAGTGATTCATCTCAAGTCCCAACGAGAGTGGGATAGCTAGTTGTGATCATATCTTGTACAATTTATCTTGTTTCATTGAATCTATTTCCCTATCATTGAAGATGGTATCCATAAGTGTCTACCTTTTGGATGGCTATCAAATAAGCAAAAAACAATATATCTTTCATCAACCGAGGCCGAGTACAAGGCTCTAACAACCACAACCAAGGAAGTACTATGGATCAAGAGGTTGCTTGAGGAGAT
Source organism: Diphasiastrum complanatum (assembly GCA_029204225.1). Lineage (NCBI taxonomy): Eukaryota > Viridiplantae > Streptophyta > Lycopodiopsida > Lycopodiales > Lycopodiaceae > Diphasiastrum > Diphasiastrum complanatum. The sequence continues at coordinate 5,628,126 of CM055108.1, read as the reverse complement.
CAAAGTGATCTGATCAGGTGTCATTCTACTCATCTAGAATGACAACATCTCAGCCCAAAACCTAGCATCAAATCCAATATACCATGCAAGGAGCAAACACATAGAAATTGCTCACCACTTTGTAAGAGAAAAAGTCCAATCTAAGGAGGTCTTATTGGAGCATGTTTCAAGTGAAGAATGCATTGCTGATATATTGAAAAAGCCTCTCTAAAGGAATTCTTTTTTGAAGCTTAGATCAGCCCTTGGCTTAATTAGTAAATTTATGTTATCATCTAGCTAGATTGTGAGGAGGAGTATTGAAATTTCTAGCTTGATCAATTTTGGTCACATGCATTGTAATTGGCTAGATGGCCATGTAAATATATTCCACACATGCCAAATAGCATAGGATGCTTTTCCAAGACTTCATTCCTCATATTACATTGTGATAGCATCTTTGAAATGAGGCCAAAATGTGCTTAGATAAGCTAGAGAAATTTTAGGAGCTAAAAATAGCATGTTTTACATTGTTTCTGGATCTTGAGATCTTGACCCCATATTAGGGTGGATCCAATGACCTATTAGGCTAGATGTTAGGGTTAGGGTATGATAAGATCATAGATGCCCTAAATGTTCAGATCCAAGCTCGAAATGTATAAAGATGTGATGGGATTTCCATCTAAATATGAAGAAAAACCGAGCTTTTCCACTTCCATCAACATTGTCTTTGAGTGATGAGTTATAGCTATTGTATGTGAGTAATTTTATGCATTGATTACATTTTTGGAAGGTACTGAAGTTGATTATAGGTCTAGTGTGCTTGCTGCACTTTACTTTTGTGTATTTGATCAAATCTATGTGGCCATTGTGGAGTTAAATGCCAAATTAGCTAGTTTTGGTAACTAGTCTTGATTCTAGCTCATAGTTTGGATCTAGATCTTTGATTTGTGCATCCTCCATCACTTTTAGAATTGATTGGGATTGAATTTGTTGTAAAATTATTTCATGGTATCATAGCCTAATCAAAAGTGAGCTTTAGATTTTATTTTCTCAAGCTTAGATCCTATATTTAAGTAGTATTGGCTTTGTCCTTGTTACTAGTTGCTAATCTAGTGATTGTACCTCCAAATTTAGTTTCATTTGAGGAGAATAGATCAAAGGGAACTTTTTTTCGCTGAGTTATAGCTGAAGGAACCGAGATTGAGCCATTTCCATTCAACCTAACCAAATTAGAAAGTTCTTATGAGTTGAATCTTGGAGGACATGTCCCCTAGTAGAGATTTTGTAAGGATTTGATCTTGTGATCATTGATGCTTCTCAACAAAAGTCTTGAACTTGACAAAACTCTCAAAAAACATGTGCTTTAGAGGAAAGTAGATATACCCATCCATATCTTGAGTAGTCATCTATAAAGGTGACAAACATTATAGCTCCACCATTGCACTTTGTGCTAGCAAAATGCACATCCGAGTGGATCAACTTGAGAGGATGACTTGTCTTTGTGATTGTGCTTGGAAAAGGTAACTTGTGTGCCTTAGCCAAGGCACAATAGTCCCACTATATATCCACCAAGGATCTTCACCTTTGACATCTGATGATGAAAAAGTTGACATCGTGAGTGAGTCCTCATGAGAACTCTCTTCCTCCTCTTGTCCAATGTTGGCTTGACCTTGAACTTGCTTCCTCTTGAAGCATTTCGAGGCATAGTGCCCCATCTTGCTACAATAGTAGCACTTGATTTTAGATTTTTCCTTCTTGGGTTTGACTTGTGATGATGATGATGTAGATCCTCATTGATCTCCATCCTTTGCTTGATCCTTTCTGAATCCTCCTCCCTTGTTCTTTGCTTTGCCTTTGCTCTTGAAAAATAAGGCTTTTTTATCACCATCATTGATGGAGAGCCTCTCCATCCTTGATTTGATATGAGCCTTCCTACTCTCCTCAGCCATCAACACACTTTGAAGGTCTTCAAGTGTAGGCAAGTTTCCCATGATGGCATAGCTTTGGACAAGATTAGTAAAATCACTACATAAGCCATTCAAAACTATTTGCACAAGCTCAGTCTCTTTAATAGGTTCACCAACATAGGCAAGCTCTTTGTTCAAATCTTTCACTCTCAAAACAAATTGATGTCCACTCTCACTCTTCCTTGGAAGCATTGAAGAACTTGATTTGAACCTAAAAGGTGTATGTTAGGACCTTAAGAAGCCTAAGAATGACCTAATTTAGAAGTGATAATGGAGGAGAATATATCTCAAATGAATTTAAAGACTTTTGTGATCAAGAAGGGATCAAGAAGAAGTTATCTTGCCCTTACACCCCTCAACAAAATGGGGTGGCCGAGAGAATAAATAGGACTCTATGTGAATGTTCTAAAGGTCTAAGGTTAGATGCATGCCTACCTAAGTCTTTTGGGGGAGAGGCTCTCATGTGTGCTAACTTCTTATGTAATAGAGTTCCATGTAGCTCTATAAATGGTAGAACATCTTATGAGTTGTTGTATGGAGAAAAGCCTAATCTCAAAAACTTGAAGGTGTTTGGATGTATTTGCTATGTACATGTCCCTTTGGACACAAGAACCAAGGAGGATCCATCATCCATGAAGGGGATCATGGTAGGCTATGGCAATGCAAGCAAAAGTTACAAAATCTTCATTCCCTCTTCTCAAAAGATTGTCATTTCTAGAGATATCATTTTTTATGAGACTAGAATGCATAAGCTTGAAGGTGATTCATCTAATCATTGTATTGGAAGAGAGGTAGCCGAGATCAAGGAGAAGCTTGATCATGAGGAGGAGCTAGAGCCAAGAACACCAAGCACACTAAGAAGATCCACGAGGTCAAGGATGGAGCCATTAAGGCTCACATACAAGGACAAGGGTAAGCAAGCCGAGGGAAGTACTTCTTCTTATGCTTTCATCACATCTTTTGAAGAGACTTCAAATGTTAGTGAAGCCTTAGAATTAAAGGAGTGGTTTCAAGCTATGTGTGACGAGTACAATGCATTGATGGAGAATGATACTTGGATGCTCATTGATCTACCTATGGATAAGAATGTGATTGGATGTAAGTGAGTCTTTAAGCTAAAGTTGAATCAAGATGGGAGTGTTTCTAAGCACCAGGCAAGGCTTGTAGCCAAGGGGTATGCCCAATCAAAGGGCATAGATTATGATGAGTCCTTTGCACTTGTGGCAAAGATGGTCACCATAAGACTAATCATTGCTCTTGCTTCTCACTTTGGTTGGTTGTTGGCAGGGCAAAGTATGTTCGTTGAGACACTTCTTCGGTGAGAATTGCAATTTGCATCACTTGTGATTATAACTTTAGACGAGTTATCTATATGAGATATTTTCTTTTTAGGCAAGCTACTGGTGTAAGCTTTACGTGCATGTCAACTTCACTGAGAGAGTGTGTTTTAAAGACAGTCGGTGTGACCACAACTAGATATCACTCAGCATTCTATGGGTTGAATCCGTTAACACTTTATGCAAGGTGGAGTCTTCAAGGCAATTGGAGATCCAAAGCATTTACAAATCGCAATGGTTCTAAGCAAGGTATGGAAGACAAGGTGTGCCATCTCAAGTGGAGCTTGTATGGTTTGAAACAAGCTTCTAGAACTTGGAACACAAGCCTCAATACTTTTCTTATCTATGGATTTATTCCTAGTGAGTATGATCCCACTTTGTACATAAGATTTAGTGAAAAAGGCATTTCTATTTACCACTTTATATTGATGATATTATACTTAGTGGAGATAATTTAGAAGGTGTTGAGAAAACTAAGCTAGATCTATCCAAAGTGTTTAAGATGGTAGATCTTAGACATTTGCACTTCATTTTGGGTATGGAAGTACTTAGATCTTTAGATTATGTCTTCATTTGTCAATCCAAGTATGCTATTTCATTACTCAAAAGATTTAACATGCATGGATGCAAGCATGTAGAGACTTCAATTCAAATTTTGCAGGGAACAATAAGGATAGAAAGTCAACAAGTGTCTTTCCAACTTTCATTAGAGAATGTTGGAGGGTTTGCGGATCCCAAGGCAACCCTAACCCTAGTTAATAAGTGAGAGGGATTTGGCACCCTATGTGTGTAAGTCCAACCCGATGATCACATAGAGATTTGATTAATTAGAAAGTGTGAAAAAAGTGGATCCTGAATGGATCCAAACTCCCAAAATACTTGGCTAAGATCTTTGCACAACAAGCTATAAAAGCTAGAAATGGCAAAGCATCATAATGCTACCTTTGATACACATGAACTTGACAAAGCATTCAAGAGACAAAAGAAACTAATAAAAGGTAATGATGGCAGCCAAAAACAACAGCATACCAGCCCTACAATAGCAGCCTACCACTTTTGGAAACCTCTTTAGATCATACACAAAAGCTTGAAGACAATACACAAAGCAATGCTCTCAATGGAGGAAGAAACTGTGACAATGATCTATTGATCTCTCTCAACAATACAATAAGTTTCTCCAACCTGTTCTCCACAAATTTCAGCCTAATATAGGTGAGAGAGATGACTTTCTCTCCTCTCTCTAGAACTTAGGACCCAAATTTAGGATACCAGTAGCCTAAAATAGCCAAATTTGGCCTATATGTCCAAATAACATGATTTTGGTGTCATTTCGAAGGTCCTGAAGTTTGAGACTTCTTCAACATGAAATATATACTAAAATAAAAGTATCTAGGTCTCTTTCACAAGTATGAAATGTTAGATCCAAAACTATGTACAAAAATTGCCAAATTAGGCCTCAAACTAACTAGGAAATGTTGACAATTTTCACACTCCCTCTTCAACTTAATTTGCCAGTTTTACAACACTACTTTGCTCCAACCTAAGAATGATCTCCATCATGATAATAGATCTCTTCTCAAGTGTTCTAATATGTACAATATGAAGTATAACATAATTGATATAGATAATAGTGTCCATATAGGATGCTTCACTATTTCTTACATCAATTTTACATAGAATGGTGAACAGGATACATGTAAAAGAACATAGATTTATAATGAAAGGATTCCTCCATGTATCCACCTTTGAATTCTCTGTAAAACAGCAGCAAACAAGTTGTAAGTGAAAGTAACCAACAAGTGTTTGCATGCCTCCTCCACATTCCACTATGCCCATAGTGAATGCACCATGTATCTCCATGAATGAACCTCCATCACCACCTTGCCTTTGTAGATCTCCAATCCATGAAAGCCCTCGAGTGAATGAATGCCAAAATGATGTGTTCTCTGCTCCATTTGAATGAGCAAAACCTGAATTTGAAATACTTGAAGTATCTCCACAAGATTTGCATACAACCCTTGATCCTACATTGTCAACAATTTGCCAATTTGCCAACACTAGGATGCTAGATCTTGAACTTTGCTCAAAAGTAAACATGTTGACCACTTCAATATCTTTCAAGATTTGAATGAATGCATGTACTTGATCATAAGAACCAACAATGATAACTATTCCATCTCCAAGATCCAAAGGATGCAAAACTATGGAACTAGTTTCATTGAATTTTGACAATTCCAACACATTGACATGACAATGTTCATACATGAGATTAAACAAATAAGGTAAAGTAAAAGGACACTTCCTTGCTGTTCCAATAACCTTACTTGAACCTTAAAGAACCTGTAAAAACAGATCCAAAATGCTTTGCCCATGTGGCTCCCCTTTGATGCTTTTGACTAGCTTCCAATTGCTACTTGCCTCTTGATGTTGATGAAGCAATTCAAGATCAACATCTTGATCTTCCAATAAAACATCAAGGACTTTTCATTTATAAACATCTTTAGATCTGAACCTCTGAAGATACTCCCTCTCAAACACATGATTAACATCCCACAAGATCTCATCATTGCTTGATTTCAACCTTTCACTATAGTTAGTGAAAACAATGTCACCATCATAAACCAAAAGATAGATTTCTACAATTCTATCCAACATGAAGTAGAGTAGATGAAGTTGAGTATCAAACCTAATCAAACCAGCCCATTTGAGCTCAAACCAAACCTCAATGAGCTCACCAATGAGATCTTCCTTGCCTTGGAGAAATTGCCACTTGAGTTGCTCCATGTAGTCTTCTTCATCCAACCTTTTGCCATCTTGATCATGCATGAACACTCCACCACAATCATAGCAACCTTTGAGTTGATGAAGAGATGTAAGTTCCATGCCTTGAATCTTCCCAAGAGTCACTCTTCTTTTGCCCTTTCCTTTACAAGACTCCCTCTTAATGATCACACCACAAAAGTTAGCAATCTCCCTCTTGATAGTTGCATCATAAGAAATGGAAGAATCTCGAACATTAGAAGCCATGAAAAGAATACATAGTTCCTTCAACATAAGAATGATTGAAGTACTTTTTCTTGTCAAACCTAGACTTCTAATCAATGATATAGGTAATGATAATGAACCCTCACTATCATTCACAAAAGCATCATTCAAAGTACATCCTACTTTGAACACTTCACATTCATCTCTCCCTTTTGACTTGAGATCTTCCTCACCAAGTCTCACGATAGAACCTTTTGATCTACTTTCTTTATGAATGCATGTGACACCACTTGTTTCACAAATGACTTTTTTGGACTCATCACATAAAGATACAAAAGAAATTTTTTCTTCAATCATGCTCAAAGCACCATCTCTTTCCAAATGAGTAAATAAGTCATTAGCAACAACCATTTCCAAAGAAGAGTTTTCATCACCTCCATTGATGAAGTTAGCTCTCTTCTTACCTTTTTCATTTTTGCACTTTCCATGTAGTTCCATTGAGAGCCACCAAGACTTAGAAATCTATGAGTAGAAGAGTTCAAATATGATACTAATTTAGCACCACATGACTCCATTTGACTAGTAGGTAGCACTAGTCCATCTTCAAGATCCAATGGATCCAAAACATTGATCATAGATTCACCAAAAGTTGCCAAGTTAGCACAACAATAACTATCTCCAAGAAGCTCATTAGATCTCAACCTAGATCTAGCATAAGGAAGTTCTTTAGACTTTGCATAAGATCTACCAATCTTATTGATGCTAGGGATTGACAGTTGAGAGAACCACCAACATCCATTTCATTCCTCTTGTTAGACATAACAAATGCATCAAGCTTGTAAAGTCTACCTTGTCTATTGCCCCTAGCAATCAAGACATCTCCCTTAGTAATGAAACAAACATCCCCAACAAACTTTGTCTTGTACCCTTTTTTTAACATTTGACCAACACTTAGCAAATTCCTTGAAAGTGAAGGAATGTAAAGAACACCATCAAGCCTTACATTCCTATTAGTAGAAAGGCAAATAGGAATTGAGCCAATACCTTTGATCATACACTCACCACCATTTGGCATGTGAACAACTTTCTTGGTTCCAACATAAGAGATCAAAGAAGTAAAGAACTCCTTGTGACTAGTCATGTGTGAACTAGATCCACTATCTATCCACCATGAATCCTTGTCACTTACACTTGAATTAGACTTGAAGAACACATCATGAGAGAATCACAAGAATCTAGATCCTCATTAGAAGTACAAAAGTTGTTTTGCTTGCTACCTTCATTGGTTTGCTTCTTATGACATTCATTTGCAAAATGACCTTTTATCCCACAATAAAAGCACTTGAACTTTGACTTGTCTTTCTTTCTAAAAGAAGTAGAAGAGGAGGAGGAAGAGTGACCATCATGATCCGAGTTACCACCTTTGGACCATTTCCCTTTGCCTTTACCTTTGCCTTTGACTTTGCCTTTTGTGAAGAAAGCCTCTTCACCTCCACCTTGCAAGGATGCACCATCAAGCTTTGATTGCAACCTATGTTCTTCAGCAAATAAGATTTCTTGCAAGTCAACCACACTTGGCAAGACTCTTTGAATGGAAAAACTTTGCACAAGGTTAGCATGTTCATCTAGCAAACCATTCAACATAACCTGGACTATTCCACCATCTTTTATGCTTTCATAAATGCATGCTCGATCATCACTTAAGGACTTACCCTCAAGACAAATGCATGAGCATGTTCGCCCTCTCTTTGTCTACTAGAAAATATTTGCCTCCTTAGGGTCAATACCCTAGATGCAGACTTTGATTCAAAGAGCTTCTTCAAGGCTTCTTCAAGGCATTCCATGCCTTACTTGCACTTTGACTATTATCAACTTCCTTGAGAAGTTCATTGGTAACATTCATTTTAATGATATGAAGAGACCTTTTGGCCTTATTATCAAAACTTTGTTGCTCTTGAACTGTGGGTGGTCTCTCTTCAGTTCCTGCAATTATGTCCATGAGTTCATTCAACTCAAGTAAGGATTCCATCCTCACTTTCCAGGTAGAGTAGTTTGATGAACTCAACCTATAATTAGTTTCTAACATGATCCCACCATTGGAAGCCATGAATATAATGATTCTTCAACTTTTAGGCTCTGTCCTAATGCACCTAGCACTCACTTTCCTCTCAACAAATGATGGATAAGGAGATCTCAAAAGATCTAGGACCCTAAGACACTTCTATCTTGAACCTGGCTAGTTTTCAAGCATAGAAAGGAAGATTGAAACACATGCAACACTTTGCACACACTAAGAATGGATTATAGACCCAAACCAACTTGAAAACACTCTTGCTTAGGCTCTCAAACTTTCCAAAAAGTGACCAAATCAAGTTATGGTGTGAAGAGTTACTTGCGTTCTTAGGAAATACACAAGACTAGGCTGCCAAGAATACCTAGAATTGAACAAACTTGATCAACATATGATCAACAGATTAAGATATTGATTCAACCTGTAAAACCAAATGTAAACCACACTTTTAAAAGTTTATAAAGTCCAGCAAATGATAAATACAAGCTTTAGAGGTGAATAAAAGAGCACACTTAGTGAATCATAAGACTAGCTTCACTAGCTTGTCAAATCTTGGTGTTTAGATGTAGATCTAAGATCACTTCTCATGAGAATGTTCCTCAACCTTTTAGAATCTAAAAACACATTTGCATAATGGTTAAAACCTTCTAGCAAATGCTCCAATCAAATTACATAAGGAGAGTTACTTACATGCTCAACAAAGTACACCAAAATTTATGCAAAAGATTGTTGACAATCTGATCACCCAAAAGGGGATCTTTCATCCAAGTGGGAGCTTTGCTCAGCCTTTTGGAGAAATACAAAATCACTCAAAGATTATTTTTCATCCACTTAAGGAGAAAGTTCATCCACTTAAGGAGAGTATTCATCCACAAAGGAGAGTGGTCATCCACAGAAGTGGAGATTCTCAACAATACATTGAACAGAACATTGTTAGTATTGAATATGCACAAGCCTCACAATCAACAAATGATTACGTGTTATGATCTGATCCAAAATAGCTTCTTCTCAGCCTCTGATCTTCAATAAACCTGAAATATGCTTTTGATCCACAAGTTCAACTCACAAAACAAAGGTTAGTAAGATTTGATCAACAGTGCAATGCATAATCATGCTAGAACTTGATCAAACATCCAAATATCACCATAAATGAAAATATTACTAAAACTAGTAGCCAACTAGCTCTGATACCATGTGAAAAAAGTGGATCTTGATGTGGAAAAAGTACAAAAAGGACCAAGAGTGGATCCTAATCTGATCCTCAAGAGGGATTGGTTGTCAGATGACTTGATCTATTAATCTACTTGAGATTAAGATCAATCTAGATCAATTCTAGACACAAAATCCTAACAAGAACAATCATTAATTGAAGGTAGGTGTACTTTATGGTTTCACACGTGTGAAACCTTGTCTTAGTACGAACTCCAATCTGAAAATCAAGTACACATTGATAGAACCTCAAAACAATCAAAACAATCAAAACAAATATAGACAAATGGAGAGAATCACTCAAAATTGCTTCCAAAACCAAGATTGGTGTCTCACACTCATTATGGCCAAATGTGGCCCTATATATACAATAAGTGGGAGCTTGTGGTCTGATCATCCCTTTGATCCCACATGTGTGAAGGTGCTTTGTCATATGATGATTCATCATGCAAAACCTTCTATTTTGGGCACTTTTGGTCCATTTTCCTTCTATATGGAGATCTACTTGAAAATCTTCTAGAAGTCAAAATTCGTCTACTTCAGCTTATTCCACACATGTGATCTATCCTCTACACATGGGATGTGACACCTAACCAAAGGATGTGGCTCATGCAAGCAATAGATTGATGCCATGTGTCATCTATCTAAAAAACTAGTTTTTGGCCTTTTTAGCCACTAGAACTTGAATTAAATCATATGTACAACCTATATGATTATGGTACATGACAAGTACACTATTTTTCACACGTGGGAATAGGCTCCACACATGTGTGTTTATCTATATACAAGATTGTTGGCCTCTACCAAGCTTATTTTTGCATTTTTCACAGTCCTCCTCAAAAATCTAGCTTGGTAAATCTAGCTTGATGGAAAACATGATGATCTTGAACTTGACTCCATGGGCTGAATTGGTCTTTGCTAGTTCAAAGGTGTGAAGATCAGCCAATGAGCTTGATGTTGATCTGAAATCACCATATCCATGATAGTGCTTCTTTGATGTTGACATCTTTGATGAGCTTGAGAGCTTTGCACCATCCTAGCACCTCCAAAATTGATTCCTTTCAATTTTCATGTAGATGCTTGACCTTGAGGCTTGCTCCTTCACATGAGATATTCTCCTCTTTCCCTTGAAATGTGAGCCACATGGGTTCAACCATGTTTCTTGAGTTTCTTTTTGGAATCACAACTTGAGAAGGTCTCTCCTCCTCAATCCTTGGCATGCTTGAACCTTGAGATGACTCCTTAAGATCCTCTTCATGATGCTCCTTCTTGATGGAAATCCGAGACCTCCATGTCTCATAATGATCACAACAGGTATGACCATTCAATATGCACTTCCTATGATTATCAAGATTACTTATGCTAGAAACATAAGTCCAAAAATCACCACAACTTGGCATGATTTTTTCAATATTGAAATCAAAAGGTATCTCCATCTCAATAAGGCTAACTACTTGCTTATGAATATAAGTGTCCACTTTGGATGCTTCACTTATTCTCATAAGAAGTTTACAACTTGCCTTTAGGATTGAAAACATACAATTTTCATCTTTATGAATGAACACATCATTCATGATCTTATTGAAACCAAAAGATCCTACATTATGAAGATATTTCCATTTCCTTGACTTCATAACTAATGTAAGCTTACAAGGAAAACATATTTTGCTATCTTTTAAGGCATCACACTCAACTAGCATTGCCTTAAGCCACCTTTGAGATACAAAAATCCCTTCAAAGTAGAATAGATCTTCATAAGTTGACATGAGAGCATAAATGAAACTATTTTCATTTTGTGATTGACGCTCCTTATTCTTGATTGATATCTCTTGGACCATAACAATAAGTTTGAACTTATCTAAAGTTCCAAGCAAAATACTTTCTAAGGACATAAAATAAATCTAGGTAACTTTCATAAAAGTGACATCTATCTTTGCATCTTGAACCAAACAATGTATTTCCAAATGAAAAATTTTAAGAGATTTGACATGTGTGACTCTTGAAGACAAATCTTGCAAGTCCTTATGAGACTCCAAGCCTCTTTCACCTTTCCAAAAAGGAAACACCTTTCCTTGGACTTCTCCTGCTTGTATTTGCATTTCAAACTTGAAGCTCCATCCTTCACCTCGGCCCCCTTGCCTTGGTTCTCCTTGGATGGATTGGTCTTCTTTTTGTAGCATCTTGAGAAAATATATCCTCCCTTGCCACAAAGGTTGCACTTAAGATCCTTTCTTTCCTTCAATAGGATGCCACCTATTGATGCCATGTGAATAAAAACCTGTGATATGATTCTATAAATGTAATTTGTGACTTCCAAGAGACTAGATTTGAACATCTTCAATAATCTAGAATGATCTACAAAAGATCTAGCTCACAAACCTAAGAATCAATCTTCACACTAATGACTAGTCACTTGGAAACTTTGCTTTGATCACTAAGACAAAAGCACACAATCTTTGAATCAAATCACAAAAGAAATCAGATTGAATCTCCTATTGGACTCATCAAACACTAATGACTCTTTATTTTGAAAGTTGAAATGGATATGAAAAAGATTTGACACTAGATTTTCCTTTTCACTTGACTAGTTCTCTCAACACTTGAGATTCTTGAACAAAAGATGGGTTTTGTTTCAAATACATGAAAATCAAACTTAATCAATTCTTTTGGACTCACTCTTGACCCAAATAATCTCACACTTGAGATTTAGAATGAATTTGATTTGATTTGACAACAAACTATACCACCAATTTTTCACAAAGCTTAAAAAATTAGACAACTAGAGATTCACAAAGATCTCAACCATGCATGAATACTCAAATATGGACTCCTCCTCATTCTAGACATCCAATCTCAAATTGACCCTCACACTCTCACAAAGAAAGTTGAATAGAACTAATTTGAGTTTCATACATACTATGTCAATTTTTGCTCAATAAATTGATTTAATCACCCCTATTGGATTCCACCATTTACTCTACCTCTAAAGACTTGGAATGAAATTCAAAATCAAAAGTTGTGATTTTTCTCAATAAGATATTGTGCTTCAAAGAGCTAATGCCACTTAGAAAGATTTGATCACCTAGGAAGAGACAAACTCTCCACCAATAACAACACATAATGAGCTTCTAGATCTTGCCCTCTACAAAGGAAGTAACTCTTAGAAAATTGGATCTCTCTCTACACATTTGTCATAGACACCTTAATGACTCTTTTCAAACCTTACAATCGCTCAAACAAATTGAGTATGGTTGAACAATGTGAATTGGATCTCAATCTCTTTTCTAAAACTCTCAATTTAAGCCAATCTATGTCAAATTCTACAAAAGATTTGCATAGATGCTCTATATGCACTAGAAACTCTCAAAGGTTTCACTTGGAGGACAGATCCAAAGATGTTTTCTAGCAAATTGATGCTTCTAAACTTTACCCTATCACTCTTGAACAAATCTAGAGTGATGGTACAATGGATTTCAACCTCTCACCTTGCATATCACTCAACCTATGATTTTTAGCAAAATCTCTCTCAACTTCAACATGCACTCAAAAAATCAGAGATGATCAATTAATGCACCAATTTCAAGCTTCAAATTTAATTCCTTGGCTAATCTAATCCAAGAACTAATCAAGGGATTAGATTCTCTATAGAAAATGCTTGATTTTGCACCAAAAATCTCTCAAATTGGGTGTGTGAGTCAAATTGTACAAATTTTTAAATTTTCTCAGCCAAAATCAGAGCTGTACGACCTCACACGTGTGAAAAGGGTTCCTATAGCCCACAACAAGATTTGGACCAAAACTTTTGAGGATAGCTATCAAATCCAACTCGCTACACAAAATTTGACTAGTTTAAAAAAAAAACTGCTAATTTTGGCTTTGATTTGGATTAACCCTATCAATTTCAACAAAACCTCTTGTACTAGGCTCTGATACAATGTGGAAAAAGTACAAAAAGGACCAAGAGTGGATCCTAATCTGATCCTCAAGAGGGATTGGTTGTCAGATGACTTGATCTATCAATCTACTTGAGATTAAGATCAATCTAGATCAAGTCTAGACACAAAATCCTAACAAGAACAATCATTAATTGAAGGTAGGTGTACTTTCTGGTTTCACACGTGTGAAACCCTATCTTAGTACGGACTCCAACCTGAAAATCAAGTACACATTGATAGAACCTCAAAACAATCAAAACAAATGTAGACAAATGGAGAGAATCACTCAAAATTGCTTCCAAAACCAAGATTGGTGTCTCACACTGATTATGGCCAAATGTGGCTCTATATATACAATAAGTGAGAGCTCGTGGTAATGATCATCCCTTTGATCCCACATATGTGAAGGTGCTTTGTCATATGATGATTCATCATGCAAAACTGACACTTGGACAAAACCTTCTATTTTGAGCACTTTTGGTCCATTTTCCTTCTATATGGAGATCTACTTGAAAATCTTCTAGAAGTCAAAATTCGTCTACTTCAGCTTATTCCACACATGTGAGCTGTCCTCTACACATGGGATGTGACACCTAACCAAAGGATGTGGCTCATGCAAGCAATAGATTGATGCCATGTGTCATATGTCTACAAAGCTAGTTTTTGGCCTTTTTAGCCACTAGAACTTGAATTAAATCATATGTACAACCTATATGATTATGGTACATGACAAGTACACTATTTTTCACACGTGGGAACAGGCTCCACACATGTGTGTTTATCTATATACAAGATTGTTGGCCTCTACCAAGCTTATTTTTGCATTTTTCACACTTGAATGGATCCAAACTCCCAAAATACTTGGCTAAGATCTTTGCACAACAAGCTATAAAAGCTAGAAATGGCAAAGCATCCTAATGCTACCTTTGATACACATGAACTTGACAAAGCATTCAAGAGACAAAAGAAACTAATAAAAGGTACTAATGGTAGGAAAAAATAACAGCATACCAGCCCTACAATAGCAGCCTACCACTTTTGAAAACCTCTTTAGATCATACACAAAAGCTTGAAGACAATACACAAAGCAATGCTCTCAATGGAGGAAGAAACTGTGACAATGATCTATTGATCTCTCTCAACAATACAATAAGTTTTTCCAACCTGTTCTCCACGAATTTCAGCCTAATATAGGTGAGAGAGATGACTCTCTCTCCTCTCTCTAGAACTTAGGACCCAAATTTAGGACACCAGTAGCCTAAAATAGCCAAATTTGGCCTATATGTCCAAATAACATGATTTTGGTGTCATTTCGAAGGTCCTGAAGTTTGAGACTTCTTCAACATGAAATATATACTAAAATAAAAGTATCTAGGCCTTTTTCACACGTGTGAAATGTTAGATCCAAAACTATGTACAATTTAGGCCTCAAACTAGCTAGAAAATGTTGACAATTTTCACAGAAAGTCAATAAAAGGACTTTAGGCCTTTTTGCAGGACTTTTAATGTCGTAGGGCCTAAATGTCAAGTTAGTGAATAAAGTTGGGTTTCCCTCCAATTTGAATGGGTTCCCACTCTTTTTTAAATTTGAATAGTTAGGGAGGCAGAAATGGACCAATAAGATTCAGCGGCCAGGGTCCTCCTCTCTACTATAAAAAGAGACCAACTCGAGTTTGTTGTCACACATATACATATCTTCATTTCAATAAAGCGGATTGGATCTCTTGTGAAATGGATTTATGAATGTCCTTGCTCTCTATCACTTTTCCTTCATCTCTCATGCTTTTATTGTGTTTTGCTAATTGTTGGATCTGATTGTTATTGGGATCGTATGTTTTTGTACTTTTTATGAGAGAGAAAAAGAGAGAGAGAAAGAGTAAGCTATCTTCATTGTGGATCCAGTGTTAATGGATGTAGTGTTAATGCTTAGGGTAAGTTAGATGTGAATCTTTCATTCATGCTGAAATCTGAACTATGCTATCGCTCTCATGGGAACGAATCTACGCATGACAACTAACTTCATCTCCTCGATGCTAGATTGATTAGATCTTGGGTTGAGATTAGGCAAGGAAAAAAACCCACTACAATTTTGGCACCGTTGCCGGGGAGCTATGCCAATTTTTCAGTTTGCAGTATGTTTGTTGGATGGTTAGCTTGCATTAGACATCTTGTCATGGCATGAGTAGTGTTAAATATGCATTTAGGGTTAGTGTTAAATCTTAAGATCCATTTGGATCTGAGATATCAGAAAAAACAATAAAAATCGATCAAATCTTCCATATTTTGGTCAAAAGGAGACAAAAATTGTCATCAGAGCTGATAACTTTTTATCCTTTTTCAGGAAACGTTCGCCGAGTTGTAGACACCTTTGGTTTTGATCACAAAACCTTTAGTTTGAAGGGCGAACAATCCTTCCCATTAGATTTCTAAAAACATCAAAAAAACCATCAAAAAACACCAAAAAATCACCAAAACCCCAAAAATACAAAAAAAGAATCTTCGTCCGATTCACTGTGCATAGGTGTGATTCAGATCTATACACTGCCAGGTCGGTGAAGAATAATATCAGAACTAGAAGGTTTCTCAGAAGAACAGTTGTCATATTGTCAATTTCTTGTCAAAAAAAGTCTCTTTTTTGTAAAAATACCAGTATTACTCTTGATTCTATGCCAGAACCTTCGTTGAGTTTCCAGATTATTCTATTTATAGTAATTTATTATTTTTGAGTTCGATGAACATTCTTTTTATCC
The DNA here is from genome assembly GCA_029204225.1 of Diphasiastrum complanatum. Classification (NCBI taxonomy): domain Eukaryota; kingdom Viridiplantae; phylum Streptophyta; class Lycopodiopsida; order Lycopodiales; family Lycopodiaceae; genus Diphasiastrum; species Diphasiastrum complanatum. The sequence goes on along the minus strand of CM055108.1, from coordinate 5,611,893 downwards.
AGATCATAGAAAATATCTATTTTTACTCTCACCAAAGTATAGAAATTGTGTTTTTGTGCGCCAGAAATCTTTGCTAGTTCTACTCTAGCTTTATTTGTGAGATTTTGAGTCTGAGAGTTTGGCAAAGGTTATTTCCATAGAATTTGTCAGAAAAACCTTATTAGAGAGTTTTTTTTTTTTTTTCCAAAAATAACACTGTTGAACCTTCGCCGAGTGAATCTTCGCCTAGGGAACCTTTGCCAGTTCTATTGTTAGGTTCTGATTTTTCAGATTCAGTCCCTGTCAGATTTTGGGTCAGATCTGATACAGTCTGATTTTGATTTTGAGAATTTTTTTCATTTTTGAGAAGTATCGATTGGTTGATTTTCGAAATCTTTTTCACGATATAGGAATCTGATTCTTGTCAAGTAGAAGATATCTAGTAGATCTGATCTAAGATAGTTTTGATTGAAAATCTAGATCCAATCTCATTGTCTGCTTGATTTAATCTATAAAGATGGCTGCCCCTGGAGGTGCTCCTTAGGAAGTCAATCCAATCATTGTTAGAAGAGAGATCTACCCAAATTCAATGGATTAATAGATCCAGTTAGATTTCTTCCGATCTATTCTGAATCTTGTGAAGTCTATGGCGAAGTTTTTTTCCAAGATAAACTTAAACTTTTTCCTATGGCCTTAACAGGCGCAACACAAGATTGGTACTATAATCAAGATGAAATTGAGCGTACAGATTGGAAGACTGTTAAATGAGCCCTTATCAGATGGTTCAAACCTCGGAAGTTTATGGAAGACCATTTTCTACTTTTAAGTAAAATTAAAATGGAAAAGCGAGAAATGGTTCGAGATCACATTGAACGGGTAAAACGCCTCAGATCTGAGTGCAAACCTGAGCTAATTAACAAAAATGCCATGATTATGTGGTTTTTGTCAGGATTATCTAAAAGGATCAGACGTGAGCTGAAACGCCATAATGAGTATGCAATCTTGCAAAATGCTATGGATGATGCAATTCGGGGGGAGGATGAAGATTCAGACGATGAGCCGAATATCAGTATGTTGCCTTATACGGCAGGGTGGACCACTATGACATACACCACTATTGCATCAACGAATGTCAATTCTTCTATAGAAATGATGCTCAATGAGTTTGAGAAACTTGGAAAGAACCAACAGAAACAGATGGAAAAGTTGTAGTCACAATTTGATGAGAAGATCAAAGTATTGGAAGATTTCCATGGATGAGCGAACAAGGAACTTGAGAAGTTTGCAAAGACTTTTCCTACCAGGGAAAATGTTTGGTGTTCTATTTGTACAGAAAATCACATAGTGAATGAGTGTCCTCAATTGAAAAAATGAATGGAAATCAGTATATGCCATTTGTGTAATTCGCCTGATCATGAGACTGCTTTTTGAAACTTCAATCCTCGGATAATTCAGCAATAGTATGTCCAGATGGGATATTGAGAACCATATTATGGAGGAAATCCGGTAGCTAGACCTCGTCAATCTGCTCTTGGATACCCGGAACGGTTAGCCTTACCTGTCCCACCAAAGCACCTCGTTCCTCCTGCCAATTTGATGGAACTACAACCTTACAGAAGTGTCGAGCAATGGAACTATGATAATGATCAAGAAGGTGGAACTTCAGAATAATATGCTATTTATGTTGTCGCGCAACAACAAGCATCTAGAAACTGGACCAGAGCACCACTTGGATGCTTTGCATGTGGAGAAAATCACAGAGTTGCAGAATGTCCAAATAAAAAAAAAATTGTACCATTCTATCGTGACTGTGGTTATGGGCACTACTATAAAGAATGTCCAGCAAGATCAAAGCCACCACCGGCTACAGCTCCTGTAAATTTGATAACAATCAAGCAAAGACCAGTAGCTCAGAATAAACCAAGTGTACTCTTGATGGTGATCACCAGAGGATAGAAGCATAAAGAACCGATAGCAGATCCAATACCTACTGATTCTATACCATTAACTGATATACCAACAACATTTGGAGTCTATCCAAATCTTCATGCATAAAAAAGAAGATATCAGGATATGAGACAGTGGATTAAACATCTACAAGAAGAAGAGAAGCTTGAAGCTGCTAAAACAACATCCGAAGTTCATTCTTCACCATTGTAGTCACCGAAAAATTCACGTACAATTATGAATACTCAGTTGCATAATCATGAAGAACCCTTCAAGATGACTGAACCGAAAGCACCGCAAACAGAACTGCTCATGAATATTTTGTCTAGTAAGATCAATATTTCGTTGGGAGAGTTCCGGAAGTTGGTGCCAAAAGTAAAAGAAGTATTAGCGCAAAAGTTAACTCAAGCTGAACCAAAAGTCCATCAAGAGCCACTTTTTTGTGCTGGATTTGAAGAATCTAATAAAGTACTCCATGTCGGAGCAGCTTGGGAAAGTAAACAAAAAAAATATCACCCTGCCGATACAGCATAGACAATTTTCTAATGAAGCAGTTGTGATAGATGGCGGTTTGGGAGTTAACCTGATTTCTACAAAGATATGTGCAAAATAGGGCCTTATAAAGATAAACCCTACGACTTTCTCAATTAAGCTAGCTGATCAAATGACAGTTCGTACGTGAGGAATGGTTGAAGATATACCTGTTAGAATTGTCGGAGTACACATCATTACTTTCGTAGTAATGGCCAAATGTCTACCGAGTCCTATTGGGACACCCATGGTTACGAGTTGCGCAAGTAGTTCATAACTGGGGTATCGGAAAAATCACTTTTGAAAATCGTTAATGTGCAGTCAAGGTTGATCCTGCAACTTGGATTATCAAACCAGTGGTTCAAAAAGAGGATGATGATTCATCAACAACGGATCATACTTGTGACCCACCAGTAAAAAATTTGGGAGTTCATTACGATTCTCAAACCGATACTGTCAACTGGAATGAAGCTCTTGCAACAATTGACTGTACAACAGGATATATGCATCAACAAAATAATCAGTCAGATTTGAACAAGATTTCATTATTGGATCGAACCTTGGATACACCGATCACTTTTCCATTGAATGTGTTGAATGTAGTTTGGATATTAACAGAGCCTATGCCAGATCCGATTGAAGATGAACTCATTCTTGTGAGTCATGCCTTGACTTATGATGACAATACAGAACTTACTGATGAGCAAATTCTAAATCATATAGATCCGACCAGATTTGGAGTGCGTAATATTCATGATGCACCAACAATAAAACCGTCAAAAGCAGTTATAATGAAGGAAGACAGGATCACAGGGTCAATGACGAAGAAACAAGCCAAGCAACATTATAATATGGTCCTGAAATGAAAAAATCCTCCTCAAAAGATCGATTCAAAGAATGTGCCACCCATACTGGATAAAGGCAAAGGAAAAGTCGAGGACGATTCTACAAGTCAGAGTTCTAGCAAGACATCATCATCTAGAAAGTCTTCACTTTTCGAAAAAGAGTTTATCATCTCAGAAGTCATCACCTTTACGATTAATTCCCGCTAAGAAGGCTAAGCGAAGATCCAAGACAAGTCCTTTTGACAAAGAACAAACAGATGTAGTCTAGCATGATATGCCCGAACATTTTAAATGCTATACACTGGATGATGTAATTATCATGTTATCCAAAGCACATCGTGAACCCAAAGAATAGGTGCCAGAATCGAAAGATTTTTACGATGGCCCAGCTAGGACACAGCCTATGAATCTTGCTAAACCAAGAGAACTAGAAAAGATTGTACAAGTTGGATCACAACTTAATCATGAACAGTTTCAAGCACTACGAACGTTACTTATTAAGTATCAAGATTGCTTTGCATGGACTTATCAAGATCTCAAGGGTATTCCGACGTCAGTTATCGAACACACCATACCTTTAATACCTGATGCACTTCCAAAGGTTACAAAATTCTATCGCTGTAATCTTAATGTTGCGGATCTGATAAAGAAAGAGCTTCAGAGACTGCTTGACGCCGATTTCATTTATGAGATCAAGCATATAGAATGGGTTTCACCGATTATCATTGTTTCTAAGAAGAATGGGAAATTTAGAATTTGTGTGAATCTCAAGGCCTTGAACAAAGTGACGCGGAAGGATCACTTTCCGTTACCTTTTACTGAAAGCATTTTGGACCGCCTTGCTAGAGCAGAACCTTATAGTTTTCTGGATGAATTTAGTAGTTACAACAAAGTAAAGATTGCACCTGCAGATCGCCACAAAACAGCTTTTGCAATTGAATGGGACACCTATGCCTACAAAGTAATGTCGCTTAGACCCTGTAATGCACCAAGTTTGTTCCAAAGAGTTATGCAATTTGCTTTTAAAGATTATCTACAGAAATTCCTTGAAATCTACTTGGATGAGCTTGGAGTCCATAACATAGATATAGACCACCTGGATCAATTGGAGTATTTGAAAGATGTCGCAAGTATCAAATTTCCCTAAATCCAAAAAAATGCCAGATATGGGTATCCCACGGAGTTGTGCTTGGGCATGTGATATCAATAGCTAAGTAGCTAATTGACAATATCTAACTAGTTGATTAGCGTTGACTTGTCTTTTGATTCTCTGTTCAAACTATCTTGTAAACTCCACACAATGGAGATAAAAATATATTCTGGATCAAAATGGTTAACTAGAAGAGAGAAGAGAAGAAAAGAAGCAGAGAAGCAGATAGAAAAAAAAAATTAGTTGTGGATGAAAGTCTGTCAATGAGCAGAACATAGCAATAGAGTTCAGTGTCAGGCCGCCAATGAGCGAGACTCTAATTAACTCACTCGAATCCTCAAATGGATAAATTAATTGCTCTCTTATCGATTTCCACTGCTCTCGTTGTTTTGATTGCTTCGTTGTTTTTTGTTCTGCACTATGATCTGTAGTCTCATGCTTAGGATTGTTATGTCCATGCCCAGTACATAGGATACAATATACTCCTAGTCTTGGATACACGGTACTCCAGTGAAACAAGCTGTTAGTTATGCCACGTCATACTGGATGTGACCCAAAAGTAATTAATATCCTTGTGAGGCCCAGAACACACTAAATGGAGTTTAGACAAGGTATGAGACAGTATACACATGTGTAGAGTTATCAATAGCAATTCTATGAATAGTTGGTCCATGCTTAGGACTCTATTCTAGGTGAATCTATGTATAGGGAACTTAGGGCTATCCATGGCTATGTGCCCAGGATGCTTGAATAGTTGGTCCATGCTTAGGACTCTAATCTAGGTGAATCTATGTATAGGAAACTTAGGGCTATGCATGGCTATGTGCCCAGGATGCTTTTGGCTCTATATATTGGGTCCAAACTCGCCCTACTCCTCATTATGGTTGTGGATTCATTGCCAGGCTCTCACTCTATATTCATGCTTCTTGTTCCTTGGCTTGGGGGTGAAGCTTCTAGAGTTTGATTGGATGCTTCTACTTGGTTGGGTGGTTTCTCCATAGTGTGTTATCCATTGTGTTTGTGATTTGTAAATAGGATCTAAAGACCTTTCCTTATAGTGGTATCAGAACAAGGCTTACAAGTTTGGAGAGGTGGTGCTTTTCATTGGAGCTTGGTGGTAATCAACTAGTATTCTCATCCAAGGAGAGGAGCAAGGTTGCAAGTTGGTGGATCTTCCCAATTTCAATTTGCATGATTCATATCTCTCTCAAATTCATTGTGGTTTATGGAGAATTGTGCTAGGAAATCAATTTTGGTTGTCTTTTTGGAGTTTTAGCATGTGTAACTCAAAACTAGTTATGGATCTAAAATTTCTAGCAAGTTAATTCACTTTGAAGTAGTTGAAATTCAGGTTGCATGTTGGATCTTCCCATGTATTTGGATTCTAGTCTCTTTTGTGGCCAAATTTGGCTTGTTTTCCATGATTTTGGCACAAAATTGATGGTAGAATTCAAAATCTAGCAAGTTCAGATTAATTGGTTGGTTATAACTCTGTATATTGGATTGCATGCGGATTAGGAAAACGTTCTTGCCATTAAATTCCAATATGTCATGGTGAAAAAACCTAGAAAGGGCCAAAATCCATGATTTTTGCTTGTTTGTTCATGAAATTGGATGGTAGGAGGTTGTTGAACATCAATTAAAGCTAGAAAAAGATGAATCATAGTCTTTTGAAGCTGTCCTAGAAGTTGGAACCAAGAATTCTGACTTCTAGAAATCAAGAATTCATGGTTCTCATCCCAAACTGCTTCATAGGATCTATATGAAGGCTTCATGGAACTCTTAAAGACCATTTAAGACTGTTTGGATCATCACTTTTAGGCTTGGTTGAGTGTTTGCAAGTTTTTAGGCAGATTGGGCTTGAAAAAGTGCGCCCTCCTACAAGTTTTTTGGATGTTTTGAACTCGTACGTGTGAATCCTAGGTGGCAGGCTGACGTGGCAATGGTCTTGTTCACTAGGTCTCCCTCTGTAGTGAGCTTTACAGGTGGTGTCCTATAGCCAAAGATATGATCATTTGAAGTTTTGCAATTTTGTGACAAAATTGGTAGAATTTCGAATTGTTCTGATTGCATGCATGTCAATTTCCTATTTTGAGGTACCTTGCTTGCATGGAATGTCTGCATGTTGATTCTTAGAGTGAATGGTTTAGATATGTTTTGAGTGGTTATATGCATGTACTCTGACTGATATATACAAAACTGGATTTTATAGATGACAATTTCTGTAAAACTTGATTTTACGTAAAATTTTGTAATTGTGAAAAATCAGTTTAATGTCATATGTTTTGCATGTCTAATGAACAATAATGTAGTAAAATTACAAATCGAACAGTGAATCAAATTTTCAATTTCGGTTGCTTGATATCTGACAATGGTTTTTTACGAATTTTTACGAAACATAAAATTTTTCAAAAAAATTAATTAAAAGTGCGAAAACTCAAAATTTTTAGTTTTTCCCCGTTTCTTGTAATATCTATGAAATTGACTAAAAATAGTGATTTGACCATGCTGGAGTCAATTTTAGTCGGCTTTGGTCAACTGTACTTCACTATGAGTTAATCTGATATTAACTCAATTTAGTAATTTCCAGGATAGATATATCGAGATGGCCGAAAAAACTTTCAAACAAGCTGCGAATCCAGGTGCGCCATCTTATATGGCGATTTGTCAACAGTTAAGTATGGCGCTCAATGATATGAATAATCGTAATCAGATGAGAGATCAACAAATGGAGGTTCTGTTGAATCAAGTCAAATTGATGTCTTCACCCAATCTCGGTTTTCAACCAGAGGTTTATGCGGGGCAGAAGAAGGAGAAGAAACCTGAAGTCGTCGAGGACTGGCTGGCCAAGTGGAGTAGTTACTTCAATCTGCACGGTGTTCCTGATGAGAAGAAAATTAAAAGTGTCGTGTTGTTCTTACGCGACAAAGCGTCATCGTGGTGGCGAGATTTACTGGTGAAGCCAACTACTTGGGATGCATTTGCGGAAGTTTTCAAGAAAGCTTTTGTAGTTGTTGATGACGTTGACTACTACCTGAAGTTCGTGAACTGCAGGATGGGTACAAAGAGTTTAGACTCTTATATCCAGAAATTCGTGGACCTATGGAATAGGGTTCCATCATTCGATGCAAAGTTGGCACTTTGGCAGTTTGTTCTAGGTTTGTCAGTCGACTATCAGAACGAATGCAGACGAAATGTGCTTCAAAACCTCGAGGATGCATTTCGGATTGCGGAAGCATATGATTCCACAGTGGTGGCATCCAGGAAGCAGTTTGCGCAAATTCCAACCACTTTGAAAACCAAGAAGGGTAAGAAGCGCGGTCCAGACCAAGCAAAATATTTTGACGAATTAGATCAAGCAGCATCGGAACCCAGGAAGCCGAAGAGGAAGAGATTTAAGAAATCTACGTCCCGGGAAAAGGCTAAGAAAGAGAACTTATGTTTCGTGTGTAAGAAGCCTGGACATATGATAAAATTTTGTCCAGAAAGGAAGAAAGTGTCTGCTCACATGATTGAGATCCCAGGAGGCAATGGTAAGACTTTGAAAATTAACTTGACTGATTGTGAACGTGAATGTTCTTTTAGTACTACTTCTTTCTTGCCTAATGAACTTTTTGTTTATTTGGCACAGTTAAAGATCAAGAAGTGAGTATTTTATTGGACAATGGTTCAACTCATAATTTTATTAATTCTTGTCTTGTGCAAAAACTCAGTTTGGAAACTGAAGCCAGCAATCATAGATATAAAGTTTATCTAGCTTCAAGAGTAGAGTTGGAGACTTGGCACGTAAAAGTCCCGAAGCTCCTAGTTTTGATGCAAGGACACATAGAATTAGCTAACTTTCATGTTTTAGACCTAGCTCGTACCGACTTAGTCTTAGGTTATGAATGGTTATTTAGTAAATCGCCTTCTCCGTTTTTTGAGAAGCATATTCTCACTTTCAAGGAGGGTGATAAGGTAGTTACATTATTTGGCAGTAATTTTGTGGATCGGTTAACTAAGTTACTTGCATTCATACCAGTCAAGTCAACTATAAAGACTTTTGAATTAGCCTAGATATTTGTTGAAAGATTATTTCAGTTGTATGGTCTGCCAAGTGACATTGTTAGTGATAGAGATCCCAAGTTCACAGGTCACTTTTGGTCAACAATATTCCATAAACTTGAAACTTCTTTGAGTTTAAGTTCTTCAGATCATCCGAAATCAGATGGCTAGATAGAAAGGACTAATCAAACTATGGAAGATATTTTGAGGATGTATGTTTCTCACATGCAATCTCATTGGGAAGATTATCTTCCACTGGTTGAGTTTGCATATAATAGTAGAAAACATTCTGTTACAGGTTACAGTCCTTTCATGCTTATGTACGGTTTTCAACCTAGATCTCCAGTTAATGTTGAGGTGAAGTCTGTTAAGATCTAGAAGGTTGCTGATTTTTTGCATGATATGCAAAAAATGTTGCAAGTGGCTAAGGATAGTATCCAAAGTGCTCAGGATAGAGTTAAACAATATACCGATCTTAAGAGATCTCCAAGAGATTTTAAAGTTGATGACTGGCTATATCTTAGGATTCCAAAAGATTCTAAGACGTTACGCATAGGGAAACATTATAAGCTGTCTACCCGTTATTGTGGACCTTCTAGGATTGTACGTAGAATTGGTTCTTTAGTGTATGAACTCGATCTTCAAGGAAAATTAATTACACACCCAGTATTTCATGTAAGTCATTTGAAACTAAGTTTACATGATGGTGATACATTTGGATCGGATGAGGATGTTTTCCATTTGGAAGATTTGTCGCTTAGTGTACCTTTGAAACCTGAGAAAGTGCTCAGAACCAGAGATAAACAATTGAGAAATCGTTCTGTCTCTGAGTGTTTAATTCGGTGGAAGGATCGTACTGAGGATGATGATTCGTGGGAGAGAGTTGATAGCATAAAGAAGAATTTCCCGAAGTTTAGTTTCTAAGGATAGAAACAGTTTAAGGAGGAAAAAATATTATGTCCATGACCAGTACAAAGGATACAGTATACTCCTAGTCTTGGATACACGGTACTCTAGTGAAACAAGTTGTTAGTTATGCCATGTCATATTGGACATGACCCAAAAGTGACTAATATCCTTGTGAGGCCCAGAACACACCAAATGGAGTTTAGACAAGGTATGAGACAATGTATGCATGTGTAGAGTTATCAATAGCAATTCTATGAATAGTTGGTCCATGCTTAGGACTCTATTCTAGGTGAATCTATGTATAGGAAACTTAGGGCTATGCATGGCTATGTGCCCAGGATGCTTTTGGCTCTATATATTGGGTCCAAACTCGTCCTACTCCTCATTATGGTTGTGGATTCATTGCCAAGCTCTCACTCTGTATTCATGTTTCTTGTTTCTTGGCTTGGGAATGAAGCTTCTAGAATTTGATTGGATGCTTCTACTTGGTTGGGTGGTTTCTCCATAGTGTGTTATCCATTGTGTTTGTGATTTGTAAGCAAGATCTAAGGAGCTTCTCTTATAACGATCCTGAGATTTTCGCAAAAGAAAAACTAACAAAGGATTCGCGAACACGTCAGCTCGAAAGATTCTTGACAGATTCACGAACATAATAAGTTCGTGAAGAGAATAGATTCGCGACAAATTTCACGACAGTAACCCACAAAACAAGTAAATGAAAAAAGTATGTATTGCGCCTTCATACCTACTGGATCGTCTGAAGAACGCACTTGCTTTATAGCACTTGGGCACTGTCAAGCCTTCAAGAACTTAGTGAGGAAGAAGAAGAAGAGGAGAGAGAAGGTGGAAATAGCTAAGAGGGTAGCAGTGTATAAATAGCCAGAAAGCAAGCTTTCGGTGAACTTTCATAGAAAGAGCCATACTTTGCCTTGTGTGTAAAGTAAATCGTAGCAACCGTTGGATGAGATAAGAGTTAATCTTGACCGTTTAGAGAAGAGACTTACTCAAAAAAATTCCGCTAAAAGCTTAAAGTATTAGGAGTATGCCCTTTGGAGATACATATACAAAAATGGTTCTTTAGCTTATAACAATAGGGGATGACACGACATTAGATACTATCCATGAGAGAGAGAGAGAGAGAGAGAGAGAGAGAGAGAGAGAGAGAGAGAGAGAGAGAGAGAGAGAGAGAGAGAGAGAGAGAGAGAGAGAGAGAGAGAGAGAGAGAGAGAGAGAGAGAGAGAGAGAGAGAGAGAGAGATATTTCACATAGTCCTTCTTGACAAGTCAAGACCAAACCCTTTTATTAACAAATTAATATAACAAAGCTGTATAAAGTCTTACAGTACAAGGTACCATAAAGCGAAGCAAGCTTTAGGATACTCATCTGTTACTTGCCACCATCCCACAACACAAAATCGCACGAGTTAGTACAATGGGAAAGACAAGTGTCCTAGTTAAGCATCACTCGTTATTCATGTCCAAAATAAGATTCACTATCTGGTCAGTATAAATTCAGTTGCATAACATTCGTCCAATCTTTCCAACCAAAGTCTACTTACCAGCAATACATTTTGCCCTAAGTACAAAATCGTATCAGGGCAGAAGCCATGCTTATCAGTTTTAGGGCATAAGCAATGTATAAAATTCCAAGAGTAACTTAACTTATGTATGAAGCTATCATTCTCATTTAAAAAGTACAAAACAAGTAGGGTTCATGCATAGCATTAGGTGTCAGGACAGAAGCCTTATGTGAGTTAGAGTGCTATGAAGCTTGGGCAAATCCATGCCATTCAAGCTTTCTATGAACCAAACCCATTTACAAATCTAGCATACTCACTGTAATCATATTTTGTCTACCTTATAGTTCTACACCTTGTAATTTGCATTGTTCTTTGATTACAACACCATTTGTGTCTATTTTGAAACTTTTATTCTTGCATCAATTGTCTTGTGTGTCTTTTAGCATTGTAGACTCATAAATTGAAATTTCAGCTGCACTTACTTTTTTTTGTTTTTTTTTCTGAAAGAACTTTATTATGAGTATTTTTCATAACATTCAGCAAAAGTGGGCTCATAACTAGAGTTTTTAATTGGCGATACATAGTGACGACTATTTGATTTCCATCCATAATACAAAGTCAAGCTAAAAATCCATAATTTCGTGTTTGGCTATTTTTAGCTTGACTTTGTGTTTAATTTTATGTTTCTAAGTTCTTGCTAACTTAGCCCCAAGTTTAGCATGTGTGCTTGCTTTTAAAGTTACTTAGTTAATGTTGATGTGAGTGGGATAGGAGAGAGAGGGTAGGAGGGCATGGAGCCCATGTTAGATGAGAAAGGAGAGAGAGAAAAGAGAGGAAGAGAGTGAGAGATTAAGTGTGAATGAGTTTTTTGTTGAGGAGTTTTAATATGTGTTAAGCTATTATCCCTTGAAGTTTTGCAAGTAGTAGGTAGTGTTTTGTGGACAGTTTGCAGTCCAAAGGCATCTCCAAGGCTCTTACTTGGACCGAGCCCACTCCCCGCCTCTTTGAGGAGGTTAGAGCTACAAAATCATGGCATTCAAAAGTGTAGGTTGTTCAAGTGAAATGCAAGCCTTTCGATGGATATTATTGGCCACCCAAAATAGCATGAGAAGAATCTAGGAGGCCTTTTTCTTTAAGGAGCATCAAGTATTAGACTAACACATGAGCATCTCCAATGCTAAGTCTATAGCCACATTGTTCCCTCCCTCCCTTCCTCATTTCCCCTTCCCCATTTGTTATTTTGTGTCCTTCAATATCCTTAAGATAAATGATACTACTATATCGCAATGTCAATCAAGATGTGTGCTTAGAACAATGACACATCTTATGAAATAATTAATAGCACAATTAAGGTTATGTTTGGGTCTATGATAATATACCTCAATCCTTCACCTATAGTCAACAATTGTGAAGTTGAAAGATTCGGTATTGACAATACGAGTAAAGATAATTTTATGTTTGCCCATTATTCTTGTTTTAAACAATAGAAAGTACCATAATAGTTGTTCCACATAAGCATATCTATGAAGATGTCAACTTGATAGTGGCATATATCTAATAATTGAGCATCAAAAGTCAATTAAAATCGATTTACTTTGTATATTACACTCCCTTTGAAACCTTGACTTGGAATATAACATTACACCAACGTACTGCCAACTTCCTACCTAATAATGTTTAAGGTGACTAATAGCATCTCACAATGTTAAAGGTGGCTAATGATTAAGTTTGCCATATCATGTATTGTACTATGTCTCTCTATCAACTAAATCACATGGAAATTATTATATGAAATTACATATTGGATAAGCCACCTAACCTAATAATGTATAGAGAGTTTATTGATTGAGTTTGTCATATCGTGTGTTGTACATCATATGACAGCTTGATATCACATATTGGTATTATGTCTCTTTGTCATTTGATAACATAAATTTTTTTTCTATAACATCACATTGATGGATAAGCACCTTACAATCAAAATCTAGATTTTTTCAATCCTATAAACGTCAATTACAAGAGGAGAGTCTTCATTGTCATTACTAATTAGATGCCATTATAAATTTTATTCTAATTTTTTTTTACTAGGGTGATGTTATTGACGATTCTTTTCTTCCAATGCCATTGATTGACCTTGTAGCAAAGAAGGACATGGAAATTGATGTTTTCACTTGTTTGAGAGAGGATTTCAACGTTAATGACTGCATACTTAAATTATTTGTAGTCCATCCTAAGTTGTTCTTTTGTATATAAAACATATTTGAAGAATTTGGGTGGCATGCATGCCACTCTAGTAGGAAAGACAACTTGCTTTTCTAGATTAACAAACATGCCACCCATTCTCTCTTCTATTACACAAATCATCACTTTGATGAGCTACAGAACATTATGTGTTTGACTCAAACGTATGTTACAAATTCTTAAATAAAAATACTATATCAAGCTTAGTGTAACAACAAATTACTCTAAACTAGTCACGTCTTCCAAACATAATGCTTTGTGTATAATTCCACAAAGAATTGGGCATTTAAACTGGTTTAGTAGTTACTTTCTTCATAATATCATATAATTTGAATTAGCAAGTGTTCAATACTTATGCTTTTGCAGTGTATGCTATAATGGCATCACATCTCCTCCCCTTTGTAATAACCAATCCAGCACTTCCAGTAAATGAGAACCAAACTCTCATCTCTTCCTCAAAGTTATCTCATTATCAAAAGTGTTTTTTTCTCCCCCTATCTTGAGGCGTTCTATGCCACCTATGAACTATCCCTTTTCCCTTTAAATCATTTTTTGCTTTTTCATGAAGAAAAAGGAGGTGCCTCACAGAACGTAATTCCTTTGGCCTATGACATTGGTCAAAGTTGTCTCCTACCCTCTTACCTTTTTGCTATTGCACCCAAATTCCATCTATTTTTCTTGTGTCTCAACTATGACTAATATCCTTTTGAGACCCATTTGAAATCCACTTGCTATGCCAATGTTTCACAAATGACATAACCTTGTTTGCATCTATTGAAAATTCATTTGTTAATTGCATGTTTAGCATCTTTGATTATTTTTGCTACTTTTGTCCATCCATCATCAATTATCCAAAATAAATAAATAAATAAATGTATGTTCACTTGGTCTTATCTAATAAACCTCCAATTTAAACCTCCATTTGGTGAACCAAGAACTCCTTCTCTAGTAGGCTCCACTTTATCTATGATCATCTTAGGCTTTGCCATCAACATTGCCCAGAAAGAGTATCTAGTCTTTTAGATATCTCCAGTAGTTTAAGCACACTTTGTATGCCTAATAACAAGTATTTTCTTAGTAGCTTCTTTATTACTATTAGTGGTTTTCCTCTCTTCCAAAATCACCACAATGACTTCGAGACATGTTTTGCTCTGAGTCTTATGAGAAGTTCTTGAGTATTGTTAAGGATAACATTATGCCTTTATCACTACACACATAAACCATCCATCTTTAATTTCTTACCACTAAAAACCTCATCGGGTGTGTGATTGGGTACTGCAACTGTAAGGCTTCTATTTTGAGAAATTGTTGTCATGCGTACAACTTTTTCCCATAAGAAATTGATAATTTTTCATATGTGACATCATTCTCTAGCAGCTTCAACCACTATGTGATTCGTTCTCTCTGCTACCCCATTTTACTAAGGTGTGTTAATTTGTGTGAATTGTTGTTTAAAACCATGCTTCTTGCAAACATTTATAAAAGATGTAGACCTATACTCATCACCATTTCGGGAGTTGGGAAAAATGCGAACTGTGCGACAACCAGTTCATTCTACAAACTGTTGCGAAGACAGTGTATTTCTCCACCATGGCTTTGAAGTCCTTGAAACATTCAAATGCTTTTGATTTTCTTTGATCATGTAGATCCACATCTTCCTAGAGTAATCATCAATGAAGGTCAAGAAATAAAAAGCTCCACTAATGTACATTATGTTCATCGGCCCGCATAAGATTGAATGCACTAGTTCCAACACTCGTTTAGCCCTTGTTGCCTCTTCTTTATTGAAGTTCTCTCTGTGTGAGTTGCCTAGTACATATGCCCTTTGCAAATGGACTCTTCTTTGTCATTCAAATTGGGTAGACCTATGAAACGTTGAGTTTGTGAAGTAGCCTCAAGCTTTTGAAGTTCAAATGTTCTAGACGCCTATGCCACAAATCACTTTGGGATATCATAGTTGCTACTAATCCAACACATTTCGTTACCACAACATTTATCTGGTATAAACCACAAATTATATCATGAAAGCCATAAGCAATTATCTTGAATCTATGTTTTACATCTTTAACCTAGCACTCTTTGTTGCTAAAATCCACTTTTAGCTTGTGATCCGCCATCATGCCAACAAATAAAAGGCTTTTTCGCAAGCTAGGAACATACAAAATATTTTCAATTACCTCTACCTATCCATCAGGAAATTGAATTGGTATGGTGCCGATCCCCAAATCTGGCATTTGACCCCATTTTACTGAGCAACTCTATCTCTTTCATTGGTTAACACTAGCTTTTTGAATGATGACTTATTGCCCGTCGTATGTTTTGTCGCTCATGAATCAACAAACCAATGAGAGTTATCAATGGAGTCATGTGATGCTAATGTAGTTGAAAAGGTTGTACCATGATCTCCATTGTCGCTATTACGATCTTCTTCGACAAAATAAGTGAGTTGCTTCACTTGCTTTCTTGATATCTACCATCTTCTTGAGACAATCTTTGGCCCAATGTCTAGGTTTTTGGCAATAAAAACATTTGTCTTTATTCTTTTTGTCAGATGTGGGTCCCTAATCATCATCATCTATTTTCGATTTCTTTTGTCCTT
The DNA here is from genome assembly GCA_029204225.1 of Diphasiastrum complanatum. Classification (NCBI taxonomy): domain Eukaryota; kingdom Viridiplantae; phylum Streptophyta; class Lycopodiopsida; order Lycopodiales; family Lycopodiaceae; genus Diphasiastrum; species Diphasiastrum complanatum. Next base: position 5,596,129 of record CM055108.1, on the reverse strand, counting down.
TCTTATACTTATGTTTCTCGTTAGCCAACATTTCTTGATCTTTAAATGGAAATTGACATGATATCACTACCTCAAACCTCTATTCCTCCAGCAACACAATTTCATGAAGATCTTTGTGCTAGCAACCTCTCCCTTGATGCAATGCTACTAGCAAACATCTAAAAGTTTTTGGATTATCCATTCATAGCCGTGTGAACCAATTCTAAATCAATACAAAGAGACATTTCATTCTCTCTAGTTATTTAGGAGAAATAGCAGATGATTTTCTAGCATTTTTGCTCTAAACCTTCATCCCCACCCCCTCTCCTCCTCCACCTCCCCTCTCAAACTTAAATATCAACATACCAAATCAATATGTATAAGAAGACAAAAAAATATCTTTCTATCACAATTAGTAGAAGAATAAAAAGAGTTTTTGATAGTCCACCACCTAGGATCATGGCCACCATTTTCTATATAATTCATTTCTCCACCACATACATGCATTGATGATAATTAGCTACATCATTGCTGCCATCTCTCTCCTTGTTCCCTTATAGTGTTGTCAACCTCCTTCACCTTCATAATCACAAGGTTACAAATACTAGGTGTCCTAGACAACCACACCCACCCAAGTAGATCACATCAAGCATCTTAACCTTGAAATTGCCGAGTGTTTGCATGATTTTGTGTGATACGCCTAGAGAAAGTGTGCCCTACTACAAATTTTCAGATGCTTTGTTCTCGCACATGTGAAGCTCAGGTGGTAGGGTGATGTATGAATCACCTTGGTCATTTGGTCTCCCTTTGTATAGTGCTTTATAATGTCTAATTTGGTGCACCATAGCTCAAAATAGGACCCTTTGAAATTCTGGCAGTTTTGTGAATAAAATTGTCAAAATCCGTCAATGTTCTGATTGCATGCCTACTTTTTCTCTAACTTGATGTACTGTGCTTGTGTGAATTTGTTGCATGGTGATTGTGATGATGTTTTTGACATGCATGAGAGACTTACAATCATTTTGAGTGGTCATACGCATGTGCTCTGATGCTTGGGTCATAAATCAATGAGTTTGGCTAACAATTTCCATAAAATTGAATTTTAAGTAAAACTTTTGTAATTAAAAATTTGCAATTAATGTCATGTGCTTTGCATGCCGGACTAACATTAAGGCTGTAAGAATATGAATTGAACTGAATGTCAATTTTTTGATTTCGATTGCCTATATGCTAATTGTACTTTTTGTCGAATTTTTTAATTACATAATTTTAAAAAAAGAACTTAATTCGAATTTTTTAGTTTTTTTTTCAGTTTCTTGAATTATCTAGAAAATGAATCAAGATCAATGATTTGACAATACTTGAATTTGTTTCAATCAGAATTGGTGACAACGCTTCACTAAAGATCAAGAATAGACGTATTCGTTAACTATGGTCAGTTATTTCCTGTTTTAGATTATTCAAAATGGTTGAAGAAGTTGCAAAAAAAATCCTACTGTACCTTCGTACATGCAAATTTTCCAACAATTGAGTATGGCACTCAATGATATGAATCATTGGAATAATTTATGAGACCAGTAAACGGAAGTTCTGTTGAAGCAAATCAAATTGTTGTCTTTTGTCTAGAAAAAAAAAAAAAAAAAAAAAAACCTACGACATAGATAACCAAAATCCTAGGGGGTAAAGGTAAAACTTTGAGTGAGTGTGAATGTTTTTTTAGTACTGCTTCTTTCTTGCCTAATGAACTATTTTGGTTAACAAGCACAACTAAAGATCAAGAAGTTAGTATTTTATTAGACAATGGTTCTACTCATAACTTTATTAATTCTCATCTTGTGTAGAAACTCAACTTGTCAATTGAAGCCAACAATCGGTTTATCTAGCTTCAGGAGTAGAGTTGGAGACTTGGAACGTGAAAGTGCCTAATCTCCCAGTTTTGATACAAGGACATAGCGAATTTGTTAATTTTTGTGTTTTAGACCTAGCCCGACAGATTTAATTTTTGACTGTGAATGGTTATTTAGTGAATGGCCTTTTGTGGCTAATGATTTTGAGAAACATGCGAGTCACTCTCAAGGAGGGTGATAAGGTAGTTACTTTATTTGGCAACAACTTTGTACAATTATCGGATGAATTTCTATAGTTAATATAATGGAAGCATTTGATGACATAAGTTTACATCAAACTCCATCCCAATCCATCCGAAAAGTGATGGAGGATGCACAAATCAAAGATCTAGATCCAAACTATGAGCTAGATTCAAGAGTAGTTACCAAAACTAGCTAATTTGGCATTTAACTCCACAATGGCCACATAGATTTGATCAAATACACAAAAGTAAAGTTCAGCAGGCATACTAGACCTGTAATCGACTTCCAAGGAGATGAAGTTAGTTGTCACACGTAGATTCGTTCCCATGAGAGCGATAGCATAGTTCAGATTTCAGCATGAATGGAAGATTCACATCTAACTCTACCATCCGTTAACCCTAAGCATTAACACTACATCCATTAACACTAGATCCACAATGAAGATAGTTTATTCTTTCTCTCTCTCTCCCTTTCTCTCTCATAAAAAGTATAAAAACATACAATCCCAATAACAATTAGATCCAACAATTAGCAAAACAAAATAAAAGCATGAGAGATGAAGGAAAAGTGATAGAGAGCAAGGACATTCATAAATCCATTTCACAAGAGATCCAATATGGTTTATTGAAATGAAGATATGTACATGTGTGGCAAACTCGAGTTGGTCCCTTTTTATAGTAGAGAGGAGGACCCTAGCCTCTGAATCCTATTGGTCCATTTCTGTCTCCCTAGCTATTCAAATTCAAAAAAGAGTGAGAACCCATTCAAATTGGAGGAAAACCCAGTTTTATTCACTAATTTGACATTTAGGACCTGCGACATTAAAAGTTCTGCAAAAGGAAAATCCTTTTATTGACTTTCTAATTAATCAAATTTTTACGTGATCATCGGGTTGGACTTACACACGCAGGGTGCCAAATCCCTCTCACTTCTTAACTAGGGTTAGGATTGCCTTGGGATCTGCAAACCCTCCAATAGTATCTCCCACCAAAACTAGTGGCAGTCCCGTGCCACATGCGAGATGCAGTTACTTTGGGCTTTTATTTGACCCATCGAATCTTTATTAAATGATACTGCGGGCAGTATTGAAATCTAAATTGTGCGGCAAAAAACAACGGTGGGCTCCGACGTCCAAGCTGTGAATCAAGATTCCCAGGAGCCTCCCTGTGAAGAATCGCCAAAAATTGGCAAATCTAGCTTGATCAAAAACCATGTAGAATAGTGTAAATTGTGTACACAAATGGGTCCCACACATGTGAGGCCATGATGCCACATGGGAAACCCATCCTAATGTAGGTTAGGTCAAGTCAAGAGAGTTGGTCATGTCTATTTGGTGGTCATCCCTACTTTATAGGACCTACACCTAAGTTTAAGGTGAAAATTTGACCAACTAGCTACCTACCAAGCATAACTCTAGGAAATAGACTAGGGTTTCATTTTAGGTCAAGGAGAGTGAGTTAACTTCCTTATTACATGCTGGAAATCCACCTAACTTCAAGAAGGAAGTCGAATTTGCTATGTATTCCCTCTCTCCATAGTGAGAAGATAGAAAATTTTTGGAGCTCATTGGCAATCTCAAGCTAGTTCACTATGTACATTGAGTTTTTGTGATCCAAATGAAACCAAATCAATTTCTACTTGTTTCACAGGTTGAAGGCCGTACTACAGCCTATAGTACACACGTGTGGGCTCGGATTTCAATGTTTATCAATGCTTTTGATTGTTAATGCTTGTTGTTTGTCAAATTGCCAATCTAGATCAACTTTTTTGTGTCTAGTTTTTTGATAGATTGTTAAGCAAGCATCCAATCACTCTTGTGGATCTTTTGTAGATCCATTTATGGTCCTAAAGTACAGTACTTTCACATGGTATCAGAGCCAAGTACAAGAGCATAAGCCATTGATCTAATGCAAATCCATTTTTAGCAAGTTTTGGTGCTAAAAGCTAGTATTGAGAGGGCAAGCTAGAATCTTGATTTTGGTGAGGAGATTTGATCCCAAACTTGGTAGGGGTCCAAATCCATACTGTCCACATGTGTGGGCACCTCTGAACCTGCATTTAATGCATGGTATTCATTTGATCCAAAAATATTCAATTTGTGAGCTATTGGTGTAATTTTTGGTGGAGATCCTAGGATAATCTACCAAGATCATTTGCCATTGATTAGATTTGAATTTGTTTCATGGAATCTAATTAATCTAGGCTGAGTTCAAGTCCTATTAAGGTTAAAAACAGGTCTTGAAAGTACACCAAGAAGGAAGAAAGAGATTAAGTCATTTTTTTGTCCAAAAATAGCCAAATTTGGCAAGATTTGATTGTAAGTAGATTTCACATCATCTTATCTTCATTCCAACTTTGTGAGGGAGTGCTAGAAGTGAGATTATAAGTCCATTTTTTGGATTAGAAATCTAATTTGAGTGAAAAACTACAAGAGAGAGACCTTAGTGAGTTTCTAGAGACAATCAAATCCATTTCTTGGCAAGATTTGTTTGAAAGTAGTTTTCACTTCATCTTATCTTCATTCCAGCTTTGTGAGAGAGTGATAGAACTGTGATTATAAGTCCATTTGTTGGATTAGAAATCAAATTTGAGTGAAACACTACAAGTGTGAGACCTTTGTGAGTTTCAAGTCAATCAAATCTATTTCTTGTTTGTAGAAGTCACTAGTAAGATGGGATCTGCTGCAGCATACCTTCTAGAAGCTAGTGAGAGGTCGAATTCTACAAATTATGCTATTTGGAAGGTTAGAATGGAGTCACTCTTAGTGCTCCAAGACCTTTATGAGTTTTTGATTGAAGATGAAGATGAACCTCTAGGTGCACAGGAGTTAGCTAGATACAAGAAGAGATCTAGGCTTGCACTTCATTGTGTGAAGATGAATGTGAGCAATGATTTGTTGAGAGAAGTATCAGCTTGTACTAATGCTAAAGAGGCTTGGGAGTCTTTAAAGTCAATCTATGAGTCTAGCAACACTTCTAGAGTTCTTATGCTTAGAAATCAAATTTTGCAAAGCATGAGGAGAAGTGAGCAGAGTGCACAGGATTATGTACTCAGAATCAAGTCTCTAAATAGGGAGTTGGCTTCCATTGGAGAGAAGATTCATGATGGAGAGCTTGTAAAAATTGTCCTTAATGGTCTAGGAGATGACTTTGCAAATTTGGTCCAAAGTTTTGCCATCCAAGACACTTTGCCAACTATAGAAAAATTTCACAGTGTATTAGTGGCTGAAGAGTGTAGGATGCTCCATGCAAAATCTAGGATGAGTTCCTTGTCTTTACAGGATGGTGATGAGAAAGCCAATTTCTCATTCAAGGGCAAAAAGAAGACCAATGAAAAGAAGAAGCATCCAAAGGAGGCCAAAGAAGAGGATGATGCATCAAGTTCAAAGGACAAGTCAAAGCAAAAATGCTTCTTTTGTGGAAAGAAGGGGCATTATGCATCTGAATGCTACAAGAGGCTAAGAGCACAAGTGGAGGAGGACAAACAAGGAAACCTTGCAAAGGAGGAGGAGGAGGATGAAGTAGATGTATTCTTGATGGCATCTACATCCTCACCAACAAGCAATAGCAATTCAAGAGACAATTGGTGGATTGACAGTGGGGCTAGCTCCCACATGTCTTGTGAAAAGGACTTTTTCTCAACCTTAAACTCATTCAATGATGCTAAAAAGTTTGTCTTTACTGCAAATGATGAAGAGTGTAGGATAGATGGTGTTGGCACCATCTCTTTGTATCTAGAATCCTCAAAATGCTTGGATCTAGAAAATGTCCTTTATGTACCATCAATCACCAAGAATATGCTTAGTGTTGGTCTACTCTTAGAAAGTGGTTTGGATGTCCACTTTAAGCATAGTGTTTGCTTCATCTTGAAGAATGATGTTTGCATTGCAAAGGGATTTAAACATGGAAGATTGTTTAAGTTGGAAGCTAGTGTTGCTTTTAAAAGAATGAGCTTGGCAAAGGAGGAGATCACTCAAGAGGAGATCTTGGCAAAGTGTGATCTTGCTTGCATTGAGGAGGAGCATCAAAAGGAGGAAGATCTTGAGGATCAGCCTCAAAGCATGAGAGTTCCAAGGGAGTCCTCAATGACAATGTCCGAGTCATCAAATTGCATGCAAATTGTCCATTCAAGTGTGCATCTTGCAAGGGTGGTGAGCATTGGAGAGTCTACTATCTTTGAATACTTTTTGGAAAGTATTAGTAGACATGAGGTGACTTGTTTCTTACCTTTAAGATTCATGGTGTTTATTACTTTGTATGACAAGACAATGAAATGGGATGCTTTGAAATCTACATTTGTTGTTGATAAAGCAATTTCATTGGATAACTATTTTTGTAATAGTTTGAATAGTGTCATAAAAGATGAAACATCATTTGTATTGGAAATCTTTGGGTCCACATGCTTTGAGCATGATCATTCCAATGTAAGGACCAAAGATTATCCTATTTCAATTATAGGAATAATGGTAGTGTTTTGCTCTTCAAGTAGAGATTGTAAAATCTACTTGTTTTCAGCCAAAGAATTTGTCAATGGTGGAAATGTGATCTTTCAAGAGTGGAAGATTTGTAAACTTGAAGAAGCATCTTTGGATCAACACCTTATTCAATTCATTGATGGTTTGGAGTCAAGTCAAGTGGAGGAGCAAGCTCAAGACCCGAGGACTCCAAGAAGAACCTTGAGTATCAAGATGGAGCCATCTAGGCTCAATCATATGGACCAATCAAGACAAGTTGTCTTTGGCAACATTATTTATGCACTTAATATTTTAATTGATGTATCTTCAAGTGCACAAAATGCCTTGGAATCCATGGCTTGGCATGATGTTTAGTTTTGAAGTTTGCTACATGTCTATAGACACATTTATGGAACATCTTGTAAGGGATCCTCTAAGAGGTGGTGAAAGATCCTTCATGGATATCATTCTCTATTGGAGTCTCAAAAGTTCCTTCTTTGTAGCTGGATTTTTTAGCCACTTCTAAAAGCTTTCATTGATCTATCAAGAGAGTTGTAAATAGATCAAGCTAAATTTGAGGAGGAGTGTGAAGAATTGCCAAAAATTGGCAAATCTAGCTTGATCAAAAACCATGTAGAATAGTGTAAATTGTGTACACAAATGGGTCCCACACATGTGAGGCCATGATGCCACATGGGAAACCCATCCTAATGTAGGTTAGGTCAAGTCAAGAGAGTTGGTCATGTCTATTTGGTGGTCATCCCTACTTTATAGGACCTACACCTAAGTTTAAGGTGAAAATTTGACCAACTAGCTACCTACCAAGCATAACTCTAGGAAATAGACTAGGGTTTCATTTTAGGTCAAGGAGAGTGAGTTAACTTCCTTATTACATGCTGGAAATCCACCTAAATTCAAGAAGAAAGTCGAATTTGCTATGTATTCCCTCTCTCCATAGTGAGAAGATAGAAAATTTTTGGAGCTCATTGGCAATCTCAAGCTAGTTCACTATGTACATTGAGTTTTTGTGATCCAAATGAAACCAAATCAATTTCTACTTATTTCTCAGGTTGAAGGCCGTACTAGAACCTGTAGTACACATGTGTCGGCTCGGATCTCAATGTTTATCAATGCTTTTGATTGTTAATGCTTGTTGTTTGTCAAATTGCCAATCTAGATCAACTTTTTTGTGTCTAGTTTTTTGATAGATTGTTAAGCAAGCATCCAATCACTCTTGTGGATCTTTTGTAGATCCATTTATGGTCCTAAAGTATAGTACTTTCACACTCCCATCATTGCTGCACGGAAATACAATCTAGCCATCGACAACTGATCCTTAATGCTCTCTGACGCCATTGGCTTATTCGGATCGAATGCCAAAGGAGGAAGGCTATCATCCCATCATGTTGCCACGGATGCCAATAGAGTCAAATATTTTGCAAAGAGCATCGATTGTCTGACTGTGGGATCGAGAGAGTGTATATACTCCCACTGGTATGCTTGTAGTGCCCGATGGAAATCCACTAAAATTTTCCAACTATAAGGTTGGTGGATGATTGGCCAGTTCGGCGTATGGTAATAATTTTGTCCATGGCCAATCCCAAATCCTTCCACTTGTTCCTACGTGGCATTGGTATGTAATATGGATCTACGTGCAATTGGCGAGGGCTGGCCACATAACTCCTGATGGATTCTGGAGTTTTCTCAAAAACTATAACTCTCCAAGCTGGCTGCTCTCCCAATGCGGGTATTTTATCCAATTCTTTGTCGGCCTCTATTACTGAGGTCTTAAACTTGAGGACCCAGCAAGGACTCATGAGGATGTTGCGCTAAAAAGCTCTAGATCTGGTCCTCGACGTTAATTGGTCTTCAGAACAATGGTGTGGTCCTTGATGAAGATGGACCTGGTTGCATTGCATGTGGAGCTTGCTGTTCTTCTTGGACGTCGGTGGCTCCACCATGTTCCATGCCCGAATCCAACCCTGTATTCATAGGTGCATCAGCTTGGTGCGGAGGGAAGAACTGCGACATGACCAGAACTGAAATTTGAGGCCCAGCTTTCAACACCTGAGCGACAGCCTTTTCATATTCGTTGATGGTTGTTTTAGCCTTTGCCAACTCAGTGGAAGCTGTACTCTTGAATCTGTCAAAGCGGCCTTGAAATCCTTGAAGGGCCACTTTATAGGTTTCAACCTTTTTAAACAAATACGCGATTTTCGTCGGAGTTATCAGATGATCAGGTATTTGCGTCTATAGATACGCATTACGCTCAAGGATGGTCGTATCCAATTCACCTTGGAGACGTGTGCGATCTTGTTCAGCCATCTGCAGTTGACCCTGGAGTAGCTGCACTTGTTGCTTTGCATCATGCACGGCCCTGTCCACTTGGTCTTGGCGGTTGTGAGGGCATTCTGCAGGGAACTGACATAATCCTCTAGGCGATTAGCCAATTGTTGTATCTTCTTCTTCTTAGCTTCAAACTTAGCTTTATGTTGCTTGGCAATCTTCAATTCTTTGTCCAGCTGATTCACTTTCATGCTAATGAGTGTATTCTTAGATCCCATATCTGAGATGCACTGCTCCATTTCTTTTTTCTTCTCCAGCATAGACGGGATCACTTGCGCAAGGCTTGAGGCTAAACCGAGAGCATCACCAGAATCTGTTGTTGTGGAGGTGGTAGCAGCATAAGGACCTGGTGGTATTGTCCTTGGTTTGCATGGACCAGGTGCCTATAATTCTTCTTCTTCATAGCCCTTAGGCACTGTGGCGTTGAATGGCTTTGGTGATTTGACAGCTTGTCCGACCCAAATTGTGGTTGATGCAGCTTCAACTTGATCTTGCTGATTGATTTGAAAAGAGTCTTCAAAACCAGTAGTAGTATCATGGAACTGTTTGAATCCTCTTCTAGGGGATTGGAGTTCAAAGGGCGTAGGGCTCTGGGACATTACAAAAATTTCTGAGGCCCCAAGCAGTCGGAATCATCGAACATGTCCATGAAATACTGGGTGTTTGGAAAAATAGCTCCTACGTGTGGGGTTGAGACGACCTGGACAACTATGATGAGAATGGTAGTCCCAATGGTCACTGACTGTCCTTGAGAGAAAGCAGAGGTGAGGGAAGCATCATCAGAGGGGGGGGATAGGTAGTTCAGTGCGAATAGCAGTAGGGGGTGGAAGCGCAGCTGAAGATGTTTGCCTAGTACGACGTCGTGACACGACAGGCGAGTCATGAATGATGATCTCGCTGCGTGAACGACGTCAGCAATGTGAGCTGGATGCCTATTGAGATGACTCTGTCGGTGTTTCTTCAGAGATAGAAAGCACGGAATCCATACGAAATCCATGGATTTTATTTTCAAGGTGGGAGGCTACTAGGAGTGACAACATAGGGCCAGCAACAAATTGTTGTTTGATATTGCTCTTGATGGCTCGTTTGAGCTCTCCAAAGATGGTCTTGAACCAGTTATATGGTTCTAGAGGAGCCTAGGATATCTTGGCGTGAGACTCAACTATCTTATGCGAAATATGGGAAGTAATACGGTCTTTCCTGAGGTTTTCAACCATCAGAAAATTGTTGGGGAGCTGGGCAACAGCCTAAATGGTAGAATCAGTAATGGCATCTAGAAGATAGCCATCATTAGTCTAGTGCAGATCATTGGTCAAGTCAATATAAGGCTTAATAGCATGTTTGGCTTGCTTATGGTTTGGTGAGGCTTGGGTACCAGATGTTATCCCTATGGCAGCAAGGGTGGCCTCAGTCACGCGCACCTTGTGTGTGGCTCTCTGGAAAGTAATGTAAAATTTGGATTTCTCCTCCTTCCAAGTATTGAAGGCAAGAGTGATAAAATCCATGTTAATTCTCCCCGAGAAGGCTCTCTCATGATTACCCATTGCAGCAAGCAGAGGCTCCGTAAGGGTCATCCATTGAGTGAACAAGCTTGTGCTAGGAAGGATCATGATATACGTTGCAGAAGGGACATCACGATGGATAGTGTAGCGTGGTGACTGAGATGTATCTGTGGAAGACATAATGAAAAGGAACAGAAACTGAAAGTAATAGGCGTGCGTGTATATCAGAAAGCAGTACAGAAAGTTTTGAAGGCTTCGGTCACTGGAAAATTGGCAAGAGCTTCGCTAGCACAAGTGAGGAATGAATTGAATTCAGCCAACCTATAGGTGAATTTGGAGGGTCCATTACATAGAATACTAGTTTGGCTGATCAATTCTGAACAAAAATTTGCAGGCTTGCTCAATACTATGTAAATAGGCTATAAAAATCTCGACGGAGGTTTTTGAAGTTCTGACCCCATCCGGTGAACGTTTTTCAGGTCTAGCGAAGGACGAACCTTCGCCCAAGTACTGTCATAAATGCAACTTTTAGGATCTGAACCTATAGCCGACCTAATTTTGACATTTTGAGTCCATCTAGCATGTCGGCAAAGGTTTATGAGGAGAGTAAGGTGCTCAACGAAGGTTCCCAAAATGACATATTACTGATCATTCGCCTAACTCAGAAACAGGTACTTTTTTTGAAAAAGAACCTTCGACCAACTTAGTATAGATATATCTGAAGTGGATGTATAATCTGAAAGTTCAGCGAAGGTTTTCAATAATGTATAGGCAACATATGGCCAAAACAGTGATTTTATAAGTCATTTTCCATCAAAAATTATCTTCTGAAAATACTTTCCTTCCTCTTTTTTCACTCTGATGACTTTTCTGACTTTTGCTCTTCAGTCTTTTCTCATTTTTTCTTCTTTTCTTTGTTTTGTTTTTTATTTATTTATTTATTTTTATTTATTGTCTTTTTCAAACGAAATTAACAATTAAGTAGTGAAAACAAAAAAAATTAAAAAACAAATAAAAATAAAAATCATTTGGATCATGCTTGCTGAACTGGCGGAGCAGGCTGTCAAAACTTGCATAATTGACTACCATTCACAGGAGTATCAAACCGCTTTCCGTCCAAGTGCTCAAGAATCACTGTTCCATAGTTCAAGATTTCCTTCACTCTATACGGGCCTTCACCAGTAAACTTCAATTTCCCCTTGATCAGTTTGATTTTGTACATCAATGCGAGATTGTGAGAAATTGGCAAAAATCTAGCTTGGTATTTTTTATGATAGAAGTTTGTAAGTGAATCTCACATGTGTGGAGAATTGTAAAGTAAATCAAAATGTTTGATATAGGGGTCTCATAGAATCTCATAGTCAAGCATTTAGGTGCAGGATGTTGATAGGGTCAAATTTGACACAGATGGCAAATTATCCATTTCCACTTGTAATGCAACTATTGAGCCAAAATAGAGTAGGAGACCAAACTTGTGCCAATTAGAGTGTAGACAAGTGTAATACTTTTGTTTGATGAATTCTAAGAGGTCCAATAGGATTTAGAGGTGGAACCATGTGAGGTCCAATAGGAATTTGAGGTGTGTTTGAATATAGTCCAATAGAATTTAGAGGTGCATGGATCAATGGTCCAATAGGATTAAGAGGTGGCAAAGTGTGGTCCAATCATAGTTAAGCATAGTGGTAGCTCGTGGATCTACTAGTATCATTGTACTCCTCATTTAGGATCTAATTGATTTGGTGATTGTGTGGATTTTGAGTGTACTTGGATTTCTAGCTTTCTCTCTCTACCCGAGAGCTCATGATGGTTTTTCTCTCTCTACCCGAGGAGAGCAGCTTGTTTTTACTTAGAATAATTTTTTGAATACTTCCCACACGTGTGAGTGAGAGTTGGAAGTGATTGAATGCATGTAGTAGTGTGTTTTTGCCATAGAATCAAAGATAGATCTTGAATCTCAATCTAGTCTTGATCTTGGTGCATCTACACACCTTAGGAGATCACAAGTACATGTTGTGGACAGTCCACACGTGTGAAATCAACATGGTATCAGAGCCTACCTAAGGTTACCATGCATTTTTTATCCATTTAAGTGAAAACTATTCATCAATTTTGAGCTAGAAATTGTCAAGGCCCATTTTCCTAGCTATCTTGTTCAATTTTGGATCAAAAGAGATCAAAAGGACATTGATTGGGTTTGACCTGGTACTGTACGGAATCAGGTGCTCAGACACGTGTGAGGAACATCCAATTTCAGTTTGGGAGTTTTTCTTTCATGTTTGATCCAAGAATCTTGCTAGATAGCTTGTTTTGAAGCTATTTTTGTCTAGTTTCTGATGCAATCAGTTTCATTCCATTTGGTTGAGCCAATCAAAAGTTATAATCTTTTGAAGAGGGTTAGGTAGGGCACCTAGACCTGGGTGGACACATTTGGTTTGGTCAAGAGATTGCTTGTTTGATCCAAAGTCACAGTTGAATGCTTACCAATCTCATCTATATGTGATCTAGGCATTGTTTTGAGATCTTAGCCTTTTTGTTTCATGCAATATCATTGCATTTGAGTCAAATTTGGTTTCTTAGTGTATTTCACACGTGCTAAGAGTGTTTGATCCTAACTTTTCCCATACTCCATCATTTGATGTGAAGTAGATCTAGTTTTGGAGAGATTGAGATAGCTAGTGAGAATCATCTCACAGTTTGTTGCAAGATCTTGCATAGGAGATGGTAGCACACGATTATTGGATCCTATAGTGAGAGAGAAGCAACATTTTTTGTTCATCACTTTTATTTATCTCCAATTTACATGACTTCAATGAGTTCATACTTGTTGCAACCAAGTGAGAGATTGTGTACTTCCAATTACTCAATATGGAAGTTGAGGATGGAGGCAACACCATCACTTCTCTAATGACAAAGCTAAAGACCAAGATGGAGAGGAGGAGGAGGATACCTCTCATGCTTTTACTTCAAATCTCAAGAAGAAGTAGATCAAGTGCTTTTATTGTGGCAATAAAGGCCATTATGCCACCAATTGCTTCAAGAAGAAGAATCAAGTCAATCAAGCCAACATTACCAATGAGAAAGAAGACTATACTGCAAGTGATGGAGAAGGCTTTCTTATGGCATCAAGCTTATCCTCTTCCACCTTCAACAAGGATTGACTCATGGTATATTAATAGTGGAGCATCTTCACATATGTGTGGCTCCAAGCACTTTTTTTTATCTATTATGCCTTATGATGGAGTCAAGAAGACCATATACATTGCAAGTAAGCATGAGTGCAATATTAAAGGAGTAGGTATTATTCCCTTGAAGCTTGCATCTTCCAAAGATCTCTTTCTCAACAATGTTCTTTTTTTCCCAAAGCTTAGAAAGAACATCTTAAGTGTTGGCCAACTTCTTGATAGTGGCTTTGATGTCAATTTCAATATTGACAATTGTGTGATCAAGAAGGATGGCGAGATCCTTGCATATGGATCAAGATTTGAAGGCATCTACAAATTGGATCCAAGTGAGAGTGCAAACTCTCTTGATGTTTCTTATATGTCCAATATTTCAAAGGAGGATAATTACACAAAATGCACATATCTTCTCTCTTCAAGTATTATGGTGTATGATTATTCCTTATTATTCAAAGCATACGTGTTGAGAAGAAATTCTCATTGAAAATCAAAGCTTTGAGAAGTATTGGAGCTCTTGAATGAATAGCACCATATGAAGTTTTATTCAAGATGAAGCCTCAGGTTGATCACCTTAGTGAAATTGGTAGTGCTTGCTTTGCACATATTCCCTTGGAAACAAGAAGGAAGGATGATCCAAGCTCATGGATCATGATTGGATACTCATCCATCAAGGAGGTCTTTAGTGTCTTTACACTCTCTATTTCAAAAGTGATTGTGAATAGAGATGTCACATTGCATGAAGATTCAATCTTGGAAGTGGCCGAGATCAAGGCTTCTCAAGAAGCATCACAAGTTATCTTTTTTGAAGGTATTCAAGTTATGATGGGGCCAATGTGTGAGGAGGAGTTTCTTCTTCATATGCTTTCAAGAAGATCTTCAAAATGCATGGCCGAGTCTTTATGGCTCACCTTACATGGCAATGAGGGGCATCTTTCATGTTGTATCTACTACAACACATTCATATATGCTTCTCTTCCTTTGCTTGAAATGCTATCTTGCTTCATTGAATTTTTTGGATCTCAAAGTTCAAGAAAAGCTATACTAGTTTTGTATGATGCTTATGGTATGGACATGTTTCTTGTCATTATTACTTAAGTGTGTTTCCAATAATTTTTTGAAAGCAAGATATTTTATTGTCAAAAGTATGCTCTTGGTTCTAGTAAGAACAAGATTGAGCTTGGTACTCACTTTTTTGAAAATCATGTTTTCACATGTTTTGAGGCAAATTGTAAACTCCTCTTGAGATTAAGTGAAGCATCCAAAGTGGACACTTACATCCTTGAGAGAGTAACTAGCCTAAAAAAGATCAAGATAGTCTTTGATATCAAGATTAGATCCATCATGGATATAGTTCATTGTATGTGGACTAGTCAAGCTAGAAAGCATAATCTTGATAATCATCATTGTTTCACATCTTATGATCTTGATCTCCATGATCCTTATGAGGCTTAGAAGCCTCAGATTTCTCTATTTATGGTGCATCCATCATGCAAGTGGAACTTTCAAAGCAAAGAACATCATCAAGCATGGAGGAAGCCCATGATCATAGTGGCATATTGGTGGAGCACTCTTCAAAGGCATTGGCAAGAGATCTCTACCAAAGAGATCTTATCATGGATATGGTGAGGGTGCTGCTATGATGGATCCCTTGGCTGATCTTCACTTCTTATGCATACCAAAGGATCCACTCAAAAAGATTTACAAACTTCTCAAGTGATCTAGTACCTTTCCAAGCTATTTTTTGAGGAGTGTGAGAAATTGGCAAAAATCTAGCTTGGTATTTTTTATGATAGAAGTTTGTAAGTGAATCTCACATGTGTGGAGGATGTTCCCACGTGTGGAGAATTGTAAAGTAAATCAAAATGTTTGACATAGGGGTCTCATAGAATTTCATAGTCAAGCATTTAGGTGTAGGATGTTGATAGGGTCAAATTTGACATAGATGACAAATTATCCATTTCCACTTCTAATGCCACTATTGAGCCAAAATAGAGTAGGAGGCCAAACTTGTGCCAATTAGAGTGTAAACAAGTGTAATGCTTTTGTTTGATGAATTCTAAGAGGTCCAATAGGATTTAGAGGTGGAACCATGTGAGGTCCAATAGAAATTTGAGGTGTGTTTGAATATAGTCCAATAGAATTTAGAGGTGCATGGATCAATGGTCCAATAGGATTAAGAGGTGGCAAAGTGTGGTCCAATCATAGTTAAGCATAGTGGTAGCTTGTGGATCTACTAGTATCATTGTACTCCTCATTTGGATCTAATTGATTTTGAGATTGAGTGGATTTTGAGTGTAAGTGATTTTCTAGCTTTCTCTCTCTACCCGAGAGCTATTAATGATTTTCTCTCTCTACCTGAGGAGAGCAGCTTGTTTTTACTTAGATTACTTTTGGAACACTTCCCATATGTGTGAGTGAGAGTTGGAAGTTATTGAATGCATGTAGTAGTGTGTTTTTGCCATAGAATCAAAGATAGATCTTGAATCTCAATCTAGTCTTGATCTTGGTGCATCTACACACCTTAGGAGATCACAAGTACATGTTGTGGACGGTCCACACGTGTGAAATCAACAGAGATCTCCTGATTTCAGATCCTTTTTGTGTAATCGACGATTGTGCCATGCCTTACGGCGGGCCTTCTCTATTTCTAACGCATGAACTGCCATCAATCTTGTTTCACACAATTTGTGCAACGCTTCATGACGTAGTTGTAAAGACTTATCATCATTTGTGTACCCCGGTCGTTGACAATTTCGATCGGACATCCGAATCTGATTATAATATTTTCATAGAGAAACTTGGTCATAAATTTCGCATCAACAACTTTGACAGCTTTAGCTTCAACCCACTTAGTCATATAATCAGTTGCTACGGTAATGTATCGGGCCTGAGATCCTCGCGCGGCAGGATGAATAAGACCAACATAATCCAGTCCCCATTTTTCAAATGGTGCTTGCGATAAAACTGGATGTAAGAGTTCATAGTTCTGTCTAGTAGGCCGTCGTGCTCGCTGGCAAACATCACATGTCTGAATATAATTTTCTGTGTCCTTATGAAGCGTAGGCCACTAACAACCTAATTGCAAAAGTTTGCGAACAATAATATCTGTAGAGAAGTGTCCGCCGCCCATGCCATAATGTAAAAACATAATTAAATCTGGTATTTCATGCGGTAAAACACATCTACGTAGAATATTTTCTGATCCACGACGATACAATTGTCCTGCAATCAATAGATAAGGTTGAGCCTTATGAATCAATTGCCTCTTCTGTACTTTTGTCAAAGAGTCATTCGATTGTCCTAGCATCAGATACTCAAGAATATCTGCTGCCTACTCAAATACTGCCTCTACATAGAATAATGCAGCATCTGGTGATTCATCATTCACTTCAGTATTACCTAGTGCGGATTCAATTCACGAAATGTGGTCGGCTAGATAATGTTGCTTTCCAATACGAACCACAATTCGAAAGTCAAATTCAGTCAATAACAGTAACGATCTTGCAATACGCCCAATATTGCACATCTTGTTTACCAAGTAAAGTAACGGCTAGTGATCCATATAAAATGCAAAGTGCGTTTCCATGAGGTAATGACGAAATTTCCGTATAGAAAAAATCATGACTAACGCTTTACGTTCTGTTGTTGAATAGTTCTTCTCGAAATCTGTAAGTTGACTACTTGCAAATCGTATTGGATAGTCCTTCTTATAGTCATCTGGCTGCGTCAAAACTGATCCAATTGCATATTTCGAGGCATCAGTGTGAACATAAACTCAATCGTCCAATCTGGAGAAGGCAGTATCGGTGCTGAGGTTAATGCTTTTTTAATTTTTCAAATGCTTCTAACGCCTCTACTGTCCAAATAGGAATAATAGTTAGTTTGTATATAGGTCTTGCTAAATCCGCAAAGAAGATAATAAAATTTGATAGTAGTTCGCATGACCTATAAACACATAAACTCCACAAATTGTTGTTGGCGGTGGCAATTCCACAATAACCTTGATTTTAAAATAATCTGTGGCAATGCGTGGGGTGCAAGACTCCACGCCCGTCGAGCTGCAATCTGGCAGCACAAATTGTTTTGTTCGTGTCTCTTCGTTTCGTATCGTCATCTTCGTGACAAAGTTGCAGGAGTTCACATTTTCTGACACTCCCTCTTGAACCTTGCAACTTTGCATATTTAATCCAATTGTCTTTCTTTGCTTTGCGAAAAGTGGTTTGTCGAGCGGCTTTTTCAACAGATCTGCAATCATGTCTTCAGACTTGATGTATTGAACCATGAGCTCTCCTTTTGAGATCAAGTCTCAAATGTGATGGTACTTCAAAGGTATGTGTTTTGTCTTTGAATGGAAGACAGGATCCTGGGACAGATATATGGCACTTTGGGAATCCATCATCATCATGCTTGGTTCTCCTTGTTGTATGCCAATTGCCTCCAACATCATCTACAACCATACTACCTCGTTCGCCACCTTTGAAGCTGCGACATATTCAACTTCGCATGAGAATTGAGCTATCAGGGTTTGCTTCTTACAGGTCCAGCTAATTGTTGCTCTGCACGCAATCGAACATCCACTTGTCACGGACTTCCTGTCATCTTTGTAGCTTGTCCAACTTGCATCACTATAGTGGTGCAGCTCGAATCCTTTTCTTTCATTGTCTGCTTTGAATCTCATTGTCTACTTGATTTAATCTGTAAAGATGGTTGCTCCCGGAGGTGCTCTTCAGGAAGTCAATCCAATCATTGTTAGGAGAGCACCCCGTTTGGATCTACCCAAATACAATGGATTAACGGATCCATTTAGATTTATGCAGATCTTTTTGAATCTTGTAAAGTCTATGGCGAAGTTTTTCTCCAAGATAAACTTAAGCTTTTTCCTATGGCCTTAACAGGTGCAGCACAAGATTGGTACTATAATCAAGATGAAACTGAGCATACAGATTGGGAGACTGTTAAACGAGCCCTTATCACACAGTTCAAACCTCAAAAGTTTATGGAAGGCTCTTTCCTACTTTTAAGTAAAATTAAAATGGGAAAGCGAGAAATGGTTCGAGATTACATTGAACGGGTAAAACGCCTCAGATCTGAGTGCGAACTTGAGCTGATTAATGAAAATGCCATGATTATGTGGTTTTTGTCAAGTTTATCTAAAAGGATCATACGTGAGCTGAAACGTCATAATGAGTACGCAATATTGCAAAATGCTATGGATGATGCAATTCGGGAGGATGATGAAGATTCAGACGATGAGCCGAATATCAGTATGTTGCCTTATACAGCAGGGCAGACCACTACAACATCCACCAGTATTGCATCAACAAATGTCAATGCTACTGCAGAAATGATGCTCAATGAGTTCGAGAAACTCGGAAAGAACCAGCAGAAACAAATGGAAAAGTTGTAGTCGCAATTTGATGAGAAGATCAGAGCATTGGAAGATTTCCATGGACAAGCGAACAAGGAACCTGAGAAATTTGCAAAGATTTTTCCTACAAGGGAAAATGTCTGGTGTTCTATTTGTACGGAGTTGTAGAATGTCCAAATAAAGGAAAATTTGTACCATTCTGTCATGACTGTGGTTATGGGCACTACTATAAGGAATGTCCAGCAAGACCGAAGCCACCACCGGCTACAGCTCCTGTAAATTTGATAACAATCAAGCAAAGACCAGTAGCTCAGAATAAACCAAGTGTACCCTTAATGGTGATCACCAGAGCACAGAAGCAGAAAGAACCTGTAGCAGATCCAGTGCCTGTTGATTCTATACCATTAACTGATATACCAACAACATCTGGAGTCTATCCAAATCTTCATGCAAAAAAAAGAAGATATCAGAATATGCGGTAGTGGATTAAACATCTGCAAGAAGAAAAGAAGCTTGAAGCTGCTAAATCAACATCCAAAGTTCGTTCTTCACCATTGCAGTCACCGAAAAATTCACGTACAAATATGAATGTTCAGTTGCATCATCATGAAGAACCCTTCAAGATGACTGAACTAGAAGCACCGCAAACAAAACTGCTCATGAATATTTTGTCTAGTAAGATCAATATTTCGTCAGGAGAGTTCTTGAAGTTGGTGCCAAAAGCAAAAGAGGTATTAGCACAAAAGTTAACTCAAGCTAAACCATAAGTCCATCAGGAGCCACTTTTTTGTGTTGGATTTGAAGAATCTAATGAAGTACTGCATGTCGGAGCAGCTTGGGAAAGTGAACAAAAAAATATCACCCTGCTGATACCAGAGTTAACAAATCTTTGTGTGGATGATTTAAGTGTTTTGGATGAGGATCTAAATGTGGTGTCATACTAGTATCATTGAATTCTTCACCTATATATTGAGATTTCTGAATCATTGGCAATGAACTTGAGTAGTTGATTTACTCATGTGGAAGTTAATGGGTAAAATGGACAATGTGAATAGAGTTCACCAAGAACTGTTTGTTTTGTGTGTATTTCTTGTAAGACACATGATTTATGAATCATTTGGATTCGTCAGGAAAAAATTGGGTGCATAGGATATACGGATTTCTTCTCAATTGAGAAATAAACTGAATTCATTAGTGATTGTATCACAGAGTGCTCAATTAGATAACGAATCCCAAAAATGACAACTGAATTTTCAAAAAATTCAGCAAATCTTTGGATATATAGATTTTGTTCTAGACAGTAAATTTGAAGTTTTTTGGTGGATGAAGATGGCTATTGATATCATTTTGGTATGCTTTCTATCTTTGACTACCTGATGGTTTGGAATTTGAATAACTCACATTTTGGTTAAGAATCCAATTTGAGGAATATTCCTAAAATCCAGTATTTTTCTAGTGGAAATATTTTAGAATGATTCTTATGTATTTCTCGAGTTGTGTATTAAACATAAACTTTGGTATCCTTTAGCATTTAAGTATGTTTTGAGATTCCAAAATGTGATGATTCTTAACTATGTTGAATAATTCCCAGTTTACCAATTGAGTCGAGATTTCAGATTGGCACTTTGGAAGTGTAAATTTCTTTACTCCAGTATTTTAGTGAGTCCTATGGATCTCACAGACATATCTCATAAAGTAGTTGGTTTTGCTTATCGCGAATTTTGCTTACTTTAGTGGATAGTATTCTACTACAGATTGTAGTCTATAACTGCTTGTGTACGAAGTTCAGTCTAGATCTCCAGATTTATAGGAAACTGATAAATAAAATGTTCTAAGGCATTACTATGAAGAGATGATGATACATAGAAAACCTCTTCTCCAGCTCGAGTTAGGTGAAAATTCAGCATGTAATAAGGAAGATGATTGAGACTTTTTGCCCTAATTTGCCATTCTAGCCTAACCCTTGAGTTTTGCCATGTTGGTGACTAGCTTGATCAACCTACTCCATAAATCTAGAAATTTGGTCCTACAATGTAGGAATAATTACCAAACAAACTTGACCAACTCTATGAACATGACCTAACCTAGTCTAGTGTAGATTCACGCATGGCAGCATGGATTACACGTGTGGGACCCACCTATGTACAAATTTACACGGTTTAATCAAGCTAGATTTGCCAATTTTTGACAATTTCTCACAATGAGTGTCATCAGCAACTAAAGGAAATAAGTAGGAGGGAAAGGCCTCTGCAGAAGCTCGAAGGGCACGGAAATGACCGAGAGTGAAGAGAGGACCTCCCAAAGGATCACCTTGACGAGTATATGCTACAGACTGGAGAGTAGAAAATTTTCCAAAGCACACATAATAAGTGTAAAAGAGAGGAGTCTCAGAAGCGCAGAACAACCGCACAAATGGAATAAGCTGAGCCAACTCACCACCAGCTAACCCCAACTCTACAAATAGAATTGAAAGCATTGGAAACATCCACTTGAAAAACAACCCAATCAAAATGGAGATCAAGCGTGGCACACAAACCAAGAATCAAAGCTTCATAGCCCCCAAGAGTAGAGACACTGAACTGATGAGGGGAGAGCACCAAATCAACATCAGGTACGAAGTCCTCACAAACAGGGGAAGGACGCCTTCGGTCCATATGTCTATATTGGGATTTCCTTGCATGTTTTGAACCAATATTACTTGGCACTCATGGAGAGCTTGGGATTTATGTGTTCATTGAGACATTTAGTATGTTCCGGATTAGAAGCTTGCCTCAGCATTCTTTGGGAGAATTGTGTTTGGCTCTTATTTTTAACTGTATTTGGCTATTATATTTATGACTCTCTTGGTATGTGTTCGTCTCTTGTGATATTTGTGGAATGTATGTGTGTTCCATGACATTTGCTAATGCTCTTTTATTACCAATCTGTGAAGCATGACTTCCTTATTTTAGAACATCCTAAGATAAGCACTACGTTGGATCCAGAAAATCATTCTAAGAACCCATGGATGCCATGAACCATTCTAAAGAACTTGTCTAAACTGGTTCTTCTTGCACTGAATCTCCCAATGTAACCATTATCAAATGTAGAAGGACAGCTCTGACTGGAACAGTCGCACCAACAAAGGAAATTGCTAAAACATTTCAAAGTATAAAATCCACCAGGGGAATATATATACCTCTATCTGAGATGCAGAAACACAAGGATCACACAAATGAGCTTGTGTCAAGATTCATCTGGGAATGGATATGCTTTATGCTTTATGACATTGACCCTTTGAACAAGCCTCACTTGTAACAATCCAGATGTGCTGCTTCTCTCCATATATGTACCAAAGGATAGGCCCTCATCTGTAAAAACCTACATCACAGCTGCAGGTACTTGTGCATGTTTGTGATCTATAGGAGTACACTTTGCAGCAGCCAAGGGCATGGTAGCTAGCCGCCCACTCAAGCTACTCTACCTCTAGTTGTGCATGGTAGCTAGCCACCCACTCAAGCTACTCTACCTCTAGTCTCTGCCCCTAGCAACTACCATCAAGATCTCTTAGCCCCTCAGTAACTCTCTCAAGACTATACAGACATAATAGATTAAGTAATGCTGTAATGAGGACTGGTAGTAATTGTTATTTGTCTCAAAAAACATTGTGACAAAAACATGACTACATGGAAGTACGAAGTGGTGGATGAATAGAAGACAAATGTTCCACTATTGTCTTGGTATCCCATGGAAGGACTAGGACCATAATGATACTAAAAAGAAAAGGGAACATAAAAAGATGAATGGCCTGTACAAGTATGAAGGTGCAACTCGAATTGAAAGTAGAATGTGGAGTTAAAAAGTGGAGTGGATTGCATGCAATTAAAACAGCTGATTAGTCCCACAGTCAAAGCGACTCACAACTCAAACCTCTTGAGATTAATTCACATCAATTCTTGATTCAAATCTAAATAACAAATCTAGAAAATATAGTTCCCTAATGTTAGTGGGTGGCAGAGCCAACAAATCCACTGAAACTCTGCACAATTATATATTATGAAATCAGAAAGTGATTCCCATTTTCTGGCAGGTAATTAGAATCTTCGTAGGTTTAGGTTATCTCCCATCTCCCAGGTAGCATCTGTATCTCTAGCTAGTATTAAAACAAACATATGGATTTAACATGATGCAACATATTGTTTCCCTAAAATTTATATAAAATATAATTTTTTCCAACAAGAAAAGATTCAGTATCCACAATCTAACAACAAAGAATTGAAACAAATCCACAATCCGGAAATATCTAACAACAATGTAAACAATACCACATTGCTGATTCCACATATATAACTCAAACTATGAAACAAAGAAAAGGACAGAAGCAACCAGTTTTTAACATCAAGAAGACGTATCTTATCAAGCAGCAAAATCGTTGCAGTAAAAATCTCACAGATTCAACCACTAGTTTCAGAATGTTGAGCTTTGTCCAGTCATGAGACCAAAGATACTTGAAGCTGGCACACACATCACAAATGTTGCAGAACATCTCCTTAGAGAATGTATACAAGAGATCCTATTTACAGTTGAAAACTTTCTCACAGGAGTCAATTACCATTATCCACCAACCAAATTACAGTATGTAAAGACCTTTAATGCTTGCTACATTTATAGCCCTGTACACATCATAGGTCATCATTCACAAACCATTTCAGCACTTCAAACAAGTATAAGTTGTGACATCTATGCCACATCCTCTTCCTCCGATCTCATAAATTTCGTGTACTCTTGTTGTACCATCTCACCACCGTGAAGAGGATCAAAGACACACCGATAGAAGCTGCCATCAAAAGGCAATTTGACATAAACATAAATCATAATTCTTCCCAGTTCAACTCGAACTTCTATTAATCATCACATTATAAAAGGCCACTCAAAGCATGGAATCACAGCTGCTCAAAAAAAGTGGCACATTCATGAAGAATAACCAACACCAGCACAATACTTCTATTAAGCTTAAAAAAATTACACAAAACTACTAGATTGAAAATTCAAACTTCGAAAGATCAAACAAAAGTACCTTCCATCTGTACCAACAATCACCACCGTATTTTTCTGAGGTCCAAATGCTACAATTGCACGGGTTTCATTGGGTAGCCGATATTGAGCAAATGACCACTCAGAACTAAAGTATCTTGGCAGTACTCCTGGAAAAACAACTCACTATCTCAGTAGAAAATTTTAGTAAAATGATGTACAGATGATGACCATAGAATAAAAAGAACACATGATTGGAACGAAACATAAAGATCATCGCTCCATATTTACTTTCAACTGCTTCAAGCCCAAAAGTCTGACAACTTATCTAAGAAATCTAAAAGGTATCGAAGTCAACCTTTATCGACTTAGTTTGGGCCTATGTTAGCTCACTCTTCTCATGATTCTGAATAAAAATGCCATTATTGATTGCTTGTCATTTGTTTGCTGTTAACTTGTGCTATTGGCTCTAAATATGCTACAACGAAGCTCTAAACTTCTAGCTGTGACAATTTACACATTAGACTATCAGCACAATAATAGTATGTGCCTCATGTCATAGAAAACAAGTAGGATGAGACAAACTGATAAAAGACATCACTAGTGGCAGCCATCCCAGAAGAGGTAAGCAAAGGGGAGCACAGTGCTTGAATTGAAAAATAACTGATTAAATAAATATACTTCATCCTTTATGACTAAAAAAGCACACTAAAACCCCCTCAGCTATAATGAGACTTGTGACAAGAACTATATCTCACCCACAAAAGTGGAGAGCTGCCTAATTGAGCAGCCACACATCATACAGAATAAGAAAGTAGCCAATAAGGAATTTTTTAAGGAAGAGGGAATCTTAGGGACCCAACTCCCTTGGGTCCCAACCCTAAACTTGAGACTGGACGATGACTGGGCCTGTAGACTTGACCGGTGACTCGTGAACCTACATGGTTGCCACGTGTCAGATCTAGGTGTGCACATGGCTTGGAGTCTCTATCTACCTAGGAGGAGGTGATGGAGAGCGTGTGCACTGTGCACGGCCAGGATGTATGCTAGCTTGACGCAGGAGATGGCTGAGAGCCTAGGCGGTGGTATGGGACGCCGTCTAGGATGGAAGTCGGATCCCACTTGATACGGTCACAGGCCAAGGCACGGAGGGTGGACCCGGATTAGGTCCTACGGCGGGTGGAACGAGAATCGTTCGGTCTCTTGTGGTTAACCGGCACCTGGAGGCCATCGGCCATGACCTCCAATAATCGCCTAGACGTCATCGCCCTCGAGAGAGTTTCCTGTACAATGAGAGCCTCTGGCTCCTCATCATCACCACTCTTTTGAGACTGCTCATCCGAGTCATAGGACTCTATATCACCCTCCTCTGCATGACTGCCTGGAGTCTCCTAAGTCTCATCCAAACTGCAAGTACTGCACGAGACCGCCATCAAGGAGGACGAGAGCCTAAAGACTCCGAACTGCATCCTGATCCTACGTGAAGCTCCTCGAGTGCTAGGTCCTACACAATCCACATAGGGAATTGGAATTAGGAATTAGAAACGATAATTTAAAAACTTTCAACTTACAACAGTTTCAATAATGTCTAGACTCTAGACTTGTCAGTTGTCTGACGTCAATAACTAATTTATAAGTTGTAACTTGTAAGTTTCTAACCTGCAAATAGGAGAGCATCCTCGTAGAGGAATGTATAAACATCCTCATCTTGAGGTACGGATAGCAATTCTAAACCTTTGTGACATCAATCTCATCATCGAATCATCATCAACCATTGAGCCTTCAATCGAGCTAATGTTATAGTCTTCCCTCACTATATTTTGCCATCGAGCCAGCACTACAATCTCCATCGGGCCAGCTTACAGTCTCATACGTCATGTCTGCCATTGTGCCATCACTTGCCAAAAACCATTTGCCCAGTGCCAATGGGCCATTGACTGCCATCAGCCCATCGTCTGCCATCACACTTCAGGATAATTCGCTACAAGATTCACTCAACTCATTACTGAGTAGTCAACTGCACGTCTACAGCCTTGGATTCAATCAAGCTTGCTCAACTAAGCATTGAAGATTCTCTTTCCCTCAACTGGTCACTAATGCGCTTCATTCTTCTTGCTTCTAAAACATGTTACAACAGGATTTCTAACTTCTGCAATCCGCTCAGTGATATTTGGATTGGGCAAGTGATAAAGAAGATCGGAGATCGACGACGGGCTACTGCTTTAGCCTAGGTTCAAGGGCCATTTCTTGGTGTAGCAAGAAGCAGCCCACTATTGCTTCTCATCTAACAAATTGAGTATAGGGCGACTACGACGACTGTCTGTGAAGCTATTTAATTACGACGCCTACGTGATGATATGCAGATTGCTCAAGTACGATAACCATAGTTTCATTCAGATTGCAAGAAATCCAATCTACCATGCATGGACCAAACATATAAAGGTGGACAAAAACTTTATAACGAGAGAAAGTGCACAACGGTGAGATTGAGCCAAAATATTGCAACACCAACAGTCAAATTGTTGATATCTTTATTGAACCACTTAGTAAAGATAAGCTTCGAAAGTTCAAAACATTCTTAGGTGTTAATTTAAATAAAATTGCCATTAAGGGTGAGTGTTGAAGAGTAATGCCTATTTTACCCCTTTGGCTAAGCACTAATGTTATTATAAGTTGTACATTACTCATGGGGCATCTTATTGGATAAATACATGGGCCCCTTGTTTGTAACTTGACTAAGTTAGTGCAAGTGGCCCACTTGGCCAAGTAGCCCACTCATATGGTTAACAACTATACATTCCATGCATGGACATGAGGTGCTTGCCTCATAGAGGACTTGGAGGACCCCCCACTTCTCTCTCTTCTCTCTCTCTCTCTCTCTCTCTCTCTCTCTCTCTCAATTCATTCTCTCTTCTAAGTTTTGGTGTTGTGAGGTGCTTAAGCAATTTCCTTCTGTTTGATGTTTGCCGTAGCTAAGTTTCTCAAGTTTTCTTGGTTAATCTAGTATTGCAGTTAAGATACTCCAGAGGTAGGTCTTGCAATTTATCAGTTCCCCGTTAAAAAAGAGAAATGATCTCCTCATAGCTATGACTGTACACAAGCAAGTTAACTCAATATGTTAATCTGACCCAAGATTCTGTTGGTATATAAACATTCAACTGACAAGAAAATTCTATTGACTACGCAGTTGTAACAATATAGTGTAGGATCAACTGAGCCACCTAAATTTTGCCATGACCTTTCATTTTTTGAAGACCCATAAAAGTGAGATATCTGGCTAATAACTTCCTAAGCTATAAAGTATGCTGGTCCAAACATAGAATCAATACCTTCCTACTGTTCCTATTAAGCCATGCCAGGATAGCATCTCAAGTATAGATGAATTGGTTTGGAACCAAACCTCTCATAAAAGATAAAGAGGAACTCGGATTTCCAGTAGGAAATGTTAAGGGACTGGTGCCTGCAACTGGACTGCCATTGCCATTCACAACAGTATTAGTTGATCCTTGGTTACTTGTCACAGGGACAACTTGAGCACTATCAAGCACATGAGCATCCTCTGTAGCTGCTGGAGCATTCAAACTGAAAACATGCACCGTTCCTTTATCACTTGATAGAGCAAGCCACTGTGCGCTAGCAGAGAAGGAAATGCTGTATATTTCTGCTCTATCTGCACCACGACGGAGCTAGTAGGTCCAGAAGACTAATTAGATTTTCATTCAAAGCATAAAACAATGTAAACATGTCAAAGTTCAAACTAACGCATATCTTAACAAGTATAAACAAGAGTGGAGAGACAACAGAACCAACACACAGAAACCTACAGTTACATACCAATCGATTTCAGGCTAAATGAATATAAAAAGGTAGAATCCCAATGAAAAGAGTCACCAACACCAATAAAGTAACAATGTAAGCAACATCCATCATTCATATCAATCCAGCAGGAATACTAAAATCAGCTATATTCAGCACAGAAAACATAGAATCCCATTCCGACTGTTGCGAAGGGCCGTGTATCGTTCCGTACATACAGAGATGATGCTCGTTTTGTACCTAAAAAACCAACATATATATAATTCATTGTTCTCTTTGTCCATTAATGCACATCAGAAATGATTTTGGTGAAGAGCATAGAACAATCTCTTCCACTTGAATGATGGCTTAGAGATGCTGCTTTTATGGGAGCAATCAGACACAATGTGTGCTCAAGAGGTTTTCAAACTAGTATGCAATAAAAGGAAAAGCAGTAGAGGAGATTGGTTCCACAGTTTATGCAGTTGGTGCAAAACGCAACCCAGGGATCATATATTCATGATGGAATGCTTTGTCTCTGCAAGCTATATGTAAGATGTCCAGACTCCAAGGTTCTTTGCTGAGCTAGTGCAAATCTGAGACATCATGGCCATTTGTCCACCATTCTAGCCAATATGGAAAGATGATCCACATCTGGCCAAAAACCACTTTCACACATTGATGGTTAGATGTGAGTAAATTTGGAGATTACATTTAATAGCCATGTTATGTTACTTTGACATTAATTGTTATCAGCCTCATACCACCCTCTCTTCATCACTGAATTGATCAAAAGGGCACTGTCCTTTTGAGGGGGGAGAGTTATGGGCAAATTGTTGTGAATAGTCATGTGGACCTTAGCTCCACATTTCATTGCTTCTTATTATTTGTCATTGTCAAGATGGTCAAAAATTTGGGCATTGGGATCCACCCTTTATGATTGACATTTATTAGAAGACATTTTTCAGCTATTTAGAATATTATTGGGTCTCGCAAATACGCATAGACATTGACCATACTTAGGAAAACTCGAGCCCTTAGAAACTATGACTGACTGGTCCATAGTTGCCCAAAAACGCATTTCTGGGCAAAAACGTTCCCAGAAAAGCGTTTCTGGTGTAGAAACGCTGAAGAAAAACGATTCTTTTATGCATGATCTATAAATCAAATAAGGGCTAGCACTTTTTGTTTTTACAAAAAACACAAGATAGGAGCTTTTTCCTTCCTTTTTTCAAAACTAACAAAAAACTAATGCCTTGCTAAATGACACAATTATGGTTGGCATAAACTTTTTCCCGTAAGAAACACAAGGTATCTTTAATCCAACCGTGACTATTGCCCTCTTCCCCAAAACTTGTCGTATCAGAGATATACTTGGCATGGAAACTTCTACCTTCGAGGTAGAAGGGGAGGAGATCTCACTTACCATTCATTCTATCTACCTAGGAGAAGATGGTTGGTAGTGCGCATGTGCATAGCCAGGATGACAGCTAGCTGGAGGTAGGAGAGAGCTCTAGTAGCGGTATGGGACACTGTTAGGGTTGGAGGTCGGATCCTACTTGTTTCAAGTTACAGGCCAGGGCACGGAGGGGGGATCTGGATTGGATCCTATAGCGGAGTGGAACGGGAGCATTGGAGTTCTTGTGCTTGACCAGCACCTAGCGGTTTATGGTTTTAGAGTTCGTAACATTTCTCAAGAATAAAAGTGCCATTCAAATGCTTTACTTGGTTTAAGGAATAGGTGGGAAAAAAATAGGTAGACAGATAAAGATACTCCACTCAAATAAAAGGGAAGAGTAACTTTCTGAAAAAATTATATGTTTTGCAAGGACAATGGAATAAAGAGACAATTTGCAAGTACGGAAACAACTCAGCAAAATGGAGTTTCAAAAACAAAGAACCATTTTATTGTGGAAACTGCTTAAAAGTAAGAATCTTCCAAACTTATTTTGGGGTGAAGCAGTTCAAAAAGTGTTTTATCTTTTGAATAGAAATGCTACTGAATGGGTAGAGAATCAAACTCCAAAAGAAGCTTATACATGTAAGAAACCTAATGTAAGTCAATTGAGAACGTTTGGGAATATTGCATATGGTCAAATATCTAAGGACATGAGAAGCAAGTCAGATTCAAAGGCAACATGTTTGATGCTTGAATATGATGATCAAGAAAAGGGATACAAGCTTTATGATATTACGGGAAAGAAGGCTATTATAAGCAAGGATGTTATCGATGACGAGATAAGATCTCATAAAGATACAAAAATATCTTGTGAGGAGCAAGATGATGATATACCTTTACAAAAAGCTGAATCGACACAAATCGCCTACACTAGCTCATTTTCCTAGAGAAGCCTTGGTAGAGACAAGAAAAAGGAAAGAGAGGTCAAGTACTTGAGATACTTATGACTTCACCACGCAAGAAGCATCCTACACCATTCACCAAAAAGTTACCTTGGTGGTACTATAAGACTATCAAAGATGGAGTCATCTTAGGACAGGGAGAGTCAAGCACACATGGAGCTAGAAGATCCACAAGGCTTGAGAAGCAGCATGAGGATCAAGATCGACATGAGGATCGATTTGAGGATGTACATTTTGCATTCATGGCTGCGGTATTAGATATGAAAGATCCATCTACTTTCAAAGAAGCTGAAAAAGAGAAAATATGGAGGAAAGCTATGGATGAGGAGTACAACTCTATTACGAAGAACAAGACTTGAAGGTTTGTGCGTTTATCAATAGGGAAAAGGTTATTGGTTGTTATAGAACCAAGTACAAATCAGATGGTTCTAATGATAAGCACAAGGCAAGGTTGGTTGCAAAAGGGTATGCACATCAAGAAGGAATTGACTATGAGGAAACATTTGCACCAATAAGAAAGTTGACTACTATAAGGACACTTTTGTCATTCGTGGCTCAATTTGGTTGAGATATCCAACAAATGGATGTGGAGAGTGCATTCTGAATGGATTTCTAGAGGAAGAAGTTGCTCCAACAGGATACATAGTCAAAGGACAGGAAGACATCATTTGAAAGCTTGACAAAGCCTTATATGGACTCAAACAAGCACTCAAAACATGGTACATGACGATTGATTCATACTTTTGAGGAGCTTGGTTTTCAGAGGAGTAGTGCGGAGCCTACACTTTATATTATGGTGAAAGATAATCAAATTATCATAGTGATGTATGTTGATGACCTTATCATCATAGGTTCTAATCATGTTTTGATTCGAAATATTTAGAAAGATCTCTCATCAGAGTTTGACATCAGCGACTTTGGTCCACTACAATACTTTCTAGGGATTAAGGTATGGAGAGTAGAACATGGTCTTTATTTCTCAATCTAAGAATGCACACGAACTTCTTGAAAAAATTGGGACGTCAGAATGCAAACCAAAAATCAAAGATATACAACAGGATATGTTTTTGATCTTGAATCAGGTTCAATATCTTGAATAGCATTATCATCTACAGAGGCAGACTATCAAGCTACTACTAATACAGCATGTGAAGCAATTCGGGTACGAAGGATTTTACATGACCTCTATATGGTACAAGAAACGCCTACAGTACTTCGGTGTGATAACCAGAGTTGCATCAAGTTGGCAAAGAATCCGATTGAAGCATATTGAAGTACAACAACATTTCATCAGAGAGAAACTTCAAAACCATGAAGTTGAGCTTATCTATTATCCTACAAAAGAGCAAGTTGCAAATAATTTTAACAAGAGACTTGGTATCAATCAATTTAAGAAATTTAGAGAATTTCTAGGAGTAATAGATAACAAAATAAACATTAGGGGGGTGTTAGAAATTAATGTTTATTTTACCCCTAATGTTTCTAGGCCTTGCCTGTGTGCTATTTTAAAGGCCTATGTTTTTCTCAGGTTAGTTGAAGTTTTGTGCATGTAGTAGGGCACTAGAGAACTATAATAGGGCTCAAATTCTTGACTTAGTGATTAGCTTGGACATTTACTATAGGGACTACATTTACGAATATGTTTTTTTGCTTCAGCATTAGCTTTTGCCTAAGATAGAGCGAGGTGAATATTATATAAGGAGGACTAGCGTCCACCTCCACATCAATTGTAGTGAGCTTCAACCTTACTGATGTGAACCTAAGTTATAATCTTTTGCTCAACCAATTCATGGTTGTGTGTGTGTGTGGGTCTTAATAAGATTAGATCACTCCTATCTTAAATTATTTCCATAATTCCGATATCATGGTCCGGTTACCAATTTGAATTGTTTTTGAATCGACTAGTCCAAATTCAAGCTATCGAACCATTTTAGGATAGTTTTTTTCTTTTTTTGTCAAGTGCTTATTTAGTACTTATGGTGCAATTATAGCTCTGTATAGTGCAGACTATAATTAATAGATTATACATCCTATCTCTTGAGTCCTAAATTCTAAGTCCATATTGTTGATTCCTAAATAACATATACTCATAGATAAATGTTGAGTGTTGAATGGCTTCAGTGTAACTTGGTGTTACAAGTTATAACTTAAAACGTTTGAAATCAGAAGAGCTCTTGAAAATACTCAAATAGTGGGTCTAAGGTTACAACTTACTGATGATTGATTAGTGATATTAGGCTTTAACTTTAAAACAAGATTTCACACATAGGTTACAAGTTACAACTTATTGATGATCGATTAGTGAAATTAGGCTTCAACATTGAAGCAAGATTCAACACATGGCAGTGCTCATATCATATGTGACATACATTGATAATAGAATTGGGTCCTATCTCCTGACTGCCAATTCGTGAATGATAGATGCTTAGTGCTCAGTGTTATAGGTCACAACTCAAGAAGATTGAAACTCTTTGAAAATGTTTTGAAACACGGTACTAGGTACCTAATCAGTGACAACAAGACACCTATTGTTTGAAGTTTAGAATCAAATCAATGGCCTCAATGCTTAGATTGAACCTATTATTTGAGAAGATCGAAGAGTCTTCAAAACTGGTTCGAAACCTCAAACATGGTAGTGGGTAGAAAGAGTAGGTACCCGAGTCCCAATAGCAAGACCCATCAACAGCCAACTTATATGCCTATCCCTAATTTGGACCCTATGACACTATAAATAGGCCCATGGCTATATGAAGGCCCTTGGACACTAGGATAATTCACATAAATCAAATAAATGAGAGCTCTACCATCTCTGCATTGATTTAGTTTAAATCATATCATAATTTTGCACTAGCCTAGATCAAACATAGGAGAGGTTTGCAATTGATTTACTCGAGATTATATCCAAAATACATTGAATTTTCAAAAAATAAAATTTGCCCTAACTTTTTTTTTCCAATTCGAACTAAGCTGCCAATGCCAACCTATTTAAGATTCAAACCAAAATTTGAGGAAACATTCATTCACATCCTACAATCTATAACAAGTTTGAATATTTTCTTAGTTGGATGGAAAGTAGGCAAGTCCTTTGAATCCCTCACGTAAATTGAAAAGAAAGGTGTCACAAGAGACATTGCACTCAATAGAGATTAGAATTTGTTTCATGTCAAACTTTGTACTCAAAATCTCTTATGTTGAATTGAGGATTTTTTTTTTCACCTAAAAGATTGAGATCTTTATACATAATTGAAGGTATTCTGAATTCAGAATACCGTTTCTTGGGTTGTCACAAGTTAAAAACAGCTTGAAAGCACGTTCATCAATAAAAGAATAAAATCTAATCCTCAAATTGAATATTTGATTGCCAAGGGCCATGAATGCGTAAGTGTAACATGAGGCGTGCTTGTTCAAGAAAAGCCAACAACTTATAAGATAAGCCTCAAATCCTAAGCAAAATTGACACACATGTAAATCGACTTTTTGGAACTTCCAAGCTACGGGTTGTAGATTGCAAATATTGCACTAAGTTGCACAACAGCTTATAAGCTGAACAAGGATAATCATTTTGCACTAACATATGGCCCTTCAAGATCAGCTAAAGGACATGTCCTCTGAAATTTGAAACTAGAAACCTTGAGATGAAAAGGATCAACTAGAAAAATGAAGACAAATGACTAAAAGAAAGACACAAGCATGGATACACACTCTCACACACACACACACACACACACACAATGTACAATTCTCTTGCCCTTGTTTAAGGTGTAGAGTAATACTTTACATGTAAATTTGCCCAAGTTTCTTCGTGACGAAAATGTCAGAATTGGGAAGCAAACTTTCTGTTTGTGAAAACCAAAGCATCAAATGAACTTTGCAACAACCCATTTCAAAAAAAAAAAGTAGGCATAAGTGCACAATTCCCTGCCAAAGACAAAGAAAACAAATACACCCAACTTGCTTTACTCATCTGCTCCTTTCCAAAGGATCTAAAGCAAGAAGTCACAGCTCCAGAAGCCTTGCAAAATGTCTTACCTCTTGCAGGCGAGTGCCATCCAGTGTGTTAAAGATCCGGATGAGGGTACCTTTGATGCTGGCCGTGGCTAGAATACGCCCATCTAGGGTAAGAGCAAAACATGCGAGGTTTGAGTCATGGGCTGAAATGAAATTGGTCTTCTTCAAACCATAGTGCTCCACACGAACCTGTCCCTTATGAAGCCCCGGACATGCAAGAACAGAAGAATTAGACGCAGGTGACAGAGCACACAAGCCTTTTGGGTTTGCAATTGTCTCAATCTGGTGAAGGAGCTTCAAATCTGCAAAATTGTAAACATAAATCTTATGCTCCAGAACCACCACAATCCGATCCCTCCGCAGCCGCACTGCTCTGACCTCAGACCTAAATGAAAGCTCCCCAATGCACCTGCTCTGATTGTCATCCCAGATCATGACCTTGTTGAGAGGGTAGCGCGGGGTGCTACCTCCCCCAACAATTGCTAGAATATTACACCTGAATAGCATCTCAACAAGCCCAATTCCTCCATTGTTAAACTCTCTTCGGAAAGTTTCCTTGAAAGGATCGCAATTATAGATCCGAAACCCTGAGTCTGTGCCGCAGGCAAAGCAGCCATGATCCTGGTTGAATCCGACAGAAAGAAGATTGCTGGGGTGATGTACCAGCTCTGAGTCAGCCGCTGCGCCGGAGGGGGAAGGGGGCGATGCAGGCTGAGTGCCTAGGGGCGTGCTGCCGCTGGAGGTGCGCGAGGGCACCGGCAGGCCAGCAGACTGCTGCTGATTTGGGTTCGCCAGGACTGCACGTTTTGTTCACCACTTTGCTGTGCTTGAATCCTCCGCCTCAGTTGCTACTTCCATACAAAGAAAAAACACACGCCAACTGCAAATCTTTCTTTCTTTCTGGCAAGAAACAAAAAAAAAAATCCACAGTGCGCTGATGAAGCGATGGCGGAGCTCGATCTTCGCAAAAGGCGCAGGAGGGTTGATGCCGTTTCAGGGCAGAAGCAAAGATCGCATCCAATGTGCGAGGGCGAGGGAGATTGAAGCAGAAAAAGGGTTAGAGAGAGAGCGGATCGGATAGAGTTCGAAACAACAAGAGCAAGGGAGAAAGCTTCAGGATGAAGTGTGCAGTGTGAACGCGCTTCCTTATGTTATAAAAATAAAATAAAAACAATCTGAGCATGAAAATAGAAAGCTTTATCATTTTGCTATCTCGATTTGGGCATTCAAAAAAGGGAGTTAGCATACCACTCTTTAAATTTGGAATTTGCAACCTAGGCAACCATTGCGATGACTTTTTATTAAGTTCAAGAGCATGTAGGCTTACAATATGAATTTGTACCTTATTCATCATGCTGATGACACATATCTATATGTCTCTAACTATATGTTGAGTCATGCAAGTTGCGAGGCATACGGTACAAATATGCACCCTATCGATCGTCATAGTGGCATCTTCCATAGATAAGGGGAGAGCCATTTTTGGCAACCCATCCCCCATGTGTGAGGTAGAGAATCTGGTGTTTTTTCTTTCATTGTCTCTCCGAGAGAGAGAGAGAGAGAGAGAGAGAGAGAGAGAGAGAGAGAGAGAACAAATCTAGCATTCTCTCTTTTGACTAAATAAAGTCTTGAGTCAACAATACATTGCAATCTAAAATTGGCTTCCTTGTTCTAATTTTTTTTTGGAATCAGTACGTGCCATAGTATAACAAGGTGATCCATAAATCATGAGAAGCTTTTATGCAAGGGGGGGGGGGGGGGGGGGGAACCAAAAAATGGTGAGGGGATAAAAAACAAAGATTGCCTTCTAAAATAGTCAAAAAAATAAAATTAGAACTCATTATAGTGCTCAAATTATAGTGCTCAAACTCACCTAGGAGTGATGCTTCGACTTTAGCAAATCATCACAATGGCTTACTATTATTATGGCAATGCTAAATATATGGTAGTGGTTTTCAGATCAACTCAAAAGTTAGATTAGTGTTCAAGTTGCAAATAAGATTATCCAAACAACAAACTATTTGCATGATTGTACAGAAATTTGCATGTATGATCGACAGAATGAGTGAGAAATGATGATCTTATTTTATAATGACATAATTTTACTAGTTGCTTTCATAGATGTGAAGAATTCACAATTACAAGGTCATGTGTCTTAAACTAAAATTCGCTTGCTAGTCACACCCCTTGACCACAATTTGGAAACAAGCCCATTATCCCATGTATCATAGGGAGACCTTAAGAGTATTGGCCCAATCATCTTACTTTGTTTACCAAAAAGTTACCTAGGTGGTACTATGAGACTATCAAAGACGAGATCATATTAGGACAGGGAGAGTCAAGTAAATAGGGAGCTAGAAGATTGACAAGGCTTGAGAAGCAGCATGAGCATCAAGATCGACATGAGGATCGGCTTGAGGATGCAAATTTTAATTACCTGAAGGTGTGTCTTTAATGTCTTCACCCTTATCTTCTTCTTTTTTGGACTGTTTTTTAAACATTTCAAGCTAAAATATGAAAAGTCCCTCCACAAAGTTCACTTTATTAGTAATTTGTAAATCATAGGATTTACATGAATTTTGACATCCATCACTATTACACATAAAAGTCTTAACAAATCTGGTGAACCTTTATCTTAGAAAATGATGTTTGGAAAACTAATTTTATGATTTTGGATGAAAGTAAAATTTATGCTCAACTTTTACATAGGAAATTGGTCTTTCTAGTGACCATTACTAGTGGTAAACATAAGCTACAATGAGCTTCTCACATGAGCATGGTAAGCTTACTAAATACTTGTGTCAAGTTCATCATACCAAGGAGGAAATATCTTCTTTTCAATGGTCATTGTATTATGGTTTTACATGTCATGGCTTATAGTGTTTTTTTTTTTTGTCTTGCCTTGCCAACTAGAAATATTTCTTCCCCATCCATGGAACTTAAACTTCAAACTTCTCAAAAGTTCAAAAGAATACCTAAAAACATAATTTTCCTCATGTGTTGATGTAGCTTTAAAAATTAAAACATAGGCATAGTCGAACAAAAATGAAATGGTTCTATAGTTATCCCCAAGCTAGGGTATGTTAAAATTGTAGCATGCATGTTGTAAATCATTTTGAAACTAGGAAAGGATATGTTGAAACACATATGCATATGCATCAAGAGAGGGATTGCACTACGTGAAAAATTAGATCCAATGATGACATAAATGGATCTATGATCTTTAGCTAAATTGGGTGCACATCACATAACATCAACAATGTAGAAAATCTCATTTCTAGCATGCTAGTCTAGGTAAAATCATGAGAAATGCACATTGAATGATAAAATCCAATTGCCTATTGTCCAAGTTTGCACTATAGCAGTTGTACAACAATCCTCACACGTGTGAAATCATTCCATACAAGTTTAGATGCATTCTCCACACTAAAATTACCAATATCAAGGGAGAAGAAATATAAGAAAAGAGGATAGAAACAGAAAGTTCTCCAACAATAGAAAGAACATTTGATATGTTTCTCATTGTCTCAATGATTAATTCTCAAAATAGAAACATTCATAATTAATATAGATAATAGTGTCCATATTGGATGTTTCACTATTTCTTACATCAATTTTACATATCAAGATGAGAAACCAACATGAAAAAAACATAGAATCATAATAAATAGATTCCTCTATGCTTCCACCTTTGATATCTTTAGAAAACAGCAACAACCAAGCAATAAATGTGAGTGATCAACAAATGCTTCCATGCCTCCTCCAGATTTCACTTCACTTGAAGTGTTTGCAACTTGAAACTCCATGAATGAGCCTCCATCTCCATCTTGCCATAAGAGATCCTTAACACTTGAAAATGTATGTATGAATGATTGACATAATGAAACTCCCTAACTTCATTTACATCAGCAAAACCAGCCAAGAATACTAGTCCAACCTCAACATCAAAATGATGAAGAACAATGTGAGTAGTTTTATCATATCTTGACAATTTGCCCACATTCACATGAAATTGCTTAAACATGAGATAATATGAGTAAAGTAGGATATAAGAATACTTCCTTGTTGATCCTTTGCCCTTACGCAAGTCTTCAAACAACTGCAAAGTAGATCCTCATTGCTTTTGAGTTCCATCTTGATGCCTTTTCTTAGCTCCAAATTGCCAAATTCCATGTGGGTTTGATGAAGCAAACAAAGATCAACCATATGTTCTTCTAAAAGTATATCATAACCTCTAATAAAAACACTTTTTATAGATCCAAACCTCTATAAAACCAACATCTCAAACATGTAATTAAGATCACAAGAGATTAAATTACACCAAAAATCCCTTCACTAGTCATAGTGAAATCCATGTCACCACCATAAAAAATGAGATAGATGTTATGATCCTCCTTCTACATGAAGTAGAATAGTTGAAGATGAGTGTCAAACCTGATCCTTGCTGCCCCTTTGAGTCTTTAAATTGCTTAAGGTAAGCCTATTATTTCTCTCCAACAAGAACCTTCCTTGGTTTGCCATGACGATCAAACTTCTTCAACCTGTTCCAATGCACTTAGCACTCACTTGAATCTGTTGGATTATCTTCTCTACTCTCCTAAATTCCATGTTAATCTAGTTCCATCCATATCGCTGCAAGTTTACATGCATTGTCGCACAGTCTGCAGAAATACTCTATTAATGAAGACATGAAAGAGAATGGCACTCGACTTATCCGACTTGGC
This sequence comes from Diphasiastrum complanatum, assembly GCA_029204225.1. NCBI lineage: Eukaryota > Viridiplantae > Streptophyta > Lycopodiopsida > Lycopodiales > Lycopodiaceae > Diphasiastrum > Diphasiastrum complanatum. The sequence continues at coordinate 5,557,311 of CM055108.1, read as the reverse complement.
CGACTTATCGAGGAATTTGACTTGTCGACTCAACCAACATATCGAGGAAACCCGACTTGTCCGATATATCATGGAATATTATTTGCATATGTAGTTGCCTATGATCTGAAGATCCACATTGTAGATGAGAAGACATCATTTCTACATGGCGAGCTCAATGAAGTAGTCTACATGGACCAGCCACCAGGTTTTACCTGCAAACCACTTACTAATTATGCCTGCAGAATGCATAGAAGCATCTATGGATTGAAATAGTCTACCAGGTAGTGGTACAAGAAAAAGGATCATGCTCTCAGATCCTTAGGCTTCCAGCCCTTAATGGCTGATTATAACATTTATGTGAAGGTCATAAACGGAGAAATCATCATAATCAGTGTCTATGTAGATGACACGTTGATTCTATCATGGAGCGACAACATGATTGCGTAGGTGAATGGGCACTTCGAAATATCGGACCTAGGAGAAGCAAAATGCTACCTGGGTTTACAGATCGGCAGAGGCCTTCAAGCCGGTACATTGTATCTGCACCAGTCAAGATACATTCAGAAGATCCTTGATGACTTTGACATGACAGATTGCAAGGGAGTATATACTCTAGTGGTTCCTGGCACAGTGCTGATAGATCAAGACTGTGCCAGAGATGAAGCAGAACAACAAGCAATGGAGCACAAGCCTTATAGAAGGCTTATCGGTTCTTTGATGTACTTGGCAGACAATAGGCAGCCAAACATTGCTTACGTGGTGTTTAGGCTGAGCTAATTCAATATTAATCTAGGGACAACACACTGGAAATTGCCAAGAGGATCTTGCAATACCTGCAGAACACAAAGGACTATGGCCTATACTATTATCGAGATGCAGGATTCAACTTTGAATCCTACAGTGATGCAAGTTGGGCATCCCTGAAAGATGATAGTAAAAGCGTCTCAGGAGGATGCACCATAGAAGCTGGTGCGGATGTTATCTGAATCAGCAGAAAGCAGACAATAACTGTCCAATCATTTTATGAGGCAGAATATGTTGATGCAGCCAAAATAGCCAATCAGCTGAAATGGCTCAGACAGTTCCTAGATGGACTAGGACAGATCACAAATGAGCCGTTGATCATGCACATGGACAACACCTCTGCTATTCATCTGACAAAAGGCCTAGTGTTTCATTCCAAACTGAAGCACATCACCATCGAGTATCACTTGATCAAGGATTTGGTTGAGAAGGACGAGCTAAAAATTGCCTTCATACCGACAAAGGAGATGGTAGCTGATATGCTTACGAAGGCATTGGATAAGGCAATGTTCGAAAGGTATAGAGCTAGCTTGAGAACCAAGAAAATACACGCTTTAAGAGGGAGCTGAATAAACATTAAGTTTTTATTTTTAAAGCCTTAGTATTTTTCCTTGTCTATTTTTTAGACTGCTGCATATTTTAACTAGTTTTTACACAGTCTGCATATTTGAACTGTTTTTCGCACAGTTTGCATTTTTTATAAAAGGCGACAGTAGGTCTAAAATGATCCAAGATTAAGTTTCAGCCAACCTTCGGCTTTTTTGCCACATACTCAGAGGGCTGACACTTTCGAGTATCCATATGCAACCCAGGGTCATGGACGAACTATCGGACCTCAGCTACTTGGGCGTGAAGTTTTTCAAACTGTCACGGTCCACCGTCACCATGCAACGTTAACAGAAACGTGTTTAAATGGATGTTTAGCTTAAACTTATCTAATCAGACTTGTAATCTAATCCAGCATGATATATGTATTGGATCAGAGAAAAAAACATACACAGATACAGAGAATCCTAAACGCAACACTCAGTGGGGTGCGTATCAAGGAAGTAAGATAGTTCTAGCAGTAGCTAGTCCTATTTGTGAGAAGAGAATACCTCTCTCACATAGATGCGCTGATTTGGAAAAAAGACAGCGCCCCTCAAGAAAGAACTTCTGATGTACACTCGATTTGATAATATGGATGAGTTACATGTTTTCTGCTCAATGTGCAATTTTTGAATGTTTATGATACTTGTTTAATTTTTGTCAGTAGATATATCTCCGCTGTCACTTGACATTATCTGCTATCCATAAACCTGTTGTCAGACTAGCAATAGCTATCTACTACTTGGAGGATGATTGATCACGGCCTGAGGCAGTAGATCAACTCCATCCGAGTTCCAATCAGAAACATCGCCCATACGCGGTCGCTCAGCTTTCAGCAATGGTATCAGAGCACCCCAATTGTTCGGCCTACGGTTTCCAGCAATTTTGTGGATTAGTTGGATGAAAGCAAGTGCTAATGATTATTCAAGAATGTGATAGCATAACTAACAACAACAAACAAGCATTCATCATCCACAACCAATCACACACAAAGAAAATAAGAGGCCTTTTGAAACAAGCAAGAATGGTTGGAGGAGATTCTCTCTCTCTCTCTCTCTCTCTCTCTCTCTCTCTCTCTCTCTCTCTCTCTCTCTCTCTCTCTCTCTCTCTCTCTCTCTCTCTCTCTCTCTCTCTCTCTCTCTCTCTCTCTCTCTCTCTCTCTCTCTCTCTCTCTCTCTCTCTCTCTCTCTCTCTCTCTCTCTCTCTCTCTCTCTCTCAAATCTATTTGTCACATGTCTTTTTATAGACAAACCTAGGGTTAGGATTTTTGGTTCACCCAAAAACCATGTGCCATTAAGACTTTACTTTATAAAAAGTTTTAAACTAAATTGTATTTTAACGGTCCTTTTCATTTTAGGCCCATTAGAGCATTGATCTACTTCTACTTCTCGCACCATAGGCTTACGAATATAGTGCACCTTCTACGGGTGTCCGACATTACATTACAGGTAGATCTAAGTCTTTATGCTGACTCGGCCATGCGTTTATTCCCGTTGCCGTAAAGTATGTTGGTGAGGCGCTGAGATTTGTTTCTGCTCATTGGCTGGCGGTCCGCGACTTGTCGACTTCTCTGGTATTGGAGCTCCTGGTAATTATGGACTCTTGAGCTCCTTCTTGGTGATTTGTTGATTTTCTTTAACGTAGTTTGGTGGCTCGACTCCATCACTTGATATTCGTTATGCTCTTTTAGTAGATGGAATCCGTTAGAAGAATCTTTACGAAAATTTTTTAACATGACCCCACTATGAATTTGGTGACAATCCCTTGGCACCTACGTATGTCTTGGCGTTGGCATTTGTGGCAATGTGAAATCATTGCGAAAGAAGGTGAAAAGGGGGTATAGACAAGAGGGGGGTTAGAATTGGTGAAAAGTGAGGGGAAAAAAAATTTGGCAACAAAATTAGCGATAGACAGGGGAAACATAGGAAGCGTATATACAAATAGATAATATGAAAATACGAAAGAAATGAAACAAAAAATGAAAAACAAGAAAAAAAAAGTGAGTCATTTGATGCTTTTTGTGGGTTTTTTGTTTTTTGAAAGATACAGAGGAGATGAGATATAAATGCTTCATGGAGCCTGTTCAAGTTGTTTGCCCTTCTTATCTTCGGCATCTCGGATCTGATGGTGGGTTTGACCGACCACACGAACGAATCGGGACCACAATGGGCTACACATTATGGATTGCGAGCGGATTGGGCCAAACGTTGGGTGCATGTTTCCCATGAATCCCATCATATACCATCATTCCAACCTCACTATATTGATGAAGGATGTTGGGGATAGGCGATGGTAGGTCCGGTATAGAGTGTTGGAGATGAGAGAGAGAGAGAGAGAGAGAGAGAGAGAGAGAGAGAGAGAGAGAGAGAGAGAGAGAGAGAGAGAGAGAGAGAGAGAGAGAGAGAGAGAGAGAGAGAGAGAGAGAGAGAGAGAGAGAGAGAGAGAGAGAGAGAGAGAGAGAGAGAGTGCAGAACTACTCTCGTTCGCAACAGGACCGATAAATTAGTCCATACTCAGACAAATGAATGAGTATAATCCACCAAAGAGATTAAATAGGTTGTGGAACTATTGTGAATCGGTTTTCAGTATGAAGTTCATTTTGAGGGTTTTGTATGATAGTGCAGTATGATAATGTTGTAACTCAAGCGTCAAAGATAGACGTCGTCTGATCAGAAACTAAGGAGTCCTGGACGTCTGTGTTTAGATCAGAGTGTGAACAAGCATAAGCATGCAGTAGTAAAGTGTAATCAAAATTACAACATTGACATCTACGTTAGACACAAATAGGAATGTGTTGCTAGTATATTACACTGAAATCTTGAACAACACAAAATGTTACAACCGGAAAGTCAATGTAACTTGGATGCCACTCTGACGAATAAGTTTGCGTCACAGAGCATCTCTGATTGATGCGTGCTGAAGATGTATTTATAGCTGCATCCTTGTATTTACAAGGATCGTTAACTAATCCATAATTAAAACACTAGTTTAGCTTTAACTATGTACTTGGTCATGTACTTTTTCTACATATTTAGAGTACAATGACATCTACATAGGTGTAGATTACTTAGATTTGAACTCTGCTTTGGGAGCATGAGAAAACGGCGCTTATCGCAACCGTATGTGGCCCAAAATAGCCAGAATGCAGTTTCCTGGTGGTGTCTGGTCTCCTGGCAGTCCCTGGTCTTCATATAATGACCGCACAGGGTTGACTCCTGCGGTTTCCTTGTGGTAGCTTGCAGTGTATTAGAACGCAGCCTTTGCCTTGGCAGTAGCTTGCGATGAGTCGCATTTCGTTGAAATAGACACCCTTCGTATTTTGTTTCGCATTCTGCCGAAAAACCCGAAGACGTTGAAACGGATATCAAAATCGTCACATTTCCCATTTCTCGCATTTTGGAAAAATGTGAAAAAGCTGACAAAAAGTTCACTTCTTCAAAATAGTTGAAAAGAAATCACTTTTGAAAAATTGTCGCATTTTTCGGGAGTTGAAAAATGCAAACTATGTGACAATCAGTTCATTTCTGCAGACTGTTGTAGACGCAATGTATTTCTGCAGACTTGTAGAAAATTCTTAGTTGTTGAAGTCGTTGAAGCTGGCCAAGTCGTCAATGATCTTTAAATTCTTGAACTTGACATTCGAATGTGAAAAGAGAACATGAATGGTTACCCTTTAGTCATTATCCATCAGCCGGAAGCCCGACAGAGTCATCCTTCCAAAAGTTCGGTTGTCTAAATTCTGTGATTCCAAGGAGAAGACTGTGGACTTAATTTCCAACAGTCCCCCTTAAGGTCACGGTTGGTGCCTTGGTGTCTTCGTCAAGTTTAGCATGTTGAAAGACTTTGATGCTTGATCTTGGGAAGCACTTAGACTTGCCATGAAGTTTGGGATTCAGAGACAGTGAAATGCAGCTCAAATTTTCGCACAAAACGATAGTTGGCTGAAACTAAGTGTGATGTAAGTCGAGAAGTAATAAGCTGATCCATATAGCTTCTTTTGAAGCTTCACATGTTGTGATGTATTCTGCCTCGGTTGAGGAGAGCACGATTGATTTCTGCTTTTTTGAATTCCATGAAATCGGCCCCCCTGCCAGATAGAAACAGAACCCGGAGGTAGATTTTCTAGTGGAGACTGTTCCTCCCCAATCTGAGTCGAAGTAGCCTCGTAGGATGAGTGGGCTGATTGCATTTCCATCGTAACATAAAATGTGATCTATGTTGGGTTATTCTCTTTCTTACCAATCGACTAATCAGTTTAATCTTCATCCGTTGTTTATCCAGTTCTACGAATTTTTCCATTCTTTTACAGTATGCAGTTTTACGGCCAATTTCACTGCTTATCAGCAATCAATGACAAGGAACCGAATGGATGCCAGCGGATACCAGCCAACTGGCAATTGCAATTGATGACCTAATTTCTTAGTATAAATAGTTGATCTTATTCATACAGTTTTCAAGTAATGAAGAAGCATTTTGAATAGTTAGCTCTCTCTTTCAAGCCTGCGAGCTTAAAAACTCCTGAGCATTCTAGCTCACTTCTTAGAGTTGTTTTAGAGATTGCTATTGCGCTACTGCTTATCAACATTACGCTTAATTCAGACTTTTATCTTAGTCGCTCAGAGATAGCATAGAGTATGCGGCTTCGATCCGCAACTTATTGTACTCGTTTACTTATGTTTCGTTTTCATACTGAATCAATACCATTTTCATTGCATTCAGCTTCATCTTAGAATGTTTGCATTTTCTGTAGTTCTTCACGACTAATTATTTGTCTAGCGATTCGCGTATGTTTCGCGACAAAGTATTTGATCTGTCATAGACGATCAAGACGCAATCATGACATTGCTTTCAAGCTTGCCTCCACATATGAGAACTGGGTGATGATCATATTGACACACTCAGACTTAACTCTTACTAGAGTTATCACTATGTTGCTGCAAGAAGATAATAGAAGAAGTCAAGACACTTCGTCGACTTCCTCCTCTCGGGCTCTATATGTCAACAAAGGCTCTAAGCGATAGAAGCAAAAAGGCTCCAAAGAGCCTGCAACGAATCATAATGCGACTCAAAGTCAAGAACAATCATTGAATCCACAGTCGAAGAAGAAGATGTTTTGCAGGTATTGCAAGCACAATAACCATGAGATCAAGGATTGCTGAATTCTCCAAGCGAAGAACGCAGCTAAGCAACCTGATCAACAAGCAAACACAGTCTCGTCATCTCCCCAGGTCGAAGTGGACGAAGGCGCATTTATGGTCAAAGATCAAAGCGCAGTTTTGGATGATTCATGGTTTCTGGATTTTGGAGCAACTCAACATATGACCAATCAACGTGAGATCTTCAACTCCTACACGCCTTATAGCACGAAGAGATTTGTTCATCTTGGTGACAATAGTACTCACACTATTGAAGGTGAAGGTACTGTAAGATTGTGATTCCAGCACGATCAATTCAAATTATTATCAAAAGTCTTATATGTTCCTAAATTCTCTACAAATCTGTTATCAGTAAGCAGAATTACAGATTTAGTTCATAAGGTAGAATTCGAATCTGATCAATGCAAAATTATTGATAGGAGTAATAAGATCCTTGCACTCGACAAGAGGCAATGTTACTTATATAGATTGGCACATTGTTATTCTTAGTCTAGTCAGGTCTTGAAAACCTCTATTCTAGTCAATAAAGCATTACTATGACATTATCGCTTAGGACACGTGAATTATGCATCTATTTTGAACATGTCGAGACAATCCATGGTCCTTGATCTCGACTATCCTTCTGGTAAGGTCGATCTCCCTGTCTGCCATAGCTGCATTTTTGGAAAGCAGGCTAGAATTCCTTTTAGATCAAACTATATGCATGCGGCAAAAGGTCTGCTAGATGTTGTTCACACAGATATATATGGACCAATGCAAACTCCTTCATTGTTAGATGCAAAGTATTTTATTACCTTTGTTGACGCATTTCAAAAAGGACAGTTGTTTATTTTATTAAATAGACGTCAGAGGCTTTCATCAAATTCAGACAATTCAAAGAGCATGATGAGAATCAAACTGGAAAATGAATCAAAGCGCTGAGGTCAGATAACGGGGGAGAATACATCTCCAATGAATTCAAGGAGTATTGCCTCAACAATGGCATTGATCAACAATTTATTACCCTATTTACCTCAGTCAAATGGTCTTGTTGAGAGAAAGAACAGAACCTTAGTTGAATTGGCAAAGTGCATGTTATCACATGCGACACTTCCGAAGTCCTTCTGGGCTGAAGCTGTTTCAACAACAACCTATATTCAGAACAAATGTCCTACTAAAGGCCTCTCAGACAAAACACCATTCGAAATTTGGACAGGTACCAAACCTTCTTTATCAAACTTACGAGTTTTTGGATGTACTGCTTTTGCATAGATACCTCATGATATCAAGAAGGAGCTCAACTTCCAGAGTATCAAATGTGTTTTCATCAGCTACACTACTTCAAATCAAGCCTACAAGTTGTTTGATCCCATCGAGTCAATGATATTCACTAGCCAAGATGTTATCTTCATAGAAGATCAGTTTCAAGACCTCAAAGGAAAGGGCAGTTCCCATGTAGCCGACCTATCAGATTCTCCTGATGCTTTGAACTTTCCAGTTCCGTAGGGGACTATTCCCATTGAAGGTCCAAGCTCTTCTACTTTCGACGAACAACGAATCAACAATGAATCAGAAGATGATGATGTTGTAGTTCAACAACTATAGTATGATAGAAACAATCAACTTCCTCTATTACCCAGAAGATCTTCAAGAACCAACAGACCACCTCACCCATATATCGACGAGTCTGCAGCCTACCTTGTTCAATGTTTGTCCAAGAGGCACTCAATCAGCCTTATTCTGATCTCTGAAAAGAAGATATGGATAAAGAGTATTCATCTCTTATCAAGAACCAGACATGGACGATTGTCGAATTACCTACTAGCAGAAACATAGTTGATTGCAAATGGATTTTCAAAGTCAAGTACAACGTAGATGGAAGCATCAACATAAGAAAGACATGACTTGTTATCAGAGAATTTTCTTAGGTATACAACGTCGATTATACTGAAACTTTCAGTCCAGTAGTCAAGCATTCTTCTATTCGACTTTTGCTATCATTTGCCACTGTAGTAGATTTGGAAATACATCAAATGGACATACAGATAGCATATCTCAATGGAGTTATCGAAGAAGATATTTACATGGTGCAACCCGAAGGTTATATTATCGAGGGTAAACACAATCATGTGTGCAAACTCCATACGACACTTTATGGCTTGAAGCAATCTGCTCAAGTATGGTTTCAAATGATCAATACTTTTCTTATTGATCACGACTACACACCTAGCTCTTCAGATTCAAACGTTTACTTCAAAGTAGTGTAGCAGTCTTTTATCATTATCACTTTATATGTGGATGATACATTGCTTTTCAGCAACAATACCGATTTGATAAAAGAATCTAAGACAATGCTATCTTCCAAATTCGACATAACCAATTTGGGCAAAGCTCATTTCTGCCTTGGTATACAAATCCACAAAGACAGAAAACAGAAGTTGGTCTACATCACACAACAGAGGTACATCTAGAACATTTTAGTCAGATATAATATAGTCAATTGCAAAGTAGCTCTCTTGCCAATGGAACCAGGACTCAGATTGTCAAAGGACCAGTGTCCCCAAACAATTCACGAGAAGTAGCAGATGCGTGAGTATCCTTACCATTCTATTATAGGATCTCTTATGTATGCCATGATCTGTTGTACCAGGCCAGACATAGCTTTTGCACTCAGCTCTCTCAGTCAGTTTATGACTAATCCTGGTGTAGCACATTGGAAGGCTCTTATCAAAGTCATGAGATATCTTCGAGCTACTATGGACGTTTGCATTTGTTATGGAGTAGTTGGCAATGACAAACTCAATTCCTCAGTGGTTACACAGATGTGAGTTGGGCAGGAGATGTAGACACTCGTAAATCTACTTCCAGATTCACATTCTTCCTCAACAATGGTCCAATTTTCTGGAACATTCACAAGCAATCTTCGATAGCTCTATCTTCCACTGAATTAGAGTATATCACAGCCTCTCAAGCTACAAAGGAAGCAATTTGGTTGAGGAACTTACTCTCAGATATTGGTCTAAATTAATATGCTCCGACGACAATATTTTGTGATAATCAAAGTGCCATCGCTTTATCAGCCAACCCTAGATTTCATTCTAGGAGTAAGCATCTTTGATGTCATGATTCGCTCTCTTACAGTATTTGCAGAAGAGCTTCTTACGTAATCCACTATTCTCAGCTTGAATATGAGGCTTCTGCTGCTGCACTTGGTTTTTGCCCTTGGAATATTCTTTCTTCTTGATGTATAGGGACAGGGGCTTGTCTTTGATGGACAGATCGTTGGTCTTTTTTCGTATTTCTTTTTGAAGAAGATGACCGATCACCTTTTGAAAAGTTAGGTCAGGTTGTATGAAGATCATCATGACAAAGTGCTCATAAGACTTTGGTAGAGAAGAAACCAAGGTCATAATAGTGTCAAGATCTTGAATAGCACATCCTATAGTAGATAATTGATCTAATAAAGATTTGAAGTTGTTGATGTGAGAAGTGATGGCTATAGAATCAAACATACTAACTAAAAGAACTTCCTTCTAAGGTGCAGCCATGTGGTTACATCTTGAGTCTCATACAGATTTGATAACAAATCTAATGCATCCTTAGCGGACTTGCATGGGTAACGTGAGAAATTGGGGAGTCAGCTAGATTCAATGTGATCGATGGAATTGCCTTCTGATTCTTGATCTTCCATGCCTTAGCTAATTGATGATCAGCGTTGTCCTTTGGTTTTGGGTCAGACCTGTCTACAACATCCCAAAGGTCTCTACCTATCAACATCATCGCATGCCGACGTGCTATTATGTTTGGAGATTAAAGTAAAACGGTTATAAAAAAAAATTACGACCTTTAAAGATAGCACGCCGGCTTGAAAATGAGAAAAAATTTTGCAGCCTCCAAACATAACACACAGGCATGCTGAACAGGCCGAAAAAAAAATTCAGCCTGGCCCAGCATGCCGGCGTGCTATGTTTGGAGGCTGCAATTTTTTTTAAATTTTTTTTTACTTTGTGAGATTTTTAACTATGTACCAAACCAAATAATTAGAAATAAACATTGAAGTACTGGCATAAAAAGGGTAGCACACCAAGTGCTATATTCTTGTTGAATCATGACAAGAAAGAAACTCAAAAAATTTACTCGCAGAATGTCAAAACCCACTTAGCATCGTCTCCCCGGCAACGACGCCAAAAAAATGCTGGACCCTTTCCGTGCCTCCCTAATCGGTGTGATCGAGAGGGCAAAGAAAGGGCTTGGATCTCCACCGGGTGAGTATCGATGTAGTAACGGGTTTCAATCCAAAGGGGAGAGGGATAAACTACAAGCTAAAAATGGAATCTAAGCCTAGTGTCAATCTTAGTGCTGGATCTAAAGGTGGAATGACTTAGATTTGGGTTGAGATTCTTTCTTCTTCCTTTTTCGTTTTGGGAGTTTTTGGCTTGGTTGTAATGGAAATGTGGCTTTGATACCACTAATGGAATGTGGATGTATGCTTATCAGCTCTGATATCACTCTGTTGGCGCGTCTAAGTGCGGGCCCACTAAGATAGACCAACTGATATAAATAATGATGACAATTATTGAAATAATAGGATCTTTGGATTACTTAGAGAGCAGAGTTATAAAGCAGTTTTGATTGTGTTGATTAATGAGTATCATTGTAGATGTCATAGAAAACCATAGAGAGAGATTGCAGAAACGATTAGGCATCTGAGACAACCATGCAATTCTCTGTTACTAATATTTTCATATAAAGAAATGCTTAAACGATTAGGCGTCAAAGACAGCCATACATTTATTCCTTTATAATACTTGCAGAAGAAAAGTGAGAGTTAATTAATATTAGATGCAATGAGATAGAACAATAGTGAATATGTATATTCTATGTTGTAATAACAACTATCATATCACAAAACAACTGCGTTGATAGGCGCGTGATCCTACTTACAGAAACAAATCAATTGCTATAGTTCTGAAATTTACTCTCTCTATATATTCTCTAACCCTGAGGAGTCAGATACTGTGAAGACTTGTTTTGGTCGTTTGAGTTCTGTCGTGTAGACTTAGTATCCATCTCAAGTATCAATAATGACTTCATGTCTTTCTCCAATCGCTCATTTACACATATATAGTTGCTGGATGATCTTGTGTTATTCTAACTTTACAATTACAAGATCGTTAAGTGATCAATTAGGTCAATTATTTGGAGCGTGAAGATGTAGATAGTCTGTACGTGAAATCTTGTGTAGATCTGTACAATGTCGTATTTTTTTTCACTCTTCGGTCTCTCACTTCGACGTTTTTCTCTCTCTTTGGTCTCTCACTTCACTTTTTCTAGAAGTTGAACTTCATCGTAGAATGCATTGTGGCATTTTGGAAAAATGCGAAAAAGCCGACAAATAGTCCATTTGTAGAAGTAGACTGAAGTGTTGCATTTTGGAAAAATGCAAAAAATACGAGAAAGATGACAAATGATTCTTTTGTTGAAGTGGACTGAAGTGTCGCATTTTTTGAAATTCTTTTGAAAAAATGCGAACCCTGCGACAATCAGTTCATTTCTGTAGACTGTTGTGAAAACAGTTCATTTCTGCAGACTGTTGTGAAAATAGTTCATTTCTGCAGACTGCTTTGAGAGAGTGATTTACATAAGTGAAAAGGAGGGCAGTTTGGATGAGTAGGAGAAAGATTAACTCCAACACTCTCCTTTAAGCTTACTACTACGAATCTGAATTAAGACAGTAAGTTAGTACAACATCTTTATTCTGAACTTTCTCTCTAATAAAATGAAACTGAACTTCTATGTGTTTAGTTCTAGCTTATGCTTTCTGTTGTTCCATGATATGGGTCCTCCTGCAAGCCAAACAATAAAGATTCCAAAGTGGAATCATCTGAGCCTAAGTCAAAGAAATCTTTTGCAACTATTGTAAAAAGCCAGGACATACTCTTGATAAATGTTGGGCTAACCCTAGAGTAGCTTGTAGACATTGTGGCAAAACTGGTCATTCATCTTTCAAATGCTATTCTATGCCTAACAATAGCAAGGTCAAGGTTTCCAAAAGGCCAAGCTCACAGAGCTAGAGACATTATGGATCTGATCCATTGTGATCTCTATGGCTTGATGCAAACCCCATCATGTGAAGGATCGATGTATTTTACTACATTTATCAATGACTCTTTCTGACGAACTACTGCCATGTTCATCAAGAACGAATCCGAAGCATGTTTGTGTTTTCAACAATTCAGATGACTATGTGAAACCCTGACAAGAAGAAAAATAAAATCTCTACACACAAACGGAGGGGCATGGCCCATTTCAAATGTCATGAATGACCTTCTAAGTGAATTTGGGATCTAGAGACAATATTCTTCGAGCTACACTCCCCAATAAAGCAGATTAGTCGAAAGAAAGAATTGGACTCTTGTGGAGTCGACAAGATCCATGTTAATTGTTGTTTATCTTCCAAACAAGTTTTGGACAGAAGCAATCACAACAACCTGTAACATTCAAAATCGTTGTAGTACCAAGATCATTAACAACAAAGGCCTTGAGGAGGTTTGGTTAGGTACAAAACCATTCATAAATCATTTATGAGTCGATACGCTCAAATTTTATTAAAACTACGAGAGAAATTCGACCAAACCAGTACCAAGGCTATATTCATTCGATATCCATTAGATCATAAGGCTATTGGAAAGAGGTGTGTGAAAGATAGGTCGAACTTGAAAAGAAATGAATTCGAATAAAAAGAATTCGAACGACAAGAAAGAAAACTTATTGTGCACAGCGAAATAAATTATCTTCCTCTTTTTTTATGCATGACTATGCTTATCAATTTCGAACAAAACAATAGTGATAGAAATCACATTCGATCTTATAGTAACTAACTTTGAAATCATTAGTACTACAATGATTATGTAGCCAAACATTAAGCATCAAAACATCAGACAAATAATTTGTCGTGAAACATTAGATAAATAACTAGTCGCGAAACATCAAACAAATAATTAGTCACGAAGAACTACAGAAATGCATACATTTTGAGACGAAGCAGGATGTCTCAAACTTCTTTCGAAGTTCTGGCTTCAGCTACATGGCCAATCTGAGTATCTGATATATTGAGAATAATAAGCGTGAAAGCTTTACCATCCTTTGACTTCCATTTCGATCGTCTGTGTCGTCTTCAAGCTTCACTTCGACACCTATAACATCATCCCACAACTCGTTGACGATTAGCAAGGTCTTCATCTTAAATTTTCATAAATGATAATTGGATCCATTCAGCTTGTCTGCGATAAGACCGACTTTACTTTGAGAATCCATCTGGAACTTTAGACTGTCAATGATTCGATTGTTGTTAAGAGAGAGATACAGTGCTATGGAAATCAATTCTCTGATACCGAAACAAATTGATTCGAACTGAAGAATAATTTGATATCACGAAAGATAAAGCGTAAGAGCTTACACTCTAAAAGTATTAGGCCTTGAAAAATCAACGCTTTGATACCATGTTGGAAAGAGGTGTGTGAAAGATAGGTCAAACTCGAAAAGAAACGAATTCGAATAAAAAAAATTCGAACGACAAGAAAGAAAACTTATCATGCGCAGCGGAATAAATTATCTTCCTCTTTCTTTATGCATGACTACGCCTATTAATTCGAACAAAACAATAGTGATAGAAATCATGTTCGATCTTATAGTAACTAACTTTGAAATCATTAATACTATAGTGATTATGTAGCCAAACATTAAGCATCGTAACATCAGACAAATAATTTGTCGCGAAACATTAGACAAATAATTAGTCGTGAAGAACTACAGAAACGCATACATTCTGAGATGAAACTGAACGCAATAAGAAGATAGTATTGATTCAGTATGGAAGCGAAACAGATGTAAATGAGTACAACAAGTTGCGGATCAAAGCCGCGTACTCTAAGCTATCTTTGAGCGGCTAATATGTAAGTCTGAATCAAGCGCAACTACTGATAAGCAGTAAGCGCAATAGCAATCTCTAATCAACTCTAAATAACTGAGCTAGAATGCTCAAGAGTATACAAGTTCGCAGGCTTGAGAGAGAGAGAGAGAGAGAGAGAGAGAGAGAGAGAGAGAGAGAGAGAGAGAGAGAGAGAGAGAGAGAGAGAGAGAGAGAGAGAGAGAGAGAGAGAGAGAGAGAGAGAGAGAGAGAGAGAGAGAGAGAGAGAGAGAGAGCTAACTATTCGATTGATTTTGAGAAACATGTTCTCATTTTCAAGGAGGGTGGTAAGGTAGTTACTTTATTTGGTAGCAATTTTGTACATCCATCAAATGAAATTTCTATAGTTAATATGATGGAAACATTTGATTATTCACAGTATGAAATTTTTTCAATATTCGTTATTCATGTTAAAGATGTTTATGATGTGTGTCTAAATAGTTGTGAACTCTCTACAATTCTTAACCTTGTAAGTTTAGATCATGAATAAGCAATGAAAAGTCAAATCATAAGTGAATTTAAGGATGTTTTTCCATTAGAATTACCTCATGGTTTATCGTCGTCTAGGTCAGTAGACCACATGATAGAGTTAATTCCAAGAAGTCAACGTATATCTAGATAGCCTTATAGGTTCTCTCAGAAAGAGGAAATAGAGATTTCAAATCAAATAGAAAACTATCTGAGGATGAGACATATCCAACCCAGTAAGTCACCATGGGGAGCTCCTGTTCTTCTGAAAGCGAAGGAGGATGGAGGCTTCCGGATGTGCATATCACAAGGGGTTAAATAAAGTGACTATTAAGAACAAATATTTGTTACCGAAGATGGATGATCTTGTAGATCATTTAGGTGGGGCTAAATACCTAACTAAGATAGAGATCAGGACATGCTACTCTCAAATAGGAATTAAATTGGAAGATGTTCAAAAGATTGGATTTCGTACTAGATTTGGCCACTATGAGTTCTTAGTGTTGCCTTTTGAGTTAACAAACGCTCCAAAAACGTTCCAACAAATGATGAACAATTTGTTTCATCCATACTTGGGGGAGTTTGTGGTAGTTGTGGACTGCTGGCATTTGCTTAATTGTAATCAAATTCAATGGAGCAATTACTAGCGGTGGTTTTGATCTTGCCGGGACAGTCCTTTTAAAAATGTCCATAGTCGCATTCCCGACAAAATGGAATAAACTTTTCTTTATTCGGACATTCAGCAATTCTGTGATTTTCTCCACATCCAAAGCATCCAAGTGGTGCTCTAGCCCACTATCTAGACTGTTGTTGTTGCGTACCAACATAGATAGCGTATTGCTTTGAGGAACCAATCTCTTGATCAAAATTGTAATTCCATTGGTCATTACCAACCGAAGATTTCGGTTCCATCATGTTGTATTGGAGGAGCTGGCAAAGCTAATCGTTTTGGAAATCCAAGGCCATGGGCCTTACCATCAAGTCCCTTCCAATTTGGATTATCTTTGTATTGGAATTTAACATATCTTTGTTGAATAACCCGAGGATTAAACGAGCAAAGGCTGTCTAATGTCTAGTAGAATTGCATAGATGACAATAAGTACCCGTCATACGCCGTTTGGACACTCATTTATGGTGTGATTCCTAAAACAAATTGCACACTAAACATTTTCTCTACTAGGAAATGTTTAAGCCATCTTATCCCTCTCACTTATTAACTAGGGTTAGGATTGCCTTGGGATCCGCAAACCCTCCAACAATTGGTTACATAACATTATTCCGGACAAGGCCAATAATGTAATTAATAACCTTGTGAGGCCTAGACACACTAAGTGGAGTTAGAACATGGATTAAGGATTGTTAATGCATGTGTAGAGTATGAATATCAATTAAAGCAACTTGGGGAGCTAAAGGCTGAATTTTGAGCTCAAGGAGCTCACTTCAAATGGGCAACAAAGTCAAATTTGGGACAAAGAAAAGGCCTTACAACATTTTGCTTTCATTCTACTAAAATAAGAGGTACATGCATATTGTGTAGCTTTTATGTTAGTGTATTTCTATACATACTTTTTATATGAAAAGATAGCATGACTTTTGTTACTACATTAGAAGATCCAATGGACTAGGCTTGGACGAGTAGCTTAGGGCTTTAAATTTTCCAATGGGGTGGTATGCATGTACACCTATCAGTTGGGTCTGAGAGCCACAAAGTCAAACAACAAACATGCACTATAATTAGAAATCCAACAACCAGTCAAGCGTCACTTGACAGGGATTCACCATTAGTGGTATTCCACATGAATGCAACATGGTTGATAGTTGGCAGTTAGACTACCACATGTCATGCAAACTGACACTGGGCTAGGAAGTGCATTCTCTATAAGTAGGGAGTGCAGTGGCTAGGTGGAATTGACTAGGATTGCCTCTATGTGGTTGTCTGCACTAGTATCAAAGCAAAACTCAAGGATTTGTATCTTCCACGTTTCTTGATAGCTTTTTGAATTCACAGCACTTACATGTCGAAGTGAAGAAATAGGTGCCCAAATTCAATAGAATACAACTACTTTTTAGGAGGGAGTTTGAACATTTTGCGAGTAGATAGAGTGCGAGTTTTGTGAGATATTTTTTTTACCAATATCATTATTTGTCAAGAGCAATGGTTTTGGGTAGCTTGATACATGAACTGTATTACAAGGTTTAGGGCTTGATCTAGATACAAATTGGGTTCAATGGAGATGGGTGTCATCCAACATAAAAACAAAACAACATTTAAGACAGACTATGTTCTCAAAATAAAAACAATTGAGAACTTTTAGAGAAACTACACTTGGGCTTGATGAATTTTTTTTCGTCCAATACATAAGGTTCCACATGCTTCAAAGTTGTGACTTATGCTTCTTACAAAAGTCCATGAAAATGGTAGCAAAAAGTGATCAACTACATTGATACATAGAATGTATCGAGCCTAGCAAAATGGTAGCAAAAAATAAGCCGACTAGCCCTAAATTAATAAAGTCTAGGGAAATGGCAACAAAAATCAAAAGTATTATGCCAGTACAACAAATACTCCTCAAGCACCAGTGTGCACCCATAGTCTATTCAACCTCGCACTCATCAAATGCATGCATGAGGAATCTTTTTCATCACGGACTTTTTCACTACATCCTTGCAATGCTCATTGCTCTTGCCAATGACTCTGCATAAGACGGCAAGTGACTGGATTATGCAAGTAAATTATGCAAAAAAAAAAAATCAAGTAGTACCTAGCTTGTACGAACCATCTATGAAAGTCATCAAAGTTCCACTCATCAAGGTCCTCATCAGTGTCATCTATGTTTGTGGAGTGGCTACAAGGACAAATTTTAGTTTTAGTGAAACAATCAACAAATACAAATCTGTTATTGAGTCCTAAAAATGACATACGTATGGTCCAATTAAACAAACCATATCATTTCCAGGCCAAATCCAATGTTGCCTGATCGGGATCCATTGCAATGCAATGATGACTTGTGCATCTACAAGCATACAATGTTCCTCCACAACCCATGAATGGGTCAATGACTACCCCTGAAGTCTTGCAACACAGTTTTGCAATGAAGTGCAAGAGATGAGGACTTTTCTCCATCCCTCCTCATGCCGACATGGACGTGGTTGGGTCAACTAGTCTTTCTACCATAGGGTAATAACATATCCAATGGTCATTTATACTTCCGAACAAGGAGGAGTCGATTGAATCAAAATTACCCATAGGCAATTGTGGCGAGGCATCTGTGCAGAGGCATATGTGCAACACAATATGTAAACACCTAACATGTACACCTGCACAATACATTGGTCAAACTCTCAGTCACTAATACAAGTATAATAAATATATTAAAAAATTATTAAACCCATCACACTCATCTCATGTAATCGAAAGCACATTCATCTCATTACTTCCAAACTACTCGTTTTGAGCTACCCTCTATATCAGATTACTCCTTAGAACTTTTCGCTAGGTCCATGTCAAGCTCAATAGAGCAAAACATTTGTTTCATAAAATAATTACAAAAGGATTCAACATTGTCATTACAATGCTTAAATTGTTATCTAGTAGAAATACAAAAGTCAAAAGGACACATGAAACAAGAACATTGGTCCAATATGCAAACATTTGTAAAACACTCACTCAAGGCATTACACTCATCCAATACTTTGCTTGTCGTTTCGAACAAGTACTCTAACTAGGTTTCCTTGGCAACCCATATTTTATATTCTTTGTCACTTTTAGGGATGCCAAATTGGCCACTCTTTGGACCAACACACCATTTTTACCATTTGCATTTAGTCTCATTCGCAATCGAAGCACAACGCAAGTGATGTAGCTTCTCTAGGCCAAGTGTGATCCCCATGCTAGTGGTTTCTATGCTGGTCACTAACAAACCATTCAATGCACCCCAAATCAAAGTTCACTGTGCCCAACATTTAGACCATCTTATTTGTCCATCTATAATGTACAACAAATTTGGCTTCTTTAATGGTCTTGTGTGCTATGTCTGTTCCAACATTAGCCCATTCCATCTCATGTGCAATGTCATTCTACACATTCATCAGACATATATCAGTTTGGCATACAATTTATCATCCTGGCAAAAAACAATTGCTCAACAGGTCACGAATATAATACTCAACTATGCATACCTCATATAGCACTCTAGTGAGCATATAACGTTTCAAAGGATACCACATGATGTTA
This sequence comes from Diphasiastrum complanatum, assembly GCA_029204225.1. NCBI lineage: Eukaryota > Viridiplantae > Streptophyta > Lycopodiopsida > Lycopodiales > Lycopodiaceae > Diphasiastrum > Diphasiastrum complanatum. The sequence goes on along the minus strand of CM055108.1, from coordinate 5,538,131 downwards.
CCACGTTTCAATGCTATTACTTGAATCTTTTCCATCTCAACAAGTTTAGTTTTTGTGAATTTTGTCTTGAAATACTTGAAGGAGTATGCACACAATCACCAAACACTATAAAGTTGATCACCCAACTCAAGTTTTACCATTCCAATCTCATTTAGCTTGATTCAAATTGGCAACCAATCAACAAACACATTATTCAAACAATTAATAAGAAAAAGTGAGATGTATCAAAATTTAACTCATTAGATATACATGTTGATTTGGGTCATAGAGGACAAAAATGCCATCCCACTCTTGACATCAGGCACAATAAAGCTAGCTCGGACTAGGACATGTCAACGTATGTCACATGCAATCTCCTCATGTATTGCCTTCATCCACCCAACAACATGATGATTTCCCTCCCAACAAATGAACATGCGACCCTGCATGTCACTCCAACAAGTATCATCTGAGACTACATCATCAAAGTTAGAACTTAGTTGTTTCCAGTTTGGATTCCAAAGAGCTTTTATATAATCTTTTACAAGCACACTTTTCCCTGAGGGTGTTGCCATTGATAATATAGAATCACCCTTCTCCATCAAGTGTTCATCTTCCTTTAATACACATTTCAACGGTTCAATGAGACAATATTCGACACAATGGAACCAACAAGGGTGGAGAGGCCCTACTTATCCTCAATCAACAAGCCATTGTATTCGACAACATATCCAAATGGAATGTTAAAGACACATTATCTATTTTGTCAATGGGTATTTTCCACTTACCACCCAAAGCAATCATTGTTGGGGTTGTGTGTGTGTTCTCCCCAACCAAAGAAAAAACAATGAATTAATATAGAGAATCTATGAAGTAACTGTTGCAATACAATGATTAGATTACGAAAAAGTGAATCTTGTGACTGATAATGGTTCACATTAGTTGTGCACTATATGCGCTGTGATCCTATTATGTCTATTACAGATGAAACAGTCTCTCTAACTTCTTGAATTACTCTCTCTCTCATTATTTGATTCTAAGGAGTCAGATATCCTGATACAATCAAGTTCTTACTTGAACTCTAATTCTCGTAGCATTTTCTTATTCTGATTTATTGTATATATATATATACAAAGTTACAGAGGTTGTGTCTAACATGTTCATGTGAATATGTGTTAGGCACGATGTAGTATTTACAAGGTAATACTAAACTAGTGTAAATTGTACAGTCTACATACATGACAATGAGCAGTTATTGTAAATAGTAGCATGTTCGAATGGTGATGTATTCCACATTAGATTCGATAGAGAAAGTTGTTAATTTGGGTACGTAAAGTACACCGTCTAATTGTCTAGTGATGCTATCTGGGAACTATAGTCGAATAAAGCCTTGGCCTTCGACCTCGTGTGAGCTTGACTCTCCGAAATCTAGGCACCTTCGTTAACCCCTTCACCTACCACATAGTGCCAACATGGTAATAATTAGGATTTGAAAGATTCTAGTCATCAAGAATCTTGAGTGTCATCCCACCTTTTCCATTGTCATTGTTTTTTATGTTGAAGTCCTCCAATAATGCAATGGATATAAACATGTATTAAGAATATTGAGTGTCATCCCACCACCTTTTCCATTGTCATTGTTTTTATGTTGAAGTCCTCCAATAATGCACGAGATATAAACATGTATTTAAGAGACTCCATTGATGCATTATATAAATAACGTAATCAACACATAGGACATTAGTTTATCCTTTTATTTTGACATTTCATGTTGGGTAGGTCCTATGTTCATGCATTGAATCTATGCATAATGCTATGAAGACATAAACTTCATTCTCCTTTTGATTAGTGAATCCAAAGTTTCAGAAAATTTTTAATTCTATATGATTGGAGGGAAGGGGGGCGCATTTGTAACCAGCGTTGGTAAAAATAATGACGTGGACGGCAGGATTCGAACCTGCGCGGGCAAAGCCCACATGATTTCGAGTCATGCCCGTTAACCACTCCGGCACGTCCACTCTGTGCTTTCTCTGCTTTCAGTGAGAGTTGAACTCACGACCTCCCGCTTACTAAACGGGTGCTCTAACCAACTGAGCTATGAAAGCTTTTTATTTGACTCAGTGCATGCGTTAACCTATATCAGAAAATCCTGACAAATCGCTGAGACCCAGAGATTGCTTTGTGCTGTATCGCTGTATTTTCTAGTAGTTTTGTGACCACGCCTTTTATACTCTAATATATTATCAAAAATTGATTTTATAAGCTTTCTTCATTCCTCCTATGTATAAGGAAGGACCAACGTATTCCAATTTTCGCACTTCCACTGTTTTGTGCGCTGGCCCCACCTTTCCGTTGCAGGCACTTGACCTCCAAAATGCAACTCCAATGGGCCCAGTCCGTTTCAGCGGAACATGCGAAAAAGAAATATGTTGTAAGGGTCAATCTTCGGGAAACTTTTTTGAGGTTTCTCTCAAAAATCCCATATCTTAAGGAGTATTCTGGCTACTAACAGGGGATATGCTTCTTCTTGTCGGTTTTTCCCTATAAAATCTCAAATTTATCATGTAAAAAATCTTGCAAAATTTTGTAGTTGTCAGTTTTTGAAAAAAGATGCCGGTTCCATTTCTTAAGAATGCCGGCTTTCCCAAACACTAATAAGGGCCTTCTTCCAAGGCTGTTCCATTTCTATTGAAAGGTTTGAATACACAAATTTTGCTGCATCAAGTTTGTACTTTTTTGGAGATGACATTTTTTTATATGTTGCATCAATCAATAATTTTGATCTTCGGAAAGTGCAAGCTAACAAAGTGGTGTTGAGCATGTTTAATGGATTTACATAAAGTTTTCAAGTTGAAGATAAACTGTGTTGGTTCAAGTGTTTGTCTGCATAAGGCCATTCATTTCACCTTCAAAGAAAAGACAGAAGCCAAGACGAACTCCACAGCAAATGCTAGGTGGACATGTTTGAGGGACAAGCAAAGTGGAGTGTCTAAGAGAATCACAAAAATTAATTAATTATAAAAATAAACTAACTGACAATGGTACAAGAGCTTGTAACAACTGATTAAAGGATGGAACCTCAACAACTCCAGTTCTACTTGGAAGGCTAAAATTGCGATAGCTATACCCCTTCTTCTAAGCTTAAATTTCTTGTAACTCATTTGTTCAATATAGGTTTTGTCCTTTTGCATGGTGGATGTGCCCTACGGTCCCTTTCTAGTCTTTTTTTCTTTTTTTTATTCCAATTTGCATGCAATCATCTTTTTTTAGATATTTGGCTAATGTAATAAGAGGTCCTACTTGCCTTTATTGGCATTACCCATCCAATTACTTTCAAAGCATATAGGTAGTTTGGGCCTCACAAGACAATTTTTTTAGCCATACAAAAAGCTAAATTTTGGCATGAGTAGAATAGTGACTACAACTAGTTATCGATCTTTAATTGACAAGTCATTTGTCACTACCCAATGATTTGTGTATAGACTAGTAGGAGAGCACTTGTAGTTTCCATATGGACATACAAATACTCAGTCATAAGGTGTTGAAAGTAGGAAAATAAATCAATTTTGCAACATAATGTAAAACCTAATAAAGAAGGTGTGAGCTCAACTCGTTTGTTACTACTTTCTTGTCACTTCATGATGAACCGGAATAGTGTAATACAAGCTTTAAAACTTAGCCTTGGAATCACATTTGTGAAAATGTTACATGAATTTTGTTGATGAAAGGGAACAAGAAAAAAACATTGTAAAAAAACAAAAGATTCGCACCTAGAAGGCCAAAAAAAAAAATCAGTCTCAAACTCTTCTTCAATGAAAAACAAAAAGTGCAAAAAATGCACTTTGCTATACTTTTTGGTGTTTGCAACAATAAATAATAGTAATCCCTTTCAAATTGGTCCTTTCAATGGAAAAGGACCGGCCTTGGAATAGTGTCCTTCTACCATTTTACGTGGAAGGGGGTGAGCTGGGAAGGGCATGTTGAAACCTCAGAAAAGGAGGGGGGTTTGTGAAGGAAGGGCTGGTCCTACCTAGGCTTTGCAAACCAAAAAGTACAAGAGTGGCATTTTTGCACTTTTAAAATTAGTGAAGGAGAATTTGACACTAATTTTTTTGTGGCCTGTTGGGTGCAAATGTTTTGCTTTCCTTATTCCCTCGCATCTACAAAATTCATGTAAGTAACATTTGCATAAAGAATGATTCGCAATGTGATTCCAAGGTTAAATTTTAAAGCGTATATTACACTATTTCGACTTATCATGAAGTGACAAGAAAGTAGTACAAATTTGATGCAACAATATTATACTAAATTTGCATATCCAAATCTTAATCCAACCTACGATGGGATGGCAAAGACCTCACATCCTTTATCAGAAATATGAAGGATTTGTTCCTTTTGTTACACAACGTCAGAGCAGACAATGTAGTCTCAACAGAGAGGCAACTCACCTACTTGCTACGAGCTTTACCAAGATCTTTCCAGACTACCCGAACGTTGCTAGCTAAAGATCCACAAATGTGGTAATCGAGATTAGAGAAGAAGTCAAAGCCCGTGAGCACCTTGATCACAAGGACACCTCTGATCAGGCTCTCTATACAGTAAGGAGAAGCCAAAGAAACCGTTTAGACCTAAGAGGGAGGCAGACCAAAAACAAAATTGAGATCAGCAGACGGAGGCAGTCGCGAAAGGCAAATAGAAGAGCAAAGGCAAGCCAAGACAACAAGACGACGAAAAGAAAACATGCATGAGATGTAAGCGAGAAGGCCACACAGTCGATATGTGTTGGTTGAACCCAAAGATTGAATGTATCCATTGCCACAAGAAAGGTCATGCAACTATCGACTACTACCATAATCCGAGGAACAAGCAGCCCCAAGGCAAACGGAAAAACCACAACAGTTCGTCTTACGTGGAAGAACCCGAAAGCTCCAAAATGGATGAAGAAAAGATGAACCATGGTAATGTGACAACCTACCTATGTGCAGATATGTGTGCAACCTCAACATCTGACACACAAGAGGTCATCCTCGATTTAGGAGCAACCTCTCACTTTGTTAGATCCAAATGCATCATGGTTGACTTTCGCAGCACAGATCCATCCAGATACATAGTTCTTGGAGACGGATCAAGACACCAAGTGAATGGCACTAGTTCACTATGGCTCAATACGAACGGCAAGGACCAAAGATTGGATGACGTTTTGTTCGTACCCACGTTGCAGTAGGACTTGCTCTCAATTGCAAGAATAGCAGACGTAGGAATGCGCGTGACGTTTTCCAACAAAATGTGCAACGCCGTTGACGTCGTCACCAATACACTCGTTACACAAGGAAAACAAAAAGACAACATGTATCATCTGAAGGTACGCCTACCAACAGCTCAAGCACACCAAGCCCATGAATCTACAGATGTTCTATGGCACTGGAGACTATCATGCCACATGAACCAAAAGGGCCTTGTATCAGGCAAGCCAACATGGAACGATCATAGGAGTAAGCATTAGGAGTGTACAACCAACTCGACATCATGTGATGTATGTATTGTGAAAGATTGCAGATCCTTAAGATCCAATCTACTTGAATGATCTTTGGTTAGAAAGAGAAATACACTACCAATCTCACCAATGTAGAAAAATCCGCATCTACACACAATTTGAGATGCAAACACTAATAGAACTTGATCAAACTTGAATGAAATGATTATGTACTATTGCTGTCTATACAAAACCAGCAAGCTATTGTATTTCACACGTGTGGATCCAAAAATAGCAAATATAGATCATTCTACACATAGAATTACAAGCAATCACCAAGATAGTGCACCAATGGATAGTAGAACCCAAGAGAACCATGTATAAGCATGAAATGAAATAGAGAAGAGAGAAGATCACTCTCTCCATGAGTTACATCCTTTTATAGTAGGTCTAAACCCTATTTGGCCACTTGGCTTTCTCACCAAAATGCTAACCTTACTAATTTTGGGTCTAGATTCAATGTACCCAACTTATTCAAATTGAATCTACTCAAACTCGCATTCTATCTTTCCCACACTTTCAAAAAGTGTTTATTCAAATGAAATTTAGACTAATGAACTTTGAAAAGTCAATCTCTAAGTCTAAAACAAGTTTTGGCCTCAATATGCCAAATATGAAAACATTGCAAAATGTGATGAAACTAGTTGAATCTTTCACACTCCCTCTTCAACTAGTTTTAGCATAGACTTTGACAATACTCCAAGTGAAGTCCTATGCTTCATGAACAAGTCTTTTCCCAATGCTTTGGTGAAGATATCAGCTACACATTCCCTTGAAGACACATGTTGAAGCTCCACCTCCTTTGCAATGACTCGCTCCCTCACAAAATGATATTGTATCTCAATATGCTTGCTCCTAGCATGAAATATAGGATTGGATGCCATTCTTTGGGCTGATTGATTGTCACAAAAGATGATTGGGCTCTCTAAAAAATCCAGCAAGTGAAGATCCTTGATCAACCTCTTGATCCATATCATCTCCTTTGTGCAATGTGTAAGAGCTTTGTACTCGACCTCACTAGATGACAATGAGATAGTGGCTTGTTTCTTTGACATCCATGATATAGCTCCATCACGTATGAAAATACAATAAGCACTAATGGATTTCCTATCCATTACATCTCCAGCATAGTCCGAATCTGAAAATCCAAAAAGATTAAGTGATGATCCCTCATACAATATGCCAAAATCTCGAGTTCCAATGATGTACCTCAAAACTCGCTTTCCTAGCTTCCAATGCTCCTCACTAGGATCTTGCATGAATTGACTCAATCTTCCAACACAATAGCTTAGATCAGGTCTAGTAATGGTTAGATAGATGAGTGAACCAACTAGCTTCCTATAGAGAGTAATGTCCTCGAAGGATCTTTCATTACCTCTTATAGTTAGCTTTACATGAGACTGCATAGGTGTATCAATAGCTTTTGCATCTACCATATGAAATCTTTCTAGAATAATATTAGCATACTTCTCTTGACAAATAAAAGTAGATTGAGAAGATCTAATGACTTCTATTCTAAAATGTAATGCAAATTACCAAGATCATGCACCTCAAACTCCTTCTTAAGAGCATTCTTGATATCCTCCACATCTTGATTGTCTCCACCACTCAAGATGATATCATCCACATAGATTAGCAAGATGGTAACATCATTTTCAGCAAACCTATAACAAAGTGAATGATCATACTCACTCATAACAAAGCCTTGAGAGAGTAAGAAAGTGTTAAGCTCAACATACCAACTCCTTGGTGCTTGCTTAAGGCCATACAAATTCTTTTGTAGAAGACACACATGATTTGGCTTTGTTGATGAAATGTAGCTCTCGGGTTGCTCCATGTATACTTCCTCCTCAAGATCACCATTCAAGAATGCATTTGAAATGTCTATTTGCCATATATCCCTTTGATAAAGTGTAGCAAGTGAAATGATGACTCGAATGCTTACCATCTTTGCCATGGGTGCAAAGGTCTCATCATAGTCAATTCCTTGTTGTTGAGCATATCCTTTTGCCACTAACCTTGCCTTGTACTTGTTGATAGATCCATCTTGGTTTGTCTTCACCTTGAAGATCCATTTGCATCCAATAGCTTTCTTGTCCTTAGGCAACTCCACCAATCTCCATGTTCCATTCTTCATAAGAGCTTGATACTCGAGATCCATTGCTTGGATCCACTTCTCTTCTTTCCTTGCTTGATCTACATTTGTAGGCTCATTCAAAGAGGTTAGGAAAGCAACACAATTTCCAGAAACTACTTGCTTACCCTTTTGATCATATGTGAGCCTTGAAGGTACTTGTCTTTCTCTTGATGTTCTCCTTGGCTTTTGACTTAATGAAGGTCCATCATCACCACCATCCAAAGTAAGATCCTTCTCATCAACATCAAGAATGTTAGATCCATCCACTCTACCATCAATCATGCTTGAAGACACCTTTGGAATGTTCCCCTCATCAAAAATGACATCTCTACCAACAATCACTTTGTTAGTAGAAGGAATGTAAACCTTGTAGGCTTTACTCACCTCACTATATCCAACAAAAATACCTCTTCTTGAAGATGGATCCTCCTTGGTCCAATCATCAAGAGTAATGTTGACATAGCATGTGCATCCAAAGGTTCTTAGAAAGTTGACAGTCGGCCTCCTCTTGAATAGCATCTCAAAAGGTGTCCTTCCATCCAAAATAGCACTCGGCCACCTATTGCACAAGAAATTGGCACACAACAAAGCTTGATCCCAAAATGGTTTGTCAAGATTAGCACTTAACCTCATAGCTTTAGCACTTTCACATAAAGTCCTATTATTCCTTTCAGCCACTCCATTTTGTTGTGGGGTCCTTGATGTTGTATACTCCCTCTTGATCCCATGCTCATCACAAAAGGCCTTGAACTTGTTAGATATGTACTCACCACCATTGTCACCTCTCAAGCACCTGAAAATTGATTCTCCCTTGCATTCTTGAACTTGACAAAGATGTCATATACTTCATCCTTGCTCTTTAGTAGATAGATCCAACAAAATCTACTAAAATCATCAATGAATGTACGTACATCTTAGTTCCACTATTGCTAATTGTAGTAAATCCATGAATATTCGAATGTACAAGTTGAAAAGGCTTTGTAGATCTAGAAATAGATCTAGTATAAGGTAGTCTATGTGACTTACACAAAGCACAAGACTCACAAACATGCTTGTCATTACTTAAGGAACTTGGAAGACCAATCACAACCTTCTTCCTTGCCATGACCTCCAATGACTTGAAGTTGAGGTGTCCCATCCTTTTGTGCCAAACCTCTTGAATAGAAATTTGCTCCCTTGCAACACATCCAACTTGGTTAGCAATAACACAAACATCAAGTTTGAACAACTTCCCTTGCCTTTTACCTTTTCCAATAAAGACATCCTTCCTTTTGATCAAACAAGCATCTCCATCAAACTCCACCTTGAGGCCCTTACTTAGCATTTGACTCACACTAAGCAAATTCTTGGTAATAGATGGAATAAACAAGACATCCTCCAAATGAACATTCCTATTTGTAGAGAGAGAAATAGGAATTGTGCCAATCTCTTTGATTGCACACTCACCATCATTGGCCGTGTAGATCACCCTCTTGTCATCTCCATATGCCAACAAAGAAGTGAAGTACTCTTTGTGAAAGGTCATGTGTGAACTTGCTCCACTATCAATCCACCAAGGATCTAGATCTCCATCATTAGCAAGCATACATGAAGACATCACAGAAGCATCATCATTTGCATCTTGAACATCCAAACCATCCTCTTCAAGAGTAAGATTACCTTGCTTGTCTCCTTGATCTCTCTTCTTCTTGTAGCACTCACTTGCAAAGTGTCCTTTGATACCACAATAGAAGCACTTGAGCTTTGATCTATCCTTCTTTTTGCCACTTGAAGAAGCATCCATTTGATCTTGCCCTTTAGACCACTTGCTTTTGGTTTTGCTTTTGGTTGTGAACATAGCATCCTCTTGAAGTGTTGATGTAGATCCACCTCTTGCTTGAAGCCTATATTCCTCATTGATCAAGATCTCTTGAAGATCCATCAAACTTAGAAAAGTCTTTTGAATAGAAATACTTTGAACAATGTTAGCATGAGCATCCAACAAGCCATTAAGAATCACTTGAATAAGCTCTCCTTCCTTAATGCTTTCATCTATACAAGCTAACTCATCATTCAATGCTTTCATTCTCAAAACAAAAGTACTTAGACTTTCTTCATTCTTTTGCAAACAAGAAAAGATTTGCCTTCTTAGAGTCAACACTCTAGAAGTAGACTTGGAGTCATAAAGCTTCTTCAATGAATTTCAAGCTTCCAAAGATGATGTGCACTTACCAACTTCCTTGAGAAGTTCATTGGTAACATTCATCTTTATCATGTGTAGAGCCTTCTTGGCCCTCTTGTCATACCTCAATTGATCTTGTTGTGTTGCTGGTCTCTCCTCCAAACCTACAACAATATCCAAAACATCATTCATCTCAAGAAGTGACTCCATCCTCACTTTCCACAATGAATAGTTACTGGAGGTAAGCCTATCATTGGCTTCCAACATGACTCCAATTGAGGTTGCCATGTAGCAATGACCTGATCTTCTTTTTCAACCTGCTTCAATGCACAAAGCACTCCTTTGAACAACAACAAATGCTTTCAAAAGAAATCACCAAGATTTGAAACTATCTCACAAATTCTCTTCTAGCACTTATCCAAGCAAATCAACATATAGAATCATGGAATCTTGATCAACCTATGATCTATCCTCAATCTAATGACTTTTGCCACTTTCTAATATTGAAACACACTCAAATGAAGTCCAGCAACCTCACTATCTAGAGATTCAATCAAAATTAGGGTTTTGACAAAATCACAAAAAATTGACTATTCTGAATCTACATGCAAATGCGGAAAATTTGATATGAAATCTATAAGCCACCACTTAGGCTGAACCAATGATCCAAAAATCGGCCAAATCCAGTATGTGAATTCAAAAATCAGAATTGAACAAGTATATTGACCTATTTAGTGTTTTGATCTACAAAAGATCCAATCTACAAAAGCAAAAAATCCGATTTTGGTGTAGAATCTTCTCTAGCATGCCCTAAACTTGATATCTTCACCAAATCATTGATAGATCTGATTTTCTCCTTCATAACTTGAAACACAAGCTCTGATACCATGTGAAAGATTTCATATCCTTAAGATCCAATCTATTTGAATGATCTTTGGTTAGAAAGAGAAATACACTACCAATCTCACCAATGTAGAAAAATCAGCATCTACACACAATTTGAGATGCAAACACTAATAGAACTTGATCAAACTTGAATGAATTGATTATGTACCATGTGAAAGATTTCAGATCCTTAAGATCCAATCTACTTGAATGATCTTTGGTTAGAAAGAGAAATACACTACCAATCTCACCAATGTAGAAAAATCAGCATCTACACACAATTTGAGATGCAAATACTAATAGAACTTGATCAAACTTTAATGAAATGATTATGTACTGTTGCTTTCCGTACAAAACCAGCAATCTACTATATTTCACATGTGTGGATCCAAAAATAACAAATATAGATCATTCTACACATAGAATTGTAAGCAATCGCCAAGATAGTGCACCAATGGATAGTAGAATCCAAGAGAACCATGTATAAGCATGAAAATGAAATAGAGAAGAGAGAAGATCACTCTCTCCACGAGTTACATCCTTTTATAACAGGTCCAAACCCTATTTGGCCGCTTGGCTTTCCCACCAAAATGCTAACCCTACTAATTTTGGGTCTAGATTCAATGTACCCAACTTATTCAAATTGAATCTACTCAAAATCGCATTCTATCTTTCCCACACTTTCAAAAAGTGTTTATTCAAATGAAATTTAGACTATTTTGAAAAGTCAACCTCTAAGTCTAAAACAGGTTTTGGCCTCAATATGCCAAATATGGAAATATTGCAAAATGTGATGAAACTAGCTGAATCTTTCACATGTATGAAGGGGAAGATATCCCGTACTCCATTCACTAGGGACTCCTTCAACAAACCTTCTAGAGTCAGTAAATTTAAACATCTACGGACCCTACGACGTGATCTCTGTAGGATACTCAAAGTGCAAGACCGTCTCATGCATCCATACCCCTGCATTCTGCATATACTCTGAGCTGCATAGGGCATTACATATTTTCTCCCATGGGCATGACTGTCTGATCAGAAGCATAAGAGGGAGGGTAAGAGTGAAAAAGTTGGAAATAGAAACAGTGCAGTGGGGTGGGGAGTGACTCCATCACCCAATAGATAAGGCATGATTGACTGGACAGTTGGAGAATTTCAGGACGTGACAAATAAAGAAAAAGCCGAGAGTCTCCACATGATGGTTACATGCAGTGAGATAACAAGCTTGAAACGTCACTACTTCTTTGAGTAGTGAACCATTTGAGACAATTGTTGAAGGATATTTATGCTTTGTACATAAAGTCAAATCAGATGGGATGGATGATCTGCAACGAATTAAATCAGTACGTTCACCTACTAATATCAGACAACTAAGAAGATTCTTCTCCATATCCACTGACCGAAAACCATCTTTCATAAGGTCCATACTAAAACAGAAAAAGAGAGAGAGAAAGACTGAGAGAAAAGTAAAAGAAAAAAGAGAAAAAAGAAAAAGACTTCAACTGTCTCTATCAGATTTCGAACCAATTTGTGAGGACGAGTGATGTCTCACACATCCATAGGAGGTGAGGACGATTTTTCCTAATTGATTCCATAGACTAGCGAAAAGCCAGTATTTCCTACCATCTTGTGTATTGGATCTTAGGACAGTAAGTTGTCCTACATGGACTATTGTCAAAATATAGAGTTTGAGAGAAGAGTCGATACAGAGAGGAGAAATGGTTATTCCCCGTCGAATCGGTTCTTAGAGAATATAAGTTGAATATCTAAAAAAAAAAAAAAGAGAGTTGGTAATCACCAATTTGGACCGGTTTCAGAGTTGGGACACCAAAGCCTCATTGTGTATTCATTCACACACACATCAATAACACGATGTTAGACACAATACTGTTGACTTGCATCCATATCATCCTATCTCCAATCCTGAGATTTGCATTTGCATATCCCTCCATGCATGGGTCCGAAGGTGGGCATTGTCTTACGTCTGATGAGAATGGAAGCATTTGCCATTTAGGTCACAAGTGGATTTTTGCAGGTATGAAGACACCAAATTGTTCAAAGATGTTGCAGTTAAATCCAATCTGGTTGCAGATGGATCCTAAGTGCTCAATCGATGGCCTTTGGGTAGGAAGCTGTAGAAGACATCCCACCAATTCACTGTGGTTAGCATCACCTAGCGAGGGTGTTGTGCCCACTATACTTGATTCACCACCAGGAGCTGATGCGAAACCATAGACTTTGGGTCCGCCGTATGGGGACCATACTACCCAGTGGTAGTCGCCAATGTTAGCCGATATTTTCGCATGGAAAATCGGGCATATATTGAAGCTTAAGTTTGCAATAACTGAAAAAATGGCATGTAAAACCTGGTTATTAGAGAAAAATTGACACAAATTTGCCTTAGAGTTGGGTCCCAGCCCGTCCTGAAGTGGCTAGACACAGTTTAAAAGTAAGAAACTGACTTTCAAAAAAACCGTCAATAATATTGTTGTCAATTTTTGTAAAGACCGGGCCAAAAATGCCGATCCACCTAGAGTTGGGTCCCAGCCATCCTAAATGAGGCTAAAGAAAAGTTTGCGGCCTTAGAAATGGCACGTGATAAAGTTTTACGGCTTTTTGGACAGTTGTAAAAATAGTCGGCATAGCCGTGCTAAAATCCTACCACTGGGGCCATACTACCCAGTGGTAGTCGCCAATGTTAGCCGATATTTCTGCACGAAAAATCAGGCTAATATTGAAGTTTAAGTTCGCAATAACTGAAAAACTAGTATGTAAAACCTGGTTATTAGAGAAAATTCGACACAAATTTGCCTTAGAGTTGGGTCCCAACCCGCCCTTAAGTGGCTAGACATAGTTTAAAAGTAAGAAATTGACTTTCGAAAAAATCGTCAAAAATATTTTGTGGTCAATTTTTGTAAAGACCGGGCCAAAAATGCCGGTCCACCTAGAGTTGGGTCCCAGCCGTCCTAAATGAGGCTAGAAAAAAGTTTGCGGCCTTAGAAATGCCATGTGATAAAGTTTTACAGCTTTTTGGCCAGTTGTAAAAATAGCCGGCATAGCCGTGCTAAAATCCTACCATGTACAAGTGAATGGATGATCGGCCCTTACTATCCATCACTATCATTGAGAGAGGTTCTAGCAAACACTTTATGTTGCCAAGTCGTTGTTTCTGAGGTATTGTACTTCTGTTGGTTCTAAAGCACTCACATTTCGTAGAAGCTAACTCAACGATATCTGGAGTAGAAAAATTCTACAGTCTGGAAGATCAACAACAAGCACATTTCTGAGACATATCCATCTGCAATTTCTACTTCACATACTCACATTTCTGCTACCATCCATTGGGTTCTGCCATATGCGCAATAATTCATCTATAGAGTAAACCTAGTGGCAAACAGCAAGGGCAATGCGACCGAGATGCTGTGGCATTCATGACTGGAGTTTCTCCGACTTCCGGCTACCTAATTGCAGATTGAGGTGAGCCTTATTTGAATTATCTATTCCAAATTCATGTATTGATGTTTCTAAGTTTTGGAGTGTGAAATTGTCATTTACGTATTAAATATGGATTTTTACTTGTGTTCTAGAGAACTAAGATGGTTGAAAACTAATTGTATCAGTTGTTCTAAGCATGAGGTCAGGAATATGTAATTTCGGCTAACGGTTTTCCCAATGTTATCTATGTTATCAAATGCTTTAATGGAATGTTTTGTGGTGAATGGGGTTTTTACCTCGTGTCAATCCATACTATTTTGTGCTAGAACGTATGCGTATGATTCAAAGGTGGTGTAAGGATGGCAAAAGGGTCTTAGAATATTCTCAATGTTAGAAAAAAAATGTGGTCTGCATGGAAGGTGGGAAGAATGATCGGACTGTGTTGATTTTAACATTAACTCGTGGGGTTTATGTTGTTTAAAGTACGGTGCTTACTAATAGCATACTATTAACCAACATATAGCGTCTTGCTAAAATACATAAGGAATTGGGTGGTTTGAATGTGTGAAGCTATTAAAATCACCTAACCAACGTATGGGATTACGGTCTAGCTTATGAATGACTGGCTGCTTTACCTAGGAGTTTTTTCTTCGTATTGTAGAAACACAAGTGTTTGTATTACAAAATTTTGGTTATCGATATCATCCAGGAGATTCGTAGCTGAATTAATAATTGCGATCCAACTAGTTGAAGTATCAAGGTTTGGAAACGTACACTTTATAGTATGGAACTGTTAGTTAAAATGCTCTACGAAATCGTCAAGTTCGGAAGCGTTTTTTCCGTTTTCATCACTTATAGAGAGTATTAACTGGACTTGAAACACCAGAGCGGGTAGTCCGCTGGATACAGCTGAAATACGCTACCATGGTTAAGTGGCAAAGTATGCATGCCACTCCTGGTACTGTCTAGTGAAACACCTAGACCCAGAATTTGGGGAACGCTATTGTCCAGTGAACAGGATGGCACGCGTATTGTACTAACCACATTTCAATTGACCTACCCTACTTGAAAGAATAGTGTCTAGGGTGTCCAATAAAAACTAAACAATTTCAATGGATGTACCCTTAACAGTCCTAGAACTTTAGCAGACACATGAACTAATCTCAAAGACCAAAGTAGGGGTCTAGAAGTGAGATAACACCAACATGAGTTGGACCCCGTATGATGGGGGAAGAGGGTCAGTTCCAACCTGCGCGTAGTGACATCTGCCAACTAAGGCAGAGAGGACCTCCATGCTACTATTTTTTCACCCCAGAACTCTACCAATATCTATGCCCTGAGACACTCTTTGTAATGACCACTAGGAAAAATCCCTAAGATGAGGATAGGAAAACACAAGAGAGACTGTGGAGAAAAACCACCAAACCAATCCTAGATCCCTCCTGGAGAATCCTCCTCGATCTAGCCCCCAAGCCATGCCATGTGATAGCAAGAGGAGAAGAGCTCAACTGGTAACCTAGACCAAAGTTGTCGACGAAATAATTACTACCTCAATATACAGAGAGTAGGATCCTGTGCATGAGCACATGCAATCCCCATGCAGTTCAACTATAAATAGATCATAACTCTTCATGCATACCTCTTGCCTATATCAGTCACACATACATGCACTACTCCATATGTCTTAATTAGAGTGTCTGGGTCCTCTCAAGGTTATTAGTCACCAACAGGCCTTGACGTGGAATTAAATCTAGGCATGACCAATAATCTCGAACACTGGAGGTCCGGTCTACCATATTAGGACTATTCCATGTCCTTAACATAATATGGCCATAACACTCTACGTAGAACACAACATTGTGGGGAGTACAGTTACTTCGAAGCACATGTACTCACGGAAGACAGATTTTGACATCTGACAGAAGCCATCTTTGTCAAGTACGCAGGTATAGCCCACCCCCTTTCTACTTAGAGAACCAGCGATACGGTCACCTGGATCAGCCAGTAGTACCAATCGAGACCAGGAATACGACTTAGGAGAAGATCCTAAGTACACAATAGACCTATGTGATTGCACCGCTACAAGTTCACCATTAGAGATGAGAACAATTTAGAGGTTTAAAAGAAGAAATCAGGCCTAGCAGGTCTAAGATACCCGCAAAACCTCTTGGTAGTCATATTTCTAAAGGTCCGAAATATTTTCAATAATTAGGGTCCTTGAAATTCGTGTATGGTCTGAACATCATAATGGCAGGGATGCGTCCCAATCTCCCTCTAGGACCTAACATGCCATACATCGGTACTTCGTATCTAATCATTACTATCTTGCTAGGGCTGAAGATACACCACCGCCAAAGAATTATATCCATGCTTGGGATAGAGTGGTTGGATGATATCCTTAGAGCGCCAGAGCCCTGCATCCTACCAATAGTGGATCTTGCAAGGACGCGGGATTTCATAGTTTTAGTATTGTTCTAGGAGAATCATTCTTGATAGTAGTGTGAGAGGATGACCGTAGTATTGTGCCAAGACCAAGCTTACTGAAGTTGAACTTACTCTCTTTCTACCATACTTTTGGAAGCCCGGAAACTTCCATTGGCTGGAAGAGCACGGAGTGATCGAACGAGCCACCAGGGTTGGAAGCGGCTGTCCTCGGTCCCTACCGTAAGGGCATTGTGGGCCCTTCCCTTTTTAGGGCTTTCTGATGAAACCAACTCCTCGTCCGAAAAACCCCTAACATTGGTGCGTCTGCCGAGAGTCAAAATATTTTCAGGAGACGTTGCTTGAAAGAGTAGTTATCCATATCATTGGTCTACAAAGAACTAGTTGTCATACTACCAATAGTCTACAAGTTTCGTAGGTCCTACATTGCGTGTGTTGAAAACAATTCCACTATCTAAACTGTCAACTGCAAGATAGCATGGTTGTGCAAGGCTACTAGTACACACATTGTTTTCAGAAAATCAATAGCAAGTATCACAGGTCGAAGTGGTTAGCATCACACAATGATGTGTGCTGATCCCACACCTAGAACATACGTTTTAGGGCCTTGTCAACCATAAATTCGCAATCCACCCCTAGTTGTACATGATCCAACTTCACCAAGGACATCCTGCTTTCAATACCTGAAAAGAATCCAGGGACTGCATACAGTTTTCACCAGCTGGGAGTTTAGGCAATGATGCCAACTACTACTAGAAACCTTTCATAGAGTGACAGAACATATTAGACCATGGGATTTCTCGTGAAACCTAGGATAAAGGTGAAAATCAGAGCCCTGAGTTGAAAATCCGTACCCTATGACCCACCAACCCTAGCATCTCATAGAGACGGCACATGGTACAAAGAACCAAGAAAAACTGTACATGGATACGGTTGGATTAGAATCGAGCAGAATAATGACCAAGTAGAGTTAGTTAGGTGATATGCAATATTAGTGGACAAAGGGTGGATGACCTATGGGGTAACTTGGGAAAATCACAAAACGCATGTGCAACGACAGTTGATTGCTATTCAAAAGTGAGAAGAATATTACACAGAAGTCATTAGTGTCACCCTAGACAAGACATCATAGGTATACCACGGAAACCTGGGTCTCAGGGAACACCAGACGGAGAGACTTCAAATCTCCAAAGAGAGCGTTTAGGGCTTAGAAGAAGCAATTGTGGGTCCCCTATCCCACCAGCCAATGATGAGTTTCATGAACCTTTAATGGACTTGGACGATACATTGGAAGTCATAGAAGAATTACCAGAACTTGAGCCAACCGACGCTACAGAACCACCATTAGAGGATGTAACACCTGTTGCTATAGAACCTGTTGCCAACAGAATAGCAAGATGTTTGACTGAACCAATCGTAGTACCCCTGGAGACAGGAGGACTACCCAAACTTAGTGGATCCACTCCTGAGTTTCATGGAGCACCGTATGAAAGTGTCGAAGAGCATATTGATGCTTTTTGGACCACCTGCTTTACCAGTGCCATCACAAACCCACATTATGAAATGATGTTTTTTGCCACCACTTTGTCTGGAACGGCTAGGCACTGGTATCATAGGCAAAGAGGCTCAGTTTAGTATGCTCCCCACTGAACGGCTAATGGCCTACTGTTCACACTGACTTTCCTACAACAAGGAAGTAACGAAACCATCCGACAAAGAGGCTCAATTCAGTATGCTCCCCACTGAACGGCTAATGGCCTACTGTTCACATTGACTTTCCTACAGCAAGGAAGTAACAAAACCATCCGACAATATTGGTGTCGTTTGACAGAGTTGTCACGCCAAGTGGAACCTACTATGTTACTACCACCCCTATTACTACTGACCTTCTTTCTGAGAGGGCTCAAGAATGACATACAAATGATTGTATGTCAGAGTGGTTTACAGTCGTCCTTGAGTGATGCCCAATTTGCATCGTTGTAGGAGTGCAATTGAAATTTGACATCACGAGAGTAACACATCTTGAAATCTCTCATTTTCTAAAGGTACTGTAGGATTCGCTTGGCAATCTTCCAGTGTATAGGACCTGGCTTCACGTTGAATTGGCTCATCCTAAACACGGCATAAGCAATGTTGGGGCACGTGTTATCTGCTAGATACATCATCGATCCAATTAGCCTCCTGTAAGGCATGTGTTGCATGGCATCCTTCTCTTCGTCAGTTTTCGGACCATGTTCATTTGTCAGAATTGTTCTTGCAAGCATTGGGGTGTTGGTTGCTTTGCAATCTGTCATCCCGAAATCATCTAGGATCTTCTGGATGTAGCTGGACTGATGAAGGTATAGCTTTCCTTCATCATAGTTGTGGTTTATTTGCAAGCCTAGGTAGCATCTGGCTTGTCCTAGGTCTATTATCTTGAAATATTTCGAGATGTCACTCTTCACTTGCGCAATTAGCTCTTTGCTTCTGCACAAAATCAACGTGTCACCCACGTTGACACAGCAACGATTATGATCTCCCCATATGTGACCTTTACATATACATTGTAATCGACCATTAGTGGTTGGAAACCCAAGGATCGTAGAGCATGATCCTTCTTCTTGTACCACTGTCGCACGGATTGCTTCAAACCATAGATGCTCTTGTGCATTCGGCAGACGTAGGTGGCAAGTGACTTGCAAATGTATAGACCCAAGGAGGACAGAACGGTGGGGCCATTGAGGCCACCTCAGTACATACAACGAGAACCCAAGATTAGCTAGGAGGATAAAGGGAAGGCACATGTAGAAGATGACCGGCCACCCGTGAACTTCGTTGTCGTGGAGACACTAGAGGAACCCACGAGCAGGAAGGAGGTGTTAGTAGTGACCCGGAGTAACCTCAAGACAGAGCTACCACCCAAGAAACCCAAACCTACACCAAAATCACCACCGAAGGTAGATAACCCAGTAGTCATTGAGAAGCCAGTATTTGAACCTACACCCATCTACGAGGATCCACTACCAAAAGAGCAAGGTGAGGTTAGCATCTTGGAAGGGCGCAGACATCCCAGATTCCTAGGACCGAGAAAAGGGAAAACCGGCCTAGAAACTAAGAGGACTATGACCAGAAATCACAGGTTTAGGAAGGATATAGACCTAAATTTGAAGAGAGGGAATATTGACCTAGGTCAAGTCCTAGAGAATCTAAAGTTGGAAATAGGGCTCTAGCAACTAGTACAGTTGTCACCCACTATTAAATGCACGGTCAAATGGTTGATGAGACCACCCACAACTAAAACACTGGAACCACCTACAATAGGAAAAGTAGACGCGGACTTATTAGATCGCTACTTGCCCTAAGGTGGACGTACTGATAGATGGCCTAATCATTTCATGGGCCATAGTTGATGCATGGTCAGTAGTTACCATCATAAGTCTAGAGCTTTTAGACCAACTCAGTTTCACTCTGGAACCTGCTACCTTGACAACACTAAAGCTAGCCAACAACTCTGTGATCAAACCAGAGGGCGAGCTTAAAAATGTACCCATTACCGTGGCTAAAAAGACCATTCAGGTGGACTTTTATGTTATGAGGATGTATGCTGGGAACTGGGGGTACTCTATATTACTAGGCCGACTATGGCTCAGGCTTAGCAACTGCATAGTCAACATTCCCGCAGGAGTATTGATTTTTGGAAGGAGTAAAGAGCGAACTGTAGTTGACGGTTACCCAGAGGTGCCTCAATCAGAAAGAGCACCCATACCTCCATCTGAGTGGGAGGAAGTATCTAGTAGTAAAGCCTGATTCTGAATTCAGTACCAGTGAAGATGGACCAGATTTTAGAACAGTACTAGGGGTAGAAGAAACGACACTCTCAGAGGGTAGTGTGAGGTCATCCTCTTGAAACTAATCAGAACCAATAGGGTAGTACTCAGAAAAAAATTTGTCAAGAGTCGATTGTCTTCTAGGGCTTCGAAGATTGAGATTCAGATAATGACCTTACAAAAGAAGTAGTTGTGGGCGAAAGGCGAGAGGTTACATGCATACAAAGTCATGAACAGAGGGATGAGTTCGATCTATGTAGTTATGGGCTAATCAATCGTGAAATTTTGAACAGAAAGACTGAAGATGCACAGATCGAAAAGCTTAAATGACCTCCTCAGAATAGACGAGACAAGACCAATGACAAAAGACCCCCACGCGACTCAATAGGAACACTCATCCCCGAAGGAACTAGGGCGAGAGTACTGACCCTAACCCAGAGCGAGTTACGAACAGACCCACCTAGGAAAGAGTGGATGGAAGAGTGTGATCAGCAGGTGAGTCTTGGAAAGTCAACTAAGTCTGAGGAGCCGATATCGTTCACATCTGTTGTTAATCAACATGACCAAGCTGTACCTCCTGACGAGGACAGTGAAGTCAACTTAGACTATGCAGAAGTACATGACATAGTATGGACAGCCCCTATAGATTACCCCTCTAAAACTAGATCCATAGGCTGTTGTGTAACAAAGCAGGAAAACGACAAGAATCATGAACTCCCACTTGATGCATTTGATCAGGATTTGTTTGATATCCAACGCTTATTCGAATATCAAGAACAACCAATAGATGACCACATGGTAGTAAACTTTGATATCCAAGATAGTACTGAAACACCATATGCCCCGTTCCTTTGAGACAAAGAATTACCCAACTACATCAGTGATGAGGAATATACGCATGAAGAAAACATGGCAATAGGGTATTTTTCTGCACCAAATGATGACCTAGATCTTTTGGCCACCTATCATGTACACGAACGGTCGAATATGCTAAAGAGAAATGGGACAAAAAGCATTGAAGTGCAAGTTAGGATTAACGTGCATGGTGAATACCCATACAACGAGGTGGATGCTGGATAGATGTAGTAAGATGACAACAATACACCCTTATTTCTGATTTCACATGGGGCAATCGAGGGGTGGTAAGTTTGACTTTACTTTGCCGCTTTGGTTTTATTATATTTATTTGTGGGTCAACATTCCATCTTGTTTTAAAATACCACTAGAAAAAGAAAAAAAATTGTATCATTATGTGATCCGTTGTTACTGCATGTGAGATTTACACACACTATAAATGGTGATCTACAGATATCTCAGTTGACTTGACTCCATCCACTCACGCTGCACTGCATCATATAGGCACAATGTGCTTGGACATGTGATTGCAAGACCATCTCATGCATCCATACCCCTGCA
The DNA here is from genome assembly GCA_029204225.1 of Diphasiastrum complanatum. NCBI lineage: Eukaryota > Viridiplantae > Streptophyta > Lycopodiopsida > Lycopodiales > Lycopodiaceae > Diphasiastrum > Diphasiastrum complanatum. The sequence goes on along the minus strand of CM055108.1, from coordinate 5,516,337 downwards.
TTCTACATATACTCTGAGCTGCATAAGGCATTACATATTTTCTCCCATGGGCATGAGTGTTTGATCAGAAGCATAAAATGGAGGGTAAGAGTGAAAAAGTTGGAAACAGAAACAGTGCAGTGGGGTGGGGAGTGACTCCATCACCCAATAGATAAGGCATGATTGACTGGACAGCTGGAGAATTTCAAGACGTGACGGATAAAGAAAAAACCGAGAGTCTCCACATGATGGTTACATGCAATGAGATAACAAGCTTGAAACGTCACTACTTCTTTGAGTAGTGAACCATTTGAGACAATTGTTGAAGCATATTTATGCTTTGTACATAAAGTCAGATCAGATGGGATGGATGATCTGCAACGAATTAAATCAGTACGTCCACCTACTGATATCAGACAACTAAGGAGATTCTTCTCCATATCCACTGACCGAAAACCATCTTTCATAAGGTCCATACTAAAACAGAAAAAGAGAGAGAGAAAGACTGAGAGAAAAGTAAAAGAAAAAAGAGAAAAAAGAAAAAGACTTCAACTGTCTCTATCAGATTTCGAACCAATTTGTGAGGACGAGTGATGTCTCACACATCCATAGGAGGTGAGGACGATTTTTCCTAATTGATTCCATAGACTAGCAAAAAACCAGTATTTCCTACCATCTTGTGTATTGGATCTTAGGACAGTAAGTTGTCCTACATGGACTATTGTCAGAATATAGAGTTTGAGAGAAGAGTCGATACAGAGAGGAGAAATGGTTATTCCCCGTCGAATCGGTTCTTAGAGAATATAAGTTGAATATCTAAAAAAAAAAAAAAAAAAAGAGAGTTGGTAATCACCAATTTGGACCGGTTTTAGAGTTGGGACACCAAAGCCTCATTGTGTATGCATTCACACACACATCAATAACACGATGTTAGACACAATACTGTTGACTTGCATCCATATCATCCTATCTCCAATCTTGAGATTTGCATTTGCATATCCCTCCATGCATGGGTCCGAAGGTGGGCATTGTCTTACGTCTGATGAGAATGGAAGCATTTGCCATTTAGGTCACAAGTGGATTTTTGCAGGTATGAAGACACCAAATTGTTCAAAGATGTTGCAGTTAAATCCAATCTGGTTGCAGATGGATCCTAAGTGCTCAATCGATGGCCTTTGGGTAGGAAGCTGTAGAAGACATCCCACCAATTCACTGTGGTTAGCATCACCTAGCGAGGGTGCTGAGCCCACTATACTTGATTCACCACCAGGAGCTGATGTGAAACCAGAGACTCTGGGTCCGCCGTATGGGGACCATACTACCCAGTGGTAGTCGCCAATGTTAGCTGATATTTTCGCATGGAAAATCGGGCTAATATTGAAGCTTAAGTTTGCAATAATTGAAAAAATGGCATGTAAAACCTGGTTATTAGAGAAAAATTGACACAAATTTGCCTTAGAGTTGGGTCCCAGCCCGTCCTGAAGTGGCTAGACACAGTTTAAAAGTAAGAAACTGACATTCAAAAAAATCGTCAATAATATTGTTGTCAATTTTTGTAAAGACCGGGCCAAAAATGCCGGTCCACCTAGAGTTGGGTCCCAGCCATCCTAAATGAGGCTAAAGAAAAGTTTGCAGCCTTAGAAATGGCATGTGATAAAGTTTTACGGCGTTTTGGACAGTTGTAAAAATAGCCGGCATAGTCGTGCTAAAATCCTACCATCATGTACAGAGTTGGTTTTACTAATATATGGTTGCCTAGTGCATTTTCAAGGAAACCGTGTTGTCGTAGGAGCCCTAGTCATGAATGCCGAAAAAGTCAACTTCAGTGAAAGAGCCATCAAAGAAAAATATCTATCGGGCAAACACCAAACTGTGAATTATGGGCAATACTGAAAACTTGCAAAACCCTAACGGGTAAAATTGGGCAAACTACGAAGAACAGGCAAAATACGCAAATCAGTCGGTAATCCCGAGAAACCAAAAGCCAAAAGCCGGGCTGTGCATATTACAAGGAAAATTTAAATGAAAGGCCAAGGAAGTGGAGGACCGAGGGAAATAGAGGACACCTAACAAGAGAGAGAGAGGTTGGCAAGAGTCTTCAACCACCTTTCGGATAATAAATTCAAGAAGACCTTGGAGGCTAGAAAAGTTTGGTAGATACCTCCTCTAGCTGTTGACAAAAGTGGCATCTTGGCTAGTTTTGGAAAGGGGCCTTAAATGATACCAACCCCTACACCCTCAAGGAGGCCACTTGATGTACTTGCCAATGGGGATTGGAGAAATGGAAAAGAAGGCTGGAAGTGCATGAAAATTGGCAAAGCCTCATTTTGAAGGGGGACACTTGGGATTTACTATAAAAGGAGGCCACTCTTTGTGTTAAGATATAGTTGGACGATAGTTGGATGATAGTTGGATAATAATGTGATAGTGAGTGTTGGATTTGATAGTTGGAGTTGAGGAGTTTGGATGTGGTAGTTTTGATGTGATAGTTGAATGTCATGTGGATTGAGAGTTTCATTACATTTGTTGAGAGGAAGTTAGAAATCATTTGGGTTGGAATGCATTTGGATTGTTGATTGAGAGAGTTCCATGTTCAGAGTGAGTTGGAAGTCATGTTGAAATTTAGTGGCCTTGGATACTTGTTGTCATGTCTCACATGAATTGAGTAAGTTCATTGCTTGAATTGTGAGATTGCATGTTGATGATTGTTAGAAGGTGAGAGTGAGAGTGAGTGTTTGTATCTTGGTGAGTTTTGCTTACTATGTGTAATCGAAGTGCTTTGTGTAGGTAGGGCTTGATGCTTGCTTGATGGAATAACCATTGTATGGTTGAATGGATTGGGTGTTTGAAGTGAGGTCATTCCCATATCAGTTGTTTCTTGAATAGATCATATCGATGTTGTTAGCCTCCTTGTGTCATTATGGTCTCACTATTGATTGTTCAAACAAAGTTGTAATGGCATGCTTGTTGAGTGATTGATGGCTTATTAGGAATCCTTATGTATGCTTGACTTGCAAGGGCACGTATGCTTGTTGGCATGATTTCGATTATGGGATGGTTGCTTTGTGCAATGGTTAGTACCTTTTCGATTGAGTGTTAGTAGGACGTTCATCTCGTAAGATTGCATTGTACGGAGTGTGTATGTTAGGGTTTTGGATAATTCATGAGTAAAGTGTTGAGTGGAATCGTCGTTTGAATGTCTTGTTGGGAGTGATCTAATCATGATGGAAGAAGTGAAGGATGTTTTGAAATACCATTTGTGCAAGTAGAAGCAATCAAGATGGAGCAACGTCGACGGTTTTCCAACGACCTGCAGCACACTCGGATTTCGCAATTACTTGCTCCATGCCCTACCTGATGCACGTTTGGAGGCTACTTGGTTTTTGTACCCTAACTTGAGTTGTGTGAGGCCTACATGCAACTCATTGGTCTTGTCTTGTCTCTATCAATCGTCACTGGAGTGCTTACAACCTTGCTGCGTGGTTGTGCCATCACCCTGCCTATGGCAGCTCCTCTTTTTGTGGCCCTCGCTGCCTACTTCATCAACTGCGGACTGCTGCCAAATAGTCCATCGTTACCTCCTACTGCCCGCTGGCCCTCTGACTACTGTCTGCTGCTACCTGTCTAGCGCTACCAGAGAGGTGTCTGAAGGAAACACCCATTCCAAGAGTTGTAAATCTATTTCTACCTTCCATCACTGTTTAGAGATACATAAATTCATCATTCATAAGAGATGAATGGATGATCGGCCCTTACTATCCATCATTGTCATTGAGAGAGGTTCTAGCAAACACTTTGTGTTGGTAAGTGGTTGTTTCTGAGGTATTGTACTTCTGTTGGTTCTAAAGCACTCACATTTCGTAGAAGCTAACTCAACGATATCCGGAGCAGAAAAATTCTACAGTCTGGAAGAGCAACAACAAGCACATTTCTGAGACATATCCATCTGCGATTTCTACTTCACGTACTCACATTTCTGCTACCATCAATTGGGTTCTGCCATATGCGCAATAATTCATCTACAGAGTAACATAATGCCAATCGATGAATGCGAGATAAAACCTAGTGGCAAACAGCAAGGGCAATGCGACCGAGATGCTGTGGTATTCATGACTGGAGTTTCTCCAACTTCCGGCTACCTGATTGCAGATTGAGGTGAGCCTTATTTGAATTATCTATCTCGGATTCATGTATCGATGTTTCTAAGTTTTGGGGTGTGAAATTGTCATTTACGTATTAAATATGGATTTTTACTTGTGTTCTAGAGAACTAAGATGGTTGAAAGCTAATTGTATCGGTTGTTCTAAGCATGAGGTCAGGAATACGTAATTTCGGCTAACGGTTTTCCCAATGGTATCTTATGTTATCAAATGCTTAATTGGAATGTTTTGTGGTGAATGGGATTTTTACCTCGTGTCAATCCATACTATTTCATGCTAGAACGTATGCGTAGGATTCAAAGGTGGTGTAAGGATGGCGAAAGGTCTTAGAATATTCTCAATGTTAGAAAAGAAATGTGGACTACATGGAAGGTGGGAAGAATGATCGGACCGTGTTGATTTTAACATTAACTCGTGGGGTTTATGTTGTTTAAAATCTGGTGCTTACTAATAGCGTACTGTTAACCAACATATAGCGTCTTGCTAAAATACATAAGGAATTGGGTGGTTTGAATGTGTGAACTGTACTCGGATAGAATTCGATTCTGACTGCCGGCTACTGCTGCTAGATCAGATCTACATCTTCCAGAGTGTAGACAGACACTGGTGATCTATGTTTTTAAATTATTTAAGCATTCAACAAGAATGAGCCAGTTCCATACCTTGTTCTTCTTCATGGATTCTATCTCCTCGTTCATGGCTTGCACCCATTTGTCCTTGTCTAGACAGTCGATGGCTTCCTCGTAGGTTTGTGGTTCACCGCTGAATCCATAGAACTCTTCAAACGTCGAAGCCGAGCTACCTCTAGCATGAATCTGGCTGGCGCTCTTTGTTCTCTTGTTGATCTCCTGGGAGATTCTTCAGGTGCTGCAATGTCTTTGCCTTTGTCTCTTTGGCTAGGTGCGGAACCATTTTGGCACGCTTGTGGTCCTTTCTTCGTCTGATGCGTCGCATAGCTGATGTGGGATCTGAATATCTTCGTCTGAGTGTTTGGGGTCTGGTCCCTCTCTCATGGTCGGCAGGTCGTAGTACTGCTTTCCTAAGACTTCATAGTCAACAGAATCATCATTGGCCATTGTTCTATGTTAGGGGTTTTTTGGACGAGGGGTTGGTTTCGTCAGAAAGCCCTAAAAGGGAAAGGCCCCACAATGCCCTTACGGTAGGGACCAAGGACAGCCGCTTCCAACCATGGTGGCTCGTTCGATCGCTCCGTGCTCTTCCAGCCAATGGAAGTTTCCAGGCTTCCAGAAGTATGGTAGAAAGAGGGTAAGTTCAGCTTCAGTAAGCTTGGTCTTGGCACAATATTAAGGTCATCCTCTCACACTACTATCAAGACTGATTCTCCTAGAACAATACTAAAACTATGACATCCCGCGTCCTTGCAAGATCCACTATTGGTAGGATGCAGGGCTCTGGCGCTCTAAGGATTTCATCCAACCGCTCTATCCCGAGCATGGATATAATTCTTTGGCGGTGGTGTATCTTCAGCCCTAGCAAGATAGTAATGATTAGATGCGAAGTACCGATGTATGGCATGTTAGGTCCTAGAGGGAGATTGGGACACATCCCTGCCATTATGGTGTTCAAACCATACACGAATTTCAAGGACCCTAATTATTGAAAATATTCTGAACCTTTAGAAATATGACTACCTAGAGGTTTTGCGGGTATCTTAGACCTGCTAGGCCTGATTTCTTCTTTTAAACCTCTAAATTGTTCTCATCTCTAATGGTGAACTCGTGGCGATGCAATCACATAGGTCTACTGTGTACCTAGGATCTTCTCCTAAGTCAATTTTTTTGTTTGTGGCCACAATCTTCAAAACAAGGACTACAATGGAATTCAGGTAAAGGAATCGAAGCCTTGAAAAAAATTGCATGTAGACAGAAGTAATAACGTTTGCAACAATTGAGGATCTATTGCCAACCAATTTGTGCCTAGGATATCTTTACATACTCAAAGGAAAGGAAGCAATGACGTTTGCAACAATTGAGCATCTATTGCCACCCAATCTGTGCCTAGGATATCTTTACATACTCAAAGGAAAGGAAGCAATGATCATTGGTGTTTGACTAGAGATAAAGTGATAAAAGAGCAATTAGCTCTTTCGAAAGAAATGCCAAAGGTCACAACAAAAATGTTCCTATAGGGATTGACCATTTGCTGGTAAGTTAAATAGCTTACAAATGCCAATTAAATTAGAGTTTCACCATTTAAAGATAATGCTAATTGTTATCTTTCTACCTTAAATCTTTAATGGCTAGATTGTATATTTCCTTTGTAGGTAAAACAACTTTGCAAAAATTTCTAGGGATGGCACACCATGCAATCAGAGCTTGGTTTTCCTGCTTGAACATGATGGAGAGACTACCAATTGTGGGGAGGTTATTGCATGGAAGTGAGTTGAGAACGCAAGGTATTGAAGTGTAATTATTTGCAATTGGAGACACACATTTCCATATGGGACATGATAGGGCAAAAGGAGTGGTCATCAAATATTTTGAAGAGCTCAAGTTTCCAAATTGTTTTCTTGAGATGATTAGAAAACTAATCAATGCAGGAGTAAATCGTGTTTCACAAGCAATAGGCTCGTATATCACACAATTGTCCTAAACCTAAGGAGCTTTTGTAACATGTCATTTTCAAGCTCATTAGACGACATGCTAAGTAACTAGGCCTAGATTTTTTTGATGACACTTGAGGAAACTACTTAAAAAATGTATTAACTAGTTAAACATACATTGCCATCTAACTACTTTCTAGAAGCTCGAGAAAGGCTTTTGTTCATGTTTAGAGACATGATCTATATACTTAGTTCTCTTGTTGTGGAAGGCTTTTTGTCAAGGCTATGGCTCCTTGATTATTTTTTATTGGCTTCTCAAAGAGACACTTTTACTCTTCCAAGAGATTACTCAGCCCCTTCAATCCTTGACCCCTTTCACTAGCTCCATAATTTCTATCTATGTTGCCCACGTGCGCAATGCAATAGTTAAAACCCTAAAACCTAAATCCTTTGAAAGCCTAAACTTTTTGCAAAAAGTAGATACAAGAGGTTAGGAGGATAGGAGAGATTTCACACAATCTATTTGATTTTTTTTCCATCGATTGATAGGAGGACTCCATTTTGAATTAGGGACTTGCCAAGCAGTGTAGTCTAAAACCACCCTTATTCCGTGGAGTCACTATTGGTTGGGATGTTGGCCTTTGTATTGTGATGGCTGGTTTGGTAGGGCAAGTGGTTGAAGGCATGAAGCAAGTTGATTGTCCTATCTCCTCTTGAGATGCCCTCCCCTTTAGATCCCCAAAGCATGAAAAGTCTCGCATGATACATAGATTATCCAAGATAGGGGCATCTAGAGATTCATGACTAAGAAAATACCATTTCAATCTCACAAAAAGTTCGTAATCCAAACTTAAAGATCTAAATTTGGGAAACAATTATTGCTATGGCATTGAAAACTAAATAGCAAGGGTGAAATGGTGGCAAAAGAAAATTTGTTAATAGGGTGTCACACACAACCATTGTGTACTATTGGGAGTAGTGTATTTTGCATCTTAGCATTAGTACCCGGGTCCCTTAATCTAAAGGTGGGAGATGCTGAAAACTTGATGGAGAGATATACTTTCACCTATACATAATTTATCACCCTCAAATTTTTTATTTTTTTTTCTCGACAGTGGCCAAGGTTTGTCCTGTGGCGGTCAATCTCACACCACGAACCCTTTGCCACCACACCACACATGGATTGATCACCATAATCTACTAGCTTTGAGAGCACAATAAGATGCTTCTCTAGTAAGTGCTTTTTCTTTTTGATATATTGACCTATGGGATTGCACATAATCAAACCTGGGTGGGTGAGCCCAAAACTCATCACTTCGGAAAAGATTTGTGTGGTAAATAAGTGGAGTGGAGTGGGGTAGCATTTGAGTGTTTTCTTGAGGTTTGCAAAACAAAGAATGAGACACAAATATGATGGAAAATCAACTTCCTAACAAGTTCTCATTAAATCCGCATCAGCCACGTCAGACCCAACCCCGCCTGAGACAGGCCGGCTGGTTGATCGCCTCTCATCGCGCACCAAAATTATCGAAGAAACATTCAATCTGGCGATGGCGACGTGACGCCGACGTCTATCTCTGATGCCCACACTCGTGCGTACCTGGAAGAGAACATAGAGAGACAGACAGCAGACAGAGATGGGGAGAATCTGTGATGGAATCAGTGTCGCAAAAAGATTGCACAAGCAGAAATGATGAAGGTGATTTTGCCTCGTGCAGTGTTGTTCTGTTTTGGGCGTAGCAGGATCGATTGTTTTAGTGAAAAGGAAGCCAATCAGTTGTTGACGTAATGAGAAACTGCGGTGTCTTTCATGTTTAGTGCATAATAGTCTTGTGCGAGCTTCTTTTAGCCAAGATTTCCGAATGATGTATGAGATTTGTGCAATAATTCCTCTTTCAGCGAGGTTTTTCGCTGGCGCAACATCAGGAGTTTGCGAATAGCTTTGAGTAATTTCCGTTCCAGTGCTTTGCCAGCGGGAGCTAATTCACCAGAGCATACAATGAAAGTGCATCAACTGTAGAAAAGTGGCTCTCTGGAGCATTTAACACCTCTACTCACCAGACAACTCAAGGTCCCATCTCAAAGCTAAGAAAATGAAATTCTCGTGGCTGCACTATCCTCCTACAATCTGCTGGTTGATCTATAAATCTATTAAGAGACTACTCTGACCAACGAGTTAGTTGTGTAAGGTACACCCAATAATTCAAATAGCCAAGCAAGGCATCATGGCTGTCCGAAGGCTGTCTGAAAGTCTGTCAAGGACTTTAATGGAAGACATCCACCGGTGCAGTCTAAAAAAGCAGACCGGGGTTAGCCTCAAGTATATGATGGACTTCAGTGGCTATCCAACGGGCAATAATCTACTGTTTTCAGCTCAGTTCCTGCACAAGGAGCTTCCAGTACGACTTGCGCATCGTGTTATAGAGCTAGAAAATCTTCCTCATCGACTCTCCATCAAAGCACCAGTTCTGAAGGTGTGCCCTCTTTCGCCTTTCAATTCCGTATTGCTTCTTTAAGCTTTTGATTTTTAGACTCTAGCATTAATGGAAACACATCTTTTTGCTAGTTATTATGGCCAAGTCTCTTAGATTGTCACACGCAGATCCCCAATTCAAGAAGCTGCATATTTGTGAACTAGGTATGCTCACAAGTGGACTCCTTTTGGTGGAAGATGTAGTAATTGTCAGAACTTAGAATGACAAGAATTGCAAGAAGTTTGACAATGTTGATTTTCTTACAAGTTTTGTGGATATCAAGGCAAATTTCTATACATAATTAATCAATCAAAGGCAACACATAGGAATTACCACACTGTAATAGTAGATTTTCCCAATTCATGTTATGACAATAAGCTATTAATCTATAGGTGGGCCATTTTCGAAGTTACAAACTTCTCCTTAAAAATCATAAAGATAGCGATCAACAATCTGTAAGAAACCTAATTCAAAAACGAGAAGCACACAAATTGTTGTAGTGTTGTACACTCTAGAAGCCTATGAATATGATGTTGGGTGTTTATTTGGTAGCACTTGTTTAGGGTGTGTGCGTTGTTCTGAGAAAGTCATAAGGATTATAGTTCCTTTGAAGGAGAGGTTGCAAAGAAGTTTATTTGGTTATGTCCTCAGTATCTTGGTTGAAATTACTTCATCCATCCAAGTTTTAACTTGAAAGTCTATTCAAATCATAGTTGCACAGAATCGCGTTTCTGGGAGGAGACGTTTCGGAAACCGCGTTTCTGAGAAACGCGTTTCTCCTCCCAGAATCGCAAAAAATAAAAAAAAATAATATATATATTTTTTTTTGGAAAAATAGCTTATGGCTGAAATTTTTTTAGGGGATCAATGGTCAAACGAGCATTTTGCCTCTCAAAAGTGCAGTAGATGGGGCACAAACATATCTTATTGTCAATAGCTATTTGGTTGTTATTTGCTCTGGTTTTCAATAAATGCTCAGGGGGTTCGGGGGGCGGTAGCCCCCCGGTGGGGGGTTTGGTGGGCAACGCCCCCCAACGGCAGGGTCCGGGGGCTGCCGGTAGACCCCGGCCCCGACGGTAAGACCTCTTCATGACTTGGCCTTCCACCCCTTGAGCGAAAACACACTTACTGGGACCATCTGTGATTGTAACAGACATGCTAGAGGTTAGTTTTGAATTTTTATCCTTCATAGAACCCAACATGGATTAATGCACCTGAACTGGACCATCCTGCACCCGAAACAGTCGGCAAATTACACAGTAATTATGCTCTTAATTAGAGCTTTCATCTGATACCCATATTGCCCGAAAAAAAAACCCAAAAAAAGAATAAAAAAAAAACGTTTCTGGAATTTTTTCAAAAATTTCCGAAACGCGTTTCAGAATCGCGTTTCAGAAACGCAGTGCAACTATGATTCAAATACACATCAATTGTTATGTCCTTGAATTACTAGGATTAGTCATTATCTAACCTTGGATAGAGGGAAGCCTAATCCCATTAAGTGACAACTGGAGTTTGACTTTGGACCAATTATAGTTAGGTCGAACTATAACTGGAGTCAAGAACCATTAGTTGGCCCTTGTTTTGGGTCAACGTCCATGCTACCAAGGATATGACCTTAATTCACCTACTTTCAAGAATGAGTTTACTTGAGCTCTGGGACTCAAGGCCGTAATTTCCCAATTTTCTGATTTATTGGAATTCAAAACACGATTGTAATTTGAAATGGCTCATCCGATTTAAATCGGATTTTAGGTTTTAGGCCAATCCATGAAAATTCAATAAGGTCACATTTTCTCTTTCTAAACGACTCAAAATGACTTCAAATTAGATATAAACTAATCGCCTAATCTATCTACAATCAATTTTTTGTTATTAATAATAAATTTAATATTTTTGAACCCTACATTTGATTTTCCACTTCCTTCGAGGCAGGCCCAATTCTAAACCACCTAAAAAGCCGATCTTTCTAATCCTGGGAAGGAGTTTTGCTTTGAGTTCTTCCCCTTAGATTTGTCTTTCTTATGAAACTTTTGCTTCAATGTATGTCTTGGATAATCTTCCCTCTTAGCATAGCTACGCTGCGTTCCATAAGGGTTCCAAAATTTGGGAGAGTTCCAAATTGGAACGCTATATATATCTATATATATATATATATAGATTTGATTTCTTTCATGTATGTGTTAGGGTGGAAAAAAAACAACACTTTAAGGCTATAAAAGAAATTTCAAACACATTGCAATTTGTTGTGGACCATGAAGCCATATTATGTCAGCCTAGTCACTATAGGGATTCCAGGAATCAGAGAAACATAACAAATTACCATGATCCATCATCCATCCAAAAACCAACAGAGAGGCTAGCTTCTAAATAACCTACTGGTTGCGCGAGCGCTGCTTGATCGATCGGGGAGAAAGGGCCACGAAGCCAAGCTAGCATCAGTGGCGGGGCGAAATCAAAGAGAGTTGTAAGTGGAGAGCTGCAGATTGGCTGGCGGAGGCATAGCGAAGTGATAATTTGCAGGATCAGTGAGGTCCATGAAGTGAAGGGAATGGGGCAGGAGAGGAGCGTAAGAAAGATAAGGGAGCTTTGCCTTCCTACAATGCAGTGCCTCTTCCTTCATCCTTGTATTCGCCTTCGCCTTCGTCTCTCGTGTCTTCCCCGGCGCCCATACCAAGTGCAGCATCATCGCCTGGGCTGTTGGAGAAGCCAAAAAGATTCCACGCGTGCTGTTGCTTTTGCAAGTTTACTGTTCATTACTACGAAATGGCTTTTTATTTTGAGGGATCGACATTCTTCCTTTTGACAAATAAGGGGGATCAGGCATTTGTATTCCACATTCTTGAGATATATTGCTTGCACATCAGCTGGCGAATATGCTCATAAAAGTATGGATTATTATTGTTAGGAAAGGGTAAGTATTTTGATTGATATCTTTACTAATTTCCAGTTTGTTGCTGTCCATTCTCTAGTCATTGCAATGCACATTTGTATTCTGAAAAATCAGAATACTTCTTGGCAATGAGACGATAATACTAACGTGATATGATACTATTCACAAATTAAAGTTTGTGCATGTGCTGCAAAACTGAAATATTGATGTCTTGGAAGTCTTATCCTTCTTATCTTGGACATGATTTGTTTTGTTTATCAGGTGCGAGATTGGTATGTGGATTCTTTCAAAGACTTGAGGAGTTTTCCAGAGGTTCTCAATTCAGCAGATGAGCTGAAATTCACTGAGCTGATCCATCAGATAAAAATTCGTCATAATAATGTGGTCCCTACAATGGCTATGGGGATTCAACAGCTGAAGGAAGATCTAGGCCGCAAAATGGGCCTGAATGAGCTTCCGGAAATTCACCAATTTCTTGACCGATTCTACATGTCACGGATTGGAATACGCATGCTTATTGGTTAGTATTTCAGCCCTGGGACAGGTTGATTGGTGAAGGATGGATGCTTTAGTCAATATGATTATACTAGTTTGTATGAAATATCAAGTAGGGTCATGCATGCACCATCCCGGGACTGAAACACAGGGCACAATAAGCTTACTCTGGACTTACATTTACCTAGTAATTTGTATCTCAACACTCTGTCCTTTCAGTAATAAACGAGCACACAACAGAAATATGGTTTTACCCAAGAAGGAAGGAGGCACTAAGAGTTGAAAGGATGTTTAACAGGATTAGTTTATATACAAGCAAACTATCAGTTTCTTTTATGTGATATGCAGGTCAGCATGTGGCACTGCATCAGAGAAGGCCTCCAGCTGGATATATTGGCCTCATTTGCACTCATGTATCACCTGTTGAAGTAGCACAGAATGCTATCGACGATGCACGATCAGCATGCATGCGGACATATGGATCTGCTCCAGAGGTGCATGTCTATGGAGACCCAAGCTTCAAATTTGCGTAAGTTGTCTAAGCGTGAAGATATATATTTTGTTTTGTTGCATGGATCTGAGGTTGACAATGCATAAAATGCATATGCAAACGTTGAGTACATCTCTATTTATGCCAAATGGATGTCACATAGGGTTTCTCACTGATCTACTCTAGAAGATTCACTTAAATCCATGGCATGGATCTCCATGTGGGGTGCACCTAACTAACTAAAAGGCCCTGACCAAATAGCAAAAGTGGACCAAGTGATCATAATAAATGGGCCTAATATCACGAACTAATTCCTGGGTGGTCAAACCAATAATGAGGCTTTGAGAATATCATTAATGCCGAAAGTATGTGTCCATAGCTTGACCCCACTAACAAAAACATTGTCCCCAATTTTTGGCAAAACTATCGAAAGGAAGATGCTAGAGAATTGCATGGTGAAGAACATGCCACAAAATGCATATGCCGAATGTTGTATCAGCACCTCAAGAGGAGCTGGCACAACCAACATTGGCTTTGCTATCAAAACACAAAGGCCAACATGTCAACCAACACCAGCTCCATGATACAAGTTTTCTTGGAAACTAACCTGTTGGAAATCAATAACATTTGGAGTCCCTTGAATAACCAGAATTTGCGAATTTCTCAAACTCTCCAAAACTGAATTGAATGAAATCACTTCAACTTTGATGACCTTCGAAGTTACCCAACTTCGAAACTTGTTGACCTACGTTGGTGTCATTGCTACTAGTACGCTACTAGTACAACTAGTTTGGCGAAATAAACGTCGATCAATTAGAAGCTGTTATTTGTCAACATCATTCAAGAATGCAATCAGAATGTGGTATTAGATAACCAAGACACAATATATATATATATATATATATATATATATATATATGTGTGTGTGTGTGTGTGTGTGTGTGTGCGTGTGTGTGTGTGTAAGTAAGGTCCATTCCGGAATGCGTTCCGGAACATGACCCCAGAATGGTTTTTCTAAAAAAAAAATTGTAATATAGGTGTCAAAAAACAGGATTTTCATGGGTTGTTTAGGTGGTATTTTATGCAAAAAAATTTATGCACTGTATAGGCCTACTTTTCGCAAATACAATCTTATATGTTTCTGATGCATTGATTAGACATGCACTGATTGGGAGCCATACTGAACCATCTAAAATCATGACAAACTGTACTGAACCATAGCAACTCCAGCAAACCATCTGAAGGAACCAGACTGAACCATTTGAAATCGGTACGGGAAGCATCTCCTATCGTATTGAGTCTCTCTCTCTCAAACCATCCAGAAGCACAAGCCTTATTGTTTCAACCATAGCAACTCATAGTAAACCAGGAGTTCCTTACCATACTAGACCCGTTTGAATTTAGCATGCAAACCACGACGAATCATATTGAGCCTCTCTCTCTCTCTCTCTCTCAAACCATCCAAAACACGAGCCTTACTGTTTCAACCATAGCAACTCATAGTAAACCAGGAGTTCCTTACCATACTAGACCCATTTGAATTTAGCATGCAAACCACAACAAATCATATTGAGTCTCTCTCTCTCTCTCTCTCTCTCTCTCTCTCTCTCTCTCTCTCTCTCCATCCAAAAACACGAGCCTTATTGTCTCAACCTTAGCAACTCATAGCATACCAAGATTTCCTTACCATATTAGACCCATTTGAATTCGGCATGCAAACCACGACAAGTCATATTGAGCCTCTATGCATACATTTCTAAATTTTTCTTTGTTGTCTAAACCAGTTGCCTACTGGTATTGATTGAAGAGGCAGTTGCAGACAATAAGTGTGATATCCACGATCGCGCGAGTCACATTTCTAAGCCCAAGATCATCATCTGCATCAATATGACAAATTCTACAAAGGCAACTTCCACAAAGCCACGAACTGTCTGGAACATTTGCTAGAAAAGCTGAAAGACAATATATGTGGTATGTCGCCTTACAAGATCTCTCTCTCTCTTTGAAACCATCCAAAATACAAGCCTTACTGTTTCAATCGTAGCAACTCACAGCATACTAGGATTTCCTTACCATACTAGACCCATTTGAATTTGGCATGCAAACCACGGCAAGTCATATTGAGCCTCTCTCTCTCTCTCTCTCTCTCTCTCTCTCTCTCTCTCTCTCTCGCTCTGTGTATGCAGAGTACTTGTTGCAGCTTGGCGAAGCCCATGAGTTAGCCATTTATAGTGGCCTAGCTTGCTGGCCTGATTCGAGCAACTACACGTGCCATCCCCACAGTGGCGGACACAGTGTCCTTGACTACCTCATGGGGTCACCATCCCTTATCCCATTGATATCACATTTCCAAATTCTCCCCACTACTCTCTCTGACCACTCTTTCATGTCTTTCCATCTAGGTTCTATATTATCCTCACCATCTCCCTCTTACTCCTTACTACGACACTTTCCCCATGATAGCCCATTAGAAACACAAGCTGACTTTCTGACCACATCTCTTCATACTACTGCTTCATTGTCCTTCCCTTCGAGAGTCATTGAGCAGTGTGGTGATACAGGTTGTAGGCTTGGTGACATTCTGATTGCCATCCTTCTTTATGCAGATGATGTGGCTCTAGTTTTTCCGACTAGAGAGGGCTTACAGAGACAGTTAGACAGTCTACATGCTTTTTGTACCAGATGGGGTTTGAGGGTTAATATTATAAAGCAAGGGCTCGCTCTCTGAGGAAGAGGGTGATGTTGGTGGTGGTGATGCCCTTCCTCTGCCTCTGCCTCTGCCCCTACCTCCTCATACAAGGCTGACGTCTGAATCGCCTTGCCGATGCTGTCCACGAACTCGTAAATGCACCCCTCACGGTCTACCAAGCGCAACACATAGAAAATGGGTCGAAGGACCCCCACAAGCTCCTCTGCATGTGTCTAGAACTCATCTCCAAACACATTGGCCTGGAAAAATGTCGCATCTACGTTGATGCCTCTAAAGTCCCCGAAGGCCTCGCTAGAGACCATCCGCGGCAATGGGTCCTTTACTGCTATCAGTCGCTCTAGAACCAAGAAGTATTAGGCAAAGCGGGTGGGTGCTGGCTTCTTCAGGTCGAGTGGCGAGGAGGTGCGGAATAGGGCTAGCACGCTGCGCATGGCCTGAGAAGTGATCTGCAACACAGACATCCCAGTAGAAAGTTTAGATAACCGTTGAGATGGGTTTAGCAACATGGAGCAAGCGTCAAGGAAGATAGCAAAGCAAATGGCAAAAATTATACCTCTCTGATCCATAATAGTGCACACGGGTCATGAATGAGGAGGTCTATGCAGTGTCCAACACATGGTGTCCATACAATGGTGGGGTGCTCTTTCATCAAAATCTCTTCCATCTGCTTATAGTTCGTGGCATTGTCTGTGACAACCTGAACCACGTGCTCCACCCCAATGTCAACAATCACATCTCTCACAGCCTCCCATATGAAGTTGGCTGTGATGGCTGCACCACCTCGAGTGGCATCCATGCCATGCAGGAAGATTGTGCCAAGCGGGGAAGAAACCAAGATATTGATGACGGATCGCCGACCATCCATCACTCAATATTGTGTGTGACTGGCAAAATGGATCCGAAGCAAAGAGTTTCAAGAGACAAAGTACTTACGTCTGCCACACTGAGCGAATGGAACTCAGCTCCCGCATGATGGTCTCCTCCTCCTGACGAAGCATCCTGCCTTGCAGTGCCTCTCGCTTGGGAGGCCTCCATGTAGCATCCACTGCTGCAATCTGCGCATAGAGCTCCCTGAATACCCAAGTGTCAGCAACAACAAAAGGAATGCCGCACTTGTAAAAGAACTGACCAACAAGTCGAGTGCACCGGGTCTGCTGCCTGACCTAACCCCTCTCTGTTGCACAAAGGGCTCTCTCGGTCTAGCAAGCCCGCCAGAGGCAACAGATGGGTGCACTGAGGGTGTGTTTGACCGTGGAGCATCACTTGCTGGATCTCTGTGCCCCTTTGTGGCAAGATCTGGCTCTGTAAGCGGTGCATCCGCAGCTGATGACGACGATGGATGAGAGGGAAGGAACAACAGGTCGAGAGGCTGCATGTGTGCTGGTAGCTCTAGGAACATCCCCCCCGTGTGACTAGGCCCTGCCACTGCATCTGCTCTAGGCCCTACACCTACACTGGACCCTGCACCTGTACTAGGTCCTAGACCTGTTCTAGTCCCTGCTCCTGCCATTGACCTGTGAATAGAGTTCTAAAATGGTCTCAACGGCTCAAGAGACTTACCATCGGGCCCGAATGTGTCCATCAATCTCTCCACCTCTGCATCTGATATGCGAGGGCAAATGGATATGCCCATCCTCCGAGCTGTAGCAAGTGGGAGAACCAGTAAAGACCCCACCACAATTCAGGCATCTCCATCTGCAGGCACCAGATCCCTGGTGCGTAGCCACATCCCCCTCTGTCAACTCAACCTCTGACCAAATGCCTCCGGCATCGTGTGAATCTGTCAATGTATCAGACCTGCAAAAGAGGAAGCAAACAATCACATGTCAGTACATTCCATTGGTAGCAACAACATTCGGATTCCACATATGCATTCACAACATTCAATTGCTTACAACAACCCTAAACCCAACATCGAAAAAAAACTGCCATTTTGTTGGATCGCAACAGGTTCAAGCTGGAACATAAACAGAATGACAGGCACGCTGTAACAGCATGGAAAAGCAAGCGATATGCCAGGAAACATGGAGCATAAAGAGATCATCCTAACAAAGGATAGCTAAAATGGAGAAATATGCACCAGCATGGTCAAAAGCCCAAGGTATCCATAAGGCCCATGAATGAGAAGTAGCAATGGCACACGATACCCTCAAGGCCCATATCACGAGAAGAGCAGCATACCAAAAGCTCCAAAAGGTCCAAGACTAAGCCATCAGGATATGCCAAGCCTGACAATGAGCAACAATCCAAGGAATAGATAGAGAGCCACATGCATAATCATAGAGATATCCGCACCATAGGCGATCAGTAATATGGAAAAATTAGCTCCAATCAACAGGTCCAAATGAAAACCAAGCTATACGTAATAACCAAGAATGCCATATATCCATAGCTGAAAATGAAGCAGTAGTGTGAGCAATAGGTTCAAATGAAATCCAAGCGATACGTAATAACCAGGAATGCCAAATATCAAGAGGTAAAAAGGAATCAGTCGCATGAAAAACCTCTAATGCATAAAAAGCCCAAAAGTGTATACCATCGGCATGGACTGCACCAAACCTATATGTAGAAACACCAAGAGACTGAAGGATGCCCGTGTACTCATCTAGAAAGATCCCAGCATATAAATACCCTAGATAAGTAATAGTGACCATCTGGCAAATATCCTCGGATGGAAAATGTGTAACGGTAAGGGCCAAAGGCGCATGAATCATGTCAGGAACCGTAGAAATATCATGAGGCAGATCACAAACCTCAAGCATAGATCCATGGAGTAAAGTGAAAGAAGGTACAACTTGATCACCAATTGCGAGGGAACCATCAAACGTGGACCCGTGAAGAACCCCATAGAAATCAGCAGGAACATCGGCCATAACGGACTCAAGAGATGGAGATATAGAGACCAATGGAGAAGATACTGCACCAACCACCGAACCAGGAGGGCTATCTGAGGTATGCGCAAAAGCAATAGTAGAAATACCACCATGGTATACGGCCTCAATATCAATGAAACCAGGAATGACCACTGAATACGATATTTGTGAATCAAGGCATATAGGCGCAAGGCACGCAACAACGACCTGTAAATCCGGAGCAGCGTCAATTTGAGGAAGAGGACCCACGGATGGTGAAAGTGAAGCAACAACTGATGTACTCTGAATGGAAAGAAGAGCTGCATCGTGAGCCTTTGGTAGGCTCCGCATAAACTGCTTCCCGGTAACCAACTGATAGTCACCTTGGGAATCAATACCAACATGTGAATGATGCTGACCAACATGAGTAACGGAAAGTGTCTGCTGAGAGAGATCCACAGCAACAGTACCAAGTGAAGAGAACCAGTCTGCACCAAAAATAATGTCATAGCGCTCCAGAGGAATGATGTAGAAATCTGCTTGACCAGAAAAATCACCAATGCTATAATCCAAGCCCTAAAACATCTGAGAACTCGGAAAAGAATGGGAACGAGCAACCTCAACACTGAGAGGTTGGGAAGCAGGAACATGTGTAGCACGAATCCTGGTGGAAATGTAACTAATAATAAATGAATGTGTACTGCCTGTATCCACTAAAGAAATATAGAAATGTATAACCATATGCCATATGGAGATCCACTGGAGTAGCCAAAGCATCTGAAAGAGCAACCGTAGACCCATGAATAATATCAAAATAAGGAGCATAGGCGACAACATCTATAGCATGGCGCTTGAACATGAGTAGCATCAAAGTACTCAACAACAATATCAAAGCATGCAACATCGACAATAGTAGCAAGGCATACTATATCAGTATCAAAGCATGGAACAATATCATAGCATGCAACAACATCATCAATAGTACCATCAAAGCATGCAACGACATCATCAGTAGCACCATCAAAGCATGCAACGACATCATCAATAGTATCATAGCATGCTATATCAGTATCAAGGACCATATTAGCCGCAACCTGTATATGTGAATCAGCATCAGTAGGACCTGTATATGTGACTCTGACTCACTATGGGATACAATGACGAGCTCAGGTAGATCAATAACTATCTCAAGTAAATCAGGCAACTCGCTCACACTGTGTGATATAGAATCATCCTCATGTGTATCGCTAGCAATGTGTGAATCAACCTCATGTGAATCGCTAGAAATGTGTGACTCTATCTCTAGTTGTCCTGCACAAGAAAATGGAACCTTGCATATGGAAGAATGCTCACAAGAGGAATCAGAAGGAGTAGAACTCTCAAGACCTATAATACCACTCGTAAGAGCGACAGGAGGAACAATTACAGAATTATCATTGGAAAATATAAGAAGGCGAAGTACTGGTAGAAAGTCATGCCACTCAGAGATAGGCGGATGAGAATGGACATAGTCAAACCACTTCGACCTGTTGGCCGAGAAGTATCAAAGTAATACTGAAGACATGTGAGCCATTTGTCGAACATATGTTCAGATGATATATCACTATTAAAAACAAAAAGATAATCTAAAGGGATTAGAGATCGAGAATCAGAAGTCATGATAAAAAATAAAATTAAAAGTAGCGGAAAAGAATATGTAACCCAATGATCCAAATAATTTGGGTGGTTTTTATTTTTATATTTTATAATGGAGCGTAGAAAACGAAGAAAAAGTGAAAAATGAAATCGACGATGAAAATGAATTATGGAATTGAAACGCAAATGGAACGGAAACTAATAACAAATAACAAAAGACAACAAAATGGAATGGAATTAACAAAACAACAGCCACAGGCAGAAAGTTAAGCCAGGCAAGACGCTAATCAAGTGGGCGCGAACTGAAGGAGAGGACATAAGTCGTCACAACATGTACGCCAATGAAAAGACGTAACAAATAGTGTAGGTAGTACCTTGCAACTCCAAACGAGAGCGTGCTGAAAACGGTACTAAAATGAAGAGATACCGGGCAGCCACCAAATAGAGATAAAAACTGTTTTTGGGCCACTTTGTAGCTGGAAATTATGCGAAATGAACTGCGTATAGGCTGTAGAAAGCTGCTGGAAATGTGCACGGACAGCCACCGATCAAATCTGTCAAGGAACTGCATTGGAGCTGGAAATTTTTGCCAAGAATTGGGGCCAAATGGGGCGCTGGACAGCCACCAAGTAATGCTGCAAGGGATGCTGTAAAAAATGCGTCGAAAAGGCTGGAAAACAGCGAATATGAAGGCTGTAAAAATGCGTTGGACAGCCTCCGGACAGCAAATGTAAAGGCTGGAAAAACAACAAGTATGAGGGTGGTGATGAGTCTGCAATCAAATGTGGATTTGGGGTAGCAAGCGGAGGTGGAATGAAGTAAAATTGGAGGGGGATGGGCGCTGACAGCTTGCAAATGAAAAATGGCTGCAAACAGAGACAAAAACGGACGAAAGTGACAAGTATGAAGGGGTTGGACAGCCTGCAAACAAAAGTGAAGAGAGGGCTGAAAATGGAAGGAGGAACGGACGAAAGAGATGAGGAAATTGGACGTTGGAGAGCCTGCAAACAAGCTAGAAATGGGTGATGGAGGGTTGGAACTTGGGCGTCGGAAATAATCTGCCCAATTTTTTTTTTTCTGGCCGCCAAATTTAGCGGAAGTACTTCCACTAACTATCTGCTAAAGCTCCACCAAGGAAAATGCTCTGATGGGAGCTGGTCCTCCAAATTGTGCTGAATGTTGCTGAAGCAAAGAGATAAAAGCCCTCAGCAAAGAGAGAAAAAAAAAATCAGCAAGGAAAATGAGCGCCCAATCAGAAAATCAGATCTGAAATTCAGCAATCAGGAAAGTGCTCTGATACCAAGTTACGAACAAGACCACAATTATGCTATGGCTGATCTATGAAAGCAGGACATAAGCAGGAATTAGTCTAGAAAGCAAAAAAGAGAGCTTAAAGAGACTAAAGAGGAGAGAGATCAATATCATAGCTGAATAACAAATGACACAGATTCCCTACTTATAGCCTAAAGAAAGCCCTAAAAAAGAAGCTTTCAGTGGCAAGGGCCCAACTGGGAGGGATAATAGTGCGCCCTCCAAGAAGGCCCCCACTCTCCAGTAATATGTCCAAATGTCCAAATAATGATTAATAAGGCCCAAGGCCAACCATAAAGTCTAAGTGTCAATAATGAATAAAAAAGGGCCCAAGGCTTGCTTATGCATTAAGTAAATGTAAATGGACGTGGCGAATGTAATGAGCCGAGTCCATAACTACCTCAGACTGTCCATCGGCAGTAGAATGATAAACAGATTTCATGAAAAGCTGATATGCGCATAAGCCTAATTCTGTAATGGTAATGTTATCAAGAAGTTTTGTCTGTGGCTGGCTGGTGTCAGACCACCACTGGCAAATCTTTTAACATCTTTCCTGGTTTGGGTCGTTAAAATAAGTGGCATTGAAATGCGTAGAACAGTACCACAGGACTTTGCCATGGTTCGTCTAGATGACATTCTTTGTAAATGAGATCTAAGGTCAAATGTTTACAGTCTTGTCTTCAACTTAAAATGGATTGTGTTACTCAAATCCTCTCTCGCAAGTGTAGCATAAGATTGCCGATCCATTGGAGCAACAAAAGCACTTGGGCAGTAGACCGTGTAAGTCTAGGTTTGTCCAAATTCTGTTGGCCTTTGCATTAAAGCATGGATAGATATATCACATGGACCATAGGTCAAGGTCAGTGTAAGGCTTTCCTATTTATTTCTACAAAAAGTATCAGGATAATGATAAAAAAATTCATTTCTTCCTGTTTACCTGTAATATGTCAAAAAGAGAGTTCACAAAATTGAATGAGTAACGACATGGATAAGTTTAAGAGTGGTTGTTTTTGTTTGTATACTTGTTTTCTAGAATATTTGAGGCGGCTTTTCAAGAATGATTGTATGTTAGTTATCGATGCAAATTGAAAATACATGTTTTTCTCTGAAAGTCGGGACTCAGGATGGTAGACCATTTACTTGTTATGCTGGGCTAAGCACAATCTGGAATAGGCATAAATAACATGGAAAGAGATGTAGACACCCAAGGGTTTCATTTCCTTACCTTCTCAATCACTCTTTCTCAATGACATTTCCACTATTTTTGGTGCAAAGGTACAAAATCAATCAGATAATTTAATTAAACTGAAATCAAGAAAATGATAAGCTCTCTTGACTCTTAAGCTTTTTTGTGCAGATATGTACCAACTCATCTTCACCAAATGATTTTTGAGCTATTAAAAAACTCACTACGTGCTGTTCAAGAGCTCTTCATGGATGCTGACCATGATTGTCCTCCAATAAGAGTGGTTGTTGCTGACGGCAATGAAGATGTCACCATTAAGGTAGGTTTACAGGCCTTTGTTATCATTATCTAGTACTAATGTCTGAATCTAATTATTGATCTTGTTCTGTATTCTGTATAGCCTATAAGAAGCTTCAATGATGAGAAAGTATTGCTTTTAGCATAGAATGCCGTGCCGTACCTTTTGGTACAGGTTATACAGTATGGAACATTATGCCAAAACAACCTATCATGCAAAAAACTTCGTATGCAGATTTCCTCAGTCTTTTGCACATTTTTTTAAAAACTCCCTTTGCAAAACCTCCTATGTGAAAAAACAAATCCATGGCGATTTTTCTGATTCCCAAGGATCAAGGCTACTTTTACCCTGAACCCAAGTTTCACTAGCTTGGCCCTAAACCTTAAACCATGAAGCATCAATGTTTCTGAGGATATGGCAAAATCTATGTCTAAAACCTTCACTAGATTGAGTTCCACTACTTCCTTGGGATTTGGCATTCTACATCGAATTCTGGTGGTTCCTGAGGATCAAGGTAAGAATTCCACCAGTTTTTACAAATTGAGTTCCGCTGGTTTCTGATCCAAGTTTTTGAGGAAGCAGGATCAAGGCACCTGCTATGTTTTGCAGATTGAGGCCACTTTCTGAAAATCGAGGCACCTGAATATGCCAGTCTTTGAGGATTGAGAGTCACGTATCACTTCTTTTGGAGTTCAAAAAAAAGGATTTCAAGAAATATATATATGCTTCTAACGTATTCTTGAAAAACAATAAAACTATGTATGTGACACTTATGAAATGTCATTCCGTATGTGCCCATATCTTATGCTACCAAACTACAGCTTATAGTTTTCTGTGTCCCTTGTGTTTGTATTGGAAAACCTTTTGAAATTCACAATAATTATTTATAACTTTCTGTTGATGACCCACGCCAGATTCTGGTCTTTGGATTTGGGGAATTTTTTGTGCATTTTTTTTGTCAGCCATTTTATCCTATGTGGCCTAGATATGGTGAAATGAAGAGGTTTTTGAGTTACAGTTCTTTAGGAAATTCTTACATTGATTATTTGGTTTTATGAGGTTGCTGTTTGTCAAACATTACTCTATAAATTCTATATGTATTGATGGGTGCGAGCTGGGAAGTGTTGGATAATGTGGCACTCAACATGCTGGATAATGTGGTGTTCATCAACATGTTGGATATTGCTGTTTTGAATAGGCTCAAAGCTTAGACCCGTTTGTACATTTTGGCACTGGGCAGTGTACATTCCATTCAATATGTATGGAACATGTTACATTAGATATGGAACATGAAAAAACAAACTATTCTTGAAAACAATCTCTTTTTTCAAAAAGGAGAATGGTAAATACAGAACGATGTTCGTTGTGTCCATTCCATACATGATGGAACTATAGTACAAACTGACAAGATTCAAGGAGTTTGAAAGTGCTGTTAAAAACTGCTGCAGTTGTCTTTAATGTGTTTTTGACGGTATACCTATCAATTTTGATGAAATGACAGTATCATTCTTAAGGTGCCCATCTCCCTTCAACAATGTCAAGACGTACAAAATGTTTTTATGGAAATTGTGAGTAATGATGCCATTTCATATCATCAACGGAATTAGCTTGATGTGTATGAGAAAATCTTTAGGTGTCTTTGCAAGAGCATGATTAACACCCTAGTCCTGCTTGCATCGACTAACACTTTTTGGAATACCATAGTGCTCCAACTCATAATTCATTTTGGTATATTATTAGAATTTTCATTTGCAGCATATGTCTGCAATGTACATAAATGCAGGTGTTTTGTAAGTCTGTGTCTTGACATATTGTATGGTGAAGGTGACAATAGTTCTGGGTCCTCACAAGTTCATGCACTTGTCAAAAGGTTCACATCATCCTGCTCTTGCGTTCTGAAAGCTGAAGCTGTTTTTATAATTTGCAAAATTTGCAACTACATTGTGTGAAAGTCAAAACCAGAATCAAGTTCTGTTGGGTATGGTGCACTTTGTTGTTTTTAAAAGCTTCAACAATGTATGCATCAGAAGCATCTGAGTTTGGCTTGCAATGCTTCAACAAGCCCCACCCCCCCCCCTCAAAACACACACACACACACCTTAGTGTTGATATGGACTTGATAGGATCAAAGTTTTGTTGTCGTTGTTGGAATGCATTTCTGACAACTTAAGCCTTGTGTTGCAAAAAGGATAATAGGCAAACGTAGCAGGAACTTGAGGGAAAAACCAATTGACTAGAGGAATGCCTGACAGCTTCTTTAAAGAAAGCATGCCTTAAATACCATGCCACTTACTCCATTCTACTCGGAACTGCCAGTTTTTTTCTGTAACCTAGATCAGTTTAAATGAACAAATTGTAATGGGACAATGTCTTTTTGAGGGGCAAGGAGAGGTTTAGGCAATCTACAAGTCCTACATTGAGCTTGGGGTCTCTGGCACTCCAATTATTTTTTTTTTCCCTAGAGATTGTGATTAGGTCCTTGGGGCCATATTAGCAGAAGGAAAAGGACACCGAGAATTTTCAGTAGTGACCTGACATTTGGATAAGCTTGGCCAATCTCATCATGATCCTAGCCCTAATCAGCTAAACCTCTTAGCTTTGTATATAAATAGGTCTCAAGCCTCTAATTTGACACCTTGATGGATTGGAGAATAGCTTTTAGGCTTACTCAGCATTATAGTAGCTAAGCTTCATGTCTACATGATTCTTTGTGAGACCTTAATCATTGATATTCGTCTTTGTAATATTTCTATCCCTTTCTTGCTCTTCGTGTTATTTTGCCCGTAATTGGGTGTCTCTCCTTTTATATTTTCACAGGCATTCCGGTGCTACTTGATGATACTCAAATCATTTTAGTTTCCTTCTTTGGTGCTAGAGACATCATTCAAACAGTACAAGATTATCTATGAAGGATACAACATCGATATAATATCGTTATTGATTGACACCCCAATGTGGAGTTTGACGAGGAACAAGATGTTTATTTTGCAGCTCCCTTTTTTTTACACCAACTTCTATACGGCCAATCTCAAACAAAGGAATTGGTTGCACAAATACTAAATTTTTATACAATCTTTATTGTCTTATTTTTAAGTTTTGAGAGCAGTATTTCACGTACATGAGGACAGGCGAAGCACTGATTCTACTAACCTTTTCTACCTGTCCATAAATTTCCTGTCACATAACACAACTTTTACTATCATACAATACAAGCACCTAAAGAGATTTTTTCTGCCTGCCCTAATGAGTGGAACAGTTCAATACAGCCACTTATAGAAATATTTTTCTGCCTGCCGTCGTCATATTTACATTCTTTTAAAGCTTAGGTTGGAAATAGAATAAAAAGTGGGAAATTCTTGTTTGTTATTCACCTCCTACAACTAACTATTCCCACTAGAGCATTTGACGTCCTCCATGTTAGTTTGTCACATATCTCTTGGGCGTGTTAGCTATGATGTTGAGCTTCCAACCAATCCATAGCATTCCTTATTGTTACCAGCATGTGGTTGTATTCTTCAAGTGCAGGTACAATGTGGCACACTGACCCAAATACATTATATGGTACAGTGAGATGGCAGCCTTATTGATGAGAAGTCTATTCATATGTTTGCTCATAGTATGATGCTTTGGGACCAGGCTAAAATGTGTTTTTCTACCATTTCAGTCACAAGCTGCACATGATCCATTGTCCTAGTCATAGGGTATCGGTATTTTCATCTCTGGCTATATCAGCCTTTGTAGTTCACGATAAGTTGCTTCTATTTGCCCACATTGAGGGGCATGTTTTTGAGCAGGGAACAGTAATGCTAACTTCTGTTAGCACCGCCATAGTTGCAGTGAATCACATAAAAATGATCCAGGACCCTCTTGGAAGCTTTGGTAGCTTCCTAGATTTTTTTGAAAGGTTCCCATAAGGGCCTCCAGAACAATATAATATAATTACAGTAACTCACATGCTTTCCACGATTCGTTATTCCTGTGATTTGACTTATTTGTGAGAGACCTTTCGTTGTTAAGAGGATCTGCAGTTGTCTTTACTTGCTCAAAGGTTGATGTTCATGAAGTGATCTTAGTTGGATTTTACTATTTGATTGATCAGTTTGCTGTCCATTCTTGTTATATGTGGTAGTTTATGTGCTGTGCATTCTAAACTGCGTATTTGTTTGGTGAACTTGTATGAAAATTTTAGAACACATTAATTTTCTGTATGTACATGCCATAGATGCAGCCCACATTCCAGAAAGTGTTCTGGAATAGTTAGGGTTAGGTTCTCCGGGATGTTTTTGTTTTTGAAATTCTTCTGCTTTTCCCTGAAAAAATTGTAGGACAACCAAACTATCAAAAAAATTAGTCCTCTCAATTAGGCCATTCATTAGCTTTTGACACAGTTGCAATAACAAGATACCGATATCTTGAAGATTTGATTTGTATGTAGATTTCTGATGAAGGAGGCGGTATTCCGCGGAGTGGGCTCTCCAAAATATGGACTTATTTATATACTACTGCCAAGTCTCCTTTGGCAAATGGGGAGCAGATTCAAGACACACCCAATGTTATGGCAGGTTACGGCTATGGTCTTCCAATCAGTCGCTTGTATGCACGTTATTTTGGAGGTGATTTGCAAGTCATATCCATGGAAGGCTATGGTATGCTTCCATTTGCTGAGTTTTTGAGGCTAGTAAAGTGTTGTTTGTGAGATGTGAGTATACATAGTTTTGTGTGTAAGTGCATGCATTTTGTTTTAATATTTCAAGCACCTTGTTATCTTAAATAAGTGCCAGCAAAAGCATTTGGTAGGGAAATATTATGAAGGTTGAATGTTTTGGTTTCTATGTGGTGGTTGGAGATGGACAATCAATGAGAAGCTGAAACCTAATACAAAAAGTTGCTGCATGGCTGCCCATAAAGTAAAGGAACCAACCAACATAACAAAAATGATTGAGCAATTGGACCGCTCAAATAATTTTAAAAAACTAACTCTGGTCATATTTTATGTTTTGAGATACTGGCAAATGCAGACATGGATCAATTCTGAGACAAAAGAATCTTAAAAAAATATGAGGAAAGTTTAATCCATGAACAAGGTTCAAGACATCTTAACAAGAAAAGTTTTTAGCCATTCTGATTGCTAGACATATTCAGGAAGGTACCTATTCGTTTTCTTATTTGTTTTTCAAAAAAACTTGTTAGGCATCCTTTATGACCTTTCGAATCAGATATGTAAAGCTTCCATTGACGATACGATGCTTCTTGGTGAATAGAGAGAAAAAGGGGTGGTTGGAATTCTGTTAAAGGCTGCATTTCTGTTTATAATGGGGGCTTAACAACTCAAATGCATATATGTTATCAAAACGTGTTAAATGTGCCATAGGGCAATTCTTCTAATATTGACTATCTCATGTTTCTTGATTTCATTAAGGACTAAAATCGAGAGATTGTTCAATTGGAGGATTCACACTAAACTCATGACCTCTATACCCTGAGAATTCCTGACAGAACATTTGTTATGTGCAGGCACCGATGCTTATCTCCATCTTAACAGACTGGGGAATGTTCAAGAACCACTCCCTTAGTGGTTCAATTGTATTTAACATGGATGTCATGTGACTCAAAAATACTTTTTTTCAGTATAAATATGTCTATGAATTGGATCTTACCTTGCCGATCCCATCTTCCTTAGTATCTCTGAACTTGCAGGTTTCATTGATATGCATCTATCTATATGTGTAACTGGAATCAGTAGCTTAGAGATTTGATTGGGTTTCTAATGCAGTACAGAAGGGTTGCAGTTGAAGTAGTGCAAATGCATCAAGGAATAGCTTGGCAACTCGCTCAGATCATCAGATCTAACCAGTTAGGGTTTTGCAATTTGACGATGTGACATTCATTATGTCAAAGGCATTCCAATTGTGTTCCTTCACTTTTCATACTCTATAAATTGGGTGAGATAAGGTACTGGTTGTGATACAGCCAAAACTATGTGCAATGACAAATGACTCGAATGACCAAGTTTCCCCTATAATTTAGTATTACTTTTGATGAATCATCTTAAAGGCAGCTAAAACTTACATGCATTATTTATGAGCCTGATGCCACTGGGCCTCATTTGCTATCTGTACTAGTCAATCGCTCTAAATAGCCATCCATGTCACACAGAAGGCTTTTTAGGGCCTGGACTTGGAGAAGAAGGTTCTTCCACCTGATTAGGGAGGTTGGAGGCCATCATACACAAGTCGATTTGAATCTAATCTCAATTTTAATCAAATGTGAGGCCTTTGAATCGAACTATTTCTTTTTGGAAAAATCATCAGGTCTTATGGAATCAGAACTTGGAATTTTAAATCATGTACAGCGTAAGTAATTTTTGAAATTTTATTAGATATTATACATAGTAGAGAATCCAAATTTTCACAGTTTTCAAGTACCCCATTCACTGTGCGATTCAGTTGTTTTCAGCAACCCTATTCTCTATCCCACCTGGTTATGTAAAGAAAAAAATTGTTCCTACATATATGGAAATCCGAGTTTGATATAGAAATCATTGTGGAGGGTTTGAATGGTGATTATTATAAAATGAATCTCCATGCTGCAATTTTAGCAATGCACTTAAATCATCCTCTTGTAACTTGAGAATATATTAAAAATCATGGAAAGAAGAAATAATCCCTTCCCTTTATTATCACAAGGTAGAGTGTTTGAATTGCTCATCTTGAATCTTATGGAAGTATAATGCCTGTTAAGGAGGAAATGTCAATAGTGGAGGTTTGGCATTAGAGGTTGGGCCATCCTAACTTCAAGAGCTTGGAGAAATGTGCAAGAAGAGATTATAGTTAGTTTCCCAAGTCCTTGGCAAGATGTGGTCAGCTGAGTGAAGCTTGTTCAATATACAAAGAACACAAGCTACCTGTCGAAAGGTCTACTACACATACGATCATTGTGATATGATGGTCGTGCTACCCCTACTAGAAACTACTAGGAGCATATGAGGCCCAAAATGAATCTTGGCATATGCCTATAATATGAAATAAAGGAGAAATTGTTGTTACATTTTTCCAATAAACATCATCTTGTTAACAACAAGATGAATCTACGCTCTTGTTAACAATTAGATTTAAATAAAGACTTGGGAGGCTTTAGTTGTTTTTGGAAAAGCTACAAAAGTTGCCCATCAATTGACCATGTTGGATTTTTGGTCATGGTAATTCTCTTGACATCTAGAAGCATGATCACTCACAATCAAGGTAAGGGTAATTTCAATTTGAATTGATGTCAACTGCAAAGAGCCATATTATAATACAATGACAAACAAACCTTTGGGCCATGATGGATTCAAAATTAAGAGCAACAAAAGGCACCTACTCTTCAAAGTGTAGAAACTATAGAAATGAAAAATGTTGCGTCAATGAGGTAGTGTTTGTAATGATTATAAACATATATGTTAATGACTATGTTTACTATTGCTCAAGAAGCTAATAAAGAATGAGTCTCATAGGCCTTCTATTTAGCAATATTCTTCATTGTCAACCAAGATGAAACAAAGTACTAGGTTTTGTAAGAGGTTTGTTGACAATAAGTAATCCCCGCCACGTTCGAGATGTGGCGCCCTCTGAAATGGGCGAGGAATCATTGTTCGAGGTCCATTAACCTAGGCACCATGCGAACCGAAGACACGTCAAGGTGTGATTTCCGACGTCAGTGGCCCTGTCCCAATGTCACTAAAGCAAAAGCTCTCCATACTTCTCACAGCATTCCAAGAGGACCGGTGATTGGTAGCTCGAACTTGCATCATGGAGCATCTACAAATACTTCTGGTGGCTCTGTCGCCACGTCAGAAACGTATCCACTAACGTGACAAGGCTAGACCATACTCGAAAGGTGCATAGGCTTAACGTGGGGTATGGGTCCCCCCATGAGCTGCTCCCACTCAATTCTAAGCTAACATCGGACCACCCATTGGCCCCCGATGTCAGTCACTTCGTTCGGATTGCGCCGAGATTACGTATATGTACACAGTTACGAATAGAGCCACAGCTGATCTAGAGCTAAGCTATGAAAGCATCACATAAGCAAGACTTAAGCTATGAAAGCAACACATAAGCAAGACTTAACCCTAGAAAGCAGGAAAGAGAGAGATTAAGGAGACTAAAGAGAGAGATCAATATCATCAGCTGAATAACAAATGACACAGTTTCCCTACTTATAACCAAGAGGAAGCCCTAAAAGGAAGCTTCCGGTGGCTAGGGCCCAACTAGGAGGGATAATAGTGCGCCCTCCAAGAAGGCCCCCACTCTCCAGTAATATGTCCAAATGGCCTAATAATGAATAATAAGGCCAAAGGCCAACCATATAGTCTAAGTGTCACTAATGAATAAAAAAGTGCCCAAGGCCTGCTTATGCATAAAGTAAAGTAAATGTAAATGGACACGGCGAATGTAATGAGCCAAGTCCATAACTCTCCCCGATACAAAAAAAAAATCCAATTGCCAGAAAGAAACTGATCAAACAGCAACAAGCCCTGGTGCATCAACAACTAGATCAACATCTGATGTAGAGGAATCAACAAGTGTAGCAAGAGCACGATCCTGATCCGCAAGTGATGGCGTATGATAAAAGACATCAATAGGCTCCCACATGGCCTCCTCAATAGGACGACCATCCCAATCGATTGAAAACTGAATCTGTCGGCAGCGCCGACTATGGTGAAGGCGAACCTGGTGCATGGCAGTTGGTAAGAAAGGGAACAACTCAGGATCAACATCTTGGCGACGAAGGGAACATCTTAGTCGCGTCATCAGAAACTAAGCAATATGAAACAACCAGGAATGCCAAGGAACTAGAAGAAGATCAAGCAGCAACCAGGAGTGCCAAGGTATCCGTAATGCCCAAGCTGGTAGAGGATCAGCCCAAAAGATAGGGACATCATACCAAGGTATCCAAAAAGCCCGAGAAGGTAGAACTACATCAGCAACATGAAGCCAATAAGGAAATTGGAAAGAGGTGGACACTCATCGCGAATAGCCGCATGATACACGTAACCATCAACCATGTGTGCAAGGTGCCCCAAGAAAAGATAGCAGCATTGGAAGACTAGCACCAAGGAGATCATCTTGACAAAGGATAGCTGAAATGGAGAAATATGCACCAACATGGTCAAAAGCCCAAGGTATCCATAGGGACCATGAATGAGAAGTAGCAATGGCATACGGTACCCTCAAGGCCCATATCACGAGAAGAGCAGCATGCCAAAAGCTCCAGAAGGTCCAAGAAATCACTGCATCATCCAAAAAGACATGATGCATGAAAATAGTAGCAACAAATCTAGAAATTAGCCCCAACTGACAAACTGTAGCCGAAAAACTCATTCAGAAAGGCCTCATATGGACATACCAATCCATCATAGGATACACCAAAAATGGATGCAGAATCGGATGACCCATCGGAACTGGCCGCAAGTGTAATCCGGTAACCAACTAGAAGCCTCCCTGAGAATCAATGCCAACAAGTGAGTGTGTAACTGCATCACGTACAATTGTCAATGTCTGCTATGTCAAGTCCAGTGTAACAACTCCAAGAGATACAAACCAATCAACAGCAAGGATAAGATCATAACGCTCCATAGGAATAATGTAAAGATCTGCCTGTCCAGAAAAATCTCCAATGCGGTATGGTAAATGCTGAAACATCTGAGAACTAAGAAAAGAATGGGAATTGACAACCTCAACTGTGAGAGGCTGTGAAGCAGGAACAGGTGAAACACGGATCCGACTAGTGATATAACTGCTAATAAAAGAATGAGTGCTGCCAGTATCAACTAAAGCAATATACTCACGACCTGTAATACGTACATGTAACCGAATGGAGCGAGGACTAGGACGGCCTGTCCAAGTAGCATAGGCAAGTTGAGCATGGCAAGTAGCAGGAAGTAAATCAGTGGAAGGCTCAGAGGATAGGTCAGACTCATCATAAATATGAATGTAGATATCGGAATCATCTGGAGTAGTGCCCTCATGGTAAAAAACAGCAGTAGTAGTAGGGAGAGGCTGACGGCAATCACGGGCAAAATGGTCAGGACTCTTACAACGAAAGCAAAGACGCTACTGCTGAAGGTCAGCGAACTCTGCAGACGTAGACGCTGCTGCTGAAGGTCAACGAACTCTACAGACGTGTAACGTCGGACAAAAGCAGGTTGAGGAGTCGGAGGACGAGGAGACAAAGGGACAATGGAGAGAGCTGGAACAGAAGGGACAGGTGTAGGGGTGAACGTAGTGGGAAAAGATGAAGCGGGAAGGATGGGGTCAGGAGAAGCGAGAAGAAAGAGTGTCAGAGTACTTATGCTGTAAAGTACTAGCAAGAGACATCACCTCAACAAGTGTGGAAGGACGGAAGGAAGAAACATCATAATGTAAAGCACCACGAAGCCCAACAATGTAACGAGAAATAAGTTCAGTGGGCTGTAGATCTGTGAAAAGATAAGAAAGCTCGATAAACTGATCTATATAAGAAGCAAGATCACTAGTCTGAGTGAGACTACGGAATTTATCACGTTGGCGGTCGAGCAACTAAGGGTCAATCATAACATGACGGAGGTCACGGCGAAAAGTATGCCATAAATGGAGCCCATCCCGATCAGGATCAGCTCTATAAACTCGCCACCACGTGGTGGCGCGTCCATCTAAATGTTAAGCAGCCAACTGGATCTTCTGAGGATCAGTCTTAGGGTAGATATGAAAATATGTGTCAAGTTTAGCAAACCAATTCTCTAATAAGTTTCCGTCAGAGGAACCGGAATAGGTAGCAAGCTGTACCCTATCACGAAAGTCTCGAGCAAAGTGTGGCTCAGGAAGTGGGGGACGTGAAAAGAAACCAGGATGTGGGTTAGGTGGAATGAACGGTCCACCACCAGGCTGACTAGCAGAGGAAGATGGAAATCCAAATGGAGAGGGAGTCCCAAATGAAGGAAAAACAGGAACTTTACCAGGACCATGAGGCTGTAAAGAATCAATCTGTGACTGCATAGTAGCAAAGCCGGTCATAACGGTATCGAAGCAGAGAACGAGGCCAGAAAGGGTCTCATCCATGCGATGAAACTGATCGGATAAGGTTTCTTGAGTCTCACTCGGGGTAGGTGAATGTGCCATAATGATAATGAAAGGAATAGACGAAAACTTGAGAGAGCGGACTCTTGTCGTCACCCCAAATTAGTCTATTAAAATCACTATTATCACAACTAAGAAAGGACAACAATCAGCAAATGAAAAAAGTGAAAATGAAGGCTGTAAAATTGCGCTGGACAGCCAAGAGGCAAGTGACAAATTGGAATATCAAACGGAGTTGAAATTTCGTAAAATTTGGTTGAGGATGGGCGATGGACAGCCTGCAAACAAGATGTGAAAAATGGCTGCAAACAAAGATAAAAATGGACGAAAGTGACAGGTATGAAGCGGTTGGACAGCCTGCCAACAAAAGTGAAAAGAGGGTTGAAAATGGAAGAGGAACGGACGAAAGAGATGAGGGAATCGAGCGTTGGAGAATTTGCAAACAAGCTGGAAATGGGTGATGGAGGGTTGGAACTTGGGCGCTAGAAATAATCTGCCCAAAAAAAAAAAAAAAAAAATTTCGGCCGCCAAATTTAGCGGAAGTACTTCCGCTAACTATCTGCTAAAACTCTGCCAAGGAAAACTTGGAAGGTTAGTGAATGGATCATGATCAGGTGGTATCCTCACTATACCATCTTTTCCACTGGATATATTTATCTTCTCAGCATCCTCGTCTTCATACATCTTGGATTCATCGAAGATAACATCACGACTTACATGGATTTTGTTTTCCATTGGATCAAAACATCTATAGCCCTTCACACGATTATCATATCCTAGGAATATGCACTTGATAGCTTTTACATCAAGTTTACGTCTCTCTTCCTTAGGAACGTGTACAGAGGCCTTACATCCAAAGATTCGCAAGTGGTTCACCTTTGGCTTCTTCTTCGTGAATGCTTCCTCAGGTGTTTTTTTTGGTATGGCAATGGTAGGACTTCTATTTTGAAGATAGACTGCCGTACTGCATGCTTCTGACCAAAAATCTTTTGGTAGTTTCATCTCAGCTAGCATAGATCTGTCACTTTCCACAATCGTATGATTCTTGCGCTCAGCTACACCATTGAGAGCAGGAGTGTGAGCTTGCGTAAATTGTCTTTTAATCCCACATTGGTCACAAAGATCATTGAAGTCATTAGGCTTGTACTCACCTCCACTATATGATCTTAGAACTTTGATCTTCCTACCTGTCTGATTTTCAACCAATGCTTTGAAGCTCTTGAAGTTGTCAAATGCATCTGATTTCTTCTTCAAGAAATAGATCCACGTCTTACGTGACATATTATCAATAAAGGTCATGAAATATAAGGCTTTACCCAAGGACATGGTCCTCATAGGCCCGCATAAATCTGTGTGGATTAAATTCAGAATGTTCTTTGCTCTTGCAACACCACCTTTATTGAGCTTCTCTCGATGCTACTTCCCATATACACAAGATTCGCACATCGATTTCAAGTGATCTTCTATGGTAGGCAATCCTGTTACCATCTCCAATCTTCTCATCAAACTGAGGCTTCCCAAGTTCAAGTGACCAAGCCTCTTATGCCACAACTCAGTTTGTGATGGAATGGACGATACAAGTCCATGTTGCCCCTTAATTGTAGCATTCAACCTGTACAATTTTGTATTGGGCTCCCTTACTCCATCCGCAATAACTTTGAACTTTTGGTTCACATCTTTTACAAAGCAACGATCATGGGCGAATTCTACTTTCAACTTTTGATCAATAATGACTCCAACAGAAAGTAGATTTTTCTTCAAACCTGGTACGTAAAGTACCTTCCTGATCATCCTGCTTTTGCCATCAGGTAGTTGGATTGAAACAATGCCTATTCCCTTGATCTTGCACACCTCACCATTTGCTTGTGAAATGGATGTTTCATTATCCAACACTTTCAAGCTACTGAACCAATTCTTGTTACCTGTCATGTGTCTTGTGGCTCCCAAGTCAATATACCATGCTTGATCATCTTGATTAGATGACAATGCAGATATGAAGATGCTAGAGTCTTCAATCCCCCCCTCATCGACAAGGTTACCTGCTTGTTTTGGTTTTCCCTTGTCTTGTTCCGCCAGGAATTTGCGACATTCACTCTTCCAATGGCCCTTTTTACCACAATGGAAGCACTTGTCTTTCTTTTTGGTCTTACTGGAAGATCCCTCATCCTCCTGAGACTTGGCAAATTGCTGCTTAGACTTCTTCTTGCCCTTGCCCTTGCCTTGTTTTTGGCGTGTCGCAAGTGCTTGATCATCGGTATTTTGACGTCTAGCTTTCACCATTTCTCGTCGTTGCTCTTCCTGCATCAAGATTCCTGTGAGCTCATCAAAGGTTGGCAATCTTTCTCTTGATGCTATTCCACTCACAAACATCTGATAGGGTTCTGCAATGCCACACAATGCATTGTGCACCAACTCCATGTCACATATGCGCTCACCACTTGATTCTGGTCATGTACGTCTGAATGTGCTCTCCTTGCTCCATGCGGGCACTATTCAGCTTTGACTTCAGAAACATGATTCTTGACGGATTTGACGTCTCAAACTGCTCCTTTAGCACATCCCATGTCTGTCTGGGTGTAACAGCATCACAAATGTGGGTAATGATGTCGTCCTTCACTGACAAGTTAATGAAGGTCAAAGCTTTCCTCATCTTTTTATCGAACACTTTGATATCCGTTTCATTTGGCGGCCTTCTCTCATCACCTGTGATGACTTCCGACACATCTTTCTCCATCAGTATGTTTTTCATTTTGAATTTCCACACTACATAGTTGGAAATCCCGTCCAATTTATTACTTTCACTCAAAATGGACTCTCCCATGTTTGCCATCGCAAAACTACTTGAAACTTTCGCTGTAGGCTAAAAGCAGTATGCCGAGGCCAACAATGATGTCAAAAGTTGAAAATAATGACCTACACTTTTTTCCTTACCAGGCCACTCGCAGCTTTCCCACCAATTTGAAAGCCAAATCGGCGTCGCCTTCTGAAATGCACTCAGTCGTCAACTCCCAACTACGTGCCCAGTAAAATGGTGAAATCACTTTTGGCGCACTCCGAACACTTTCTCCGCTGCAATCACTCTGTTTTGCTGTACTGTACTTGTAGGTACAGTCTGGGTGCCCTTCGTTTGGAGGTTATAGCCTTTCGTTTGGGTCAAAACGGGCAAAGGACCCAAAAATAGGGACTTTTCTAGTTTTTGAACTGTTTCTTCACCTTGAAGAAACTTCACTCTTCACTTGTGAAGGGACCCAACTCCAATTTCAGTATGAAAATATCTAATGAAGTTGAAGGCCAAATGCACTTCACTTCTTCAGGGCCCTCTTCACAAACCCTTCAGACTCCATCCAATGGTTGATTTTGATCCAACTGTGGATATTCCTTCTGGGTAGCACAATCTGAGTCGTCGATCTTGTAACTTCTCTATCCAACGGATCCGAGCAATTTTGTGCACCAATGGAGAGTCTTGTAGATGCTGTCCACTTCAAAACACTATGGTTTCACCTTGGTTCCACGCGCGAACAGTCCGCGACCTCCCTGTCTACGGCCGCGCCTCCCCAAACTGGATTTTGCTTGATCTATTTCATTTTTGGATCAATTTGTGCACGATCTGAGGCCTGGAG
Source organism: Diphasiastrum complanatum (assembly GCA_029204225.1). Taxonomy (NCBI): domain Eukaryota; kingdom Viridiplantae; phylum Streptophyta; class Lycopodiopsida; order Lycopodiales; family Lycopodiaceae; genus Diphasiastrum; species Diphasiastrum complanatum. The sequence goes on along the minus strand of CM055108.1, from coordinate 5,478,575 downwards.
CAGGGTCGCCCTACTGATACCAAGTCTCTAGAGTGTTCATTCATGAAATTTCGTAGAGAAATGGTGATTTTAGATCAACTTGACAAAGTGGCTTTTTTCACCTTTTACCTCAAATCTGCTAGGTTAACTGTCTGGAGACAAATCTCTAACATAAACCTCAAAATCTCTCCATGGCTAGTTGACAATGTGATTAGCTTCCTTCTTGTCCTTACGGCATCCAAAACGGTGCACAAACAGCAAAGAAATCACCAGTTATGTATAAAAAACCGTAACCCCAAACCCGGTTTCAATTTTCAACTGGCTTCAAAATTGTCAAATTTTCACCAAATTTTTCCTTGTCTGATGCTATGCACAGGCTAATAATCTCTCTGCTGAGCTTGGCAAGCCTCTATAAACTAGAAACCGTGCACCAGTGCTTCTCTTTCCGTCTTCAACCCGCCGTAACCCCAAACTCTCAGAAGACAGTTCTCCCGAAACTCTCTTCAACGACGATGTTGTACTGTGTACACTCCCTGTACGGCTCTGATACCAACTTAGAATTTTCTTTGCACAGGAACACAGATCATGCTACACAATAACACAGACAGAAAATACTCTCCACAGCAAGCTCACATAGCAACTGTATTTCTTAAAATGAGATTACACTGTACATATAGTTGTTCACTCAGGCAACCCATGCATGACCCAGGTTGCCGTTGGCGGGACGCGTGTCCCGTCGACTTGCCTCGTGGCGAGGCCAACTGATCCTTATCAACTGATAGGACTCACAATACAGTAGCACAATGATTCTACTTTAATTCTAACTCTTATGCATACTTATGGTTAATGTATCTTTTTTTTTTTTCAAGTTATATGACCTTGGGATAGAGACTTTTCTGATTTGAACTTGCTTAAAAGCTTCTCTAATAAGTTGAAATATTGTTGCATATGCCTGCAAAATCACAGACACCCTGAACTATAGTCTTATCTAATTTTTTTTATTGTCCAGCATCAAAGAGTCTGCAATTTTGTACTTTACATTGGAACTCCTATTGTTCATCATGATATACTCAGTGGATTTGCCTGTCAATATTGAGCCCAACGTCATTCTAATTGCAACATTGTCCTTAATATTCTGAGGAGCAACTAATGCAGATTTGCAAAAAACCAGACAATCAGCAGAATATCACCATAGCTGAAATATATCCATATGTCATTGATCAAGTTACAAAAATCAGAATATGCTTACATGAATGCACGAATGCTTCTATTTCGATAACCTCCTTTTGAAAGAGTGTGAATATCCTTGCAAGTTTGTCGCTTTCACTTGTTATTCCTAGACTTCTTCTTAGCCACTTCCACATCCCTCAATAATTGTCAGTTTTCAAATCAAATAGATTGTAAGATAGATTGTATTTGCTCTAGTTTTGATTTGATATCGAATGTTATCTTCTTTAATGATTCATTATTTCTTTTTTCATTTTCCTCTAAAGTCTTTTGGACAAGACAATCTCTTTCATGACAATAAGAAAATATGCATATAAACTCACATTCTAAAAAGTGATTTTTTCATAGAAAACTAATTTCCATAATTCTGCAATCTCTCACAATATCCTAGTAACCCAGTATGCCCATTGCATATCCATGTAACTAGATGAGTTATTGAAGAGAATGTGGGATGAGTCAACGTGCTAGAATCTTGAGGATACAATGTTCCATTTGTCCACAAATCCAAGTTCTTCTTTTCTTCTTTCCTATAACTGGACGATCCTCAGCAGATATTGGAATTCCTTTGCCTCCTCTTCTCTATAAAGGTGCCAAATCAATAGGGATATCCAAATGTAGATGATACACTATCATCATCCGAAAAAACAAAAAAGTAATCACATGCATCAAAGTACTCAGAACTGATTTTCCCAAAGCAAATCAAAGTACTTACCTTATATTATATTATATACTCTATACCATCAATTCATTGATTTTGCTTTTATGCCTGATTCAAATTTGGAGATGGTGCTTATATTTTCCCAATGTGAAGACTGCGCTCATGTCAACTAGTGGAGGAAATGCGTATTCAAATTTAGACAAGCTAAACTCTTTTTTAACATCAAATCTTACATTTTGCTTTTTTTTTTTCCTGACTCAAATTTGGGATGACGCTCATATTTTCAATCCAATGTGAAGATTGCTTTCATCTTAAACAATGGAGGGAATGTATATTTGAATTTAGACAAGTTAGACTGTGAACAATTTAGAGTTCTTAACTATGATTGTAGACACTATGGTTAGAGCATTGGGAGTTGGGGAGGCCTCGGGAGTGGTGGGGACAAGCAAATAAACAGTATTATTTTTATGTCGTAGCATTATCTATTGTCAATATTTGGTAGCGATGTTCCTCCATTGACATGTGGGAGTAGACTTCATGTGGCACAATTTCAGTCCTATTAATGGTAGTTGGCTGAGATATTCTCACTCCATGCTTGAGGCATCAAGTGCATGATGATGCTATTATATGGCATTGTTGGTGTATTAATGCAAAGTGGCATGGTTATTAAGAACAACTTTGTTTTACTTGTCCAATGCAATGTTGGTTCATTTGATCATTAATAGCAGCCTAGCCTACTATTCATCATTCTATCGTTCCATTGAATAATCTCCATCCTTGTATAGCAGTCTTGAATCACAATTCCGATCAAAATAAAAGCAGGCCAATCACCAAATCAGACTTGGGGCAATTCTTCGTAAATAGATCAATGGGCAAGCCTGTCCAATGGTTGATCCATGCAATTTATGCTACATATGAGGGCTTGCTTATAGTCATCGAGGACCCAAATTAGAGCTAGGTACGAGTCATAAAATATAAGTTGGAAGAAGAAAATAATTTTAGAATCCTTGAAAATATGTTTTTTAGAACATTGTCTCGGTTCTTATGTAAGAGCCAGGATTGGATCATTGTTAATTCTCTAAAGATATTATGGGATTAGACAATTGCCAACGTCTCCACCTACAACTCTATTATTGTAATCTATGACCATGATGGACATATTGATGCCTTTATTTGCCATTGTTGGTCCTTGCAACTAACCGGTTACATAATTCTTTGCAAGAACATTGTTATCACATTGACTGCTTATGACCTCTCATCACAATGCTTTGTTATGACAATTTTAGCTCTACAGCTTTCATTCTCTGTCCGACTCACACCTCGACACATAATTTTTATGCTACTCCTTCAACATATGCATTTTCATGCCCTACTGCTCATACAATGTTCTTAATTGAAAATTGCTATGTGATGCATCATATCTTGTCTACATTGGTTATTTTGATGCTCTATGCTTGATAATGGTCATAGCTCTTGTTGAAAAGGTAAAGGTGAGAGCTATCAGCAAGAAAGAGGAAAGACCTATAGCAAAGGGAAAGGGAGATCAAAGGATCTGTCATTAATAGTACAAATAATGACTAGGATGTTCGATGTGCACACTTACCATCACTTTACCCAGCTCAAAAAGAACTAGGAAAGTCCAGGGATGAAGTAGCATTATAGAGCAAACCCAATCAATTGAAATCCTTGCTTTCCTTTGAAATCTGGAAAAGACTACATATGCATCATCACTACAGTTTGCTCAAATGAAAATTGAACAGCTAGCTGGAGGTCTCCTGTGATGATTAAGGTTCACTTAACTGCAGGTTTTACAAGTGACTTAAGGGTAGCAAGCATCAGGAATCAGCTAATAAGTTGGAGCTTTGCCTTTTATGCTGCTACCGTTCTGCATATATCATGATCTGCTGCAATAATACGATGATCATGACTTATCGGACATATTCTCTAAAGAAGATGTTCCTTTCCAACTTGAGATGAACTGGTATGCAAATTGATACATGATTTCTAGATAGCATAAATCAGCAATCAGCTACCAAGTTCCTCATTTGCAGCTTCTTTCCGTTTTGTTGCTGGATCCCCAGACAGATTATTGCTCATAATGCTGTAACCTCTACAATAGTCGACAGGAGTTTTAGGGACTACTCACGATCGAATATGTGAACAGATAATTGGTTCATTTGGGCAGGGAAAATGCAAAGACTCCACAGGAATAACGCTCAGCAGTAGCGTGACTTGAACCTGAGCTGCAAGCTCTAGTCACTGGTCAGCAAGGGTGCAGTTTGGTAGTAAGGATACATATATTCAAAATCATGCCAATGTTCAAAAGCGATTCATCTCGACTAGATAATCCATTGGCACTTGGCATATGCTTCTAAGCCCGATCAGTTCTCTGTTAGAAGGTGTTTTGCTAAAAGGAACTATATTTTGAGTTGTTACCGAGCGAGAGAAACCACTCAGAATAACATTGACTATGGTTTCTGTTGCAAGAAATACATTATAGAAGGGCAAACAGAGATAGAACAACCAGCTTCTGGATACTCTTAGACACATCCCCATATAAAAAGCAATAGCAAATCGAGGTCATTTTCATATTGATGATCAAAAAAATACAAGGTTTGTACTGAGTTGAACAATGAAGGGATCCAACACAAGGCGAGTCAAAAAATAGAATATTACACCCAGTGATATTGACACGGGAAGAGCAGGCAGAGCTCGTCGATAAACTGCAAGGAGAATGAGAGTAGTCCCAAGCCCAGCAATAATTGCCAAATAGCAAGCATAAACTGTCATCAGATCAAACATGGCTGCTCTTCCTACAAGGACGCTGTAGAAAATGAAATCCCCAAGACCTAGCTTGATTCCACTGGTCAGCCCAACCCCAAAATCATCCTGGTCAGCCTCATACTCCTGCGATCCATTGACATCCAAATGAAATCCATCTGCTCTGACCTCTGAGTTTCCCAGAACTACCGGTGCACTTTCGGTAGAACTACTACGGAAGGACGTCGAGGCTTGTGCAGTGGAGCTCTCAAAGACCTCAGGAAGTAGCCTGTCTGTTTCCAATGACAGGCTTTCATCCAGATTTTGGCTCCCTTGGGAAATCGTTGGTGTATCCTCGGACTCCACGTCCAACTGAATTGACATCAAATCCTGGAGACTCCGAACTTCATTAGAATATCCTTTGCGTTCTCTAGTTTCTGAATCACATCCTAACCCTGACTGCGTATGTTGTGGATCTTCGCGGGGCGTTTGTAGATGTGCCCTGCCGTTATCCAAGCTTGAATCCACATGAACGCCTGGCCCAATCGTAGCTGCTTGATCGCCAGTGGCTGTTGGAGATCTACGTTCTGCCGAATCATGGTTGAGATTCGCAGGATCTGTAGCAAAACCGTGGTGGGATGAAACCCCAGTAGAAATGCCAAGTCTATCAAATAGGGATCCACTTCTATCCTCGGGCCTCCTGCGCCTCCATGTCCTCATTTGCTGGACAGGAGGTTCAAGTGTTTGAACAACATTTTCAGAAGTTTCCATGTCTAAAGAATTGTGGACAACGATCCGCCTGGAAGAAGGAGAAGCAGAAATAGGGCGAGCCTCATAGATCAAAGCAGGAAGTTCTTCTTCTCTGGACATGGCCAATTCCACCAGTATGTTCAGAGGTCCCCCCGGCACCAACACAGCCACCACATCATAAATCGCCATGGCCACCAAAAGCACCCAGGTAGTCCACTCAGGCAGCATGGAAAACCAGAATGCAACGAACATGCCTATCATCACAAGGTAACCCTGAGTGAAGAGAATGGGCATCCAACCAAAAAACACCGAGAGCACTCCCACAACCGTAAAGTTGAACAAAATTATAGAGAAGGTGACAACATCGATGGGGATGGAGAATGTCTGAATGATGAGGATCGAAAGACCGCCTCCCATATAAGCCAAAACCATGAATGCAGAAAACCCCATGTATGCTTTCAAGCATTTAGTACAGCGATAATAGAAGAGCAGAACCAGAAGGAAAGTAGCGGCTGTAACAAAAGCCACAAACACCAAAGCATTGAGCAGAGCCCCTTCAAGCTTTTTGTAGTCTGAATCCGTTGGCGCTTCATTGTAGACGAGCATTGCGATGTTGCCGACAGGGGCATCACCACCATTTGGGGTGAGAGTGCGAACCAGGAGCACAACCAGCAGCATGCAAATGGATACAGGGGTGACGATCCCAACTATCTCCTCCCCGGCGCTGTCCAAAATGCTGCCACCCATCTCCGCCAGCTGCTGATGAACAAATATGCAAAAGTCTGATTTCCTCAGATGTAAGCAATTTCTGCCAAAACCACAATCACCATACCTGCTCACACACACACACACTCTCTCTCTCTCTCTCTCTCACCTTACCCTCACTCACAGAAGATGGATCGTGCAACCCTGGTGCATCAAAAGCAGCAACAGGCTTTCAATTTCCCCTTTTCACTATTTCTTCTTCTTGTTGCAGTCGCAAATTAAAGCAATGGAACAATTTTTTTTTAGTATTTATTAGGTCAAGTAAGGGCGGTTTCACACTTTCATTTGTTGAAAAGCTTATGCATAACCAAAATTAAGTGTCTTGATTTTAGCTTTTTGTTCACACAGACTGACATTCTTTGGAGTTTTTGCATACATAAACAAAAAAAACCCAAAATTACACATAGTTGCATTACAAAAACAACCCTTTTATACATTCTCATTGCAAAACTTTTGTACGTAAGTTCTCAAGCATAAAAGCCTGGGAACATTTGCATAAGACACTATTTACATAAAATACTGTCTTTACATAAAACTACATCTACAAACAACATTGTCTAAACTTGAAATAGAGTACCACTTTCATGGCTATCAGAAGAGCTTATATGTTCCACATATTCCGGTAACAGACGATTGTCATTCTCATTCCCCCTATAGCTTCCTTGTTGTTCCACGTCCATCCGTTCAGCAACGACATTGTCAGTGTTAGGTTCCATATTTCAGAAGTACCGGAAATCAACCTGACGCGAAAAGAAAATTAAGTGTAAGTCTTCTAGTTCCACCATTGCAGGTGCTTTCATTGCCTTCCACACAGCAGCTACTCTTTTGAGATCCATCCCTTTTCCTTGGTACAAGCTCACCCACATCGCCGAAGGGTAGAACTTTCATGTCCTCAGCATCGCCAACAAGACTTGAGGCAAAGAGGCATTTAATCGCGGCCTCAAATGAAACAAGGAAAATATATAGGCTTGGTCAAAAACATTTGTTGATGTTAACTGCACACAATTTTTAATTTCCGAGGCGCCATACTTCATATATTCCTCACGTCATTTCTTCATATCCTCTTCTGTCACAACATGCAACACAGATTGGAAATGTTCTTTGCCTATGTCCTTTAAACAGTATCCAATCATTTTGTGCCATGTGTGTATGCCTTTTTGTTGTAAATAACAACACAAAACAATACTACTTGTTAAATAAGTCAAATACGATTTGATTAGATGGTTTATTTTTAAAATACTCGACGCCAAGCACTTGCAAATCATTTGCATGTGCAATGCAATACGTTGCCCCCTCTTTCCAGTGAGCACAGACCTGCAATGCATTCTCTTTTGCAAGAACTTCTCCATAACTGCTAGCAAGGATGGGTCTATATCTATGCTAGCAATACCAATAGTAACACTCAGCTCAATGACTTTCTTCGGCTTCTCATACTTTTTCATGAGAGTGTATGGGGCTTTCCTCCTTTTGTGGCACATTTCGTCTCCTTTCTCTTCGTGCATTTTCTCAAGTTGTTGGCTGTTCCTTTTTTTTTTTCTTGCTCCATTTTGACTCCATCGTCTTCACCTTTGAACACCCGAAATAAGAGAGGCTCTCAAAACTTAGAGACAGCCCAAACCAACAGTCAGTCACTGTGACCAACTCAGCAAAACATTACACCTCACCAAAACACCACAACAAAAGCGCCTCTACAAATGGTGAGTCCGGTCAGCGTGCCCCACTTCCCTGCCAAGAGAAACCTCTCCAACAGATCACTGCAGTCTAAACTGCACTATTGTGGAACAACTTTTGCAAAGGATCCTTGTAGCTCCCACCGTCTACCAACCAATAGATCAGTGCGCTGATCCCCCAACCCGCTGCAGAAGAACCTGTGGAAAAAATTCTCCCAGCTCCCACATGTTTTGTGGACACATCACCTCTTTGCATGCATCGTTGTTGATAGAGCAATTAATTTTTCAAAGTAGAAAGGGGACAGACATGTCAGCTTCCTTTAATGCCAGCTACGATTTGCACGGTTGGCCAAGGTCAACATGGTCAAAACTCCTACACATTTTCACCAATCACATTGCCGGATTTGCATTTTGTCCATCACAGTGTATATTCTCTCTCTTTAATGCTTCTTGGTTTCCAAGGGGAGGCTCGAACCTGAGACCAAAGAAACTTTGGATGTCAAGCTAACCAACTAAGATAACCCCGTTGGTCTCTCTCTTTAATGCCTCTTGGTTTCCAAAGAGAGGCTCGAACTTGAGACCAAAGAAACTTTGGATGGCAAGATAACCAATTGAGCCAATGCCCTTGACTCTCTCTCTTTAATGCTTCTTGGTTTCCAAGGGGAGGCTCGAACCTGAGACCAAAGAAACTTTGGATGTCAAGCTAACCAACTGAGCCACCCCGTTGGACTACCTCTCTCTTTAATGACATGACACTTCATGAAAACCTTGTCATTTGAGCTCTAGACAATACGCCCCATTAAGCATGTGAAACCATGACTAAAATTTACCTAAGCTCATAATGAATAATCAAAATTAAAATAACATTGATAAAAAGTAGAGCATCTCACAACATTTACTTCATGCAAAGTTTTGACTCTCTAAGCTTTTTTACTTTGTAAGAACCATGCCCTTTAGGCTATAGACCTTAGGACTAAAAAGCCAAGCTGAGACTTTTCATGTTTTAGACACCCGAGCCCCAAAGCCCCTAGCCCCCTGGCCACTTTGGTCCACGGTCGGGGCTTTCCACCCTTGTCTCTTATCAAGACATGATTTTGCATCTAGAACTCTCTCAGCCACACATTCGAAACTTCTCCCTCTCCCATTTAGTTTTAAAGACATAATGGATACCTTGTGACTATTATGCCCATTTTTTTGTATAGATTAAAAAGCAGAATATATATGTGCTTTTTTTCAAACAGAGGTGTTGTGCTTTCTACCCTACGCATCCGTGCAACTACCACATGGCACGTCCAAAGTGGTCAGTCAAAGTCACACTACTTATTATGCTTCATAATGTACATGTAAAAAAAGTCAAGGTACTCATTACACAATGGAATGTGTCGACAGAGGACATTCTACCTGGTTCGGCTTTCCAAAACTTTTTAGCCTCGGCCCCTCCGGGCCTGGCCTAAATTTTTTTGGAAATCCTTATCGAGCAGAATGTCCTATTCTGGCACATTCCATAATACGTTTAGTTCTTGTTCACCTCACTATCAGAATAAAGTTGTTTCCACATTTAGGATACAATTTTTTTTGAAAAATGTTCGTCATTATACATTGGAATGTGGCAGGTGCATTACAAAGACCAAATGGCATTCGCGTATACGCGTATGTCCCCCAATCAGTGGTAAAAGTGGTCTTGGATCTATCTTCCTCTTTGATAAAAACTTGATTATAACCTGAGAATCCATCTAAAAAGCTATAACGTTCATGACTAGCTACTTGGTCAAGAATAGTATCTGTATAAGGCAGAGGATGATAATCCTATGCTGTAGCAGCATTTAGTTTTTTAAAATCTTGGCAAACTCTAATCTTTCCCGTCTTCTTTTTAGGTACTATAACTATTGGTGACACCCACTCATTGCTTAGAACATGATATATAATACCCGCTCTAAGACATCTATCTAATTCGTCTTTTACTAACAAGGAATACTTTGGATTTAATCTATATTGGCGCTGCCTTACAGGTATTGTTTCTTGAATAAGATCTATTCTATGTTCACCCCATTTCATTGGTATTCCTATTAAATCGTCCATCAACTAAGCAAATACATTTTGGTATTTCTGAAGAAGTAATATATACTCTTCACGTTCCTGGTCTGATTGGTATTTATATAAACTCAAAATTTTAACTTTATTGATTTCTATTTCTACATAATCTATTTTATCTACCATCCCTTCGGTTAGGCTTGTTCTGGTTCCACCCAGGACTTCCCTCGACTCGGATGTTGTTGGTATTTCATCATCCTCATCATTCTCATAACATTCTATGAAATTGATCCAAGATTCAGCAGGTCTGGCTAACTCCTCATCCCATCTCAAAAGGTGATCCTCTATTGGACTGGCTGTGAGAATGCCAGAAAAAAATATTTGTTTGGTAGACCAGCTTCCAAATAATATTGAATACAGTGGTGTTTCTACTGGGTTTATGACAAAAAAATTCATAACGAACGTCTTTGTCTCTATAACTACACTAATACCTTTTAGCTCACCTACTGGTATGCATTTGGATGCGTATGCTAAATGAATTTTATGGTAAGTAATAGGTTGTATCTGTTTTTTTAGTCCTAATTCCTTAAGCATTGTTTTTGCTATTAAGTTGATACTGGATCCTGAGTCTATTAGTATTCTATCTATAGTATGATCTCCTATAATAGCACTAATCTCTGGGACACAATCTCCTCAGGTGCATCAGTTGGCAACGCCCTGTTTTCCATGACATCTCTATCCTCAAAAATTCTTCTACTTCGAGGAGCGACTTGAATCACATACCACCATCTGAGATTTGAATGGTTGGGGTGAAAGACCACCTGTAATTTGATGAGAAAATTCGCGGTCGCGAAAGCGAAGCAACCACGATTCAACGCGATTCGGATGGAGTTCAGATGTGGTCGCTGGACACTGCCAACTGAATCACTCCTACAGTCCTCCAGAATGTAGTCAGGCACTTCTGATCTACGTTTATAAATTAATGCAGCATTCAACAAATTCAACCAATGTGCGAAATTGAAATGAATGGGAGAATCAGACACACAAATAATAGTAGACACATTTGCATTCAAGATCGTACATCATAAATTAACGTGTGTGCAATGGCTACAAGATCATTTATTAATCTTTCTTTGATTCTTCAAGCACTGCATGTAGATCCACGCAGTGCGTTGGCGTGACAGAAATGCAGTTATCTCACGAGTGGATGTCTCGCTTACTAGCAGACTTGTGGATCCCTATGGATCTTGATCACAGAACCTATCTCGCCCACAAGCGGACTTCTTGTTTGTATTTCATCTTGATTGCTTACTAGCATCAGACTACTTCACTGTCGCTGTGTCAAGTATCATCCAGTAAGTATATAGTCATTCTATGTAACTTTAAGATTAGAGTGATTAAGCATCTACAACTAATCAGGAAATTACAAGAGTGGTAGATTAGCCAACCTAGAGTGTATCTGTTGACATCATGCCATCAGATCAGATATCTGTACTTCTAGGTACTTGCATGATCTTTGTTGGTACTCTTTGGAGTGTGAGGGCAAAGAAAGTTTCGCGACGTTTTTCGTGTCGCATCGTTGGTCGTCTAACTTTCTTGTGTTGGACCGCAAAAGATTCTCGATCGTGAATCTTTTGTGTTTGTGTCTTCTTGTCGGTGTTCACAAAACTTTCGTGCTTCGTGTCTCTTGACTTTCATGTTCGCGAACATCTTCGTCAGGCAGAGGACTGAAAGCTAGCAAGGCTTTGTAAATAGAAACAACTTGTTTCTTCAACTCCCTCTCAAAGCATGATAGCTTTACGATCCCAAGACTGCTCCTCTATCTCTCAAAAAGTCCTTTGTCCAGGGCTTTGGTGAAGATGTCAGCAACCATGCCTTTCGTTCCAATGAAGGTGGTCTGCAATATCTTCTTTTCATTTATATCCCTGATCAAGTGGTACTTGATCATAATGTGCTTTGTTCTGGAATGGAACTCGGGATCTTTCGTCAGATGTATTGTAGAGGTGTTATCCATCTGCAAAACCAGAGGCTCATTCCTTGTTTCGCTCAATTCGTCCAGGAACTTAGCCAAATTATCTCGTTGGCCATCTTTGCTGCTGCAATGTACTTTGCTTCGCAGGATGACTGAGCCACAATGGTCTGCTTCTTGCTGACCCAGAGAACTGCTACTCATGATGCGATGGTGCATCCTCCTGAGACGCTTTTACATTCATCCTTGAGGGATGACCAGCTAGCATCGCTGTAGGAAAGTATCCTGAAACCTGCATCATGACAATAGCACAAGCCATAATCCCTCGTTAATTGAAGATATTGCAAAATGCGTTTTGCAATCTTCCAATGTGTCAAGCCTGGATTTGTGCAAAATTGGCTCATCTTGAATACTGCATAAGCAATATCAGGGCATGTGTTGTCAGCAAGGTACATCAGTGATCCTATCAGCTTCCTGTAAGGTGTGAGCTGCATTTGTTCTCTCTCTTCCTCAATCTTCGGACAATCATCATTTGTCAGCACCGTCTTTGCGAGCATTGGAGTATTCGCTCCTTTGCAGTTCAACATCCCAAAGTCCTCTAGGATCTTCTGGGTGTATCTGGATTGGTGAAGGTATAGCTTACCTCCCTTGTAGTCCCTTTCAATTTGCAAGCCTAGGTAACACCTGGCTTCTCCCAGATATATGATCTCGAAATGTTTCGAAATGTCTGTCTTCACTTCAGCAATTAGCTGCTCACTCCTACAAAGTATCAAAATGTCATCCACGTACATAGCCACAATGATGATCTGCCCATCTGTAACTCTGACATACACATTAGAATCAGCCAACAGAGGCTTGAACCCTAATGATTTCAAGGCTTGATCTTCTTCTTGTACCATTGTCGGGTTGACTGTTTCAGACCGTAGATGCTTCTATGCATTCTGCATGCATAGTCAGGAAGTGAATTTGAGACATATCCTGGGGGTTGATCCATATAGACCTCTTCGTCTAGTTCGCCATGCAAGAAGGTTGTCTTCTCATCCACAATGTCGATCCTAAGGTCATAAGCTGCTGCATATGCAAATAACAGACATAGGGACGAATGTTTGACGACATGAGAGAAGGTTTCAGAGTAGTAAATACCGTATCTCTGAGAAAATCCCTTCGCTACCAGTCTTGCCTTGTATTTCATCACATTCCCATCTGGTCCGTATTTGAGCTTGAAAACCCATTTGCATTTGACAGTCTTGCGCTTATGTGGTAATGGCTCCAACGTCCATACCTGGTTCTTCCTCATGGACTCCATCTCTTCGTTCATGGCCTGGATCCATCTGTCCTTTTTTGGACATTCAATTGACTCCTCAAAAGTCTGGGTTCGCTATTGAATCTACAAAAGTCTTCTGATATGAAATCTGAACTGCCTGGCACATATCTTGCTGGCACTCTTTGTGGTCTTGTCGACCTTCTAGGAGATCCTCCTGGGATAGCAATCCCTTTGCCTTTGTCTGCTCTGCTTGGTCTGGAACCATCTTGGTTTACAGGAACTGCGGCAGTGGGCTGCCTCTCGAATCTTTCTTCTTCAGATTCGTCACTCGAATGGGAGACGACTCAAAAATTTTTGTTTTCGTGTTTGTCCTCTACTCTCTCTGTCACTTGCGACAGGTCATAGTACTGTCTCTCCAGAACTTCGTAGCTGACAGGATCGTCATTGGCCATTGTCCTGCTCTCATCAAATCTGACATCTCTCACTATTTTTACAATGTTCGTGTCTGGCATGTAGACTCTGTAGTATGACGAGTTGTTGTCAAAACCTACTAGAAATCCTTGATCAGCTTTCTGATCAAGCTTCTTTCGAAGCCTATCAAGAATATGTGCATAAGCTGCACAGCCAAAGATTCTGACGTGAGACAGGTTGGGCTTTCTACCCCACCATAGCTCATGTGGTGTCGTGTGAGGGACACCAGACTTACCTGTCTTGTTTTGGATGTATGCGGCTGTAGCTACTGCTTCAGTCCACAGTACCCTGGGAGCCTTCGAGTAGGCCATCATGCATCTGGCAGCTTCCATCAGGTCCTGTTCTTTCATTCAGCAACACCATTGTGCTGCGGTGTGTAGGCTGAAGTCCTTCTGTGAATGATGCCACGATCATTGCAGAAGCCAGTGAAGCAATTTGAGATGTATTCGCCACCTCGATCTGTCCTGATCTACTTCACTTTGTTGCCTGTACATCTTTCAGCCCAATTCACATATTCTGTGAATTTATCAAGTGCTTCAGATTTATTATGAATAAAATACACTCCAGCAAATTTGCTATAATCATCAATGAAGGTTATATAATACTTTGAACCTCCTACTGAGATCACATTGAATGGTCCGCAGATGTCAGAATGCACTAACTCCAGAATCTTAGTCGTGCTGTAGGAGTCCTTGATGAATGGAGTGCATGACATCTTGGCCTTCAAACATGCATCACAGGTGGTCGAACTGGTTGCATTCGAGGTGCTGACCCTTGTAATCGCTCCCTAATGGCTTGCTTGATAAAGTGCCATTGAGTTCATGTGGCATAGTCTTCTGTGCCATAGAGTGTCTGGCGAGTCATCATGAGTCTGATGCACCTGATCTGCAGGTAGGTGCACCTTCAGATGATATAGATCTCCTTTCCTTCTGCCTTGAGCGATCAAAGTACTAGTACTGGCATCAATCACGTTGCATGCTTCGTCAGAAAACGTCACACGCATCCCTGCATCTGCTATTCTTGCTACAGAAAGCAAGTCTTGCTGCAGTGTAGGCATGAACAGAACGTCTTCGAGTCATCTTTCTCTGCCATTGGTGTTGAGCCACAGTGAACCAATACCGTTCACTTGATGTCTAGATTCATCTCCAAGAACTATGAATCTTGAAGGATTCGCACTTCTGAAATCAGACATTATTCGTCTTGATGTCACAAAGTGTGAGGTGGCTCTTGAATCTAGGATCACCTCATGTGTGTCAGATGTTGATGCTGCACACACGTCTTCACAGATGTAGGCAGTCAAACAATTTATGTTCGTTCTTTTTTCGCCCATCTTTGAGCTCTCGGGCTCCTCGACATAGGATGAATTGTTGCTATTCTCTTGTCTGTTCAATGCTGATTTGTTCCTCGAGTTCTGGTGGCAATCCACGGCTGTGTGGACCTTCTTGTGGTAGTGAATACACTCAATCTTGGGATTGAGCCAACAAGTATCTATTGTATGTCCGTCTCTTCTGCATCTCACACAAGTCTTCTTGTCTGCACCTTGCTGCTTCGACCTCCCTTTGCTCTTCCAGTTGCCTTTGTTGGTCCCCTTTGCTTGCTAATCACGATTATGCCTATGATTCGACTCCCTCTTAGGCTTAAATTGTTTCTTGGATTTTTCTTTGTTGCCGTAGAGGGCCTCGTCAGAACCATCTTTGTGATCAAGATGTTTTCTGGCCTCGACTTCCTCTCGAATCTTGACAATCGCCTTTTCGAGGTTCATGGTAGGATCTTTCGCGAGCAGGGTTCTCGCTATCTGGAATGATCTGGATAAGGCTCTCAACAGGTAGGTGAGCTGCTTCTCAGTTGACACTGCATTCTCTGCTCCAGAGTTATGTAGTGATAGGAATAGATCCTTCATCTTCCTTACGAAAGAAGTGAGGTCCTTCCCATCCCACTGTAGAATCGTTAGCTGATCTTCCAGCATCATGATTTGACTTCTTGATTTCGTTTGAAATCTTGTGAGCAATGCATCCCACATCTCCTTAGCTTTGGAGAGTGTAGCCAAGTCAAGTGTGAGACTATCTTCAATGGAAGATGATAGCAAGACTACTGCCTTGTCATTTTTCTCCCTCCACTCGCATAGCTCCTTACCTGATGTCGTAGGCATCTCTTATGTGCCATCCACCCAGGGGAATAAATCTTCGCCTTGAGTATCAGTGACGTCTTAACTTTCTAGGCTAGAAAGTTAGATCCTGAAGAATCAAGAAATGTGTAGATCTTGCTCTGCATGTTGCTGATTGAAGCCATTGCTTCTAAAGTTTGTTCCCTTGTTGATGGTTGTTTGTCTGAATGCTAGGCCTCTTGGATCTGATAGCTTCTTGGCTATGTCAGATTATGACAAGATAGGCAGGCTCTAATACCACTGATGAGGGAATTCGCGGTCACAAAATCGTGAAAGCGAAGCAACCGCTATTCAACGCGATTCGGATGGAGTTCAGATGTGGTCGCTGGACACTGCCAGCTGAATCATTCCTACAGTCCTCCAGAATGTAGTCAGGCACTGCTGATCTACGTTTATAAATTAATGCATCATTCAACAAATTCAACCAATGTGCGGAATTGAAATGAATGGGAGAATCATTGATTGACAACGAAAGAACATTGACTACTTGAAGACATACGTACCTGCTCACATTGTTGAGGAAAAACAAATGTATCATGTTGATTCGTCCAAAGCTTGGTGGAGTCATGCTTGCTCAACTCTCTTGGATAAAATTTTTTATGACTCCACAATCATAGGTGGTTCTATTTTTGTTAATGCGCTCTGTACAAAAATGTCGTCCATGCTAATTTTTTGTACTAAACAAGAAAGAGCAAAATAAGTTAGGGAAGTAACAAATATTGATTGATGACTTAATGTTCCAAGCTATATTACCATGATTGTTCCGCGATATCAAAAAAAATATATTTAGAAATAGTTAAACATTAGAGGAATTCCAAAATGAAAAATGATCCTTTGTAAAAATACTTTTTTTTTTCTAGTTTCTGTTGTAAACTTGGCCCACTGGCCACGTGCACGTGTGCGGGCCACACGTTAGGATTCCACCCCCAACCGCCTAGCCACCCGCTTTTGCCTGACCCCAAAAGGGTTGGTACCAGGGGACAAGAAATAATGTGCAACCACTTCTCCCACTTGATTGTATATCTGTTCAGATCAGATCACAATCACAATGAGATATTGATCTCACATTATTCTACTATGTTGTAAACTTGGCCCACTTGCCACGTGCACACGTGTGGGGCGCCACGTGTTGGGATCCCACCCTCAACGGCCTAGCCACCCGCTTATTCGCCTGACCCCAAAAGGGCTGGTACAAAGGGAAAAGAGATAATGTGCAACCACTTCTTATATGGAGAGGAACCCAAGGACCCTAACTGCTTGTGGGACAATTGGAGAATGACGTGTGCACTCAGGCACCTTCACGAAGGCAGGCAGACACACAAGCCTCTTGTGTGTGGCTTGACCAAACTGTTCAGCTAGCAGTTTCAACCACCACCTGGCCCAATCAAAATGCACACAATTCAAATCTACACAACGTAGCTTAAATAAATTGGAAAATAAAAATATATTATACCAAACTTTGAAAATGTCGCCAAGCAACATGGATGTATCCCATTGGTTGGCATTTCCTACCCAGTATGTGCTAATATGCCCGACGTCAATACCTCAGGTTACATTTATTTAACTATGTTAGTTAGGATAAAGAAATTTGTTAACTAGACTAGTTATAGTTACAGAATGGTAGTATGCATAGTAACGTGTTGTTGTTACTGTGATTTTCTTATGGGGATAAATGTGATATGGAAAAACGAATTGAATATTATACAGGAGAGATTTGGGCGCCCAAGCTTTGACAATAACAATGGCAAGGAGGGGGTGAGAAATTTGGTAAGCTTGAAGAGATACCATTGCCAAGTTTTCAGAGTGTTGAGTGGCCTACTCCTGATAGTATTGTTTTTGAATACTTTAGATGCAAGCTATTTTTAGATGTGAAGAATGCAATGAAGATCAGTACAGGATCAGAGATTGTTCACCTAAGCTAGTTTATGTCATCAACAGCTAGTTGATCACGGATCTGCTTTACCTTCAATAGGTGATCGACAATAGTTGCACCATCATCCATCCGTAATGTGTGCAGGATCGTCTTCAAGAATAGCACTCGAGATGTGTTTGTGGTCTCAAACAATGCCTTCAACGTATCCACACTTCTTTCGGTCCTTCCAAATCTGAAATGTAGGGAATGATAGCATCTTTGACTGACAAGTTGATGACATTCTGTGCTTTCCATTTCCTCCTATCAAATGTCTGTTGATCTTCTTCAATCATTGGCCTTGTCTCCTCACCTGTCACGATCTCCCATAGCTCCTTTTCCATCAGAATGTTCTTCAGTTTGAATTTCCAAACTGCATAGTTGTCGGCTCCTTCCAATTTGCTTGACTCATTGAGAACACTTTCGCTTACCGTTGCCATAACTGCAATTAGATGACTCCGGATTGCAAAAATGAAAAATTTGCTGCAAAATTGACAAATGACATCTCCGACATCCGAGCTATGGATTGAAAGTTATGCCAAATTGAGAGACATTCAATGGTGTTTCGGACCCTTTTCCAACGTTTTGGACCGTACCAGAGAGTTCCGGTTAGTAGTACACAGTTAGAGAAAGAGCAGAAAGCTTGTTTCTCAGCAAAAATCACCGTTTCTAAGCCAAATCTTCACCAAAAAAATGCGATTTTGAGTGCAAATCCACACTAGATTGACTTGTACTTGGATCTAGCAACTTCCAGAAGTCATCGTTACAGAAAGGCTTAAAACTCTGATTTTCTGTTACAAGGCTACTTCAAGCAAAAATGCATAAAAATTGCAAAATATTGCTCAAATCTCCACCAAATGAACTAGGAACAGTTCCAAACTGCTAGTAGCAGTATTGCTAAACTTTTGACAACACAAAATGTTCTCCATAAGTTGATTGAGCAAGTTTTTGATTGAAACTTCTTGAAGACTTGCACTTTCCACAAAAAACACTGATGATTCTGAACTCCAAAACCTGCAAAATATTCCAAGGAAGAATTTCTTCCAACTGCCTCTCCAAGCTTTCACCTCCTGTAAAGGACTTTCTCACCTCAGTACGGAGCCAGTGACAAGCCGAACCCATTAGTTAGGCACTCAGGATAAGAGGAGCTCTGATATCATGTCAATAATCTGATGAGCACTATCAATCAATCACCATAAGCAATCACCAAGAGAAAAAAGAAGAACACGCCATCACACTATCTCACACTAACTGAAAGAGAGTACAATAAACCCTATATATATATATATATATATATATATATATATATATATATATATATATATATATAGAGAGAGAGAGAGAGAGAGAGAGAGAGAGAGAGAGAGAGAGAGAGAGAGAGAGAGAGAGAGAGAGAGAGAGAGAGAGAGAGAGAGAGAGAGAGAGAGAGAGAGAGAGAGAGAGAGAGAGAGAGAGAGAGAGAGAGAGAGAGAGAGAGAGAGAGAGAGAGAGAGAGAGAGAGAGAGAGAGAGAGAGAGAGAAACTAGTAGTTGACTATAGACTAGCCTACAACTACTTACAACTGGTAACAACTGTCAACAATAAATCATAATAGTAACAAGTTTATCATTGGTTTCTAACAAAGAGAATCCACCAGAAACTGTTTGTTTTGTGTGTATTGCTTGTAAGACACATACTTTATGAGTCTTTCGGATTTATCAAGGAATTGTGTGCATAGGATACTAAATTCTTGGATGAGTATTTCTCAGTTGAGAAATAAACTTGATCCATTAGTGATAGTATCCCTGAGAGCTCAATTGGATACTGGATCCTAATGGTTCCAAGAATGGTAAACTAAATTTAGTTGGAAATCAACAGAACTTTGTAATCTCTAGATGTTGTTCTATGGGATTGTATAAAGTTTATGTTGTTAAAGACGAATGTTGTAATGGTCTTTAATTACTTGGTTGATTGTAGCATTTAGAACTTATAATCTGGTTAAGAATTGGTTTGGTAGAATATTCTTGGAATCCAGTGATTTTCCTTGTGGAAAAGATTTCAGAATGATTTTTATATTTTCTGAGTTGTATGTTGTGGATATACTCCAGTATTATTTTTAATGATGAAGTATGCTTTTGGAATCTTGTAAAATATGATTGACGAATCATAAGATTCTAAATATTTATGATTGACGGATCATTAATTGATACTTAAAGGTCATTTGAAGATTATATGGAAATTTGACGATTCTTAAGATGTTGAGAAATTTTTGATCAATTGGGTGAGTCAAGGATTTAGATCTGTTTGTTGAGCTCTAAATTTCTTTACTCCAGCACATATTTGTGATTGTGTGGATCTCACATGCATTTTCATTAAGTAATTGCTTACTTATGAGAAATTTGCTTACCTTACAGATTGTAGTCTATAAGTGCTTGTGTGCAAAGTTTAGTCTATATCTCCAGATTTAAAAGAGACAGATAAATCTATTAAGATATAGATAGTTGTTGATTTCTGGCAACGGTGCTAGAAATGGGGCTATTAACTCATTAGAGTAACTGCAGTACTTTGGTTGGAGTTATAATTGTCTGAGACTTGATGGATCTCCTAGAGATTTTAGATGACTGATTTGTGATATTTTAGAATATTTGGATATTCTAAGAATATTTGTACCAAGAAGCATTATTTTCTGCAAGAAATTGAAATGGAATTTCTTCAGCTTTCGGATTTGATTTCTGAAATAAAGTAGTTCACCTAGTGTTTCATGTAATTGAAATTACATGAAGGTGATGATTTTTTTTTTGATAAGATCAACCCATTTGGAGGAAATTATAGCTCAGTGTATCTTTGGAAATTTGAATTAGTATTCATGAGTAGAGACAAGCAATTGAAAAATTGTTGCATCTCTGAGTACTTATTTATATGGAAAGATCAGACTAAGAATAATGATTCATGGGAATGACTTGGAAGCTTAAGGGATAGTTTCATGTTTTCTTTTTCCCATTCTGAGGATAGAACTTGTTTAAGGGAGGAAGAAAGTTACGACCATATTCAGCTAAGGACATGGAATAGTCCTAATATGGTAGACCGGCCCTCCAGTGTTCGAGATTATTGGTCACGCCTAGATTTTAATCCAATTCGAGGCCTGTTGGTGACTAATGACCTTAAGAGGACCCAAACACTCTAATTGAGACATATGGAGTAATGCATGTACGTGTGACTGATATAGGCAAGAGGAATGCATGAAGAGCTGTGATTTATTTATAGTTGACCTGCATGGGGATTACATGGTCTCATCACAAGATCCTACTCTCTATATATTGAGGTAGAGATTATCACATTGACGACTTTGGTTTAGGTTACTTGTAGAGCTCTTCTCCTCTTGCTATCACATGGCATGGCTTGGGGGCTAGATCCAAGAGGTATCTCCAGGAGGGATCTAGGATTGGTTGGGTGGTTTTGCTCCACAGTCTCTTTTGTTGTGTATTCCTATCCTCATCTTAGGGGTTTTCCCTAGTGGTCTTTACAGTATGGTTCGATAGTGAATTGTCATTAACAACAAGACCGAGACGCACTTTCCCACATCCATTCTCACCATTTAAATGCATCTCATTGTGCATTTGGTGGATGAGGTGGCCATTGTAGGTACATCCTCTTCCTTTCGTCAATTGCATATTCTTAGTCCATCCTAGACTATTAGTATTGTAATATGAGCGCCATTTTCACATTGAAAACAAGAGTACCATCTGGACATTGAAAACAAGATATGAGTGCCATCTTGACATTGAAATCAAAATCTGAGCACCATCTTCACATTGAAATCAAAATATGAGCGCCATCTCCATATTTGAATATGGAGGGAATCACCATTACAGAAGCAATCATCAAAATTGGTGTTTTTGCATCAGGTAAGAATATATTTGCATTCAAATATTTTTTTAGTATTTTTGTTCTGATTGCTCTGAAGATTGTGACTGTTTTTGTACTTTTAAAAATGACGACTTTGTATCATCCGTATTTGGTCATTCCCTCTGCCTTGGCACCTTTACAGAAAAGAGAAGTCAAAGAATCAATAATATCTCCTAAAGACCTTCTACGTTATCAAACTGAAGGAAAAAAAAATCTGGATCTATGGACATATGGGTCTTTGTATCCTAAAGATCCTAATACCTTACAACATCATGTCTTCTCCTCAATAACTTAGTTAGTCATATGGATATGTAATGGGCATACTGATTTCTTGGGATATTGTGAAAGATTACAAAATTATGAAAATTTATTTTCAATGTAGAGGATTCAAATCTTGGAGAGTCAGGTCAGATCTATGTCCTCTTACTGTTATGTGAGAGAGAGAGAGAGAGAGAGAGAGAGAGAGAGAGAGAGAGAGAGAGAGAGAGAGAGAGAGAGAGAGAGAGAGAGAGAGAGAGAGAGAGAGAGAGAGAGAGAGAGAGAGAGAGAGAGAGAGAGAGAGAGAGAGAGAGAGAGAGAGAGAGAGAGAGAGAGAGAGAGAGAGAGAGAGAGAGAGAGAGAGAGAGACAGTGCAATACAAAAATTACTGCAAGGAAATGAAAATCTTCGAACAAATCATGAGTCATCACAAAAAGTTATTTCAGATCTTATAGTAGAATCTGAACAAATGCAAGTAACATTACATTCTATGCATTTGGAGAATATAAAACTATTGAAAGATGTGGAACTATTGACAAAGAAGTCTAAGAACTATAAACGAAAGCGAGAGTCTTGCAAGGATATTCAAAATCTCTCAAGAGGAGGTTATCGGAATAGAAGGATCCATGCACTCAAGTTAGTATTTTGCAATTTCAATCAACTGATTAATTTAGTGTGTCTATTTTTTACTATATTAAACTATTTTCTAATTTGTTTTCTTTCTATGCAGGTCTACATTGGTTGCAAACCAAAATATAAGAGATAATGGATCAATTGATAAGACATTGGGCTGTATATTGACATGTAAAGCAACTGAATCTATGTTAATGAATAATAAAAGTTCTCATATAAAGTCTTTAATTCAGAGGGCTTGATGATGAACATACAAAAATTTCTAAATAAAACATTAATCCAAGGTGTTTGTGATTTTGTTGGAATAAGCACAATTTTTAAACTTATCAGAGAAGCATTTAAACAAGTTTGTATTAAGAAGGTTCCTCTTCCAAGGTCATATCATTTAAAGCATGAGAGAAATAACCTAAACACAAGAATGCATAAAATTATAGGCACTCCATTGCATGTTGAAGAGACATATCAGACCGAAGGAAGATCTATTTCATACAATGCATCAAACAACCTATTTGTTGGTTTAAATCAATTATTGAGATATATGATTAGTCTCTATGACATCACCATTTGTCATAGTACTTAAGTTAGATGAGTCAGAACTAGTTAAAGGGCAAAAGATGGAGAGGGTTAGTATAACTCTCATGAATGGTGCCCTTGCACAATCAATCGATCAAGGAGATTTTAACTTTAGTGTTCAATCAGAGTATGATATCTGGTGGTTGGCAACTTTCCAAGTATCCTTACTCATTCATTAACAAAGTTTGTATAGAATTTGTGATTATAATATTTAACATTGTTTCCTTTAATAGAATAACTATTTATGGTACATATATGATAATAGTTCTGAAAGAGGATCATGATATTCTATCATGGATATTTTGTAGACCTCATTGGGGCATGAAACTTACAAAAAAGACTTGCAAAACAAAAATTGATCATAAAATCATCCCTTTTGATTTTTTTTTTTGGTGAACCTTTCTACAAAAAAGTAAGATCAACAAATTTAAAAGACTATCAATGAAATTTTCTATATAGGAGATACATAAAACTTAATTCAACTAAACATTGAAAAAGCAAAAAGACAAACTTGAAGTAATCACAAAAACTCTGCGCGGCAGGGTGAATAGGTCCAACATAATCCATTTTTCAAAGGGTGCTTGCGATTGCCAAAAATCCAGTTCTACATGCTCGAACCAAGCACATCAAAATACATTATCACTTTGTTTGAGAAAAAATATTTGATGGAATCATTGATCTTGTTTTTTGTAAATCTGAAGATCTAATGGCAAATAGTTTTACTAAGTCATTAGGTAGATGTAAATTTGAAAAGTTTCGTACTTTATTAGGAATAGAAGAATGTAATATATATATATATATATATATATATATATATAGAGAGAGAGAGAGAGAGAGAGAGAGAGAGAGAGAGAGAGAGAGAGAGAGAGAGAGAGAGAGAGAGAGAGAGAGAGAGAGAGAGAGAGAGAGAGAGAGAGAGAGAGAGAGAGAGAGAGAGAGAGAGAGAGAGAGAGAGAGAGAGAGAGAAAAAAAACTAGTAGCTGACTATAGACTAGCCTACAGCTACTTACAGCTATCAATAGTAAATCATAAATAGTAACAAGTTTATCATTGGTTTCTAACACTCTCCCTCAATGATAAAATTACATTCTTCTATTCCTAATAAAGTACGAATAATATCTCTTACTAATGTGTGGAGATGACACTTATTATAGATGAATTTGTTGCTTGAAGAGTAGGTATCAAACAACACTCAAGCATATTTCACAGGTTTAGGGTAATGGGCCATTACTTGCATCATTCTCAAAGTCATAATATATGCATTACTCAGCCTTATTGGTAAAATATTGATTGTGGTTGTTGAAGCATTATCATATGAGCAAATAAAATCATTTTTGAACATTTTAGTGGGCAAGAAAATGTTTCGTTAATTAGGAGCTCCCATTATTCATTACATGCTATATACATAGAACTAAGTGGTAATAAAGACAATGCTCATCTCTTAGATCCATTTTGACGTGGAAATTTTTTTCATGATAATGACAAAGCTGATGAAGAAGAATAAAATCTTTTATATTGTTAACAATTTATTTTGTAGAGTCAATGTTATCACAGGGTGTTCTGTAACTATTATTTCTCTCTTCCTTCATAAATTTGCGTGTTTTTCCAAATTTTGAGCGGTGAGATATTCATGGATATGGGCAGTAGTGGTAAAGATTAAATTAAGGTTCACTGATTGGTTACCAAGTACCATCTAGTTATGGATTGGATCAGAGGAATAAAGCTTTAATCTTAACCTTATGTCCAAAGATGTCTGTTTAAGTCAGCCTAATCTTGGTTTATGCACTAAGATCTGAAGTAGGTTGATTGGGTGAAGAATTTTTTGGGTAAAAGTATGATGGTTGGAAAACTTGTGATGTGGAATTATCCACTTCAGAGATTTCCCAGATACATTGTTTACTCTCAAGTAAAATCGAATCTTCGGTAGCTGAGTTACAAGATTGTCAGTGATATATGTGAGTAACATATGCGGATTTTGGAGGAATCTGCCAGACAATGGCATATGTGTTTATGTATTGGGTCATAGTGAGATTATTATCATATGTGCACGATTGATCTTGTTTGGATCTACTATGTATTCCTGGTTACTAAGGTTATCTTGTGCACTTAATCTAGTTGTTGAACATAGACATATGATCAAGTATTGTGGAAACAGATACTTGCAAAGTTAACAAATCTGTTTTGTTAGATCTATAAGTTAACTTATAAATGATTTGGATAAGGATCTAAATGTGGTGTTATACTAGTGTAATTGAATTCTTCACCTAGACATTTAATATTTCTAAATCATGAACAATCAACTTGAGTAGTTGATTTACTTCTGTGGAAGTTAATTGGTAAAACGGATAGTGTGAAGAGTGTCAATAATCTGATGAGCATTATCAATCAATCACCATAAGCAATCACCAAGAGAAAGAGGAAGAACACACCATCACACTATCTCACACTAACTGATATATGTGTTGGAGTTTAATTTTACTCCTACTTACCTAATTCTGTCTTCTGAGTACTCTTGTACAATGTAAATACTTACTCTTTAGAGTACTTAGTCTAGTACTTAGTCTGAAGAAATGAATAGAAGTGTCCCCACATAGCTTGTGTGGATCTTAAAATGTCTATATAAGTTATGGGCTTTGTGCCAAACATTGACTTCTTTCAAGTCAAAATTGAGTTGTTGAATTCATGAATCAGCTCAATCAATGATATGCGCTCATATTCCGAATTTGATATTCATAGACCAGTCATTGACATTAATTAGAACTTGGAATTAAACAATTTCGGTGGCTTGCGTTGGCGTTACAGCGCGATCCAATGTTGATCTACTTCGAAATAACCGATATTTGGGTGCAGTCAGTAGATGGCGAAGTAGAGATTGACGTACGTCTTCGCCAAATTTGATCAAGAAAAAGAAGATCAAGCGGTAGACCATAATCATTCCAAACAGCACTGTAAGATCTGCCCATTTGGAGCGCCCAACATCCACATCAAACATGTTTTTGAGGATGAAATGCCCTGGTATTTTGGGCAGACCTTTTGTTTGATTCTCAAACTCCAAGCCTGAGAAATCGTTTTGATACATTCCCTGCAAAAGTTTGAATTGGTCTCACGCCTTTGAAGGACGATGCTACCCTAAATTGGAGTACAATCAAAATGCCTAAGCGTGCTATAATTTTTTTTTTCTAAAAGTGAATTGAGCTTAGATTTATTTACCTGCAACGTATATGTGTGAAAGCTTATGTAGCTAAGAGGATAACGCCAGACTGCCCTTGGTAATGCTCCTTGCAAGCGAAAGAATCCAGAAACCAACATGAAAACACCCTGACACCAAATTAGAAGGGAAACAAGTGTGAGATCCACATTCACCGAAAATGCGAAGTTAACTTGGGTGGACTACAAGGCGGAAGGGCGATGGACTGGGCTTCCACCTCATAAAATCAGGTCCATAATTTTTGCTAAAATAAGTAAAACATTAGTTATAGTAGATTAGTTATAGCAAATCTTATGCACCTTCCAACTAAAAGATTACTTTAAAAAGATTCAAAATGAACTCCTATAAACCTCCCATCACTTGAGCTGGATTTTTTCAGAAAATATGAGGATCTTATGATTTCGCGTGAGATGAAGAGGTAGTTTTCTACAATAGATTGATTTACTTAAAACTCACTTGTGGCTATTTTGGAACATGAGCTTAGATGACATTTTGCTTTAGACTACTCTGTTATACCGACAGGCTTGGCATTCTGCGAGTAAATTTTTTTGTGAGTTTTGCAAGTTTCTTTCTTGCCATGAGACAATAAAAAGATAGCACATGGTGAGCTACATTTTCTATGACACTACTTGAATGTTTATTAATAAAAATTGTGGTTTGGCACATAGTTTAAAATCCCATAATGAAATCCCAAAATAAAAAAATTTGAAAAAAAAAATTTAAGCCTCCAAATATGGCACTTCGGCGTGCTAAGAAAAATAATAATAAAAAATTTCGCTGAATCACTTGGCATGCCGGCGTGCTAGGTGATTCGGCCAGAAAAAAAAATTGTGAATTGTACCATGTGATTCAGCCAAAAAAAAATTCTTTTTCACTTAGCACGCCAGTGTGCTATCTTTGATGCTCTAAAAAAAAAATTCTAGCTATTTCACTTAGCATTAGGTGTGCTATGTTTCGAGACTGCAAAATATATTCTAAAATAATGTTTTAACTCAAAATTTGGTTCTCAAATGTGTCAAAATACCTTTTTCTATTTTATAATTTGAAATTTTCAACCTACTAAAAATGTAATGTAATTCACAAAATTATGATCTAATATCTTAAAACTGGATATTCGTTATGATGATGATGTTTTGATACATGAATTGCCATATAGACTACACAGTTTGGTACTTCCATTATGACACAGACTATACAATTTGTTTTACATGAGAAAGTTGAATGGTTGTGAATAATTCCATGATACCTTTCAAATGGAAGGGCAATTTTAAAATTTGCCTTTCAAATGACATGCTTTTAAAATATTTGCCTTTCTTTGAGAGGTGAACTAACAAATGCCAAGAATATCAGTGGCCTATGCCATGGCATCCAAGCCTTTTGTGGTAATAGAAAATGAAAAGCTAATTTTAATACATGACCAAAAAGGAAAAAAAAAAGTGAACACAATACCATAGAAGAAAGATGTGCTAGAGATTGTCATAATACCTATCAAGGGACATTGAGAGGATTACTAGTAGTATACATATCGTATGAATGGTAAGCTGGTTCTGACAGCGACCAAACACAAGAGTTAATCTCTTTACGTCCTTCTCTTGGCTGCTCGCCCCAGATCAACGAGAGCTATGAAACTACAATGGATATGTGTGCCTAATTTGCTCACTCTTCACAAGAAACAATGAGATGACCATTACTACCCACGCTTCATAGACATGATGAGCTGACTTTTGCTATTGTGAGCATACTTGCATGCACTCTATCACTCCGTGAAGTACTGGTTGCCACTAAAGAAAGAGCCGGACGTGTTGCAGGTCTATTTGATCATTTTTACGAACTTTTTGAAGCCAATTAAGTTTGTGCCAATCAACACAAACAACCCACACAGACCTTACAGATAGTATATTGTGCTGCCTTTCATTATGCATACCATAATTTTGCAATGAAGTTGGATTTTTGCAATACTTTGCAACATTGTTGACTGCACATGCAATTTTTGGTATGCTTGCCAATCATTGCATGATTTATGCTCTCAATTGCTTCTTAGTATGAGACATTTGATCTGTCCTTTTCATTGCTATTAATAATTACACTTGATAGTGTAGATCCGATCTAAAAAGCTAGTTTTGGAGGGCCAAGTAGAAATTGGATGATTGGATGAAAATTTGTGGATCAAACTTGATCAAGGCCTAATTCCATACTGTTCACACATGTGGACAAGTCTGCACCCAAAAATAATTTCCATTTTTGCTAAGATCCATAAAAATTCATAGTATTAGATGAGCTTTTTGATGCTAGATCTATGAGAAAGCATCAATGTTAGTATGCCATTGATTGGATTTGACTTTGTGTCATTTAATCTAATTGATTGAGGTTGGAGTCAAGCCCTTTAAATGTGTTTTACAGGTCTTGTCAAGAGAAAAGTACAAGTTTTAGCCATTTTATTGTCCAAAAATAGTCAAAATTGACTTGATTTGATAAGTCTTTGATAGATTCTCATCTAATCTTCATTTCATCTTTGTTCTAGGTTCAAATCAAAACCAATTTTCTTGAGCATTATTTTGTAAAAACCTTCCAATAACTTTTTGCTAATCAAGATCAAGGGGATCTTGGCACTTGTGTCTTTGTGAACATCAAGTGAGTTGCTCGTGAGGCAAATTTTGGAAAAGAGCTTAGGGAGGGCCAACAAGTACATCCTTAGTACAAGAGGGAGATGGGAACCATTGGTGGATTTCTTCTTGGATCTAGTGAGAGGTTAAATTCTAAAAACTACTCAATATGGAAAGTGAGGATGGAGTCGTTCTTAGTGCTCCAAGACCTCTTTGATATTTTCCTAGAAGAAGAGGAGGAGCCTCTTGGAGGACAAGAATTGGTTAGATACAAGAAGAAGGCAATACTAGCACTTCATAACATCAAAATGAATATTAGTGATGACCTCTTGAAGGAGGTAGCCTCTTGGACATCGGCCAAAGAAGCTTGGGATTCTTTAAAAGCTATATATGAATCCAACAACACTTCAAGAGTACTTATACTAAGAAATCAAATCTTACAAAGTATGAGGAGAAGTGATAAAAGTGCACAAGAATATGTGCTTAGGATCAAGTCTCTCAACAAAGAATTAGTTTCTATTGGAGAGAAGATTCTAGATGGTGAGCTTGTACAAGTGATCCTCAATGGCTTAGGAGATGAATATTCCAATTTGGTTCAAAGTTTTGCCATCCAAGACACTTTGCCATCAATTTATAAGCTCCATAGTCTGCTAGTGGTTGAAGAGTGTAGGATGCTCCATGCAAAATCAAGGATGAGTTCCTTATCATTGCAAGATGGAGATGAGAAAGCAAAATTCTCATTCAAGGGCAACAATAAGACCAAGGGATCCAAGAAGGATCAAGCAAAGGAGGCCAAGGGGGAAGGTCAAGCATCAAGTTCAAAGGCAAAGGACAAGTCAAAGCAAAAATGCTTCTTTTGTGGAAAGAAGGGGCATTATGCATCTGAATGTTACAAGAGGCAAAGAGCACAAGAGGAGGAGGACAAACAAGGAAACCCAACACATGAGGAGGAGGAGGATGAAAGGGATCTATTCTTGATGGTATCTACATCCTCACCAACAAGCAATGTCAATTCAAGAGACACTTGGTGGATTGATAGTGGGGCTAGCTTCCACATGACTTGTGAAAAGGATTGATGGTGTTGGTACCATCTCTTTATGTCTAGGATCCTCAAAAAGTATGGATAGAGAAATCACTCAAGTGGAGAGCTTGTCAAAGTGTGATCTTGCTAGCATTGAGGAGGAGCATCAAAGAGAGGAAGATCATGAGGATCAGCCTCAAAACATTAGAGTTCCAAGGAGGTCATCAATGACAAAGGCCGAGTCATCAAATTACATGCAAATTGTCCACTTTAGTGTGCAACTTGCAAGGGTGGAGAGCATTGGAGATACTACTATCTCTGATTTGTTCATACATAGTGTTAATAGACATAAAGTGAAGTCTTGTTTCTTATTTTTAAGAATGATGATGTTTAGTACTTTATGTAGATATGACAATACAATGAAGTTGAATGCTTTTCAATCTACATTTCTTGATGATAAAGCAATTTCATTGGATAACTATTTTTGTGAAACATCATTTGTTTTGGAAATCTTTGTGCTTTGTGCATGATCATTCCAATGTAAGGACCAAAAATTATCCTACTTCAAATGATGGGAATAATGGTAGTGTTTTGCTCTTCAAGTAGAGATTGTAGAATCTACATGTTTTCCAACAAAGAAGTTGTCAATGGTGGAAATGTGATCTTTCAAGAGTAGAAGATTTGTAAACTTGAAGCAACACCTTTGGATCAACACCATATTCAAATCATTGATGGTTTGGAGTCAATTCAAGCGGAGGAGCAAGTTCAAGACCCGAGGACTCCAAGAAGAACCTTGAGTAGCAAGATGGAGCCATCAAGACTCAATCATATGGATCAAGCAAGGTAAGTTGTCTTTAGCAACATTGAGTATGCACTTAATAACTTGAATGATGTATTTTCAAGTGCACAAAATGCCTTGGAATCCATGGCTTGGCATGATATATAGTTTTTGAAGTGTGCTACATGTATATTGAGACATTTATGGAACATCTTGTAAGGGATCCTTTAAGAGGTGTGAAAGATCCTTCATGGACATCATTCTCTATTGGAGTCTCAAAAGTTCCTTGTTTGTAGCTGGATTTTTTAGACACTTCTAAAAGCATTCATTCATCTAGCAAAGAGAGTTGTAAATAGACCAAGCTAAATTTGAGGAGTGTGAAGAATTGCCAAAAATTGGAGAAACTAGCTTGATTAAAAATCATGTAAAATGTACATAAGTGGGTCCCACATGTGTGAGGCCATGGAGCCACATGGGAAACCTACTCTAGTGTAGGTTAGATCAAGTCTAAAGAGTAGGTCAAGTCAATCTGGTAGTTATTCCTACTTTATAGGACCTAAATCCTAGATTTGTGGTGGAGATTGACCAACTAGCCACCTACTTGGCATGACTCTTGGAATGAGGCTAGGTTGGCAAATTAGGGCAAGAAAGCCAAGTCAACTTCCTTATTACATGCTGTAAATTTGCCTAACTTTACAAAGGAAGAAATGCACTCATTCAAGGTCCAAAACACTATACTTTCACATTTCGGGCCCTTTCAAAACCTCAAAAAACTAGATTTGACTTCATCCAATGGCTTGTTGATGATCTACGGTCATCGCTCAATGACATCCAAATTGACTCAATCCTGCCTGTCCATATGAGCTCATTGCGAAATGGTCATGGGATAAAAACAATCACAAGAATGACACACTCTTGATATAAATCTACTCTATCAATGGAACGATCTCTTGATTGATAACTGTATTGTCAGATTAGGGAACAAAACGTGGAGACAAGTATGTGGTATTCCTATGGGTTTTTCTTGTTCACCTACTTGGTGTAATTGGTATTTATCCTTCTTTGAAGCACAATTTATAAAGAGACTTGCTAAATTAGGCCTCACCTCTTTCATGAATGATTTTCGACATTCATTCAGATACATTGATGAGATCTGCTTTATCGATAACCCTAGTATCGAGCTCTTTATGGATAAAACACAGACGAGAACTCCTGAAAACCCATTCTGGATCTATCCTCTAGACTTTCTAGAAATAGAAAGCAAAACATTGGAAGGTAAGAAGATCAGCTTTCTAAATATATCTATTGTCTTTGATCAAAACTTTGGTCTTGTATGCCTCTCAAAATTTGACAAAAGAAGAGAACTACCCTTTCTGTATTTACCATATATACACATGGCCTCAAATAGACCGATTTATATTGTTTCACAGGTCATTGCTGCAATGTACTGTTGTAACAAACAAGATACTTTCATTGAAGAGGTTGGAATTTTGGTTGACGCTTTTAAAAAAAAATGGATTTATGAGGGATAAATTATATCTTATCATTAAAAATTTACTTATCTCTGAGTCTTTTCTAGGTTTGTCTTACTCTTTAGCACATGATATTGATTGTCTTCTGGTGGGCAATTAGCTATCCCTTACGGAGAGCTAACTGCTCCCGAAGGGATTCACTAACTGCGGGTCGGTTGGTGGGTTCTCTCTCTCTCTCTCTCCCTCTCTCTCTCTCTCTCTCTCTCTCTCTCTCTCTCTCTCTCTCTCTCTCATGGATGCTCCTTCGTTTTTATTCACCCTGCCTTGCTATAAAAAAAGTGGACTACTACATATGTACAACCTCTTCAAATACACAAGGTTTTTGATTTACTTTACCTTCTACACCTAAAATAAAGGTTTTTCTCCAAGCAAAGGAACTTCCCATTTTTTAAGGGACTCTACAAAGATTTTCAAAATTTAAATCCTGATGGAGGGAAATGTATTTTCCCACCCTCATTTAAGTGCACGTCACCTTCTGGGAAACTTCGTTACATGACATTATATAAACATGTAGCTTTCGACATTTACTCCTCACAACATTGTGAAGAGTTTTTCTGGCTTTTCACCTACAGAAAGTGCGCTCTACTAGTTCGATACTTGGCAAAAAAATTTATGCGGTAAGTACTCTTTGTTTCAACACTTTGCTATGGTTGCTCTTAAGATAATTTGCAGAGATCCGTGGAGTTTACTCATCAAATGGAGCTTTTGTACTAAGTTTTTACGTTGGAATGGTAGTTGTCCCAACGATGGACATACTGAGTGCTTTTGCTTGATATAATGAAAGCACATCCTGCCCAAAAGGCAACAATGGAGGCTTCTTTCCGACATACAACTCTGTAATAATGTTCTAATGGTAGCGTTGACATACTAGCCACATGTATGTCTATATAAATAGATTTTTTACTTCTGAAATGCAGCGTAGGGATGGCCCTATCCCTAGCAGATTTGTGGCTACAGTTCGTGCATATTATGGTGCATCTATCCCAGCGATGTGGACAGTTTGCTTTCTCTTTCATTTTGTATAAAATTATCATGAAACCCGACGATGGACAAATAGCTTCATCAATCTATTTTTTTTTTGAAAACACACCTACTGTCCCCAACGATGGACAGTAGCATCATCTTCTCATAATACTTTGAATGATTTTATGATTCTTAGGCTTGCAGGTCCCAACAATGGACAAATAGCAAGGACACTTTGCAACTGTTTGTTGTTCTTCACATTCATACATTCTACTATCCAATGATGGATAAAAGAAACTCTGATGGCTCACCTCTGAAAATTGATTCTATTCTCTATTCTTACAGTATATTGGTATTCTCAAAGTATCGTTTTTACATTTCAAAGTCTCATCTTACAATACTAAACTGTTATCGGTGCATGTGGCCTTTTTTCTTCTACGCTCTGGTTCTTACTCGAACCAAGGATTGTCGTACTCAAAGCAAAGGTATGCTTTCTACCGAAACTTTACAAAGCAAAAAATGTAATGCACTCTCTTTACTCTATCTAAACGTTTTTCTACTCTTAAACGTAGCTATGGACTAAAAAGACCATTTGTCTTGTCGTTATGATATAAAGATAATACTTTTACGAAAAAAAAGCATCTATGGCAGCCTCTTAAGAAGCCTTGTCTACAAACATTGAGGTATGACTTCTCGTTATCAATTCAGATGCGAATTCTACAATATACAAACAAGAATGGGATAAGTAGTTTCTGACAAAACCCTTTTTTTACGTGTCTTCAATATACCTCCTTTTTTGCTAAAGAAATGACTTAAGAAAAAGATATTATTTTCCAAAAAGCAAAATTTACTAACGAATTCTCAAAGAAACCCTTGTCAAAGAACCTTATAGTAAGGACTCCAATAAGACGATCTTAGACAGCATGGAAATGCGTAAGATACATTGTTTTTACGAAAGGGTGTCCTAATACCTAGTAAAGACACTGAAAATCACTTACTAAATAACTGATCATGTTTATTTAAAGCAATGTCCCCATACTATGGTTGTTATATGATTTCTATATAACAATCATGATATTATTGTACCCTACCCTGTTAAGGGTTACTTTAGACCTTTGGTGAGATACAACTGGAAAGCATGGATGTGCTCAGGAGTATGGACAATAGTGTGTGACACACCTTGCTCTATAAGGGTCACTTGGGTTAGCATAACATGGATTTTCTCTAATACCAACACACGTGTCCACACCTAAACGGTTAAAACTTTTCATATTCCTGTTAAAACTAAAAACGAACTGATATCACCAACTGCCCGTAAGATGATCAACATGGCACTCGTCCTAATATGGTGATATAACATCTTGGGCTATCACCAAAACAATGTTTGTTTGGGAAGACTGGACTATGGTTCTAATTGCTATTCAAAGTTGTTAAGTAGTATAACTTCTTTTGGACATGAATAACAACTGACGTTCAACTATGACATGTCTTCCTGACGTAACTAACTCGTGCGGTTTTGTTGTTTGGGATGGTGGCAGGTATTAGTTGGATGTCTTGAAAGTGGGTATGCTTTATGGTGCTTTATAGTACTGTATTTTACTTTTCAGCTTTATTTTACCTTGTTGGATTATGAATAAAGGCTTTAAAAGATTTTAGTCTTGCTTTGTTAAGAGGAACTAAGTGTAGTCCTGTCTCTCTCTCTCTCTCTCTCTCTCTCTCTCTCTCTCTCTCTCTCTCTCTCTCTCTCTCTCTCTCTCTCTCTCTCTCTCTCTCTCTCTCCCTCCTTGTAGCGCAGGCATCCCAAAGGGAGCCGGGAACCACGACTTAGCTTCCCAGCCTTCAACTCTTGCCATCCGAACCCACTTGACATACAAGCAGCCAACTCGCCAACAACGATCAGACTTAACCAACTTGAAGTTCCGAGGACCAACATTGAGATCCAACCTGGCGCCATGCCAGATCGGGGGTCCCGACGTGGGTGACTTCCCTCCAAGCAAGCCGCCCGACATACATCAAACTTAACCAATTCGAAGCTTCGTTACAAACGAGTAACATCCATTCCAAGCAAGCGGTCTGACTTACATCAGACTTAACCAACTGAAAGCTTTGTTACAAACGAGTAACATCCATTCCAAGCAAGCGGTCTGACTTACATCAGACTTAACCAACTGAAAGCTTCGTCACGAGCGCTGGAAGCCAACCTGGCGCCACGCCAGACTGGACAGCCATAAACAGGTAACATCCACCCAAGCAAGCCATCCAACTCAGCCGACAGGTTAGAGCCCGTTCCCCAAGAGCTTAACCCATTCACGTTCATGCAAGGAACACTCAGAACCACAAGCCGCGACAGATATGGAAACAACCAGTTCTTGGACCAAATGGTCCCGACAGCATACCGCTGGCGCCACGGACCGAATGGTCCCGACGGCATACCGCTGGCGTCCCGGGATACGACCCTCAGCTATGTGCCAAGTTAAAAATTTTGAAAGCGGCCTTACAACTGGCGCTTTTACCGAACACTGAAACCCAGAAGGTAATCAGAGTCAGTTTGAGGAAAATCCCACTTTATTGATAAATCTGAGAAGGTTACATTTCAAGTGTGTGACCGACCCTAGTCTCCGGGGCGCTAGCATGCCAAGGCGAGAGCCATGACAACATTCCAGCAAGGGAGGCTGAGACTTGGTTGGAGCTCGCCCTGAGTCGCAACCCGCACTCCCCTATAGTATTGGTGTGATTCGGCACCCCCCCTCATACCAAGCACTCTACCCAAGCTGGTAAAGCACGTTTTTCTCTCTCTAGGATTTTCTCTTTCTAGAAAGTCATTTTCTCTCTCTAGATTTTATTGTTCCCCAGGCTTCCTTTAATCATGCCTAGATCGTGTGAGGTGATTGCACATCGATCTGAGCTCTCTGGACTTCGCTAGAACCGATCAAAGATTTTCAGCCATAGGAACTTGGCGCCGGCTGGATTCTGGTCACAGTGGCGCCGGGAGCGGCGTTGGCGCCGGGAGCAGCAGGGGCGCTGTTGGCGCCGGGGACATAGCTGGCGCCGATGGCGCCGGAAGTAAAGCTTGTAAAGGTAGCTTTACAACATCCACCCCACCTTTATAAAATCTGATGTCCTCATCAGATGTCAGATTAAAGTAAAGGTGTCTCCCAATTAAAATAACTATACATTTAAGCTACTTGGCACAGTACTCAATTTACTGGCCACTTTTTATTAACATTGAAGCTGGCACACCACAAGTCGGAGGCTCAGCTCTTTGTACTGAAAAATTACATAACTTGAAAATATATCTTTGTCTGGGAAAAGCGTAGATTTGATATCGCTTTCGTAAAACCCGAGAACCTTATTAACTGGTGACAGAGGCCTTTCTTTGAAATGCTCGCCCCTGTCGCTTCTGACTTTCGACTTTGGAACTCCTTTGAGCTCCTGATTTGTCCTTGATGCACTTAATGTGGAGCTCCCTGAGCTCCAGATTTGTTCAGTTCCGCACAGGTATCAAGGCTCCCTGAGCCGAAGGATTTATCGTTTGATTGCCCACTTTATGGTCCACTCCGTGCCTTGTTGCTTCTGCACCTTGATTTCTCTCCTTGTCCAAGCCTGATCTTGATACTTTTCCATCTTGGCTCTTTAAGGTAGGCAAAGATTGAGTACTCCGCAATGCACCTCTCACTTAGCTTGAAGTAGCTCTTTGAATCAGCCCAAATGTAACCATTGACCTCGTGGAAAGCCAAAAGGTCGCACCAGTTTGATCCGCATCCGAACTATCTCTTCGCGTTTGTTTGAAGCACCATGTCCGTCGCGCAAAACTTGACTTTCACAATTCCATCACTGGTTAGTTGCCTCACAGTCAAAACAAGAAGTGTACATCGAGCTTGGCTTCAAGTAGCTCTCTTTGAATCAGAAACATGCACCCAGAGTTTGCACTAATCCGATCTCAACGCGAACTGTCCCTTAGCGTCCGTTCGAAATACCAAGTCTCTCATGCAAGACTCAACTTTCTCAGTTCCTTCATTGATCAGCTGCCTTACGCGTAACACAAGCCAGCGTACTCATATGTTTCCTCATCATTGCTGGTCCAGAGAAAGCCTATAACAAACTTTCCTTTCCACAACAAAAACTTGTCAACTTATTAGGTCCAAAGTTCGCCAGTCTCCTCGTGTGAGTATGGCTAGGTCACCTTGAATTTGCCCCCATTTTGATCAACTTTAATTCAAAATTTGCCCCAAGAGAGAGGTGTGTGTGATAGTTCCCCTCCACTTAATAAATCAGCTGATCGGACTTTAGAGTAGAGTTCTTCGGACAAAAGCCTTTCCAACACTTTGCTTCCCATCTGCTAGGATTATGGCTCGATCCAACTTGTTGCCAATCTCTGAAGAGGATCCTAGTCTTTTCCCCTTTGAGGAAAAACCCAACTGATACTGGATATCACCCATGCTCAGTGAGTTTCAGTTCCGAAGGTGGCCGTCCCAAAATGAAGACCAACTGCTATAGAAGATCTCCCCTGAAATGGCCCTTTCCAACTTTTGACTTCCTGCTTGCGTCTGGTGGGCGTTGTCGCAAATGAAACTAACCCAAGAAACAGGCTAGTCATCCATCCTTTGCAAACATTGAGTCATTTCGTTGTCGTTCACGTGCGAGTACTTGAACTGCAAATCCGCCGCACAGATTCTGTAGTCCTCTTTGTTTGATGGTATCAGCCTTCAAAAGAAAAGGTTCCTTCTCGAGCCATCAGCTCCTTGTATCACAAGCAATCATGCAAACCAGGCAAAGCACGAGTACTAAGACTCACCACGAATACGTACAAGTAAGACACTTAGGCAGGTTTACTAACAAGTAACAAAGACAAGGTCCCCCTTTGAGATGGTCCTGCCAACGGACCTTTGCCTAGCCGCGCCCATACAAATCAATCACGGAATCAGCCCACATAGGACACCCCTCCAACCATCCGTGCTTTCACCATTAAGCAGCACATTGCCTCAGTCACGCCCCACCACTTTTTGGTCGATAGCCCTTATAGCTAAACGATCGGCAGCTATCCCGCACCGGCAGCTAACCACCCGTGCTTTACACCCGAATTCGAGCAGCATCTCTGTATCAATGGTTAACCCGTACAGTTCGAATATGTCGCCCCGCACCCCACAAGGTACAGACCGTGCTTTCACCTCCCTAGGCAGCACTTTGCCTCATCCGTCCTACGTGCAGACAACGCCAGGCCCGAACCGCGAGAACTGACCGTGCTTACACCTCAAGGGCAGCACCTTGACTCATCAAGTCCCCCGTTCTGCCGACCACCCCGACCGTGGACGCACCCGTGCTTACACTGTGGGCAGCACCTTGCACAACAGTTGTCTTGATGAACCCCAAACCGTGGCCATTTCCGTGAGATCCGCATAGCTGACCGGCCAGTCGGCTCTGATACCACATGTAGCGCAGGCATCCCAAAGGGAGCCGGGAACCACGACTTAGCTTCCCAGCCTTCAACTCTTGCCATCCGAACCCACTTGACATACAAGCAGCCAACTCGCCAACAACGATCAGACTTAACCAACTTGAAGTTCCGAGGACCAACATTGAGATCCAACCTGGCGCCATGCCAGATCGGGGGTCCCGACGTGGGTGACTTCCCTCCAAGCAAGCCGCCCGACATACATCAAACTTAACCAACTCGAAGCTTCGTTACAAACGAGTAACATCCATTCCAAGCAAGCGGTCTGACTTACATCAGACTTAACCAACTGAAAGCTTTGTTACAAACGAGTAACATCCATTCCAAGCAAGCGGTCTGACTTACATCAGACTTAACCAACTGAAAGCTTCGTCACGAGCGCTGGAAGCCAACCTGGCGCCACGCCAGACTGGACAGCCATAAACAGGTAACATCCACCCAAGCAAGCCATCCAACTCAGCCGACAGGTTAGAGCCCGTTCCCCAAGAGCTTAACCCATTCACGTTCATGCAAGGAACACTCAGAACCACAAGCCGCGACAGATATGGAAACAACCAGTTCTTGGACCAAATGGTCCCGACAGCATACCGCTGGCGCCACGGACCGAATGGTCCCGACGGCATACCGCTGGCGTCCCGGGATACGACCCTCAGCTATGTGCCAAGTTAAAAATTTTGAAAGCGGCCTTACAACTGGCGCTTTTACCGAACACTGAAACCCAGAAGGTAATCAGAGTCAGTTTGAGGAAAATCCCACTTTATTGATAAATCTGAGAAGGTTACATTTCAAGTGTGTGACCGACCCTAGTCTCCGGGGCGCTAGCATGCCAAGGCGAGAGCCATGACAACATTCCAGCAAGGGAGGCTGAGACTTGGTTGGAGCTCGCCCTGAGTCGCAACCCGCACTCCCCTATAGTATTGGTGTGATTCGGCACCCCCCCTCATACCAAGCACTCTACCCAAGCTGGTAAAGCACGTTTTTCTCTCTCTAGGATTTTCTCTTTCTAGAAAGTCATTTTCTCTCTCTAGATTTTATTGTTCCCCAGGCTTCCTTTAATCATGCCTAGATCGTGTGAGGTGATTGCACATCGATCTGAGCTCTCTGGACTTCGCTAGAACCGATCAAAGATTTTCAGCCATAGGAACTTGGCGCCGGCTCAATTCTGGTCACAGTGGCGCCGGGAGCGGCGTTGGCGCCGGGAGCAGCAGGGGCGCTGCTGGCGCCGGGGACATAGCTGGCGCCGATGGCGCCGGAAGTAAAGCTTGTAAAGGTAGCTTTACAACACTCCTCGTCCTCCTTCAAACCCCAAGCTGTGGCTATCAGTTTTGTTAACAACTGTGCTAACATAGAGAAAATAAAAATAAAGAAATAAAACTTTGTGGCATGTGTTTTGTAAGTCTACGTATGAGTATATGTCAATAAACTTCAACCATGGCATGTGTTTTGTAAGCCCATGAGTAGAAGCTTCAATAATAATAAAATAACTTAAACTTAGATTTAGAACTTAGACTTAGGAAACTTAAGATTAGAAATATTTTGTCTTAAGTTTTCTAAGTTAAGAAATTTTGAAGTTCTAAATCCTAAGTTAGAAGCTCTAGAAAGGCTAAAAATAAATTAGTCCCATAAGTTAGTGGATACTTATGGAAGAACCTCCTTGCCATAAAAGGAGAAGTATTTTTTACCTTGTAAATAACACTTTGAGATTATGCTAAATTGCTCTCTCTTTGAGAAGTCATTCTATTTTTTTGTATTCCCATTGGAAGGTGCATAGCTTGAGGGAAGGTGCTCGGGCCTCCTCTTGTCTCCTTTCATTGGTTTTTATTGTGGCATGCTTTTAATCGCTTTATGCCTAGTTTAGCCGCAATCTATCATTTCCATTCCCTTTGGGTGTTAATCTAGGATTTAGTTTAATCACCTTGCTAGTTGGGTAGGCCTTAGTAAGGTTTTGCATTTTGTCATTTTAGATAGTTTCATTTTCGTTCCGAGCACTAGTTGTGGGTAAGCCTTAGTGCTTCATCATTGTCCTTTATTTCTGCAATTCCGTTTGAAGCTTGGTAGAAACTGTGAAAGATTCAACTAGTTTCATCACATTTTGCAATATTTCCATATTTGGCATATTGAGGCCAAAACTTGTTTTAGACTTAGAGGTTGACTTTTCAAAGTTCATTAGTCTAAATTTCATTTGAATAAACACTTTTTGAAAGTGTGGGAAAGATAGAATGCGAGTTTGAGTAGATTCAATTTGAATAAGTTGGGTACATTGAATCTAGACCCAAAATTGGTAGGGTTAGCATTTTGGTGGAAAAGCCAAGTGGCCAAATAGGGTTTGGACCTGCTATAAAAGGATGTAACTCGTGGAGAGAGTTATCTTCTCTCTTCTCTATCTCATTTCATGCTTATACATGGTTCTCTTGGGTTCTACTATCCATTGGTGCACTATCTTGGTGATTGCTTGCAATTCTATGTGTAGAATGATCTATATTTGCTATTTTTTGGATCCACACGTGTGAAATACAGTAGCTTGCTGGTTTTGTACGGCAACAATAGTACATAATCATTCCATTCAAGTTTGATCAAGTTCTATTAGTGTTTGCATCTCAAATTGTGTGTAGATGCTGATTTTTCTACATTGGTGAATTTGGTAGTGTATTTCTCTTTCTAACCAAAGATCATTCAAGTAGATTGGATCTTAAGGATCTGAAATCTTTCACATGGTATCAGAGCTTGTGTTTCAGGTTATGAAGGAGGAAATCAGATCTATCAATGATTTGGTGAAGATATCAAGTCTAGAGCATGCTAGAGAGGATTCTACACCAAAATCGGATTTTTTGCTTTTGTAGATTGGATCTTTTGTAGATCAAAACACTAAATAGGTCAATATACTTGTTCAATTCCGTTTTTTGAATTCACATGCTGGATTTGGCCGATTTTTGGATCATTGGTTCAGCCCAAGTGGTGGCTTATAGATTGCATATCAAATTTTCAACATTTGCATGTAGATTTGGAATAGTCAATTTTTTGTGATTTTGTCAAAACCCTAATTTTGACTGGATCTCTAGATAGTGAGGTTGCTGGACTTCATTTGAGTGTGTTTCAATCTTAGGAAGTTGGAAAAGTCATTAGATTGAGGATAAATCATCGGTTGATCAAGATTCTATGATTCTATGTGTTGATTTGCTTGGATAAGTGCTAGAAGAGAATTTGTGAGATAGTTTCAAATCTTGGTGATTTCTTTTGAAAGCATTTGTTGTTGTTCAAAGGAGTGCTTTGTGCATTGAAACAGGTTGAAAGAGAAGATCAGGTCATTGCTACATGGCAACCTCAATTGGAGTCATGTTGGAAGCCAATGATAGGCTTACCTCAAGTAACTATTCATTATGGAAAGTGAGGATGGAGTCACTTCTTGAGATGAATGATGTTTTGGATATTGTTGTAGGTTTGGAGGAGAGACCAGCAACACAACAAGATCAATTGAGGTATGACAAGAGGGCCAAGAAGGCTCTACACATGATAAAGATGAATGTTACCAATGAACTTCTCAAGGAAGTTGATAAGTGCACATCATCTTTGGAAGCTTGGAATTCATTGAAGAAGCTTTATGAATCCAAGTCTACTTCTAGAGTGTTGATTCTAAGAAGGCAAATCTTTTCTTGTTTGCAAAAGAATGAAGAAAGTCCAAGTACTTTTGTTTTGAGAATGAAAGCATTGAATGATGAGTTAGCTTGCATCGATGAAAGCATTAAGGAAGGAGAGCTTATTCAAGTGATTCTTAATGGCTTGTTGGATGCTCATGCTAACATTGTTCAAAGTATTGCTATTCAAAAGACTTTGCCAAGTTTGATGGATCTTCAAGAGATCTTGATCAATGAAGAATATAGGCTTCAAGCAAGAGGTGGATCTACATCGACCCCCATTATCAACATCTCTCCTGTGCATATACAGAGCATTGGATATCCTAATCTCGAAGAGATGATCCATGGAAAGGCACGAGTTATGATGCCAAGTATTTTACCAAGTTTCTAACAAAGGATGGCAAAACTATTGCCCAAACCAATGACGAGATTGCCATCCGCCTCCTCACAAATTCCCATCTCCAAGCAGCATCAGAAATTCTCGTCAAAATGGTAGAAGTCCATACCGCCAAGATGGATCACATACCACCAAGCAATCTCTTCTCATTGACCTTCACTATGGACGATCCCACTCAGAACTACAAGTGGGCTGAGAAGATATCAGATAACTGTGCGGGGCCTGAAATCCAGGAAACTCGATATCTCCTCCACATGTTGGTCACCAACCAGTTGGGATCTCGGGCGGCTGCTGCCATCAAAGAGCTCGAGGATATCTATCCGAGAACCAAGAAGTGAGCCATCCCACAACCGTCAGCAGAACCCGTTTCACCAGCACCACTAACTAAGAAGTAGAAAGAGAAGGCAGTCAGCACGGAAGCCGACATACCTCTAGAAATTTTATCCAGTGACATCGAAGCTGAATATGTTGAATCCGGAGGGAGCTTAAACCCTCTCAGGTCCCAAAGGAAGTCTTAGCCCAATAGGAAGCTAGGCGGTAGCAGCAGCAGACAGTTCAGTTGATGCACGCACTTTTGGTTCCGGTTCTATGGGTGTAATTCTGTCCACAATGACAACTTCCACAACTCCAACTTCCTCACTTGCTCTTACATTTCCACCACCACCCCCACCATTTACTGCTACCTCCACCCCGTCATTCACTCTCAACACGGGCTTCGAATCTGCACTTCCACCAAAGCCCTCTCCTGTACAAACATCCACACTACTTGACTCTATCGTCAATGTAGATGATTTTGCCTTACAATTACTAATAGCAATTCCAGCAACCATCGTCACCACTAACCCACTCCACACATCTCCACCATGCCCTATCTCCCCACCTCATTCACCCCCTCTCATTCCTCAATCACCTCCTCCTACCTTTCACACGTCTCCATCTACCCCAATTCCCGATTTTCTACCATTTAACCCGATGCCATATCCTAACTATACACGCACTCTCCCTGACATTGGCCCTTGGGAGCAGCTACCACTTGCCGCCCAAAAAGTGGTATGGTTGGTGAATGAACTCCAATATAATCTATTCGGCACCCTGGGGGGACAGTACACCATGAGGCAATTCAACAATGGCGCTATGGCGAATCTTCAGAAGGAAAATCAAGGCTGGAAGCGGAAAACAAGCAACAGTAGCTGCAAATCCAAAACCTCACCACATACAATCAGCAACAGCAGCAAATGCTCCTCCACCTCCAGCACCAGCTCCAACTGAAGGTATCCAACATGCAGACGGCCATTGATAACATCACAACAGAAAGGGACGAGGCCATAGCAGATGCACAGGCAGCACGTTCCGCTATGAAGGAACAGTTGGAATTGGTGAATTTCAATGATTTCGCACCACCAACTATTCTTGAGAGAACTCCCATTCCAGTGGTGGCCTATAAAATGCTGGTGCAAAAGTTGAAAGCCACAATGGGGCAACACACCAAACTACAACAATCATACAC
The DNA here is from genome assembly GCA_029204225.1 of Diphasiastrum complanatum. Taxonomy (NCBI): domain Eukaryota; kingdom Viridiplantae; phylum Streptophyta; class Lycopodiopsida; order Lycopodiales; family Lycopodiaceae; genus Diphasiastrum; species Diphasiastrum complanatum. The sequence goes on along the minus strand of CM055108.1, from coordinate 5,434,516 downwards.
TACTTCTGTCGAGGCCCTTAACCAGCATATCGCCACCTTGGAAGAGAGGTTAAGAGCAGCTGTCCAGTCAATGCCTTCTATCCATGTAGAGCATGCCCAGTTCCATGATTCCGGGCACCACTTTGATGGACCAGATGGTGGAGATTGGAGCGAGATTCTAGCAGCCCCAACCTGCTATTCAAGGCTCCTCCTTTCAAGGCCAACCCCTAGGGCAAGGAGCTCAAGCACCAACCAATCCACAGGGCTCTGGTGGTATGAATTCCCAACATTATCCTTTCTCTTCTTCCACTTCTAACCCCATCGACGACACTAACATTCCATTTATTACACGCCAATTTTCCCCTGAATTACAACGAATTGTTGAAGATAACCCTTCCCCTCCTCTATCCCCCGAACCAGATCCACAAATTCAGCATGCCATTGCCTCTGAAGCACCAACCATCCGGCATAGAATCATGCTCACAGAACCGAACAAGGAGTTGTGCACCTCTCAAGAGTTCGCCAAGAAATATCAAACCACAAAGGAGCGTGGCGACTACATATTGCCAGATTTGGACCAGTGTAAAACACATAAAGAAGCAGTCAAACTCTTGGATCCACAACTTCTCTACGCCATCAGCTTTTTCTGTAGAGCAAAACCTCCATGGCACAGTATCTCGAAGCACCCTCCTACATGCGTACAAATCCATATTATTATCCGGTAGTGAGGTGAGGTGTGGACATGATCAAAATCATCCCTCAAGAATATTAGAGTGTTTGGTTGCATTGCTTATGCTCAGATCCCTAAAGATCTCAAGAAGAAGCTTCAGGTCTCAAAGTCCATCAAATGGATGTTCAGAGCGCTTTCCTCAATGAGACCATTAAAGAGGAAATCTTTATGTCACAGCCATAAGGATACAAACTAAGGGGTAAGCAACACCTTGTGTCCAAAATTCACAAGGCACTCTATGGGCTGAAACAGTCATCCAGATCTTGGTTCCAAAAAATCAATGCATTTCTTATTGAGAATGGCTTCATTCCAAACTCACCAGACTCGAATGTCTACTTCAAGTATGTATCAAATTTCTTCATAATTATCACTCTCTATGTGGATGATATACTATCATTCAGTAACGATCTGAATTTGATAAAGGAAACGAAATGCATGCTGGCCAAGGAGTACAAAATGACTGATATGGGTCCAGTCACTATTGTCGCGGAATCGAAATCTTTCGAATTCGATCCAGCTGACTGATTTTCATCAGTCAACAAAGATATCTCACAAACATGCTGGAAAAGTATGGAATGGCCAACTGCAAACCGAGTCTCTTTCCACTCGACCTTGGACTGAAGCTTTCAAAGGAACAATCTCCCCAAATTGAGGCAAAAAAGGAGGAGATGAAGCAATATCCGTTTCACTCCATCATCGGCTCACTGATGTATGCAATGATCTGCACTCGACCCGACATTGCATATTCGATCAGTTCACTCAGCCAGTTCCTATCAAATCCAGGTCTAACCCATTGTAAATCACTCGTAAAAGTCATAAAGTACATCCAGACAACCAAACATCTTAGCATTTGTTATGGAGGCAGCCAATCTACCAACATACTTGAAGGATACACAGATGCGGATTGGACATGAGATATTGATACCAAAAGGTTTACTTCTGGATTTGTATTTTTATACAGTCAAGGGCCAATTTTTTGGAACAACCAAAAGCAGACCTCAGTAGCATTATCATCAACCAAATCAGAGTACATTGCTTCCACGAATGCTACAAAGGAGGCAATTTGGTTGAGGCACTTGCTAGCAAAAATTGACCCTGCACAGCCACATCCAACGACTATCTTTTGTGACAACCAAAGCACCATAGCTCTCTCTCTCTCTCTCTCTCTCTCTCTCTCTCTCTCTCTCTCTCTCTCTCTCTCTCTCTCTCTCTCTCTCTCTCTCTCTCTCTCTCTCTCTCTCTCTCTCTCTCTCTCTCTCTCTCTCTCTCAATCCGAGATTTCATTCTCGAAGTAAGCATATCGAAATCAGGTATCACTATTTAAGAGAGAAAGTGCAAAGCAAGGAGATATCCTTAGTCTACTACAAGATAGAATCAATGGCAGCATATTACTTCACAAAGGCTTTGTCAAAGGAGCACCACCTCAGATTCAACGACATGTTGAATTTGAAAATCAAAAGTCTTCAGGATCCACATTAAGGGGAAGTGTTGGAATAATGCGATGCTCAGCCTCAAATCCATTCAATAATGAGCATTTCGAAAAACCAGAAACAGGAGACTCGAATTTCTGAGCAGAGGATCGAAAAATTCAAGATCGAATTTTCTAGAATTCTTCGACACTGGATCGACTCAAAAAATTATATAGTTTTCAAGTCAGTATTTTTCGAGTTAGCGTACATTTTTTGATACTTGTAAATTTCGATACCGTCGGGCCTAAAATCTGACCCAACGACTTCGCGTTGACAGTCCGCCCACTTTGTACATGCATTAATTGTAATGAGGTGGTTGTAAATAACTGCAACAAAAGGTAGTTGTAGATATTTTTGTAGGACCAAGTTTCTGTAGCCAGCATTATTACGCTCAACCAACTGAAGTTATTATTTCAAGTAATTGTACTCATTGTTGATATAAATTAGACTGCAATTTCAGTCTCACTACTGTATCATTCATTTGTGCATTTGTCTAAATCATTCAATTTGAATATTCCGCTATTGTTTGTGGTGCTTCCGATCCTACACCAAGCTCGCTCATAAGCTTTTGCACATTCCCAGTGATTTCTGACAGGTAAGGCAAAGTCCCATTATGTGTCCCAACATACAGTCCATATGTGCCATAGGTGCGGTATGAGGCACTCATACCTAATGCATGAACAAATAAAACAAAAACCACTAAAAGCGAAAGTATGTGTCCATTAGCTAGATAAACAAGGCTTATATTTAACAAAAAACATTGATATAATTGTACTTGGCTAGGCCATGTGCATAGGGTAGGAATGAGGCATGGGGTATGTTGAGCACTTTAGCCACTAACTTAGGGCCTAAAAAGATTTGATAACCTTGATCCTTGAAGGTGATGGTAAAATTATCATGGGTGAAGTTGTATAGGCATGTTGGACCCATGAAATATTATGGATCAAGGGAATTGAAAAGTTTGCAAAATCCATGAAGGTAATGACTATGATGGGGTCCATCAGACTGTGATATTTTACTACCCGATGGGGTCCATCAGACTGTGATATAGACAGGTGTTGATGGGGATTCTCCATCCTTGACTTCAAGGGCCTCTTGTTTGGATTTTGAGGAGGAGGTGGGCTTGCTGGAGGTTTTAGAAGGCGAAGCGAGTTCAAGATTGGCAGGCTTGATTTTGAGAATTAGATTGGCGGTCACTACAGCAGGTGTGAAGTGCAAGTGAGAAGTTGGGCATTCACTGGAGGTTGGTCGAAATTTTGAAGAACAATGTTTAGTGCCATGGCTAATAGATGAATAAATTTGGAAATGGAAGATTGAAATAGAAATGGTAATCTAGTACAATAGTTTAAAAATCACTAATAGTGAGCAAAAGAGAAATTGAGTAGACATCTAGGTTCAGAGTGAGAGAGTTGGTGGGCTGGTAAAGGGCAAGTAAAACTGAAAAGAAAAAAGTTTGGTTGCTAGTAAAAGGGCATGGAAAAAATAGACAGGTAAATATTTGATTGATAATGGTTCTCAGAGCGTGGTATACTGCTGACGAGTAAAGTGGATAGAAAATTAGTGAAAAACAGAAGTGGGTGAGTAAAATTGGTGAGTAGATGGCAACGCAAGAAGCACGAATGAATGAAGACTATTTATAAGCCACATATTTCCACTCACCTACTACTATTTTTGGACATTGATTCCAATAAGTAGTTTTTTTTAAAAAAAACTTGTATATAGAGTTACGCCACTAGTGGGTTATACACAACATATACAACCTGGCAACACCATCTGGGCAACGCCAAGTGAGGAGCAAGCTCCTAAGATGTCACTACGCAGTAGCCAGGATTCGAGCCTGTGCCTTACCGGTCGCAGTCAACCACTCTACCCAAGCACCGCGCTGCGATGGACATAAAGTATAGTTTTTAACTGTCTATCATTGTATGCACTAACCATTTCTAAATTGGACACCAGATTAATTGGTAACTTCAATCGGAAGCTCTTGTTGCTTTCTAAAATTGACAATTTTGGAGTTAAATTAACCTATCTTCTATTCTAATAATTTATTTAAAGATATGCCTCAACATAAATGCATCTATGCTTGAGATTATTTTAGACAACAATAAATAGCCAACATATAACATAACAATTAAGTGCATTACTAGCTTTGTGCTATGTATGTTCAAAAGCTATGGGCAGCCTGCTATTTTCTATGTAATAATGCATGGATTACAGGTCAGTTTATATTTATCTACCCAAACACAATTGGTATTAGTCAAAGTGCCCAGGCAGTATCATGCCCGACTTATATGGAAGGAAAGAGTAATAGAGTAGTCATTATATCATGTCGGTAAAGCATGATCAACGTAGACATAATTATTCATTATTGGTGACACCTAAATGTTCTAAGGGGTAGTGACACAAATTTCACAAATTTCTTGGTGCTTTAGGTAATTGAGTTCAATCAACTCTTAGACTATCATTTTCTCTGAGTGAAGTCAGAGAAATAAACATTTCCTTGCATACACATGTTTTAAAATCACAAATAATTCAACTTTTGAGAATTGAAATCTCAAGAAAATTTCGAGTGCACAATGGAAGGAGCTAACAGTTAATATACATTAATTATCACATTGCTGCTGGCTCATGAACTAAGAACAGCTGATAGAGTTACTTAATTGTGTCTGTGTGTGGGTCTGTGCTTGAGCTTGCTTACTCCAGTTATTTACATCAAGTAGCCAACTGACCTGAATTGCAGCGCCTGTGATGATTCCCATGAGAAAATTGGGGACGGTGCAGGAGATTGCCATCATCAGACTCTCCACTATAGTTAGACTTGCATATAGACAGAGGAGAAAGTAGATCAAATGGTCAAAACCTGGGTGCAGACGAACCATGAAGTAGCAGATTGATCCTGAAATCAGTGAAATCAGAAATAAAAAGGGCAAGGACGATAAAGTGTTGGAAATGACGAAAGCCACTACCCCATAGTGGCCATTTAGTCGCTCTCGGACAAAAACCTGCAATTTAGGTCATCCATTTCAAGCTTATGATTTGAAGAAGGCATTGATAAAATCCCAGCTCAGGAACAAGGTTAAGAAATGACTGAAGTGTTGAATTGCACCTTCATATCCTCAACAAATGAAGGAAAGCCTCCAATCGACATGAACGTCAAGAAACCTGCAATGTATGCCATGCATGCTGCTCTTGCCTGCAGAAAGTAAATTCAGCATGCTTGATTATTATGACAATGTTGAATGTCTTTGTATGTCAAGTAGTTTTTAGCAGCATCACCACATTCTAACTTTGAATGTTTTTTGAGCACAATCTAGACAACCTACCACCAGACGCAGTAAGTCTTAGCACAGAATTCAGAACAGATAATTTGTTCAGCAGAGATATAGCTTGGTATAGAATCCAAATAACTTTTAGAAGCAGCAGGCCAGTTAATAACTTTACAGTCCATTGAATTGTGCATACTTCCGCATCAAATTTTTCGTACTTAGTTTCATTCCCTGGATGCAAAAGAATGAGAATACAAAACAGGCCATATGATTAACTTTAAATCAATCCAACGTCCCACAAGAGCTTCATCAAGTATGTGCCAAGGTCATTTCAGAAGATCGCTTGGAGTATGCACGATATTGCTTAAATCTTTTCAGGATTAAAAATCTCACCGATATGGACTGGTATCTGGTGTCAATTCGGAAAAATATGCTGCCTAGGCAGATACTTAGCACGATGTAAATGGCAAGACGTAGCCAGTAATAACCCAAATCCCTTGACATGTTCAAAAAGGATCTACATGTCAGTACGAATGCCTGCATCAGGAAACTCGCGCCACGTCTCCTCGGAGACTCAACGGTCACAGCACGTACCTGAAAACACACAGAATATAACTTATTGGCTAAAAGCTATTGCCATGATAGCTTGTCAATCAGCAGCTATCATAATCTCTTGCCTGTTGTAGCATATCTTCCACCTTTCTCTCCACCTTAGTAGCAGGTTCGGAGGACTGATATGCATCCATGAGAATTGTGATGACTTTACCAGAATCCATCTGGTCTATTGGATCATTGAGATTGATGCCGTTGGTCTGAAAGCAAATGCCATTCTATTAGCTCAGCTCAGGACCACTTTCAGATCAACTTAATTAAGAGAGTTTTAAGAGCACACATGATATTCTTTCATGCGATACACTAAGTTACTGTGATACCTCCACGTAGTAACGATCTTTCAAGGTTGCCCTGATTTTGTCAAAATCAGAGCTGGTAGCTCTAAGGAAGTGATCGGAGGGGTTTCGAAACGTTGGGCAAGGGAATCCAGCTTTGGCGAAGTGCTGCAAACAACCAAACAAAATTGTTTTTATTCCATTTAAGATGTATTGCATATGTTTGTGTTAAATGGAAGGTATTTTAAATAAAATATTCTCTTCCCCTACTGTTCCGCCGCAGCTTAACCTTGCATGGCACGCGTGACTCGGCCAAAAACTTGATTATACGTATTATCAGATTTGGCAGTACATGGATCAGCAGGTTGTAAAACTGGATTAGGAAATTGTTTAGCTTTTTGGTGGTCTACCTCTTGTGCAGACCTTGCTTCACCAAAGTAAACGGTCCTCCCATTTGCCAGCAGGAAAAGCTTATCAAACAGCTCAAAAACTTCACTGCTGGGCTGGTGGATCGAGGCTATTACCGTTCGACTATCCCGTGCTAAATTCTTCAGCGTAGTTGTGACAAAAAAGGCGGAAGCACTGTAGTTGAGAAAATATAGCTCAGAGGAATATAAATGAAGCAATGTCATTAATGTCAACCCCACATATTGTATACTTATAGAACCAGAAAAGTGACCAATCGGCTGATTCATAGTGGATTTGTGTTTTGCTACGAATCTGATTACGAGAGAAATAGAGCATGCCTGTCTAGTCCGCTGGTGGGTTCGTCCAAGAAAAGTAGATGAGGACGCGCCAGGAGCTCCAAACCGATACTCAAGCGTCTTTTCTCACCTCCACTGAGACCTCTGACGTGCCAGTTGCCGATTGGCGTGTCTGCGCAATCGTGCAAACCCATTTCCAGAATAACGCTCTCCACAGCCGTTTGTTTTTCTGAGAGTGGCATGCAATCCGGAAGCCGCAGTCTCGCAGAGAACAAAAGCGTTTCTCGAACAGTAAGTGTTCCAATCAAGGCGTCTTCTTGCGTCACATAGGCCTGCCACAAACTGAAGGTTAGTCCACATCGCAATTTTGATTGCATGCATGCTTTTTAAAATCAACGAAGATTTCTTGCTCTCATGTAAACCCATTAGACCTCGCTTTAAATGACAGTATTCTGCAAACTTAGTGGAAATATCACAATCTCAACGAGCTTACTGCAGTGCCCAATGAAATTTTTTTTCTGTGCCCATTCAACCATATCTCGCCTGTTTGAGCGGCGTTCTTTGACAATCTTCCTGAATCATTATCAAAATCAGTTAATTACTCACAGCCCAAATGAAACGTGAAGCATTTTCCTGTTAGTTATTGCAGGAATTAGCAATCAAGCATTTAATTTCCTACAGCTAAATTTTGCAGAATGTGAAGGAAGGTAACGGCCGAATAACGTAGTATCTGCAGTCACAACGACTTTACTCATAGCCAGAATATACCAATCTGCAAATTTAGTTTCTTGAATATAAAAGATTAATCAGCTGGACTGTGATTGCAGAAAACTACCATGGCATCTGAATAAGGTATAAGTCCACACTGAAAATTATTACAAAATATTTCAATCGCAAAGTACAGGCCAGCCCACCATTTCATCCATGTGATCAATAAAATTCATGCATTTCAAAGCTAGACCAGAAAACTATCACTCATTTACCAGCTAATGAATCAAGCAACGTTGTTTTTCCCGATCCCGAAGGCCCCATAATAGCGAGTAAGTGTCCTGGCTCAGCATATCCTGTCAGCCCATGAAGGACACTGCGAACCCCACCTTTAAAGTCAGAGACACTGACACTCAAGTGGCGCCAAGCCAAACTCATAGATTCAAAGCTCATGATCCCTTTACTTCAGGGTATGATCAACCAGCATCAGTTTTCAAACAGGCAATTGATCATAAACAAGTTAATAATTATAAGAAGTCCATGATCCACCGATCCATCATATGCATGTTATGCCTTGATAAATGACAACAGTTACAGAGGCCTGAAAGCAAGCAACAGCTGAAGCTTTCCGAGATCCAACCAGCAGCTTGTCAGCAGTTGAGGTGGGCTGATCATCTGATGGTTGCATGCTGCTAAATGCCAAACTTTAAGTCTCTGTCACAAAAGATTAACAATATAATAACTCTCGTAATTCTGCACGGCACATGCACACGTTGCTTTTTTGAAAGAAGTCCTGGAATTGAACAAATATTATTATTAGAGCGATGCATTATTTTTAGAGAGCGATGCATCTATGATGGAACATAAGTCCGTAGTTTACACCTCTCTGGTTTTCATGCTTGGATTATAGAATCTCGAACGTTCAGCCCGGGGCCTCTTCACACTGCCCCAATCTCAATTCTACTTGAACCTTTGGTTTTACCTCCCATTTCAATACCTAGGTAAGCCAAGAAATTGACCCCATTTGACCAAACCTTTAGTCTGTAAACTTCCCATTTGAAATACCTTGGGAGAGCAAAAATTTGGAGGAGACCTTTGCAATTCTAATGAGAACAATGCTTGGACTATCCATGATAAGGTGAAGCTTGAAGTAATTAAAAAATGAGATCACATGTATTTTGTATGTTTATATTCTCTTATGAGTAACATATCTAGTATTTATGTTTTAAACAACTTTTTCAATTCATAACACAAATCTCATTCATTTTTTTGAGGATTTATATCTTCTGAACATCGTGTGGGTCTCATTTGTGGACCAATTATATTTTATGCTCATTACTCACACCATCTTACATAAATCATCGCAAATACTCTGTGAAGTTCATTTGTTTAGGATAACACATCACCTTCAAAGGCTTTAATTTGGAGTAAGACCAAAAACAAGATGCCTCTAAAAGAATGTCCATGGTGGATTGACACAAGCTTTGGATTGAATCTAAGATAAGACTAATCATTGCTATGAGAATACTACATATTGGAATAACCTTTTGATCAATCCCTTACGGGCCTATGCATATAGCAAAAAATGTGGGTGAATCAATGTGGAAACACTTAGTGGGAAATAATGCTAAATTTCTTGCAAGGAAAAGGCCTACAAGGATAAAAAAGAAGAAAGAGTATTAGGCAAAATTGAGTACAAAAAAAAGAACCACATTGTTCCAAGAGTGTTCGACTCTTACCAAAGAAGAGTACAAGTATGTGCACTTAGTCATTTGTGAGATAAGAATACCAATGAGTTTTGCTCATTCACATTAGAGAAGTTTCGAGCAGCAAAAGGGCCTTTTGTCAAGATGTTGTTTTTGACTTTTCAACTATTTGACGAAAAAAAATTCAATTTTGGTATCAGTAGTACTTTAAAAAAATTCAATTTTGGTATCAGTAGTACTTTAACTACAAATGAATCAAATAGTTTTTTATTGTTCAACTAATTAAGTGCCGCACTCAATTACTGGCAAATCCTCTTATGGATCAACATAGAAATTGTTCCGATAAGATTTGCGTTATTCTTGGTCTTTATTGATTCCGAAAAAATGAGAAATGCAGGTGATATCATCCAAAAACCATCTCCAGCCCAATATGCATCCAATCAAAGGTTACAAAAACTCGTATAAGGCTCAATAGAGAGGCATAGAGGTTTCTATCAGGTCCAGCAAGCAATCATAAGCTCAAATCATGCAAAACATGCATTTTTGGACTCCTTCAACAAGCAAAACTTCAACATGTTGGTGTCTAATGCTCACCCCAAATTGGATGCATGATGGCTCAAAAAATATGCAATCCATCATATCTTTAAGCTTGTAATGAGAATTACCAACAGGTTCAGACCCCCATTTGATAGGTATTCATGCTCAAAAAACCCCAAAAATACACTATTTTTTGACTTTTTGAGCCCCCTAATGGTGTCCAATCCTAACCAAACTTCATGGAAGCCTAAGGACAGCTTCATTACACCTCTAAAAATGTGCATGCAAAATATTGACTATGAATTTTGTGAATTACCACAAAATCAATCCAAAAATCATCAAAAAACCATGTCTTTTGACCAATTTTGACCAAAATTTGTGGGTCAAATCCACAAATAAGTGCAATCAGATCCAAATCCCTGTAAGTATATTACATGCAAGCACTAAAAGTTCTGATTTCAGTCAATTATGGATTCTATAGCCCATTTCTAGCCCAAAAACCCCAATTTTTAGTCCAAAATCACTATCTAAGCATCCTTTTGATTTTTCAACCGACATGCAATCATTAGATCCAATCAATAATGATTGTAAAACAACAAGTACAATCTGAAAAACGTACTAGATCAGTAGCAATGATATATTCCAAGCCAAAATTTCCAATTCTAGGTGAAAAATCACAAAAAACCGTCAAAAATCCTTTGATTTCCATCAAATCCTATGGAAAAAATCCATAATCATGATTAATAGCCTGAAAGTACACCAAAATCAGAGAAACCACCTACTTGGAGGTCAATTCCACCACCTGGAAGCAACAAGACAAAAGGTTGGGAAAAAACAAGAAGCAACTCCACCTTCTGATTCCCTTATACAGGACATGGACATAACAAAAGTAGTTTTTTGCATGGTAGCGATACTGACCAAAACAACGAGTGGAAGCAAAAAAAAGCTACAAAGAGCGAAAATAAAAATGAAAGTTGTATGAACAAACCACATTTATATAGTAAAAACCAATAAAATCCAAGCTATACAAGCGTTGATCCAACAATGGATCAGATTGAAAGTGAATATTGTGATGATCCCCAAAAATCAAGCTTGCAAGAACACTTGAACATACCAAGAGCTGTTACCACCCAACCAAGCTAATGAAGCACTTTACCATACAATGATTTCCCAATTTTTCATCTATGATTCTGAGTACATTTCTTAGGTCCTAAAAGTATACTAAGTGATAAATCTTCCAATTGGGTTAAATTCTCTCTAAGCCAATAGTGTGACCTTCATGTAAACTCATTAAGACTTATATATGTGTGTGTGTGTGTGTGGGGGGGGAGAGAGAGAGAGAGAGAGAGAGAGAGAGAGAGAGAGAGAGAGAGAAAGAAAGAAGGCCAGGTCACATGGAGGAGGTAGGAAATAATATTTTCTCTTACCTCTAGAGTTAGGCCCTCCTACCTTCGGAGATTGGCTCTGCCTCTAGACGTTAAAAAAGTCAACCTTCAGAGGCAGGCCAGCCTTTGGAGGCAGCCTCTGCAAACTAGCATAAACACATCCAATCAGATGATGACAAATAGGTCTTTACCTCCGACATGTGGGTTGCCCTCACATTTGTGGAGGCCGCAACCAGAGGCGACCATCAGTGGCAACCTCCGTCATGTGGCCCAGCTAAGAGAGATGTGTGCATCCGAAGGACCAAGTTCTTGCATTAAAAAAGCCTTAGCAATGCGGCAAAGTTTTTTGTGGGCACATACCCTTAGTTAAACACGTAGGAGTGCCTTTTGCAAGGGCAATGCCAAAAAAGTCCTACCAACGAAACTATATCCAACGAGAAGAGGGTCTAGTACCAACAATTACGTCTGGACTCTGGACACCTCACACTCTAGACGACGACATCCTTTTGTATCTTTTTTTCTTGTCGCACAGATCAACTGCTAAAGAATTGTGTCGTCTATCTTGTTATCTTTTTCCTTAGGCGATTTCAGAATCAACGTCAAATCACTCGAGGATCAAATCACTCGAGGATTAGCACAAGAAGACCATCAGCGATCGCAATCACTACAGGCTCAAACCAGAACTAACAACAACAAACTGTAATCGAGCCTATTGACTATTGAGCAAAAGAAAGTGACCCGGCTTCGATAACGAGTTCAAATGCTGATCACATATTCTGAGAAATAATCCAATTCAAGCAGCAAGCAAACTTCTAGACTCAGTTACATAACTACCACGACATGTTGAAACCAAACTATGACGAGCTTCATTGTTCACACAACAATTGACCAATTGAAAATGTTATAAAACAGAAAACGCTCACCGACAAATTTTTTGTGGAACATATCATATTACTAGCTATACATACGGCACCTGAGGCCCAAGTAGCTTCAAATGCAGCCATTCATAGCCAATATCATTTTATTAGCTATACATACACCACCTAATTTTAGCCCAAGCAGCTAATATAAGTGCAGGTGTTCATAGCCAATGTCGAGAGATAGAGGCTGATCAACAAATACCTTCAATTGCAGTCAACCAAGGTGCATCAGTCGCTATTGGATCACAGCTTGCTGATGCTGGCATGGACATTCTTTAAGCAAAACTTTTCGCGACTACTAAATCACAACAAAAGTACTTACGCTAAAAAAGTCATAGTGATATCAGCAGGCAACACTCAGTAATACAGAGCTACAGTTGAGGAGGGCGAAGACTGAGATGTTAACCGCTGAAAGTGCAATGAAAAAGATGGCAAGTGCACCAAGAACTTAAAAATCCGTTGCGCTTGGGTTTTCTTTGTATTTTGGAGTGGAATGTAATTTTTTGTCACAAACTTGGCAATAGGATTTTGTTCTTGTAAGATAAGTATGATCTCTCTCTCTCTCTCTCTCTCTCTCTCTCTCTCTCTCTCTCTCTCTCTCTCTCTCTTTTTCTTGCAATCTAATTGATATAGAGTATCACTTTCCAGACCCGTAATGCCATGTGCTCAGGTTTCCTTTGTATTTTGGGACCACCTCCAGAGCATAATGTCCATCCACTTTTCTCTCTCCTCCTGAATCTATCATTCTCTCTCTAGAATGTGCGTTCTCTCTCCTCTCTCTACAAAATGTGCGTTCTCTCTCTAAGGAATGTGATTTCTCTCTCCTCTCTCCAGGTGGAATGTGCATGTGCTATGTGGCATCTTGTCATTGGCTGTCCACATGCACATTCCACCACAAATGTAAAAAAAATTGCATTATAAATGCAAAAAAAACCCGATGTACAATGGCAATGGCATAACGTAGGGGAAGGCCTGAAGCCCTCGGGCCTTCCCCCCACTTGAAACCCTTGAAATGATCATCTCCACACCACTTACACCTATTCTAACACCTCACAACACATCTACGAAATCCATCTTCATCTCTAGTGTATGTCAGATAGAGAATCCAGATTAGAACGATACCGTAAGCTTAGAGAGTCACATGGAGGAAGAGCAACAATAAGATTAAATTGCTTTAGATACCTTACAGTCCAACTTGAGAGATCTGTTGGTACCCTTCTTAAGGTGCACCTATGCTTTCTTAAGACACTTGCTTTGTAGTGTGTAGTAAAATAAATTGGCAATGAGAAATTATTTTGACTATGCTATGAATATTATACTCAACTTCCTAAAGGAATAATTTTTTACTTGATGGTTAAAACTACCTTTCCCACCACCTTGCAGATTGATATGGGCAAAATGCTTTGTGGTTAATCTCATTGAAATTTCTCGTATTAACTTGATGGAATTTTACAGATATATTCTTAAGAAAAAAACATGCAAGATACAAACTAAACACAGTTTATTTATACCTTGGTCAATAGGTGACTGCCCTTCATACTATGCAACATTTCCTCGCTCAACATCTTAATATGTGAAGGTTCATAACAATACTTAGGTATTTGATATGATAGTATCTTTATTGGGACTGTTTTAAATTCCCACTACATCAATTGCAAACACTATTGAATAGTGTATGCTACCCATGATGGATGACTAAGCTACCCACGATCTATTTTGCTAAAAGGATAGAGGAGAATCGTGATGAGAAGAGAATAAGTAACTCTTCGAGTGGCCCTTAATCCCCCCTCAAATAGCCCTTTTGTCACAGATATGTCATGCAATATACATTAGCTAACTATCAGGCTAAACATCAATCAGATTCAAATCATAGTAGAAAGAGAGAGCACACACAAGCCCAAGAAGAACTATATTAACAAACTTTAAGAGAAAAAAGAGATACATATATATAGACTTTTGTAGGGTGGTGTACTGCTGCATGGTATTATGGTCCCCATTACGGGACGCATGTCCCAACTCAATAATTATATGTGCCATAAGCATGGTGTGTAGACACACATACTCTCTCTCTCTCTCTCTCTCTCTCTCTCTCTCTCTCTCTCACACACACACACACACACACACACGCACACACACACACACACACACACACACACACACACACACACACACACACATAAGCGAAAATTAAAAAATTGCTAAAACTAGAAATGTACATAAGACCGAGAAATAAATTGGGCTTACCAAATTTAACACTCTCCCTTAAGCCCTAGTTTATTTTTCTTGCAAAGAGCTTTTCTATGAAAAACTCAAACTTATCAACACTTAGTGTCATGGCCATATTCGATTAAGGACCTAGAATAGTCCTAATATGGTAGACCGGCCCTCCGGTATTCGAGATTGTTGGTCATGCCGTGATTTAAATCCATGTCAAGGCCAGTTTGCGAGTCATTAGGGGACATTAGAACTCAAAATGGGCCCTTTGTCAAGATGCTTTTTTTGACTTCGCACGCTTTCAACGCTTAAGTGGCCCAATCAATGGTGGTTGACGGACAAAAAATGCTTTTGCCTTTCCCGGCCAAATTTTGGTGATTTTTAAAAATCCCACCGGGCAGTACAAACGATTGTGATTGGACCACAATTACTTCCCGAATACTCTTTTGCTGCCCGTATTTGTACACTCGAGGTTGATTTGATGTAAATAGTTATAAACTATAGTTAACTAATCCCTGTAGCTTAGGAACTTCTTGTCATTCTTAGGTATACCTCTCATTCTCTTTGTTCTCATTCATACTCAACTTCCATAGAGATATTTTGGACTAATGGCGACACGCAATCGGAGACCAAGAGGAACCATTGATGCGGGCCAGGATGAAGACGAGCAGTTTGTTTGGTGCGGGCCATGCAATCTCCTAGTATCAGATCAGCGCGCATGTATACAGATCAACAATGAGGCAGTATAGGAGGCGCGCGCCGAACCGATAACTCGAGTATGAAAGTCGGCAGTCGATAGCGGATCAATGTGCATGTGAGTATAGGCCATTGTTCGTTGTTTTAAATTTTTGGATCGAATCCGAGTCTTCATACTTTTTCCATGCTGATCTTTGTTGTTTGGATGATCACACACTTTGAAATCTTTGTAGATTAGAAGCGGCTGCCTCCACGCCAAAGGGAGAATCTAGAATATCCCCTCTGAAAATTAGAATATTTCATTTAGTACTAGAGGCCATTTGCAAACCCAGTATCGGATCAGCGCGGGCGTAAAAAGTCAGCAGATACAGAATGTAGGTCGAGCGCATAGAACCGATATCAGACAAAAAAGTCGAAAACTAGGCGATATCGCATGGGCGCGTGGGAGTTTGGAACATGAACATCAGGATTGGGTTGGGCGCACTAAACCGATATTGTCTATTGTTTAGAAAAAATAGTAACTTTTGAAAGACAGCTCGAATCGAGACGATTACAATGCCATTAGAAAGCCCTCGACGAGAGCTTTTCAACGGCACCCAACATGACCCAATTTCGAACTATGGTTAAAGAGATATTCTCAGTCAAAGTTTTGGGCGGTCAACAATCAACGGTCAACCTAATATCGGATCGACGCGCGGTTGACCAGTTTGACCCGGTCAAACCCTAAGGGTGCGTGCCGATCTGCTATTAGGGATTCCAATTTTTTTTTTTTTTTTTGATTTTTTTTTGAAAAGAGCCCGACGAAAGCTTCGCAACGGCACTAGAATGACCTAATTCCGAGTTACAGTTCAAAAGTTATAGGCAGTCAAAGTTATAGGCCCCAAAACTTTGACTGCCTAGAACTTTTGAACCGTAACTCGGAATTAGGTCATTCTAGTGCCGTTGCGAAGCTTTCGTCGAGCTCTTTCCAAAAAAAAAAACCAAAAAAAAAAAAAAAAAATTGAAAACCCTAATATCGGATAGGCGCGCGTCCCTAGGGTTTGACCGGGTCTAATTGGTCAACCGCGCACCAATCCGATATTAGGTTGACCGTTGATTGTTGGCGGCCCAAAACGTTGACTAAGAATATCTCTTTAACCGTAGCTCGGAACTGGGTCATGTTGGGTGTCGTTGAAAAGCTCTCATTGAGGGCTTCTAATGGAGTTGTAATCGTCTCAATCCGAGCTGTCTTTCAAAAGTTACCGTTTTTCAATATCAGTTGAGCGCGCCTGACCCAATCGTGATATTCCTGTTCCAGACTCCCGCGCGCCCATCTGATATCGCCTAGTTTTCAACTTTTCTGTCTAATATCAGTTCGGCGCGCCCGACCTACATTCTGCAGCTGCTGACTTTCTACGCGCGCGTTGATCTGATATTGGGTCCGCGAATGGCTCGCACGAAACAAACAGCACAGAGGTGTCCCAATGCAAGGAGGCCACCATGGAAATCCACCACCACCTCGTCCTCCACCACCGCCTCCTAGGCCAAGGGGCACGCCACATGACCCGCCATGACTGAAGTATATCCGAATGATCTGTGCGCGTGTTGAACCGATATTCGGGCGTGAAATTTAAACGTAAAGGTTTCTTTATTGTCATGCTTGTGCTTATGTAGAGCGGAGCTTCAAAATTGATTGCCCTCGTAAGTTTCCATGAACGTATCGTATCTCTAGGTACGGAATTCGGTGGCCATTATTCTTTACTGATAAGACAATGCTCTAAAATATTAAATAAAGAAACTTGAGATAAATTTCAAATCAAATCTGAAAATTTTAAAAAAGTGAAGGAAAATTCTAGTCACCTATTTTGATAGCTTTTGGAAAAAGTGCAATAACTTTTGCATCTCTTATCCAAATGCCTTGAAAATTGGTGCAAATGAAAGCTAAGATAAAGCTCTACAAATTTTATTGAATCAAATAGAAATAAAAAATGAAATTGAATGCTAAAATTTTGTCTAAAAAGACCTGAAAAAGTCAAAGTTAGAAATTATCAAAAGATAGCTACAAATGCAATAAACTTATCAAATCTAATGAAATTCACATAGAATCATCATGAATTTAGGATCTATGCTCTGATACCATGAAATGTGATGTGCCAAATCCCAAACTAATAGCAATAACAATGAAATAAAGCTAAAAGCAAGAAGAGAAGAAGACAATCATGATAGCATATCAATGGAAAGCTAGAAACATGGAGATCTCAATGGAATCACATTAGCAATAAAAGAAAGAGTACAAGACATGAGCATGAGCATTGATTCATGTGGATAGGGCACATGAGACCTAGCAATGGAGATCCCTATGGCTCACATTCACAAGGAAGCTAGAAGCTCGCACTTGCAAATGAGCCAAAAGATTCAAAAATTGATGTCTCTTGCCTAGTTATAGACAGTGCTCTCACTTAATTAAACTTAACTATCTTGAGGGATAGTTAGCCCTTGTTAAGTATTACTTAGGCTACATTGGGCCCTTATTGGCCTATTATCCTTATTAATTACTTTGGATGGACTAAAGAAAGAATCGCCTTGTTCTTAAGGCTAATAGCTCCTTTTGGGCCTACAAAGCTTACATTGGATAGTATCTTCATGTATAAACATGGATGTACTAAAAGTGTATGACAGTACCAAGCTTGATCCTCTTGATTCGATGACAATAGTTATGGCAAACTACTATTTAGACTTTTTCTTGCCCTTGCCCTTGCCCTTGCCTTGCTTTTGGCATGCTGCAAGTGCTTAGTCATCAATGTTTTAATGACGAGCTTTCACCATTTCCCATCGTTGTTCCTCCTGCATCAAGATTTTTGTGAGTTTGTCAAAGGTTGTAGTCTTTCTCTTGACACTATCCTGCTCATGAACATTTGATAGGTATCTGCAATGCCGTATAATGCGGTGTGCTCCAACTCGGCATCACAAATGCACTCGTCTATGGAATGCAGTTTGTCTCTTATTGCCCTAATTATGGTCATGTAACTTTGAATGTGCTCCCCTTGCTCCATACAGGCACTATTCAATTTTGACCTAAAAAGCATTATTCTTGATGGTTTTGAAGTCTCAAACTGCTCTTTTAGTACCACGACATCACTGATGTGGGTAATGATATGGTCTTTCACCGATAAGTTGATGAAGGTCAACGTCCTTCTCATCTTCACATTGAAACACTGTGATGTCCACTTCATTTGGCGGTCTTCTCTCATCACTTGTGACGACATTCCACAGTTCCTTCTCTATCAAGATGTTCTTCATTTGGAACTTCCATAATGCATACTTGGAAATCTCATCCAATTTGCTATTTTCGTTGAGAATGGACTCTCCCATGTTTGCCATTTTCAAAATGCTTAAAATTGCATGTGTAGGCTAAAAAAGATATGCCAAAGCCAATACCGGTGTCAAAACCCAAAAATAAGGACCTGCACTTTTTAACTTACCAAGCCACCTGCCACTTTATCACCAAATTGGAAGCCAAGACGGTTTCCGTTTTCAAAATGCCTTTAGGCACTCACTCCTACCTCGGCTCTCCCAAAAGGGGTAGAATTACTTTTGAGATCCACTACACACTTTCTCAATGAAAAAAACTCTATTTTGGAATACCGTACTTACAGGTACAGTTTTTGTAGCCCTTCGTTTGGCCGAAAATGGACTTAAAACAAGAAAAATAGGCCTTTATGAGTTTTTGAACTGTTTTTTCTTGGTGAAAAAACTTCACCCTTTGTGAATTTCTCATCCTTGGCTCTCTTTCAAGGTGAAATGTTTTGATTAACTTGAAGGTTGTTCTACCTTTCAATGCACTTCAGCTCCCTTCAAACTAATCTCGACTGTTCATTCAAAAGCCCTTCATCTTGGCCACCCAAGCCTCACTTGATCTTAACTATTGGTTAGACTAGAGCCTTATCCCACGGTGGACAACGAATTTGGGTGTCAAATCAACCACTTCTAGTAGCCACACCCTCCAAACGCCTTCCCTTTCAATGAGCACACACGACTTGTTGCAGGTCTCTCTTCCTCCTACCTGTGGCTGCGCCCTCCTAGGCCATTTTTGCACAAATTAAACTCTATTTTTGATGGATTTTGATCCGAATTGAGGCCCTGAATAAGGTCACCCTACTGATTGTGACTCATTAGAGTGTTCATATAGAAAATTTTCAAGCCATGAGGTACATAAAGCTCCCAATCAATTTTTGATATGGAATCCTTTGCATTTTCTGTCTTTTCTCCTCCGTGCTTGGGTTGTCTTGCTTCGACAATTTGAACAACTAGAAAACTCTGTGTTTATCCACGCAGAGTATCCACGCGAGACCCGACACTTAGTTGATTTTCCAAAATTTTGTTTGCGTGGAACATCCACGCATGGATTATCCACGCCAAAAAAATTTTGAACACGCCTCCGGCCAGTCTACTAGTGTTTTTTTTGACACAGCGCCGAAAAATTTATGCGTGTGGATTATCCATGCATGGATAATCCACGCAAAATTGAATTTTGAAAATTCTGGCAACTGTTTTTGGGAGGGAAGGTTGGCAGTGCCGGAAAGCAGTTTTGGCACGGATAATTCACGCCACACAAATTTCAGTTTGTTCACCGGACCAGACCGGAAGTTAAAGATATCCAGACGTGGATATCTTCTGTGTGGATTATCCACGCATTTTGTTTTTTGCATGTTGATAATGACATGAAATTAGTTAAATAAATATATTTCTAAAGTGAATTATATTATGATTAGGCTATATATATATATATATATATATTCTAAAGTGAATTATATCATGGTGTTCCTAGATGATTGGGATTTTTGATGAGGGCGGCCACCTACTTTTATAAGATAGTTGACTCGAGCTACCAAGAGGGTAATTATGCATGATCTAAGGCTTTGAGAGCCAGGGGTTTAGGGTCTACCCTAATGGCACTCTACCTAATCTCATATCCGAGATCATTTGATATGGATTGAGAGCTCATTTTGTACATACTTCGAGAGATTATCAAGAGATGGTGATTTTGGCAAGTTTGCTCTTTAATGAGGAATTGATGAATGTGATATTTTTTGTGTCTAATGAATAGATCTAAATCTGAACAAAGTATTATATTTTCCACGTGTGTGATGGGATGTGAAGATCAATAATTTCTAGTTTTATTGTGGTGTTCAAAAGCTCTTGCCAATTAGATGCAAAATAGGTTGAATTGTGTGCTAGTTTTCTATCTATTAGATATAAGTGAAACCTTTGATGCTTTTTCAAGGTTTTAGTATCCACATGAGGTTCATAACCTTTGATTTTAACATGGTATCAGAGCCCAAATGCAACCACCAAGGCTCAAATACATGTTCCTTCAAGTGTGAATGAAACTGTAGCAACAAAAGAGTGATTTGATGTGATGAAAAGTGAGGTGAGTACATGATGCATTGTTTGAGATACTTGTAAAATTATCGATCCTCCATCAAAGATACAAAATGTTACTGTTTGCAAATGGGTCTTTAAGATCAAGCTTAATCAAGATGGTAGTGTGAACTATTATAAAATAAGACTAGTTGCAGAGGGATATGCTCAATTCAAGGGGATTGACTATGATGAAACACTTGATTTTGTCATAGTTTGTGGTGGTGATTTCATTAACTCACGTGCTTTTAGTGATTTACTGCCTTTGCAGCATTTGTTAAAAAATGAGAATTTTCTTGGAACATGAAGCCGTCTATCTTCACCGACATTATCTCCAAAAAAATGGGATTGAAGTCAAATTATGTCTATTCTTTTCACTTACTTGACCATAAATGAGACTCTATTTTGGCTAAATAACAATCATTTTGAAGTATTGCAAGAATCAATTTCATTCAAAATTGCAATAATCAATTTTTATTTAGAATTACAAGAATCAATTTCATGAGCGACAACATCTTGCAATTCATCTCCTCTTAGATGATTTTCATCATCACTCTCACTTTCAAAAATTATTTCATCATCTTGACTATTAGAATTTCTATTCTCAACATCTATGGAAGTGGGTGCTTCAAGTATGGTTTGACGATTTATTACATCTCTAGGTAGCTCAATCTCATAGTTAAAATGAAGGTTTTCCATTTCATTCTCAACATTTGCACCCTCAAATACTCGTCGTGAACGTGGTTCAACTTGAGCTACAAACCACCATATCTTGTTTAGTCGATCTGGTTGAAAAAACACCTACAAAAATCACTATTTTAGAACATATCGAAAACTCAAATATTGAAGTCACTTGCAATAAAATGAAAAACATTATAGCATAGCATGTGCACCTGCTCACAGTGATGAGGCAACACCAATGTGTCAAAGGACTCCATGCTCAATGTTTTTGATGAATCAATCGCAAAAAATTCACTTGGATCCGATTTTACGGTTGCATTTGGCCCTCTACAAACTACCTTGAACCATTTCACATCAAATAAAAAATAGTGTCCACTTTCACCAAATGACACATCATAAATATTTTGTATAGTTCCTACGTATTCTATATCTCCTGAGATGGGATTCCGATCTCGTGCACTGCTTTGACTTTCTTGTTGGAAAGATGCTATTACACCACATTTATGTGTGCGTCTCTTGTTATCAATCCTTTCAACACGAGAGTGGAAACCAAAAGCCCATATAGCATTATACATTTTGCACTGCCACATGACAAACATGAATCTCATAAATAATCACTATGAATGAACATGGTGTTTCAAAATGATTAAACAAATATTGTTATAAACAAGAATGTTCTAATAATAAAGTATCCAAAGAATAATACCTTCCATTTGCATCCTCTTGCAAAGTCCCATTCTGCGTTTGATGTTTTTTGTCCCTCTTTTGTTGCTTTTTGTAGTGTGTCATGCATCCACTCTATAGTGCATTGCTTGGGCAATGGCTCAAGATCATGTGAACTTGAGGCCATGTGTCTACCTCTATTCTGTCTTTGGCGCTTTTTAGACTAGGCCCTCTTTTTTTATTCTTCTTCATATAGGTCTAACCATTTATCCATAACTCCACAATTGTAAAGCATGAATGTAGAAATTTTTTCTCGTTGGAAGGGTGCCAACCTATGGACCTTTCCCATCAATTGAGGTTTTTCACTAGTTACCTCTTCGGCTTCCTCATGAAGCTACAATAGTGGAGCAGATGGATGTAGTTGGTGCAAAATTTCAGTAACATAAAAGAGAGATTCATGTACTAACCATCCCTCTGACATGCTACCTTCAGGCCTTGCCTTTTGATGCTCTTTTTAAAACTTTCATGTACCTTCCATAAAGAACATCCACCTAAAAAGTCACAAATGGTTAAAAATAAGTGTTTTATTTAATGAGTTCATGTATCAATTGATTTAGTTTAAATACACATGCAAAAGATAATTTATGCACTTATACCTAGTGTGCACTGGACCAGCAATAGAAACTTCTTCAACCAAGTGCACCAATAAATGCACTTGTGAGTCCATGATGGAAGTCGAAAAATATCTCTCAAACATGCACACAATCTCCACCATATCCTCGTGTCTCTTGCGAAGATCTAGCTCACAGATTTCTTTTGAACACATCCATCTGCAACATATTCAATCCATTTTATGTCTATTTGAATTTCCAATCAATAAATACTAAATAAAAAAATGCACTAAGTATATGTAAATACCTGACAATGATTGATAGTTTGTATATGGTCTCACAAATATCTTTTGACAAGCACCCACGAATTGACAATGGATAGATGAATTGAATCGTCTTTAGCCAATCATGAGATTTGAGACCTTGCAACTTTCCATCCACTGTGAATGATGACCGTAAAAAATGAGCAAAACCAGTTGGTGTTCTAATGTCATGAATAATGGAGCGCACAAGGTTAAGCTCCTCCTTAGTGAATGTCCAAGGTACTTTTGGAGCATGATCTTCACCATCCTTTATCCAATATTCTTTTTTGGTGTTTGATTCTTTTAGATCGTGCCTTGCAGCAATGGTATATTTTTCACCAATCAAGTGTTTCCAAATAGATTCACCCACATTTTTAAATATGTGCATGGGATCAAGTAGGTGATTAATCAAAAAGTTATTCCAATATTCCAAACGATGAAATATAGATAATCTTTTCATACCATCGATTGGCTTTGCTTGAGATTGCTCCCATAGTATTCGCCAATCTTTCATGGACATCCTCTTTGGAGGCATCTCTCTCTCAACTTTTCCTCCAAAACCTCTTCTATGAGTTTCTCCTTTTGGATGGCCTTCATGCAAATATTTACGATGATTTTCATAAACCATTTTTTTGAGACTAAAAGAGTATCTTCCCACAAGATTTGGCCCGCACAAAAAACAAGCATTTTTTCCAGCCGTTTGAAAGCCTGCCCAACAAATGGATACTATCAATCACTATTTAAAAAAGTATATGTCAAAGAATAATTTAGCCATTGTAGTATATCATGTAAATATCAAGAATTACTAGTTGTATGTAACTGTAAACAAACTCCTATGTACACAAGATAGACATTGTTTGAATGATTACTTGAGCATTTACTTAATCTTGGATAGTCATGCATTGTCAAAATTACAATGGCATGTAGTGTAAACTCCCTCTCATGTAAGGGGCGTGAAATTTCATATGCTTTTATCCCCTTCCACAAATCTTCCAACTCGTCAATAAGCGGCTCAAGATACACATCCATGTTCTTAACCTTGCGTTGGCCAGGAATTAAAAGTGCCAACATAATGTGTCTCTTTTTTGTACTCAACCAAGGAGGAATAATATAATTTACCAAGCAAATAGGCCAAATGGACCACGTAGTTGCTCGTACACCAAAGGGGTTCACACCATCTGTTGCAAGACTAAATCTCACATTTCTTGACTCATTGGCAAAGCTTGGATACTCTTTGTTGATGTGTTTCCATGCAGGTGAATCTGAAGGTACACTCATCATCCCATCCATAAAGGTATGGTGTGCATGCCAGTCCATAAGTTGTGCAAGAGATTTACAACGAAATAAATGTTGCAATCGTGGAATTACTGGAAAATGTCGTAAAACTTTGCACGGAATGGTTGCCCCTTGCAAATCATCTCTATATCGAGGAGTATCACAAATGGGACATTTCTTGAGTGATTCGTACATTCCTCGATATAAAATACAATCTTTTGGACATGCATGATATTGCTTGTAGTCCATCCCGATGTTAGACAACATCTTTCGTGTCTCATCTCTTGTCTCAGGCATGACATTCCCTTCTGAGAGAATTTTGTTTTTCAATAGTCTGTACATGACAAAAGAAGTCATTGTAAAAAAAATATCACTCGATGTCCAAATTGTAAATTTTGTTTCAAAGCAAAAATGACAAGTAGATGAAAAAGAAAAAACTCAAATAATGATGTGAGGCTTTGGTCACTCCATCTATATTTGGCTTTAAGATTTAATAGAAGTAGAGAAGTCGCCAAACGAGATGTCTTTGCTCCAGGATACCATGTGGTCTTTGATTCTTCTCGCAATTTTCTTTCTTCTTTAGACAAAAGTGCCTCCTCATCTTGTTCATTGTGTCTAGCTGCAATATTGTTCTCGTACATATCATCCAACATGTCTCCCATGACTTCAAATTCATCATTCATTGGAAGCTCATTTTCATCGTTGGAACTTGTTTGCGAAGAAGTAGACCTAGATGAGCTAGATTTAGATGCATTAGTCTCTTGATTAATTCGCTCATCAATTTCCATCATCTCTTTTAAGCCTTGACGTAGACGACGCGGTAATTGCTTTATATGTGGACCATTGTATTGCATTCGTCGTCTACGTCGACCATTACGAGGATTATTGTCTCCAATACTAAATGAGGATGAAGAATCCTATATATCAAAATAACAAGAAGTAGGTTGAAATAATGCTTGATAAACATTTTCTCCCAATACTTGATTGATCTAAATGTTGCATATGAATATAATTTACCTCTTAGTTTAAAAAGTATGAACATACCAATGTATCTATTAGACAGAAACTTGTTAATATTCAATGAACTCAAAGATGAATAATGCTCCTAACATTTAATCTAGGCAAATGACGAATAATGCTCCTAACACTTGACATATTTAATAACACAAACCAGATACAATCAAGATGCATGGATAATACATCTCTACATATCAACAAAATTTAAATCTTCACATTTGACTTATTGTCTTTTGCAAACATTTGGTAAGAGGACGGTTGAAACTTTACTTGATGAACAATTCCTCCCCAAACCTGATAGATCTAGTGGCACAGACCATTACATAAGTGCCCTTTACATTCCTAGTAAAATATTCTTCTTTTCCATTGGTGCGTTCTTCAAAATCACAATTCGTCAATAGAGGGTGGCCAATGGAAATATTTATATATGCAGCAATGTTTCCATGCACATCTGGACGTCCATCAATGTATGTACGATTTGCCCTTGAGATGTTGCCTCCTTGCATGCGTTGCTCCTCTAAAGAACAAGCATTTGAATTCAAGCCATATACTTGCATCCTCCATTGGTGACGACACAAAGCATGCCAATCACCCCAATTGTATTGAGGACCTGCATATGGCATCAATGTCAATGCAAAAAGGCCCAAACCAGCCTCAGGAAAGTGTTCACTAGGCATGATCATGTACATTTGACCCCAACACGTAAATGGTGTTCCATTTAATGGTAATGGTGATTGGAGTGGCCAACACGAATATCTACTTCTAATAAAAGTTTTTAATAATGGTTGCAAGCTAGGTGGAAGAAGAAGGTCAGACAAAGAACCTAGAATATCTTTTGACACATCAACAGTGCGTAGTAATTTGCAATAATCTTTCAAACTAGTCATAATACGTCCAAGACGTGTTCTCTTTTTTAAAGGGGTGGTCAAGTTTGTGGAATCCACATGGAGTATCATGGATGACTCATGTGCAACATCTAGGATAGGTGTGGTCGGGTGGTAAGAACGTTATAGAGATTTGGAGACATGGTTTGAATCACAAGGCATTGATGAACTAATTATATCATGCAAGGGGTCATCATCAACAAGAGCATCATCTAGGGCCAATGATGATCCAAAATCAATATTCATGTGATTTATCCTATCAATAATATTCTCGATCTCTCTTGCAACTCTTTTTCTTGAAACCAACTTATGGTCCTTCTTCTGCAAAAGTTGAAAATGTTAGATCTCTCTCTCTCTCTCTCTCTCTCTCTCTCTCTCTCTCTCTCTCTCTCTCTCTCTCTCTCTCTCTCTCTCTCTCTCTCTCTCTCTCTCTCTCTCTCTCAAGCATGAAACATAAATTAATATATAACACAAACCGTAAACCAGTAGCATGAAACACACACACACAAACACATACAAACACACACACGCACACACACACCCACCCACACCGACCCTAAACACACATGAAGAGAAAAACAGAGAGAACAATATAGAGTGCTAATCAAAACTCCCGAACCACACAATTATATCCTACTCCAGAATGTCACCACATGCTCTCTCCCTGCGGCGTGTGGGCTTTTTTGTGGAACTAATCTTTCAACAAAAAACATTTGAATCACGTCTTAAACGGAAGAAAACAAGGGCTACACACCTTCCTAAAATTGGGAGTGTTGGTTACCTTTAACTCTCTCTCTCTCTCTCTCTCTCTCTCTCTCTCTCTCTCTCTCTCTCTCTCTCTCTCTCTCTCTCTCTCTCTCTCTGACGTGAATGAGTCTGTTATGGGTGATTGAATATGGAAATCAAGATTAACTACATCTAATCATTCTATTTGTATTTTTTCTTTTAGAAGCAAGTGAGAGATTAACTTCATCTAATCATTCTAATTGGATTTTTTCTTTTAGAAGCAAGTGAGAGATTAACTTCATCTAAATATTCTATTTGGATTTTTCCTTTTAGAAGCAAGTGAGAGATTAACTTCAAAGTATCGTGACACTCATCCTATCGCTCAATATTTATTGGCCAAACTATACTTGAAGTGTCATAAGGGTCAAAGATTAAAGCATTTCCGAAAAACACTTTAAAGAGTTTACCTCTTGTACTCTTGGATTCTCTATGTGCACTCCATTGGCCCAAATATGATCGTTGACAATCCTCCTTGTCCGAATCCTAAGGCCTTTGCATTGTGTGCATGTACATGGTGTCCTCTCATCATATTCTGGTTGAAATTGGTCCAATAATCCAATTGCAAATTGCGCAAATTCTTTCAGTGTCATTCAAGTGAAAATTGACAAATTCTAACATGTGACGAATTGTAACATGTGACAAAAATTGACAAAATAGTCTTTGTACATTTAGTGCATTTTCAACCTTCATTTGTGATGGAGTGGTGTCTTGGCTTTCCAAAGAACAAATCGGATTACATCACTATTACAAATAAAAAAATTATGACATAAATCAATATACATACATGTGATGAGAATTGATGAGAAGAGCCGTGAGGAATCCCAAGAACCCCACAAAGCCTGGATGGTGCTCCAAAAGGGATTGGAGGAAGGTAAAAGGGGGAATTGTTGCAAAACAATCCCCAAAAGTATGAACAACAACGTAGGGCCGCCGCCGAGAAGCTCTTAAAACATGGCCAAAGTCACTTGGGATCGAGAGAAAGGGGCAATCTAGAGGCCCAATTTGTAAGTGCAATATTTTTTAATATGATTCTATTTTTGTAGTGAGATTGTTAATGTTTTTTATTGCTAAACTATATTGTATTGCTAAACTATGTTTTTTTGTTAAATGTAGCTTAGTGATTTTGGAAGACACATGACCGCCGCGGAATACAAGCAAGGTTACGATCATGGATATGCCGGCCTTAAGGCTTTTATGGAATCCCATGGATTGTTTCCAATCGTAAACTCTTAACCTTTATTGTTTTGTGATTGTTTACTTTGTGGTTTACAAGTAAGTTTAATCTCAATTTAATTAAATTTTTGATTCTATTTTGTAGAGAGGCTCTACAACTTCAAGTGTTTGTGATGTGGAAGAGAACATGAAAGAGTACGTGAATGAGAGCAAAGGGGAGTTTGAAGATGTGGACACCAACGTACACCTACAAGATGAAGGAGACGAGGAGGGAGGAAGTGATGATGAGTAGAGGTTTTTAAATTAAATGTAAGGCCTTGTAGAAGGCAATGTAGGAAGAGAGAATTTATTCTCTCATAAATGTACTTGTTTTTAAATCAATCAATATAATGTTTTGGCGGAATATCATTCTTGCACAATTTTTGAATGCATATATTTTTTTAATCAATGAATGCAAATGTATAGTCCATTGAATGCACATCTGTTGATTGCAAATGTATCTATTGATGTATTCAATGCAATGTATAGTCTATTTAATGCACATCTATGCAATGCAAATGTATCCATTGATGAATTCAATGCAATGTATCTATTTTAGCACATGATTTGCATGCTAGAATGCACAATAAAAAGTAATGGAAAGCACAATGGAAACCACAATATAATGTATCAATAGATGACACATCAAGTTATCAACTAAATATTAAATGAATCAAAATAAATGTGAATTTACCTTTACTATTGTATCTCCATTGTTTTGCAATCTTTGCTTTTCCTTTTGCATGCACTTGATCTTTGAATCCTTTGCAATGAACGTTCAATTTTCATTTTTCATATCCAAACCTACATCACAAACAAAAAAGATCTTAAAACTTATGATCACAAAACACATACTATTAACATCCATCAATAAACTAAAAATCCTAAACACTATCAATTTTCTCACTCACATTCATCCTCATCTCATTCTCACTCCCATCTATACTCTCTTTCTCTCTCTCTCACACAACACAAAAATAGAAAGTCACCTCTAGTTTTGGAGCGAACCACATTTTGGTTCGCGCCAAATGTTTTTTTTTTGGACAAATTTTTTTTGCGTGGATTATCCACGCGTAGATAATCCATGCAAATTCCAAAAACCTATTTGCGTGGATACCGCATGGATATAAATTTTTTTTTATCCACGCGGTATCCACGGCCTAAACTCTCTAGATTTTGCATGGATAAAGCAAATTTCGCATGAATAATCCACGCGTAGATAATTATCCACGCAATATCCAAGCGAAAGCCGAGCCTTTTTAATTTAATTTTTACTATGGCGTGGATAATTCACGCGTGGATTATCCAGGCGCAATTAGTATTCCTATTTTCAGTTCCGGGTGTCAGAGGTTTGCCCAGCTGCCGGTAGTCGGACTTGGCGTGGATAATCCACACGTGGATAATCTACACATTTTGAACTTCACGACATCCGGCCGATCTGCTGCTGGAAATGACATTTGCGTGGAACATCCACGCGTGGATAATCCAAGCGCTTGTATCCACACGTATATCCATGCCAATCCAAGACTATATCCACGCGAATTATTTTTTGCCCGCGCGTCCTCCTTTGTATTGTGCGTGGATATTTGCGTGAATATTTACTATATGTGTTCTTGTGTTGGCTCTGACAATTATTGGTGTTGCTTTATTCTTGCAATCAATCATCCCATTTTCAAGTACAAATATCCTTAGAATCATTAAGATATAGAATTATTAGAACTCAACTATGAGTATTCCTATCATCAAAGAATCATCTACATATATTATCAAAATCAAAATTTTTCCTTTTCCTCTTGATGTAGACATTATAGTCGAGTTGTATCGGGCAAAAGTCTAGAGACTTTAGAAGACTATTGAGCTTCTTATACCAAGCTCGTGAAGCCTGTTTCAAACCATAGACACAGTTGCACAACCGACAAGTGCACAACCAACAAGCATAATCTGGATTATTCGGGTCTACATAACCTTCAGGTTGTTCCATGAAAATTTCTTCATCCAAGTTTCCGTGGAGGAAGGCTATTTTGACAACTATTTGATGTATCTCCAAATTATATTTTGTAGCATAAGCAAAGAGTAATCGGATGCTCGACATCTTGACCATCAGGGAGTATGTATCAAAGTAGTCAATACCATATTTCTGAGTGTAGCCTTTTGCGACAAGTTGAGCCTTGTATCTTTCGACACGACCATCTAACCTTAGTTTCTTCTTGTATACCCATTTTGTAGTCGGCTTTCTTCTTTCCTTTGGGTAGTGGCTTGAGTGTCTATGCCGTATTTTGCTTCATTGATTCGATTTCCTTCGACATGGCATGTCTCCAAAATTCACCCTCAGGATTCTGGATCATTGCTTCCAGATATGTCGTTGGCTCTTCGGTGAAACCATAGAATTCGAAGTCTGTGATCACACTCGATTGAAGGCTATCAATGAGTATGACGGGGTCTTTGAATTCTTGTCGACCTTTGACACAGTTCGATCTTTGGTTGTTGATTCAATCTTTGCGTTCTTTCTTCGAGTTCTTCGACAAGCTAATCTTCTGTCTCTTGTTCAGGAGTTTGTGGTTCGACATTCTTTTTCGATGCTTGGCCTTGAATTCCCTTTTTGATTGGCTATTTCGAGAAGATTTCATAGTCATTTGATTCTTTCACTATTGAAAATGTCGATTCGTCAAACTTCACATCTTTGCTCATTACCACTTTCTTTGTGGTTGGGTTGTAGAGTCGATAGATATGTGAGCCGTTCAAATGTCCAACCTTGACAGTCTGTACCGACTTTTCATCCAGTTTGCTTCTTTTTTCCTTTGGTATGTGCATGTAGGCTGCACATCCGACCACTCTTACATACGATAGATCGGGCTTTTCACTTGTCCACATTTCGTACGGGGTCTTGCTCTCCATTGTCGTCGTTATTGAACGGTTTTGTAGATGGACTGCAGCGGCGATTGCTTTAACCCAAAACCGACTTGGCAATCGTGCTTGAGCCATCATGCACTTTGCTCCTTGTGGTGTATATGCAGGCGTTAATTGATGTTCGATGTCTCTTTGCTCGAATATTTGCCTCCATTGTCGGACCTAAGGATCTGTAGTTTCTTGGAGGTGTGTCATTCTGCAAACGCTACAAATTTCTTTCAATGCATCGAATATTTCTGATTTCATCTTCATATAGTATACAATACTCATCGTACTGAAATCATCTATGAATGTGAGAAAATATCTCGATTCCGAAAGGGAGTCAACCTTCATGGGTCCACAACATCTTAATAAACTAATTA
Organism: Diphasiastrum complanatum; assembly: GCA_029204225.1. Classification (NCBI taxonomy): domain Eukaryota; kingdom Viridiplantae; phylum Streptophyta; class Lycopodiopsida; order Lycopodiales; family Lycopodiaceae; genus Diphasiastrum; species Diphasiastrum complanatum. Next base: position 5,403,215 of record CM055108.1, on the reverse strand, counting down.
TAAGATGTCCTTAGCTCTCCTTCCCTCATGTACAAATGGACTTAGATGTTGATTACCTTTTCGCAGAAGTTTGAGTTTGGACTTTGTCACTGCAGCTTGGGGCTTGTGAATGGTGATAAATCCTCACAAAGTCCAAAAAGAAAAAAGCTTTTGCAAGGAAAACAAGGAAATATTTTAGTATTATTATTTATATGATTTCAATTATTTTTAATAATAATATGCGACGTGCAATCTGGAATCTGGGTTGGGCTGCACGTCCATTCAGGATCTTACTGACACTACCTCAGTTCGGTACCCTAGCTCCCCCGCTTCCAGCTTCCACCAGTCACCCGCACCGTCAACCGGTGACATTACAAGTTTCCTTTTGAGTTTCAAGTTACAAGGCGACCTGACGGACCGGTGACCCGTAGCATCTCTGAGAGATTTCTGTCGCCCTAAGAAACATGAACGTATAACTGCGTTCTTTATTTTGGCTTTGGTTTTCCGATCCAACACCTAATCACTTACTCCTCTTTTCCTTGGCATATCTTCTCTCCATCGCCTTCGCTCCCTGCGTCGTCCCCTCTCTTTGCCTTTTCGATCATTTTGCTCTCGTTTTACTGTTACATTTGCCATGCTGGGTACGTTGTTGGAGGCTTTGTCGTCACTGCCGAACGTCGTGGTCTTCTTTTCGTCTTTGATTGGAGGTATGATGAGCTAAATGAGATGGTGCACTGCTAATTTATTGCTATGGATTTGTCCGCGTTAGTTACACCAAATTTGGCTTTGGGTACTTAGCCATACATAATTACATTGCATTTCAAAGATCGAAGTCTGAAGTTGATTTTGAGACCGCAACTAGCATATATAGCGCAGCTGTTCAATTTTTTTTCTATTGCTGAAACTTCGATAGTTTATATGCAGTCCACTGCTCAATCGCCGTGGCATGTCTCTAGATTCAAGACACGTTGTAGGTTTACAATGAAAATGCAATCGCGTTGGTAGAATTCATTTTGATGGCAAGTAAGAGTTGCAAAAATTTCAGTGTACTGTAGCTCTGTAATTTTTAGATTTGATTGGCTGGAATTGTTGCGTAAGTGTTATTAGAAAAATCAAAGCTAATGTACCTGATGTAGCCAAGAGAACAATGACTCATTTGATCCATTCTTAATTTTACAATGGGGACTTTACATAAAGTTAAATATGTTTAGGCAGAAAACTTCGTGCTTCCGGTTGAGTGATGTAATTCCGAGTCTATTGGCTCTCCTGGTGAACGAAGAATATTTACTCTTCCTGTCGGTATCGCTCTTAACGGGTGATTCTTCTTCGTGGATCCTATTCAAGAATGTTGAGGTCTTAATATTCTCGATAGCAAATTCCATATTTCCATGATCAAGCAAGCCAGCAGAGTACTTTCATAGAGCAGCATTTCAATGCTCAGCATTCAGCATTATTCAAATCTGACGTTGACGGGAGAACTAACGGACTAGTTAGAATCCTACTCTTCAACTTGAGGTCCAATCGTTGACATTGTTGGATTTACAGAAGATCCATGTTTCTATGTTATGAATGCGTCACGCTTGCTACATCAAATGGATTGTTTTAAATGCCGCAGTTTTCTGTAAATTAGTTGATCATTTCTTTTGCCTGAGAATTTGTTTCTGTTCACAGGTGGCTCAAATTTCAGAAGTTGACTACTACGAAGCAAATGTTTCTGATGGGCTCTGGTGGCCAGATTGGATGGAGTCCTTCGAAGCTTCTCTCAACTACCAAGCTGAAAACGATATCTCTCGTGCAATTAATCCCAGTTTTTTTTTTCTTTGCATCTGCCGTGGTAGCACAGAATGTGGGAGGTATGCTTCCTATGCTATATTTTTGTGCTGTTGAGAGAGAGAGAGAGAACCTGATCTGAGACTCATATTTTACAAGCTTCAACCACGAGGGCAACAAAATCTCGACCAATGTAGAATCGAGTTTCTCAGATGCTAGTCGCAACGCAATCTATCACTCTAACAATCGTAATCGATCAGAGATCCAAGAATGAACAAATGAGGCTGATTTCAGAAAACTGGAGAAGCTGTTCTAAGTGCTGACTTTGTTCGTAATGGATTTAGCATATCATATGTAAAAATGGCCATCTTAGAGATAACTAACTCTGCCAGCGATAGCAGAGCATCTGGGACTCTTCCTCTTCTGCTTTCACAAAAAGGCAGCGACAACAGGTACCAGGGCCCACGATTCTTAATTACATATTTTCTTCCACGCTCCCGATAAGCTTCTTTAGAACAAGAGAGCATTGATGATGAAGAAAACTGAATCATGAAATTACAGATATCATTATCGTCAAAGTGAAACATAAGATGGGAGTTTTGATCAACAGATTTGCTTCAATGTGAATCTGAAAATGGATGGGCAGGATAAGTGGATGGGGAATATCCAGTTATCAAGGCCGAGTGTATACTTATTTTGCAAGATCTTACGACAAACAGAATCTCAGCGCTCATTATGAGTCTTATGTTTTCTTGCTCAAAAAACTTGAGAGTCAACACTAAAAGGTTACTACGCTGCTAATAAACATACTGGATGCAATCTACATCCCTATGATTGTTCCAACTTGGAAACTACATCGCACACGCTTATGATGATACTCCATAAAGAATCATAGATTCGAGCATGGATTGCTTAGTGCATCTATTTTGAATCATTGCATGCTAAATTTGATCTAGATACACACCATACCAAGAACTTTACATGAATTTAATGGATTGGGGCTCACTTACTTGGCGTGGCATCTTCAAAGTGCTGCATATAAATGCTTTGTTGGAATATAGTTCTTACCTTTACATGATGTCATTTAGCAAAACCTACACTGGTGGGATGGTCCATGTTTTGTTGGAAAATAGTTCTTGAAATTTTATATTATGTCATTGAACAAAACCCCACTGGTGGGATGCTGCATGCTTTGTTGGGATATAGTTCTTACCACACGAGGTGGGATGCTGCATGCTCTGTTGGAAAATAGTTCTTGCCACACTATTTTCCAACAAAGCATGCACCACCCCACTAGTGGAGGTTTTGCTCAATGACATAACATAAAGTTTCTGGCCCCTTCCATACCATTGTTGTAGTGGCTGATGGCACCAAGGTAAAATGGCATGTAGCCTTGTCCTTTGGAAGAAGGTGTTGTTTGGTGGTATGCTCCAGATTCTGTTCATGGGATAATCCCACCAAAAACTTGTGGTTTTAATGTATCTTAAGTTCTCTAGATTTTCAAAGCCAAGCTCCTTGTACATCAAGCCCCTTCATTAACACTGTGGCCAAATGTATGCTCTTGCACAAATTTTCAAAATCCAGCGGCCCATGTGTAGCGTGCTTCAGTTGGCCTTGTCCACAAGGCCATTTCTTAACCCACGCATGGGCATGCACTAGAGCAAAAAGGTGTTTCAGAATCTCGTAGACTTGAGCTGCATGATGTGATGATAATTTTGATCATGTAGAAAGCTTCTCGAAAGGTTTATCTATGAAACTCTGAATTTCCAACTAAGGCATTTATGTTGCTCCGGAAATTTTCTTCAAAGAAGCAAAAGATGCCCATCTTGAATTTATTTCCAAGCTGTTATCTTCAGTTTGTTATACATTATGCTTTAGTTGATTAAACCACAAGCGGCAATTGATGTGCATTTTTTTGAAATATGAAAATTTGAATTTTTGAGAGAGAGAGAGAGAGAGAGAGAGAGAGAGAGAGAGAGAGAGAGAGAGAGAGAGAGAGAGAGAGAGAGAGAGAGAGAGAGAGAGATCATATATCCATTGAAATGTTGCAGCACCAGTGGCAGTTCGTATTGCTTGTGGCTCCTCCGAAAACTCATATAGTAATCGTACCAACTTAGTTTGGCTTAAAGATTTTGGCTACATGGGTGGCAGTTCAGCAAGCATTCCTGAAGGGACGAGCATGATTGCTCCTCAGCTTAACACATTACGGTATTTCCAATACTCAGATGGCGCGGAGAACTGCTACAATATCAGTGTTCCTATTGGACGTTATCTTATGAGGTTCTTTTTCACTTTTGGTGAGGTCGATAATTCAAACACAGAGCCACAGTTTGATGTTTCTTTGGAAGGAACTCTTACTTTTCCTTTACAACCTGGCTGGAGTTCATATTATGATCAGGCGTATCCGGATGCTTTGGTCTATGTGGATGATGGTGCTGCCACTGCATGCTTTCACAGTTCTGGCCATGGTAATCCTGCTGTTGTCTCCTTGGAGATTCTTCAGATAAATGAACTTGCATATGAGCTTGGTTATCCTTGGACTCTTTATGTCATCTTGAAGACAGTCAAAAGGGTAAGCTGCAATGCACTAGAAACAGGGTATGGGATTGATTTGGATGCCGATCCTTGGGGCGGTGATCGTTTTTGGGGATCAGATATTGATCTTAATAAAGGTGCCTCCACCCCGCTAAAAACGACTGCACACATCACAAACTGCTGTGGGGCCCCCAATTTCTACCCAGAGGTTCTCTATCAGTCTGCAGCAACCACAGGAGTTGGAGAGAATCTATACTATAGTTTCCAGGTTGAACCAAATCAAAATTACTCTATATGGCTGCACTTTGCGGAGATATCACCAAACATCACTCAAAAGGGCCAGCGCATCTTTCAAATTCTAGTGAATGATCAGCCTCTTTTTATGGGGGTTGATATTGTAGGATATTCCGGGGGACCTTTCACTGCCATTGTTCTCAATAAAACGATTTTCGTGGAAGGGAGAACATTGACTTTGACCTTGAAGCCTGTGCAAGGTGGCATTCTTATCAATGGTTTTGAAATTTACCAGCTGGTTCCAATGGAATACACAACAGTCAAGTCTCAAGGTATGTTTCTATGAGCTTTTGGGTGTGATCAAATCCTCACGCACTTCTAGTCTAGGAATATCTTCTATCTCTATCAAAACAAATTTTGTTGCTTTGGTGTTATCATCTCTCATTATTAGTGGCATTCTGTAGCAAACATAAAACAACAAGAGTATATGTGCAATGTGAATCAGACTGAGTTTTGAGGAACATACAATCTAAATAAGCAATCTAATTAAGTGCTTGAACTTTGTAACAGAAAAGGATTGATGCACATAATCATCCAAACAGAAATTTCCAAAAGAACTTGAATCAGCTCAAGAGTCAATTACACTGTAACCGGATTCACCTAAAGCTCCAGTTTATATGCATGTAGATCTCCCTCTTCAGAAAGACACACTGCTTATTATCTACATAATGTCAGTGCTGCATACTGAAGTCCAAGCCTATCAACACTCGGCTGGAAAGCTCAAGCAATGAATGAAATCCTGCTCATTGCATATCATAATCTATGGCCATAAATGTCTGCTGCAACTGCGATCCGGAATGAGCTTTCTGGATTGTTCTGCTTTCTGGAATGCAATTTACTTTTATTTATTTTTTACCTTAAAACCAAAAAGAAAAGAAACTTTTTCCTCAAAACTTCTTTATCAGAAAACCCAAATTTTCTTACAAACTCATAAAACTCAAAAAGCACTGAAAAAACCTTGAAATTCATTAAAAAACCAAAAGAAATTTGGCTTGTTTCGGAATACCCTATTGGGAATTTCCAGAACGTGATCCAGGTTGCAATCTAGAACACATCCATGCAACTATGCCATATGCCTGGCCCATGAATGCCAAGAAAGGCATCAAAATGAACCGGAGAACTGCATTATATAAACCAACCCTGCTGTACACACATAGATACCATCCCAATCTCATGGGCCAAAAAATGACAATTTAAAGCATAATATGGAACTAAAACTGTATACAAAGAGATAGAATGCTACCTGCCTATAGAACAGGTATACCATGTAACAGTAGGAATAGATGGCTTGGGAGAAGCAAATAGATCCCAAGCTATCCATACACATCATGAGTTCTGGGTAATATAAGCAATTTTTATGTCAAAACACACAAGTGGATAACAAGCTAGTTGTCTGGAACGTGAATGCCAAATGATAGTAATGATGGACATTGGAAACCTCAGAAGGTTCAGAATAGTCCTAGCTAATTGGGAATGTCAAATAGGAGTAGCATTAGACAACTCGCAAGCTGAGCTGAAGCCTGCTGTAATGACCAAACCTATGATATAGAACTAGTAGTAAGTGGCTGAATATAGAGGAACAAAGGTGAAAATGGCCGAGAAGAACATGATGTAGAACTCGTGGTAGAAATGCAGAGTGATCCATAGTAGCCTCAATTTGAACAAGTGAGCAACTCTTAAGAGAAATATCAAAGGAGAAGAGATTGTAATATTTGATGAAAGAACTATAATAGGAGCAGGATTGTGATCTAAAAGAAATTGCAATAATGCCAAAATAATTATCATGGAACTAGATAGGGATGACTCCAAAAAAGGATGAGGGAAGAACAAAGGATGGAAGTGAAGCGACAAGAGATGACGAGGAGATAAGTGCAAGTGAATCATGGAATAGGTGATGGAGCTACTTACCTAGGTTTTTCTTTATCATCAGCTGTAGAAGAGAATAAAAGAATGCCATATATATGGAAATGTATCAACACTAATTGATAAACAACAACCTGAAAGACGATATTTAGTACCTAGAAGTGTAGGCGAGTTAGAGATTACCTACATGTAGACTCCAGTACCTTTGCTCAATAGTAGAGATATGTGAAATTGACACATAAATGTCTATTCCTCCAGTTATTATTCTGTTAATGCTATCGAATAGTTTTATGTTTTTATGTGGAGTTTTTCGTGATTGATCTTTCATCAAACTGCTCTTCAGCGACCTGATCCCTCCTGTTGAGATGGGCTTTGGCTTTGAGTACTGTGATTTAATATCCAGATTTTCTATTCGTTCTACTTCTGTTGGAGGGTGTCACATTTTTATCTACATGTTTCACAATATTGATGGTTGCCTCTCAAACAAAGGCTCTATTTTAAATTGGATACCTCACCTGCTATTTTTTGTATTTCATTTCTTGGTGGTAGTTGTCTTTATTATTGGGACTGGACTCTGTATTTTGCAACTTCTCTTGAATGGTAGGAATAATGACTGGCTGAAAACTAGAAAGTTGGATATACAGTTACGACTCGACTGACATCCAGTCGACTATTGAAAGGTTTTAAGTTGTAAGTATATGCAACAACACACATTGTGGGCGTGCCAGTATAGTATACCGATCTTGGAAATGTATGCCAATTTGTGAAATAGATGATGTACAAATAATTCTAAAAGGTGGAATTTTGATCTTGCTAACTTCTAGTCATAAAAACTGCAACTTATGAAAGGAAAGATGCAATGCCCTACTGTAGAGAATGGAATATTATGATTGGATCTTGGAAAGCATGGTCCAACATATGAAAAGTCCGAGGAATTGGAAAATGCTCTATAGTTGAACCTTGAGTAACTTAATTTCTAGAAATCGAATAAGAAACTGGAAAGAGATTTGGTAGTGTCCTAGTGCAGGAGGAACAATGATGTTAAAATCTTCAAAAAATGGGAAAAATTTGAAAACCTGTTAGCCAGGTTATAAGCACGCAAATGATGATCAGAAAAATGCATAGGAATTGGCCCAGTTTAGAAAGGACAATGATATAGAGATTGCCTGAAAAGTACACAATAAAGTACAAAAACATGAAGTTATCAAAATCAGGAAAAACTTGAATATTTTTGCACCCTAGTTTTTGAAAATTGCAATTGAAAAACGTTCACATGATCTTTGGAGACTTGATGAGAGAGAGACAAACACTATTCAGATTCACTGTGGAGAAAACTGGAAGCAGAAGAAGAAAATCAGGGCTCTGTCAAAATCAGAAACAGAAGCCGATGAAGTTTAAATAGCATACCATCAAGATTGATCATAGTTAGAAAGAGTGTATTATAAATGTAAATGCTAACTTGATGTAGAATAATTTCTAGAAAACGGTACTCAAAGATTCTAAGTTGAATATATTCTGAAGGTGCCCTGGACCGATTTTTACTCTATGATCTATGTGAAAAGTCTTGGAACAGAACAATCGGCAAACTGACAATGAGGCCTTATCTCCTATTTATACTCTATAAGGACCCAAGAGTTAGTAGCTTAGGGTTGTGCCCTATGATTAGGGAGCAAACATGGGGAAATAACAATTTATGTCCATAATAAATATCATTAATAAGTGGAAATTTCCATACACCCAAACTATGGTCTAGACATTCAGTAACAACAAATAATCACATGAGCCCAAGGCCCAAGCTGGTGCCAAGAATATGCCTTTTACCGCAATAGTTCATAGTTGCATCTAATTTTGATGAATGGATGGTGAGTGGACTGCTATTTACATCTCTCTCTCTCTCTCTCTCTCTCTCTCTCTCTCTCTCAAGCTGTTCAGTTTTTCATGATCTTCCAGTTGGTTTTGTTATTGATATTTTCTCTACACCTGCATTTGTTCATAATTTTCCTTGTAGCTTCCTGTCTTTTCCTTTGCCATCTACACACAAATCAACCACTTCTAACCCACAATAGAAAAGTAATTTTGGTGTTCTCCTTCCATCTTGTCTGCTACTGTTATTTATTCATATTTACGTTTTGTTCTCTTTATCTAAAATTGGAAAGAAGACATTTGCAGTTCATTTTACTAATCCAAGTCCCTTGCTGGCAGTTTGGGCACTGCAAGCGCTGAAAGATTCACTAGGAGTACCTTCACGCTTAGGTTGGAATGGCGACCCTTGCGTGCCTCAAGAGCATCCATGGATTGGAGTCGATTGTGGTTACGACTTTACTGGAAACGCCTGGTTTCTAGCTGGCCTGTAATAACATAAACTTATCTTATTTCTTTTATTTATTCGTTAACCTGATAACGGATCGTGAGGTTTACAGTGCTTTAAGTAGTTTCTTTCTATGTTGGAGTGTACCTTGATGTTTAATTTTTATCCCATGCACAGTCTGTCGAAAACTCTCAGTTTGAGTTTTGAAAATTGATCAGCGATCCTCAGATTCGATTGGTGTTGTTTTGGGTTTTAGTACATCTGATGTCCTTATATTTAACTTGCGAATGTGTTATTGTTGGTAGGAGCCTCAGCCATCAAGGATTGAAGGGTCACATAGCTGAAGATATATCATATTTGCCAAGCCTTCAATCAATGTACGTTTTAGATCACCCATCTCAACTTATCGCATGAGTTAAAGAGGAAATAAGCTTGCTGTTTCACTTCCACCCAAGCTTGCTTACAAGCCCACTTAAAGCCTTTACAGATTGTGCAGAAGCAGAAACAATATTCTGGCTGTACCTGAATATCATGCAGTCTTGAGTAGGTACACGTGGATATGTATGCCAAACATCCTTGGATGTTGAATTTTATAGTGTCAACAGATAACATATGCTTAACTGGTGCAATGGGGTGGGAATAATTTTCCTTGTTTTGAGTGTGCCACCTTTTCTAAATAGCAGCTGCATCTGAAGGCATTGAAAGTTTATCTGGGTACCTAGAGATATTTGGGCAAGGTCTTTTGACCCAGACTATAATGACTGCACATTAATCAATCTGGGTCATTGTTGCTTTCCTTATACTGGATGTAGTACCTGAAAATTGTACTTTGAGATGTATATGATATTACCACGGCTCCCCCAAAAGTATGGAATGGAAGTGCATGAATGATCTGGAAATGTTGATGTTCATAAATCTCAGTTATAAAAAGCAATCAGTTTCAGACCTCATCATTATTCATGTATCAAAAGTTGAAGAAAGTGATTTGGAGCTCAGAAACTTTAGTATTACAGAGCATGTACAATTAAAAACCATAGTGAATCAATTGTTGCCCGATTCTACCTTGATCTTTTTTGCTTCAGTTTTAGTGCTTAAGCGTGTGCTTACAATTTCTTTCCACAAACTTTTAAATATTTGACGACTTAATAAACGATTTGGTTTTCTGGTGAATACCAAACAGAAACATGTCTAGCAACAGTCTCTCTGGAGCAATACCTTCTCAGCTGGGAAACCTCAGCAACTTGGAGATTCTGTAAGTGTAATGTTTGATATGGGCAAGTTTTATGGAGTAAATTTACTTAATTATTTCTATGAGCAGAGGCTCTACTGCAGTTTGCTTCCTTGTTTGAGGTAAATGTTTATCACACTGGACTGCCATCTCTTAATAGCTGATTAAATGAAAATCTTCTAGCAGCCACATAATCTGCAATGATTTAGTACCAAAATGAGCAGTTCATGCATTTCAGGAACAAAGATTTTATAACATAGCTACCTTTGCAATTTCTTGTTTAGAAATGGGTCAGATTACTTATCCAAAGCAAACACTTTTTGAGCTAGAGCATTTGAACGGATGGAGAATGAGAATGCCTTGTTTATTTCTCACCGAACTCAATAATCGCTAATACATTTGTGCCCTCAGAGTCCAACCTAAGACTGTAACATTAGTATTCGGCTGTAGGCACAATCATCAAGACTAGACTGACTGCTTTTCAAAGTCTGGTATTGTTCCGATTTAATGAAGAGACAAAAAAGTTTATAACGTATTTGAAGAGATCCATTTATAAAAGTCTATAGCTCAAGAAAATGTTGTGCAAGTCACTACCCATGTTTTGTTTTATTGACATTCTTAAAAGTGTAGGAATGTGTGCTTGAGTACCAGAATCATATAGGAGACATACAGGACTAAAGTTAGCAACATTCAGGAGTGTGATATGTCGAGGAAACTTGCCAGTGGCATACTATTGTATCTTGACATGGATGTTTTGTTATGAGAGAGAGAGAGAGAGAGCTTTATTAATGTCTTTTCCATGCCAAAAGGCATATAAGACCAAAAGGAGTACATGTCAAGTATGTGAAAACCATGGGAGCGTATATAAACGTCTCCAAGAAAAAACTATGCATAAAAAAGAAATGAGTAATATAACTGTAAACTACAAACTGCCAACTGTCCATAAGTGGGAGCAGAATAACTACTAGGAGTAGAGTAGTATCATATAGTGCTGCTGCTGAAAAAAGATGTGATACGAGTTGTAACAGGAGGTAATATGGACCGTCACTGACGTCGTCTAGGAGGATGAAAATTGTGCTCTCATAACAAGGCGGGAAGTGTGAACTGCTGCATGACTATGAGTGATACATTGTCTTTGACATCGGTGAGGTGGTATGTTGTCGTCATCATCATCAGACCGTGTTCGTCTCCTGTTGAAGAAAGATGTAATCTGAGCCTGAGAGCTAGGATGTGGCTGGTGAGCTGAATGGTACATACCCTGGCGCAGCAAGACCATCTCTCGTAGCATAAGTGCGACATAGCGAGAGTCTTCATATCCAATCAGTGCTCTGAGTGTAGTAGGCATGTCACAGAATAGACAGTGATATCTCCCTCTAATCTCTTAATATATGGGGCATCTGAAGATGAAATGCTCCTCGGCCTCTATCTCATGTAGGGGACATAGCAGGCATAGTCTCTCCTCTCGTGGTAAACCCTAGAATCTGCCTGTCTCAATAGCCAACTGATGTGAGGAGACTTTGAACTGTCCCAAAGTGAAATGGAGACCGTGTGATAGTCCAGAGGACAAATAGCGGAAGACCAATGGCATCCTACTCCAGAAAGTGAGTCCGGTAGGCTTAACCCCGAGCTGGTGTTGCCAAGTACGGTCGAGATATGCTCTATATAAAAAACGTCTAATGTACTGGTGTTTACCTAAAGGGAGATCAGTGATAGTGATACCAAATGCTTCCATGAGGAAGTGTGATGCCTGAGAGAACCATGATAGCCGGTATCCCTGAGTTTGAAGGTGATGAGAGGACATGAGGGCAAGCCGCGTATATCTCTGCTCTGTATCGGGAAGTGCCTGAGCTCTTTGGATGTACGTGATAAGCTGGAAGGCTGCCTCAATCTAAATAGGGGGGATGGCAAACTCCGCAAGGATGATCTCATGTGGAACCGAGGGCTTCGCTCGGATCATGCGAGCTAACATGGTGGTTTGTAAGCGTGAAATGCTAGACCAGTGTGAAGATGATAGTCCTGTACACCATATCTCTGCCACATACAAGGCTAAAGGGGTTCTATAATCCCTCTATGGTATGGGAGACTACTACCACATCATCCGCATAGAGAAGGATGGCAATTAGAATGTCCCCAAGCCGACAACCGTCCCCACCACACTGAGAGATGACATGCTCTAGCTCGTCAATATATAATCCAAAGAGAACTGGTGAGAGAGAGCATCCCTGCTTAACCCCAATAGTACTCCAGAAATGCTCTAACTGCAGACTGGAGGATGGTGCCATATAACTTCGCAAGAACATGTCCAATCATAATAGTGCGATAATTACCAGGTACCATGGGGTCACCGTTTTTATGGATAGGATGTATGATGTTGGTGCACCAAGAGGATGGGAAGCCCTCAACAACAATAATGTAGGGGCAAGGGTATCGGAGGCGTGAATCAGTAGCTCAGATTCAAGGTTTTCAATGTCTCTGGTGCAGTAGGTTTTCAGCTTTTTGATTGCTGCCTAAACCAAGTCAGGGGTCAAAAAGGTGAAGTCTGAAGGTCCAGGAGAGATGGAGATGGGCATATCAATGGGTATAGTGTAAAGCTGGGTAGCATAGTCGGTCCAGATATGTAAATCGTCCAGAAGAGGGGGTGGGGCACGAGGGATAAACTCACGCCAAAAGGCACAAGAGGAGGAGCTAAGAAGGAGGTTCACAAGACGGTTTCCTTCAGAGTCATCATAGGCACGTTTTTTGCGACGGAGTGTGCGGTTGTACACTTTCCGTGAAGACCGGAGGAGATGGCGGGCGTGGAAACGAGCATGTGTGACAGAGTGGTGAAGGGATCCGCATTCTGCATCATGGATGGAAAGGTCGAGATGATCGTGGATGGACTAGTTTGTGTTTATGAGGTTTAGAGGGGAAAGCCAAATTAGCAGCAGTGTGGAGACAGGTGTTGAGGAAGGCGGCTTGTGACTCCAACGGTTCACTGTGTGGAAAAGAGTGAAGTAAGGAGGCGAGGGATTTCTGGTAGAGTGGGATAGAGAGGGGGTGGAAGGTGTATTTGGGTGCACGGGGAGGTATGGACTGGTGTTGAGGTTGTGGTGGTGGAAGGTGGCCAATAGTGAAGGATATGAACGAATGATCAGAGAGGGTAGTAGGGGAGATATGGAATCAACCACACTATGACCGCCACTGTGAGGGTGACAAGTATAGCTGCCAGAATTAGGCCAGTGAGGTAGGCCATTATAAATGGCTAACTCATGTGCCTCACCAAATTGTAACAGGTACTCACCATATGAAGTAATAGGTCTTGGTCCATCATTAAAAATCCTGGTGATCCCCAAGTTGTCACTATCAAGGGCATGAACTCGCATTCGATTTGTAGCATCATGGAACTCTGTCTGTCGTGAAGCTGTCCAGGCATTAAAAGCCATAGTGAAAAAAATATGCCCCCGCTTTGCAAATTTGATGATATCCACTGAAAGGTCCAAATAAGGTGAACCAACACCCTCAACAAAGGATGAGATTTGGGGGGTAGGGGATTGGGGGTGGGGGGGGGGGGAGGAATGAGATGCCAGCGGTAGGGGAGCGAGTCCCTGTGGCGCGAGGAGGGCCTGACCCTCGAGGAGCCATAGCGAACTGCCAAAACCAGCTACCAGCGAGCAGTAGCAGCGCCCTGTCAGCCCAATCAGCGCCCTATCATCCGCGCCTTCAAAATTCTTGGCTAGACGATCCGTCAAGGGTCCTGACTCCTTAAGAGTCACAAGTCCAAGGCAAATACTCTCCTCCTTTTTGTGCTTGTCAAACCTAGCTATAAATCCATTTGACTCCTCATCAACCTGGGTGGCTTGCTCAGAATCCTGTGAGCTAATACTCAGAATGTTGATAGGCCAGTGCTCAAGAATAGAGTTTGAATGGTCATAAAAGATGAAGAGGAATATATAAGCGTGGACCAGTACTTGTAGACCAGAGTTCTGATGGGAAAGAAGTGAGTGTGAATCAGTGTTCTTAGATAGATACGAAGCCAATACTCTCAAAATGCGTGGGATGAGTCTGATGGACCAGCGCTCATTATCCAAACAACGATACACGTGAGCCAGCGCTCAGAAGTAAGGTATAGTTGACCGGTGTATAATGTCAGAAATGGTGAATTCATGCAACCTTGTCGCAGCACGAACAAGACACGAAGGTCGAACGAGAATAATTCGCGACATTCAACGTTTCTTTGACTCGAAACACGAACGATTCGCGAATCAATCTCGAATCGTAAACACACCTCCAGGACCGCAAACCGCAAAAGGGGCATAGAACGAAGACTACGAAAAGAACGAAACAAACGAAGAGAAACCCTTCGCGCTGCCAGCTGGCAGCTCAACGGGCTTCATGTCCAGCTGAAACGAATAGCAACGACGGAGACTAACTAACTAGTTGATTAGCGTTAACTAGTCTTGTGATTCTACGTTTAGCTATCTTGTAAACTCCACACAGTGGAGGTATAAACAATCCTCGCTGGATCATAACTGAAAGAAGAGAGATAGTGAAGACACAGATGTGTAAGAAACAGAGAGAGACGTAGCGAATAGAGTAAGAAAGCAAAAATACCATAGCTGTGCATGAAAGTCTGCCAACGAGCAGAACACAGCGAAAGTGCAGAGAGTCATTCCGCCAACGAGCGAGACACTGACGATCTCGCTCTAAAACCAAAATGACAATATAGCCGCTCTATTTCGTGTATCTCTTGGCCTTGTGCTGTGTCTCTTGATTGCTAGAATAAAATATGTTCTGTGATGCATAGTCGAGTGTCTGGGATCCCGTAAGAGCTTCCGCACGAAAAGAAAAATTCAAAAACAGAAACTTGTTCGCGAATCAAAAGAGAGGACGAACACGAAACAAGAAAAAAGCTTCCGCGACATGTTATCAGAGCCTACAGGTTATCACTACTGATATCCCAACAATGATTCTTCTAGACAACACAATATGGCTACGACAATCCAGACCAGAGTAGCAATCAGTCTTGATGGTGCAAATTACAGAATCTGGAAATTCAAAATCAAAACACCCCTGAAGGGCGAGGGCATCTGGTCGGTGACCGAGCTCTCAGAGGTGCAGCCTCCAGAGGGAGACCTGAAGAGAGCTGAATGGATCAAAAAGGATGAGCGCGCAATGACGATCATCACTTCGTCCATAAATGAAGATCTACTCATGCAGATTGAAGATTGCGAAAGCAGCCATGCAGCGTGGGAAAGATTAAAGCAGAAGTATGAAGTGAGGACTGCAGCTTCAGTCATGCACCTTCACAATCAGCTGCAATCCATACGCTGGGATGGCAACCAGTTAGATCAGCACGTTGAGAAGATCAGAATGATCTTCGCTCAACTCGCTGCATCAGGACAGGAGCACCAGGTGTAGCGAATAGAGTAAGAAAGCAAAAATACCATAGCTGTGCATGAAAGTCTGCCAACGAGCAGAACACAGCGAAAGAGCAGAGAGTCATTCCGCCAACGAGCGAGACACTGACGATCTCGCTCTAAAACCAAAATGACAATATAGTCGCTCTATTTCGTGTATCTCTTGGCCTTGTGCTGTGTCTCTTGATTGCTAGAATAAAATATGTTCTGTGATGCGTAGTCGCGTGTCTGGGATCCCGTAAGAGCTTCCGCACGAAAAGAAAATTCAAAGACAAAAAATTGTTCGCGAATCAAAAGAGAGGACGAACACGAAACAAGAAAAAAGCTTCCGTGACATATAATGCAATGACATATAATGCACTGGTGCGTGAATGCATGAGCCAGCGCTCCAAATCCAGAGTGTAATACTGTAAGCCGCGCTCAGAACTGATGGAGTATCAGTATGAACCATCGTTGAGAAATGGGTGCATGAATGCATGAGCCAGTGCTTCAAATCCAGAGTGTGATAATTGTCCAACGCTCAGAACTGATGGAACTGATGCGATTGTCAACAGGGAGGCTCTTTCCGCTCTCTCCTACAGATTTCTGGTGGAGCAGCGCTCCAAAAGAGAGAGCGGATAGCTTTGAGCAGCAACGATGGCTAGTGATGGCATCTATGGGAGGTGGGAGAAAGTGAAATGGCAGCCATCGCTGGTGGAGCTGAGTGAGAGAGAGAGAGAGAGAGAGAGAGAGAGAAGCCTGTACTAAAAAGATTTTGTTGTGCTTGGGGCATTTGTATGTATCCTCAGAACTGGACAGGTCCAGCTCATCTTGCATATGCTGTAGCACGTCTTTAGGCCTACATCAACTACTATCGTTAAGCATATTCACTCTAGTTATGTCACAGTTCAAGTGCAAGCTGAGGCGTTGCCTAGCATAGAATACATTCGTATGTGTAAGTCCTGTTTATAACCATGACAAGAGATAGAGATAGAGAAAACAGTATTAAATAGAGTAAACTCATTAACATCCAGTGAGACTGATGATCTATGGGACCAGTTAAGAGATAGCCATGGTGATAAAGAATAATTTTAGAAAAGTAAGAATGTATCTAAACGAGTCCGGCAACAAGTATTATGTATGAATCGAAGACTCTAGTAATGTTTCAATTTTATGTGATTGATCTTTGATGAGGCTTCCATGGGTTTGTACATCTTTTTGATGAAGCTGTATAGGGAATGCCGTGGTGTCACAAATGATTGCTTAAATTTGCTGGGATGGTGCAGATGTTCCACTTCCCTTTTCTTATGAAGAAAAACCTGTTTTCCATTTCTACTTTGGTTAATTCAATTTTCAATCTAAAGTCTCTACTCCTAAACCATGTCTTGGCACAGAGGAGTCTCTATGAAGTTTCTGGAGCTCTAGGCCTTGACATCAGTCATCAATTTTGTTAAGTGTTGAAAGTACGATCTGCATGACCATGTTAGATGACATCAAGATCATACGACATATCTCAGCAGAGTGCCACGTAAGCAAACACTTAGGCTATTACTGTGTAGTTGTAAACCTTGCTATACCTAGTCACATTGTGTAGTTCTATCTAGTCATTCATTGTACTATACTATACACACTCGCAATGTATTTCAATTGTAATAAATGACTAAAAGGCCCAAAGCACCAATATAGTGTAACTTAAAGATTAGTCCTTATGTGTGCGTAGAAGGACTTTGTAACCTAGGAATCAGTTTCTTAGGAACATTATAAAGGTTACATCTTCTCTCACATGGCATCTCTTCATATTGTTCATTGTAGCTGCTCTTCTATTCACTCATGAAAACTTTGGTGTTCTTTCTCCCCTTTGGCTCTATGGGTTGAATGATTATTGCATGCTTTGATTTCTAACATGGCATCAGAGCCAATCATGGCAAATGCCACATTGGTTCTCCGCATGTAGAGCCAAGATAGAGTAGAAATTTTTTTTTATGAATAAAGAGAGTAAAATTCAAACTGCTTGTTGCATTTTGTTTTGTGGAAAATGCAAAATGTGTGTGGAAAGCTTAGAAGCCCATTCCGAACGTTCTGTACGTTCCGGAACGTTCCTGGTCGGAATGATATTCACATAAATTTAATTATTTTAATACGAATTAAATGCTTTGTAAAAAAACGTATTTTTTTTTTTTGAGGGCATCGTTCCGGAACGGAACGCGTTTCCGTTCCGGAACGGGCAACTAAAGTGGAAAGAGAGATTACATATTTGCTGATTTTGGTTATGAAGGATGGAGATAACATCAAATCTTAGTCCTCTTCTGCTTGTGTGAAAATTTGATGGCATCACTGCCTAGTTGGTCCCATTGTAAGTTATTCTATTACTGTTTATTAGGAGCTACTTAGGTTTAGTGGTAGCCCAAGAGGCCCACTTGAGTTGGGTAGAAACTACCCGGATATTGCCTTCAAGGCAGTTAGAGGTTTAGTTTAAATTCTACTTGTATTTTAGTTATTCAGTTGGTTGAATAGAGTGGTGGCTACTTTAGGGTTTATTGTGCTCTTTTGTGAATGCTTTTGTAGTCCTCATTGTTGTGCAATTGTGGTTGTAGGTGTGATTGCTGATTAGCAACCTTCGTTATGGTATTAGAGCTGAGTTGAGCACATGGAGAGCTATTTGTAGAGGTGATACAGTCCCTCTTTGATGGAGATAGGAGATTTTCCACTTGAAACGGTGCAGAGGTCAATTTGAGACCTAGAGAGCATAGTTTTGAGCATGGGAAAGCTCTAAACTCTATCCAAAGTGCTATGTTGTGCTTTGGGCCTAACCCATCTCTAATGTAGAATTGTGGGCAGCCGAGGTCGACATGCCCTGTGGTGTTAGAAGACGGGCCAACCAAGGGTATTTGATGAGGGCATAGCCCCACCTTGGCTTAAAAGATTTAAGGTAACATCACCTAAGGAAACGAACCATTCAGCCCTTCAGATGATATCATAATACTCAATGGCAATGATGTGAAAATTAGCCTGTCCAGTAAAATCACCTATACAATAAGGAAGAGTAAGTGTGCTCTGGAAAGTATGAGAATTAGCAACTTCAACATGCAAAGGAATAAGAGCTGGAATAGGTTTGCATGAATATGAGGTACAGCACGTGTGCCAAGAAAAGAATGTGTACTGCCAATTTCAATAAGTGCAGTAAATTCTTTACCAACAATACGAAGATGACATGGACAGTGCTTGCCAGGCTCTAGCCTAAGTGGCATAGGCAAGGTGAGCAAGACATTCGGGAAGAATGGGAGCTTCATCAAGATAAATCTCAGATTTAGAGTCCTCAGAATCATCAATTGAATGAAAATGATTAGTAGCAGGCTGAGAAGATGGTTGTGTGCAATTTCTAGAAAAGTGGATTGGACTTTCACACTTAAAATAGAGCTTTTTGGTACAGATTTCATGCATCTCTTCATTAGACCAACGATGAAAAACAACAGGATGAGATGAAGGGGAAGAATGAGGAGCATACTACGTAACAATAGAAGAGGCTATAACAGAAAATGAACGTGTTGGTGTAGGAGAAAAATGTGGGGGTGGTGGTGGTGGCAACTGATTTACTTGTGCCGAAGAGTACTAGCAAGTGACATAGCTTGAGATAAAGATGTAGGACAAAAAGAAGCAACATCATAACGAAGGGCTCCTTTAAGGCCAATATATCTAGAAACAATCTCATACACAGGTAGTTCAGGAAAGAGATTACAAGTAGGATCGATCATGGCTGGACGAAGAGCAGTGGTAAATTTAGTCCACACAACATCAATGGAAAAGTTGAAAGTCTGTGTCTGGAACCATGGATAAGCCCGACCACTGAGATGTATGGCTGCAAGTTGAACTTGCTGAGCAAGACTACGTGGTGTCAAAGAAAGTAGGTCTCCATTTTATAGACCCAATTAGAAAGCTCATTGTCATCTATCAAAATGTAGAATGGAACTATGTATAAGCCCGTGACCATTGAGATTTATGGCTATAATTTGAACTTGCTGACCATGGAGCCAACCAGCAAGCTCATTGCCATATGGAGAACCACCATAAATGGTTAACTGAATTTTATCACGAATGATTTAGGACTTTAATTAATATTGCACCGTTAGTTTCTTCCCCTTCGTTCTTGGCTCTGCAGCTTTAAAGGGTTACTATTATTAAACTATAGCATTTACCCCTTGTTCTTAGGGGCTAAAATAAGGAATCACCCAATCCCTCACCTCTTATAGGCGGAGCATAATCATGGTTGGTGAAATTATTATGCACTATTGACTGGCTAGTACATTGTAGGTCCTCATGAATAGGCCCATGACAATGATCTTCAAATGGTATCTTTCTCTGCTAGTCAGACAGGCTCATCGGGTCTCCACTTGTGACACACCTATTCTAGCTTGGGCTAGATACCTAGCATAATTATTGGTTGATCCTCTAGTAATTGGTCCATCGAAGGTCATGCTTGTTCTGAAATTAAACCCTACCATGTAATCTTAGAAATGTATGGATGTAAATATCTGACTGTTGTATTCTATAACTTGAATATGTGCGCTCAGTATGGGAAATATGTGAAGGCATCATTTTACAGCATAGTATTACACTGCTTTTTTCAAAGTTATCTCTATTCAACTATTCAGGAATGTGATGAGTTTGAGGAAAAGGATTTCTGTTCTTTCTAATATTAGTATCGTCTTGATTACAATTGTTGACTTAATTTTCAGAAAAATGAATGCAATTCTCCACTTTCTCGTGTCCAGACTCCTATTGAATTTTACACCGTAATGCAGAAAATATTATTACACTTCTTCATTCACAAAAGGATTTCTATTCAACTTCAGGACTGTGAGTTTGATGAAAAGCTTCCTTCTGGTCTTAGGATCTTCTTGATTCTAATCATTAACTTGATGTTTCAGGAGTGCAATTCTTCATATTCCACTTTGCTTTTCCAAACCTTTAGTTTACATTGCTATAAATCTTCTTCAGTCACTTGTTCTACTATGAGACTCTGGTGATATTTTCTTTATGTGGTCATCTTCCCTGCTTCTCATCCTAATTATGACACCTGCTATGAACCAATTGTTGGCGCAAATTTCTGTGACTTATCTGGTTTCTGCTAGGAGAATCAATTGGCTGCTAGTTGAACTCTGATTCATTTCTAAACAAGAATTTCAACTTATACATTGCTTATGACTGTTAAAATTACAAGGCTTTCTCCGCTTGTCATTGCAGGGACATATCCTTCAACAAGCTGAATGGTTCAATTCCTGGGAGCCTTGGCAATTTGACTCATCTGCAGGAATTGTAAGGCTCATATATTAAATGCAACATTGACCTCTTATCAAAGGATGCTAGTTCTGATCATCATTATCATGTTATTTTCTTGGAATATAGAAACCTCCATTGAAATTTTTTTCACAAATAATCTTCAAAGATAATTTGCAGGTATCTAAATGGAAATCAGTTGAAAGGAGAAGTTCCAGTAGCTCTTCTTTCTGGTCCTATACACGGTGCCAGCTTCAAGTACTATTCCATATCTTCTGCTTTTAAGAATGCCTGTATAGAGGGTCCTTGTAACAATGTTTTCAAAATTATTCGTTTCTATTGTTTGTCTATTGCTGTTATACGGCAAGAAATTTCTATTATGTTTGTGTCTTGACAAAAGTAGTCAAAGAGCAAAAAGCCTGATGAAGCTATTGGCGTTTATGGTTTGACTTATGGGTTGAAGGAATTTATGGTAGAAAATATCTCCAGACTTCTGTACGAAAGAAAGGAGAGAATAGGTGTAAATAATGTGTGCAGTCTTGTATGAGAAGCGTGTGTTATTTCAAAATACACTTGCTTCAATGGTCTAACTAGAAAATCAAATGTCAACAATTGGGCCAAAAATCCTATAGGAGAATTGCGTGCTAGGGAAATCTTTTGAAAGTCATAATAAGGGATAGCAGCAGGCCTCAACTGTAACTTGTTCCTCATGCAGCTGGATTGTGCATTGAATTATGTGCTCAAGTTGACTAGGTTATGTGCAATTGGTTTGATCAAAGCACGTCTGTCTGAATTTGAGCCAGAAGGCTGCATTTAGCTGCTAGTTTTCCATGCATCCCTATTATAATCACATAGAAGTAGACTTCAAGCGTAGCAAATTGTTTTTCTAGTTCAATTGAGATCTTCATCCAAGTTGTAGCCAGCTAATTTGTGCTAATTCTTTCTAAGTTTAGTGGTGCATTTTCCCCTTTGGCTTTGCTTTTTAGTTAGGTTTTGAGCAAGCTGAAGTAATGAAACCTAAATTATTGTTAATCCAGGAAATCTCTCCTCAGTTTGCTTCATTGCTCTGAGCAGTATCACTAGAAGACAGTCTTAACTTTGCCATGATGGGTTTAATTATTTTTCACGTATGTGAGAGGCTAATGTATCATTGTTGGTCAGCTTTTCTGACAATTCAGGCTTATGTGGCATTCCTGGACTTTCCTCGTGTGGGATTCTTTCGTCTGGCTCGAAAGTAGGCCTTGCAGTTGGTACAACTCTTGGTGCTCTAATCCTGGTGGTCTGTATTCTTGCCATCCGACAAAGAAGATATAACATTGCAAGAGCTAAGCGAAGTAAGGACTCTTCTCCACCATGTTTGAATTTGAGGGAAATCTGCTGTCATAAAAAGTTTGTTCTCAAAGCCAATCATTTAAGCACATGGATAATTTTTGGATGGTTAGACTTTCAATTACTCAGACACATTCTCTAAGGCGAGTTGGAGAAATTTTAACTTCTTGCCTTTGCATTGCTATTGAATACTTTAGTGAATAGGACTCTCAAATGCCCAGTTTTTGCCTTCCCCAAATACTCACATACCCAGATTTACCTTTTTAGAAAAAGAAATTTGAAATGCTTGTTGCCTATGCCACCTTTAAAGGCAGACTAATGTTTGATATAATAAAAAAATTCCAAGATGAACCGATTAACTACATTCGTTAAAATTATCACCAATAGTAACAAATGTTTATTGGCCATAAAAGTCATGTAAGTCTTTACCATGGACTTATACAAACTAACAAGCAAGCAATTCCATGGAGAAGACTATTTCTCAGAGGAAATAGATTTTTATATTAGTTCAAAATATTTGAGGGAAACTCTTCTGTTCTTAAAACTTGAATTTATCAACAGTCCCTTTCAAAAACATTGGAATCTTGGTTTTTTTCTTTTGCGTACATGATTAAGCAACTAGTGGGTGTCATATACAAGATATATATAACTTGGCAATGCCATTTACGGCATTAAGCTCCTTAGTTGTCTACACAGTGGTCAGGATTCGAGCCTGCACCTTTCCAGTGGCAGTCAACAACTCTACCAATACACCCCACTGCGATGGATAAAACGTTGAAATCTTAAAAGTTGCTATTATTACAACGATTTTTTAAAATTAAATGCAGATACAAGGAATGAAACAGCTCTCTCTAAGGTGAATAGGATCAGTTTGCGAATGGAACTTGGAGAGATCCCTGAAGTACCATCATAAACTGGCTTTATGTGACATTGGGTAGCTTAATTTGCATTGTGATCGCTACTTCCTGTTATTACTTTTCTGTCTGAAGACATCTGAGGTATAGTGTGTTGACCTGTGGGTGTTATCACTAACCAAGCAGGCGTAGGACAACATGACTTCAATATGAAAGCATTGTGATGTAAGTCTGGATTTTTAGTTGGTCTATTCAAGTATAGTCGTATTGCAAACAGAAGAAAGTCTAATGTCTTGTAATCAGCAGACCATCGGCCAGGTTTGCTAAGCCTCTATTTGTGAAGCATGTTGTAGCGAAATGATTTAAATTATAGAACTGCCATGTCATCTCTCTCTCTCTCTCTGCACAGATAAATATAAGAGTGCTCTCAATCTAAATAGTATCCATAAATCCTGTAGCAACACTCTCAAATGGTTGTAAATCATGATTTGACTGTATGGATGCAGGCCATGATGCTCCTTTTGCAAGATCCAGATTGAGCTCTACTCCTGAAGTGCAACTTCAAAAGTTAGCAATCACAGATTACATCAAAAGTCCACATTTGGAGCACACTCCACAATTGCTGCAGTAGCTGATCCTTTCATATCACTCGTTACATCAGTGGATTTAAGAAGACCATTACGTGGTGTGCAAGGCTCTGTAAAGCTTTTGTAGAAGGAAATCAGGTCGCCATCTGGTTGGCATGCAACTAACAAGTAAAGGGGATCTTTCAAGCTTTGTAGTCCGGAAATTAACACCAAGCTATACCTCCACCGAAGTCATAATGAGAAGCTCGCTAATCATTTGCAACTAGCCCAATCTGTGCATAGACTTATCACCAATTTTGATGTTTGATTCTTTTTTATTAATGCTATTCTGCTCTGAGCACTTTTTATCTGATTTGGCCATCCAAATGTCTAGCATTGGAATCAACATATACCTGCCCACGGGAAGTTTAGTTGGCTGAAAAATATCGTGCTCTTCTGGGTTCATGTGATTCACTTGTACATGTCCGAGATTGAGAACAAGGATTGCCCACTCAAACAATCCACATACTAGCTCATTAACAAAGCTGATTTTGCAAAGCAAATTCAGAGACAATCTCATCCGGAACGAGAAATTTATTCTTAGACTTACTAAACTTTTCATTGATCTCTAAAATGTCAAAGAGGTCTAGAAAGAATAGCTCATTTACTTGGAATACCAGTCTATGAACCAAGTAGTGTCAGAGAGCAAATTCAAGAGTGCTGAAAAAAGTATTGTTTTTTTTGTTTATGTCAATCGTGATGAATCTATTTCATGTACTTTGGTTACCTGATGTCATTTATTAAGTGCATGTCAGGACCCAAGTAGCTAGCGATGCTATTAGCTAAGTGGAACCCGAAATACAATGTCATTTGGTGTTGATGTCGAGCTGATACAAATTCAGGTGGTCTTATGGTGTTGGGGCGGTGGTGGTCTCCAAGCCATAAATTTGAGATACTAGTTGAGAGATAATTGGAAGGTGGAAGAACTAACCTTGTAAGCAATGTGAGATGTCTAGGAGTTCTCAACCATATATATGGGAGCCTGTTTTGAGGTGGTGTCAAGAACAAATTTGAGTTGCTTGAGGTGCTTGTGTCATCTACACATGTGGGACATCAAAAAAGTATGAGTCTTTGCGGTTTCTATTGATAATGCGTTTGGTTCTTGTGTGCTGGCAGCAGTATGCATGGCTATTCTTAATGTGTGATTGTCTAGAGAATTCTGTCTCTTTTAGAAACTTCTGGAAGATTCTTTCTGTGCATTGGATGTCCTAGATTCAGTATCAAAGCCAGAGTGGTCTAATGTGCCTGTAAGAGTAATTATGTGGGGAGAAGTCATCTCTGTTAGGAAACACTATATGTGAGTGGAGAACTAGGGGAGACCCTAGTCTTCGGAAAATATAAAAGGTTGCTAATAATAACCCCCTTGTTCTTGTATGCAAAAAACTCTACTCAACATATCTTGTGATAATAAGTCTAGAAAGGTGTAGTGTTTTTCATCAAACGAGTATCTTGTCAGCCAGCTGGACTGTAAATCATATAATTTCAAGAGTACAGCACTATTGCTTCCAAGATTCCAGCAGCTCTACTGGCATTTACAAGGCAAATGAGTAGTCATACCCATTTTCAAATTCTGGCATCAAGATTTCTAGTAATTTTACTAGTTTAAGTGTTGCAGGTACACTGCGGGTGTATATGAGTACAACAGCAAGTTTTGATATGATACAGGTCTAGACAGCCAGATAAAAGGTAGTCATACCAGAATAGTATCCATAATACCAATCTGTTCCTTAGCCCACACCTTAAATTATGTGTGCATTCAATTCAAATTACATGCTCTATTCTAGAGAAAAAAAGTGGAGATTTTGATGCAGTAAATCATTATGATTCTACAGAAAAATTGAATTTTCAAGCAAGAGACATTGGTTTTTTGATCATCTGTGATTGTTCTCAAAAGAAAAATTATGGCAAATATTTTTTAAAAAGCTTCTTTTGATAAGTGATTTAAGCAAGTTGGATGGGAGTATTTTTGGAATTTGAAATTTTCTAAATTGGAGCACATTTTCTACAAACTGATTATGTTGATCACCAATTTGCACACATTCACATGTTACGCGCAAATTGGCAGTCTCAGTTTGAGCATAGATGCACCACAAACGAAGTTGTTGAGGAGATTTCTAGGTCCATAAGCAATTCTCAACGAGAAATGACTATCACCTAGCGAGAAATTGTCTTTATACAATTCTCATCAATATGCCTAGTTTATGCATGCACATAAACTTAGTCCAAGGAATACTTTGAAGATGCATATGATTAAAAGTTTGTAAAAAAGGTTTTATGATCACACAGGGATTCTCTACATATATCACCTGATCTATACACAATACTTTCTTAACCGAGAATCATGTAACTTGGTTATCCTCTAAGAGAGAATATTTCTCAAAGAGCAACCAAAATCTCAACCAGAGATAATCAAAAGAATATATTGTTAGCATGAATTTCCTTCCTTGCATCAACTCACAGATTCCAGTCCTCACTAAGATCAAGTTGATTACCACCAACAAGGAACATATACCAACAAACCATCTTGCAATAGAATTCCCTAATTTCGACACAAATCAATTGGACTCGTAATCAACAACTCTTCTACTACTCCTGAAATCTATGATGGATGTTTCTCCTAGATAACTCTTTACTTCTCCCCCTTTTAACAAGAAACATTACGATTTTCCAGGGGATGCATTCAAACTAGCCCTAGAAGAAGTTTCAAAGAAGAGATATGAGAAAAACTAGAAGTAATCTGTAAATCAGAAAAAAGAACTGAAGATTTACATAAGACAAACAATTTAGAAAACGTTTCTATTAACCATTCTTGTGACATCGTCCAAGGTCAACGGGTAATAAAAATTACCTTCCAAGGAATCACAAGAAAATGGGCTAATCAATGTTTAAGAGATTCACCAATATATTTTTTTATAAAGAAATAGCTTGCGGGTTTCCGGTTTTGTAAATTTGAGATATACATAAGGGGTCATGACCAATACCTCAAATTTCTGATAAAACACCCATTTTATGACCCATAGTATTTGGCATCATTTAGATTTACGGCCTTACTATGGTCAAATTGATCCAGCTAGTTTTAGATCTTCATTTAGGAATCGCCTGCATTCCTCCATGAAGGCCCTCCACTTCCTGATCAAAGCGTCTCAAAATCCTAATTGATAAGAAAAATACATAAATCGATTGAGACTAACACCCCCGATACTATTGAAGTTCTCGAGAATTTCACATTCCAACTTCAGAGTACCAATTCCAACTCACTGAGAAATGAGTGGGAATAAACTCATGATTTTTACTAGCTTCACTTGTTTTTACTTTCATAGCGTGTTGGTACGCCTCACTTTCAAGCATATCAAAACACTGCTTTTTTCATTTATTGTTGGTCTTTTCCATCTTAGGCTTTGAGGCCGTTTGGTCGTGCGCGCTTTTTTGCAAGGCAACCACGGTGCTATCATAGGCCTTGGCCACACAGATAGCATCTTCCAAAAATTGAAGGATATTCCATTTGCACTCGTTTTGATAATCGGCTGGTATGAACTGCCATTGTGCCAACTTCCTATCAAGCGGCACCTTGGCCAAAGAATCCAAGAACTCCTATACGTAAGCGTCCAATTCTCAGTTGCCCATTATGCAGTTAATAAAATAGATATATAACTCAGAATCGTCTATCGTGACGAAAGCTTTATGGAATTCCACTAGGAATCCAGCTCTTGTCACCGGTTTCGCAGGAAGTTCCCTCCACCACGAGGACACCTTGCTCCCAGAAAACAATAGAATTGAGAATATCCGCTTATCCTCTGGGACGTTGTGCAAGCTAAAATAGCTTTGATCAACAGTTCACCCAGTTCCTCAACAACTTTCGGGCGCTTAAAATTTTTTATCGCCGAAAAATACTTCCGGTGGGTAGCCCAAGTTAGTTGAGGTGATAGCTTGTAATTGGTTAAATTTTTTTTGCATTTGGTTATCGTGCTCCTTATTACTTTGGTGAAGTTCCAGTACCGCTTTGCCTTAAGTGTGCAATAATTTATTAGAGTCGATGGCCCTATCACTGTCTGGTGATGTCGGTTGGATTTTCGTGTCATCACTTTCTGGTGATGTCGGACGGATTTCCATGTCCCTCGTTACTGGAACATTATCTTTGTCCATTGTAGGTAAAACTGAAAAAATTAAAAAAATTTGTTCAGTTTAATTTCATTACGGGTATAATTATCATGAATAAAGCAATGTCAAAATAAACGTAACTTTAAAAAAAAAAAACGTAAATTACCCATACACTTGCTTATTAAAATTATACCAATGAAATCTACAATTTTTACTTAAGCAACTTAAAATGTGACATAACCACATTTATGACATTGGAATCCAATTAAACCTATTCTTTTAAAAATTATAACTGCATCAAATACTTCGTAGTCCAAAATGACTAAGAAATGCCCGTGAAAAATCTTTAGGCAAAAAAAATCTTAAAACCACAACTTGGTCAAGCCTCCCCAAACTCACCATGGGCATAACTAATAGTTAATTAATGGTTCCCCGCCCCCCCCCTCCAAAACATAAGGGTTCGGGCCCTTGCTAGCCGCGAGGAGGCTCCCGAAGAGGAGAGCAAACAAAGAGAGAGAGAGAGAGAGAGAGAGAGAGAGAGAGAGAGAGAGAGAGAGAGAGAGAGAGAGAGAGAGAGAGAGAGAGAGAGAGAGAGAGAGTAACAGAACATCACATAGTCCCTCTTGACAAGTCAAGACCAAACCCTTGAACCCTTCAACTTATAGCAAAAACAAGTTACAAAATAGCCATATAAAGTTTAACAGTACAGAGTACTAGAAAGTGAAGCAAGTTTTAGGACACCCAACCGTTACTTGCCACCATCCCACAAAACAAAACTGCATGAGTTAGATAAGTGAGGAAGACAAGTGTCATAGCTGAGCATCAGTTGTTATCCATGTCCGAAACAAGATTCACTACCTTACCAGCCTGATTGCAATTACAAAACGGACATCCAATCTTACCTATCAAGCATTTCATAAATAGCAACACATTTTGCCCTTTATCGTAACCGTATTAGGGCGAATGCCATACTAATCAGTATAAGAGTAAAAAGAATATATTATGTTCACATGAGCATTCAGTATGTAAGAAGGCATTCTAGAATACACAGATGAAACGAAACTTGACATTGGTATCGGTGCTAGGTACTAGGGCAGATCCGTGCCATACTAGCCCCAGGCACTCCCACGAAGATCGTAGGGAGTCCAAGCACTTTATAGCCTGGACAAATCCATGTCATTCAGGCACACCACGGTCGAGTCCTTATTGAGTATTTAGCTTACTTTCAAAATCAACTGCATTTAAGTCAAATAAATCTCAACCTTGCTGTACGTATTATAAATACACGCTTTTTGATTAACAGACATAAGACATCAGTAGTATTACGACAATGCTTTCAAAAAAACATCATTCTAAGCATATAGCTGACTCTCACAAGCATGAACTGTCCCATATTGTTGAGTAAGAAAACCGTTCATTTTGTTATTACCTCCTCTATTCACATACCTGGATACGAGGCGAAGTGATATCCTACGAGCAACCCATCTCCAGTTGCTTTAGGCCAGATCTTCTTTACGTACTACTAGTATTCAAACCGGGAATACCAAGTTATTTGCAGTGCATTATCTTAATAAGTGTATCGTGTCATTCATCAACAAGGAGTCTTAGATGATGCCATTAGTATTATTGTTTTCCATTGTCATAGCTACTACTATATAAGCCTTCATAGTATGTGTACCAATGCATTTAATATACAACGTAATCATTCTGGTCTCATTTCATCATTATATCATAGTTAAAACATCACCAGCTTTGAGAAGGTAAAACACAGAGATAAGATCTTGCGTTACTTACATTAAAGAGCAAGTATATAGCTTATATCTAGTCAAGCTCAATAGGCTTTGATTTAACCAGAGAGAGAGCATGCTGGTAGCTTGGCATTACGAATAGTTAAAAACAGAATGATAGTGATGCCAAACTAGGATAGATTTCTTACCTTTGCTTCGTAGTATTTTAAACACAATTACTCTTCCAATAGAAATCGCAATTCTCTTCTATTCCAGTGGAGAAGCAAGTGGAGAAGCAAATACAAGAGAGAAAGAGAGCAGGAAGAGTAAACCTAGAGTTGTGTGATCCTTCCTTATATAAACAATATAGTACATCTTAGTGCATTGGGTGCTTATTGTTGCACACCATTAGATCATTTCACCCTAATGTGCACAGATCATAGCCATCCAAGAAACCAAAGTTTCCCTCCAAGACATATTTTAAAAAAAAATTCCTTTTTTGGCAATTTTCATAAGTCTTAGCAAGGTAAGGCAATTAAATAGATTTTGTACCATACAGGTAAATTCCTTCCATGAAGTATTGAAAGGTAGAAAAAAAAACTAGTAACTGCATAATAGAGCTCATGTGAGAGAGAGAGAGAGAGAGAGAGAGAGAGAGAGAGAGAGAGAGAGAGAGAGAGGACCCACCAATCGTACCCATAGTTAGCAAGGTATCTCAGGGGGCAGTTAGCACCCTTGAGACGGAGTGCTAACTGCCCACCAAGAGCATTTGTACATGGGACGATTTTTGCAAGCTTTTTAGGGATTATTTTCTACCACTTTTAGATGACTATGAACACTTCCAAAAGTTGATTCATCTAACCATGAATAAAGGTTTGGAACAATTTATTCAAGATTTTCATGAGTACCTGAATCCACTTTATAGTGATATTCTGCCTAAGGTACAATGTTAATGTTCATAGATGGGTTACCAAAAGATTATTAAGTGGATGTTCGTAGAAACCATCCAAAAGCCCTAGAAGATGCTATTAGGACTGCAAAATACTTTGATGACACACCTAAGTCACCTAGGGGTCAACAACCTAATGAGCAGTAAAAAGGTTTTCAATTTAAAAGGAAGGATATGGAAGTTGTTAGTGAAACACATCCCAATTCCAACAATCCTAAGAAAACCAAGAAAAACTTTAAAAACCATCAAGGTGGCATTGATAAAGACGAAGCTCGTAAGAAGAACCTGTGCTTGAAGTGCAATGGCGAGGGTCACCTTGCACGAGATTGTGTCAAATAACTAGCTTCTCCCTCATGTAATCTATCTCAAAGTAATGAGATGGATGTATTTTTCCTTAGTTCTTTAGTCTTTGGACCTAATGACCTTGAGTGCATTAAAAGCAAAGAAATTGAACAAGGTAATCGCTAAGAATAGATATCCATTTTCACGGATGGATGACCTAATAGATTATCTTGGTGGTGCTGGGTACTTTACCAAGATAGATCTAAGGTCGGGATTCCATCAGATACGCATTAGGGTAGAAGATATACCAAAAACGGTTTTTCGAACTCGCTTTGGACACTACGAATTTTTGGTGTTGCCTTTTGGTCTAACCAATGCACCGGCAACCTTCCAATAGATGATGAACGATTTGTTCAGGCCATATTTGGGAAGATTCGTAGTGGTATTCTTAGATGATATCTAGGATTCAGTAAGACTTTGGCGGAACATAAAGAGCATCTTAGGATTGTCTGGGACATCCTAATAAGGGAAAAGCTCTTTGCCAAAGAGTCTATGTGTGACTTTTTTTGCGATGGAATTGTCCTACTTGGGGCATAAGATTTTCGAACGGGGAGTGGAGATTGAGGCCGATCGTATCCAGAGGGTTATTAATTGGCATATTCTCACCACAGTTTGGGAAATCAAGTCTTTCTTGGGGTTTGTAGTATTTTTCCATTGGCATATTCCCCAATTTGCTCGATTGGCATTTCCCCTTACCTGGGACTTGAAAGGCTATAAGAAGCTAAGCTGGAGGGCTAAGAGTCCACTAGTGGTGTGGATGGAGGATATGAATAATTGTTTTGAGTTGCTTAAGAAAAGTGTCACTTCGGCACCAATACTAATCATTGGTGATCCTAATAAGGCTTTTGTGGTTAGGACCGATGCCAATGATTATGCTATTGGAGCTGTTTTGATTCAGGATGGACATCCTGTGGCTTATGAAAGCAAGAAACTCAATCCTACTCAGTCTAGGTATTGTACCTATGAGAATGAACTGTTTGCAATTGTTCATTCCTTGAAAATTTTGACGGATCATCAGACTCTTCGATATTTCTGTGATGCTACAGATTTAAAGGGGAGACAAGCTACATGGGATGAGCTGATGCAAATCTTTGACTTTTCTATATGTTATTGTAAAGGAAGTCAAAATACTCTAGCAGATGCTTTGAGTCGGTTACCGGTTATTAATTAGTTGTGCTTTACTGTTAAAGAACCAAGGTTCTTTCAGTCTCATTAGGGAAAATATGGGCTCAAAATGGTCCCTTTAAGAAATTTCACTTTAGAGAGAGGTTATGTAGAGAGAGAATGCAAACCGGTAACTTCTGGTCGCTGTTTTCCGAGTTTCCGGCCTTGCCCGACGTTTAACTAGTATGGTTAACTTCAGACAATAGTTAGTTTAGCATGAGATGTAATAACCTCTCTTCATGCTCATTCCCAAATTCGGGACTAGAGCTTTAAGACTGAAAATATTGGTGTGCTCAATGCAAAAACTGAAGCAGGAGAGGCAAAACTTTTGAAATCACTGTATGCTTATAATGAAATATGAGACGGGACGATTTTTCAATGTGATATAAACATTACAAAAGTAAGGAATGCTAGATCTATTCATATTGATTTACTGTAGGTAGATTCATTTACATGATTGTAGCTTTAACAATGGCAATGTTCCATTTGCATGTTGCTCTTCCGATGGAATGCACTCCAATTATTAAGAAAAATACGAAAGTTGTAGAGAATGCTACAACAATAGTTAGAGAATTGAGAGTGAATAATCATATGAATATAGATTTGTGGGTGGATGGATCAATTTATCCTAATGATCCAGCTACCAATTTGTGTCCAAATTTTAAGTATGTAACCCATCTTCTCAGATATGTATGTGAAGGAAATAGCGGATTACTTGGATATTGTCAAAGGTTGCGAGATATTAAAATGCATAGCATATCTTGCCTGAATCAACAATTACAGTTTGCTAATCAACAATTGCAACGTGCAAATCAACAATTGCAACGTGCAAATCAACAATTGCTTCATTATGTGCAACACACTAGTGCTGAAACAATGCACTCAAGAATGCTATGTCAGAGTTGAATGCTACTGTCACTACTCTTCGAGGATCAAACCAAGAAATGTTAGAATCCATGGAAAAGTTGCGATCCGAGAGTTTAAAATCTGCTATTGATCTAAAAGTTATTAATAAGACAATGATGAAGAGAAAAAGAAAGAGAGTACCGACGAAGAATATTGATGACCTATCTACACATAGTGGCAATCAGAAAAAAAGAATCCAAGCATTCAAGTATGTTGTCATCTAAACTAGTTATTTGATTTGTATATGTCATTTAAGTATGATTTTCACTTGATAACATGGATTATTTATTTATTAAACATAATTTGAGTTTCATATGTTTGTTGCAGATTATGTTTGGTGGCAAAGAACTATTTAACAGATTGTTCATGCATTGGATCATCTTTAAGTCATGTTTTACCAAGAAAGTTAGCAAAGGAAATGATAAAAAATGCTCGCTTTGAAAAAATGAAAAATGAAATTGTAGAGACTGTTTTGATTAAGGTTCAATCATACTTGGATGTGAATGTGATACAAGGTGCATGTGATGTATCTGGAATTAGCAGAAATGCTTATTCTACTTTTTTAAGAATAGTTAAAGAAGCTTTTTCCCAAGTGATGGTGAAGAAAATTAATCCTTCGCGTCCATATCGGGTAAGATTAGCAAGAAATTTTTATAATGACGGAATGTTCAAAGTAGTTGGCCAACCACTTCATATAACTGAATTATACAAATCAGAATATGGTGAGCTCAATTACAACGATTGCAATAATATTTTTCTTGATATTGAAAATGTTCTAAAATACATTATTCGATTCTATAAACTAGACGAATGTCAAGTGAATAGAAAGATCATTATTGTAATAAAATTGGATGAATCTGAAATCATCAAGGGTCATAAGTTGGAACGTGTGAGTGTCACTTTGATGAACAAAATTTCAAATACAGATGATCGAACATTTAGTGTTCAATCAGAAAATCACATATGGTGGTTGGCGGCATTTCAGGTATACATTTCAATTTTCATTTAGAATATCTATATTAACAATTCATACCTTGCCAGTTTTTATTGACATGTAATGCATTACTTGTTTCTCTACAGGTCTTGAAAGAGGACCATAAAATACTATCATGGATATTTTCAAGAACAAACTATGGCGAGATTATAAAGAGACATTTGGAGGGTGAGAAATTTACAGCTGAAAACCATGGAAGTTTTCAAATTCAATGGCACCTTGCAGGGGATTTGAAAATATTAAATGTATGTATAATGTCTCTCATGAGGCAACATCAAAGCATCCATGTCTTTATTGCATGAAGGATTGCTACAATATGAATTTGGGACGATCAACAAACATTGGCCCAACACGAGAGGCTGAAGATCCAAATATGAAAAGTGTTTTGCCAATTCCCTTAAAATATGTTCACATATGCACATTGCATGCTGAGGTTCGTATTATTGAAAAACTAATTTACCTGCATATTCTACTAGCTTGGAATCATAAACCATAGTCAGTGGCTAAAGCAGCAATTAGGAGGTTGGAAATAGTTCTGTCAAATGCAGGATTACATAAAAGGAATTTCACAATTGAAAACAGTGACAGACTCTCAGGGAAAAAAAGGAAACGTTCCTAATAAGCCATCAATTGGAGGTGCTAAAGCAAGAATATTTTTATCCAATCACACATGCAAAGAATCAAGTGTCAGATACGAAATTTGGAGAGAAATTGTTCAAGCCACATGAACATTGGAAGGAAGTAATCGAGTGGAAAAGGGACAAGTGTGGACCAACTTAGACAAACTCATAGGTCTTATCAGGAAAGAAAACCTATCATCAGAAGATATGAGGACTTTGCAAAATCATTGCACCACATATGTAAAATATGTACATGATTGTTGGGGAAAAGACAATGTTACTCATTACATGGTGCTAATCTATATCATTATTTGGTACTTTTCTCATTCAGGCTTATATTTTTTTCTGCTGATGCAACTAATCAAAACTATTGTTTGCAGCACATCCTTCTTTTCATGCAATTTATTTTGCAAAGGAATATAATTTAATTTCTTATCTTGATAATTTTTCTCAGATTATTAGTACTCTTGTCATGGATATAGATAATTTTTGTTTCGTTCATTTTCAGGACCTTGTACATTCCCAACCATCCTCTAAGCATAAACACAATAGAAAGTACTCTAACCTGTATGATCATTTCAAAAGAAATATATACTGTGATATCCACAAAAGAATATGTCGCTTTCTAATCAAGGAATGGCTTTTGTGTTCTACATATCTGCTGAAATTCCAGATGATGAGTCTGTTGAATCTTCAACTGTTCCATTGATCGGAGCATCTGCACCTGCTCCAGTTGATGTAAATGATGCAGATACTGATATAGGGGTTAAAGCTGAAGCTTCTATGGCTTCAGATTATCAAAAAACTCTCTCCCCGTTCTATAATCCTCTCTGATTCTCTTCCGTCTGCATCTTATGTTAATCAATAAACTCTACTTGATGTTCCTTTATATTTTATGAATAATGAATGTTATATTTCATTTAATGATACAGAAGATGTATTGAATCTGAGAGAGGATGAGATCCTCTCAATTTTTGCTCAAAATTTATCAAAATTTTCTGACATTGTTGATTACTCATATGATGACCTTGAAAGTGAGATAGATTATGATAAAGATGACAATTGGAAATCAAGAAATGAGGCCTTGGAGGCCATGATTGAAAAATCTAAAGCCTATGAAAAGACTTTGCCTACAGAGGAGGAATTTTTGAAATTTCAAAAAAGATATGTAGAGCTCATTGCCACCTGGCCAAAGAAAACAAGCAAGGAATCCACAACATCACGGTGGGCTTCACGGCATGCGCATGTAGGGGAAGCACTAGAAGGGTGGTTTGAAGGTGAAGCAGATCTCTTTTCTCGACGCCAAACAAGAGGATTGAAATATGTGAGTTGCAGAGTTGAGAAGATTCTTGAGGAACCATATTGATAGGTAAAGAAGATCCCAACTTTAAAGCAAAACGAGAAATGCACAAGCAGAAGGCAAAATGAAAAGTAGGGACAACAAGTCAGGCTTTCTGTAAAAGGTTATGGAAGAATGAAAATTTTGAATGTTGGAATAACAAAAGTGATGCATAGGATAAACCTTACAATTTGAGAAAAGAGGAGAAATCAACTACCTAAGAATACATATCTTTTTTTTTTTTATACATTTTCTAAAATGAAGAGAGTTTTTTCTCAAACTATACATGAAAAGAGAGAAAACAAAACTTGTATGACAGTTGAAGTGGCCTGAAAACAGTTCATAGAAAAGAAAAACAGCCCTAATTGAACTCGTTGGAGATATGAACATACTACAAAAAATAGATGAAACTACTAGTTGTCGTTGGTTGGAAATACATGCTGAAAACAGGCTAAAACTTTATCTGCATGCTTAATAACAGAAGGTGGTAGACCAAGTGGTAAGGTAGCAGAAGTGAGAAACAAATTTATGTCATCTGGAAAATGTGAAAGTACTGTACTTTAGGACCATAAATGGATCTACAAAAGATCCACAAGAGTGATTGGATGCTTGCTTAACAATCTATCAAAAAACTAGACCAAAAAAAGTTGATCTAGATTGGCAATTTGACAAACAACAAGTATTAACAATCAAAAGCATTGATAAACATTGAAATACGAGCCCACACGTGTGTAATACAGGCTGTAGTATGGCCTTCAACCTGAGAAATAAGTAGAAATTTATTTGGTTTCATTTGGATCACAAAAACTCAATGTATATAGTGAACTAGCTTGAGATTGCCAATGAGCTCCAAAAATTTTCTATCTTCTCACTATGGAGAGAGGGAATACATAGCAAATTCGACTTCCTTCTTGAATTTAGGTGAATTTCCAGCATGTAATAAGGAAGTCAACTCACTCTCCTTGACCTAAAATGAAACCCTAGTCTATTTCCTAGAGTCATGCTTAGTAGATAGCTAGTTGGTCAAATTTTCACCTTAAATCTAGGATTTAGGTCCTATAAACTAGGAATCACTACCAAAATGACATGACCAACCCTATGACTTGACCTAACCTACATTAGGAGTGAATTGCCACATGTCATCTTGGCCTCACATGTGTGGAATCCACTTATGTACAAAATTTACATTATACTACATGGTTTTTGATCAAGCTAGATTTGCCAATTTTTGGCAATTAGCTTGATCTATCTACAACTCTCTTGCTAGATCAATGAATGCTTTTAGAAGTGTCTAAAAAATACAACTACAAAAAAGGAACTTTTGAGACTCCAATAGAGAATGATGTCCATGAAGGATCTTTCACCACCTCTTAAAGGATCCCTTACAAGATGTTCCGCAAATGTGTCTATATACATGTAGCACACTTCAAAAACTATACATCATGCCAAGCCATGGATCCAAGGCATTTTGTGCACTTGAAGATACATCAATAAAAATATTAAGTGCATACATATTGTTGCCAAAGACAACTTGCCTTGCTTGATCCATATGATTGAGCCTAGATGGCTCCATCTTCATACTCATGGTTCTTCTTGGAGTCCTCGGGTCTTGAGCTTGCTCCTCCACTTGACTTGACTCCAAACCATCAATGAATTGAATAAGGTGTTGATCCAAAGGTGCTTCTTCAAGTTTACAAATTCTTCCACTCTTGAAAGATCACATTTCCACCATTGACAAATTCTTTGGTTGAAAACATGTAGATTCTACAATCTCTACTTGAAGATCAAAACACTACCATTATTCCTATCATTGAAATAGGATAATCTTTGGTCCCCTTACATTGGAATGATCATGCACAAAGCATGTGGACACAAAGATTTCCAAATCAAATGATGTTTCATCTTTTATGACTCTATTCAAACTATTACAAAAATAGTTATCCAATGCTTTATCAACAACAAATGTAGATTTCAAAGCATCCCATTTCATTGTCTTGTCATACAAAGTAATAAACACCATGAATCTTAAAGGTAAGAAACAAGTCACCTCATGTCTACTACTACTTTTCAAAAAGTATTCAAAGAAAGTAGACTCTCCAATGCTCACCACCCTTGCAAGATGCACACTTGAATGGACAATTTGCATGCAATTCGATGACTCGGCCATTGTCATTGAGGACTCCCTTGAAACTCTCATGCTTTGAGGCTGATCCTCAAGATCTTACTCCTTTTGATGCTCCTCCTCAATGCAAGCAAGATCACACTTTGCCGAGACCTCCTCTTGAGTGATCTCCTCCTTTGCCAAGCTCATTCTTTCAAAAGCAACACTAGCTTCCAACTTAAACAATTTTTCATGTTTAAATCCCTTTGCAATGCAAACATCATTCTTCAAGATGAAGCAAACACCATGCTTAAAGTGGACATCCATGCCAGTTTCTAAGAGTAGACCAACACTAAACATATTCTTGGTGATTGATGATACATAAAGGACATTTTCTAAGTCCATGCATTTGGAGGATTCTAGACACAAAGAGATGGTGCCAACACCATCTATCCTACACTCTTCATCATTTGCAATAAAGACAAACTTTTTAGCAGCATTGAAAGAGTGTAAGGCTGAGAAAAAGTCCCTTTCATAAGACATGTGGGAGCTAGCCGCACTGTCGATCCACCAATTGTCTCTTGAATTGCTATTGCTTGTTGTTGAGGATGTAGATGTCATCAAGAATACATCTACTTCATCCTCCTCCTCCTTCTTTGCAAGGTTTCCTTGTTTGTCCTCCTCCACTTGTGATTTTAGCCTCTTGTACCATTCAGATGCATAATGTCCCTTCTTTCCACAAAAGAAGCATTTCAGCTTTGACTTGTCCTTTGAACTTGATGCATCATCCTCTTCTTTGGCCTCCTTTGGATGATTCTTCTTTCCATTGGTCTTCTTTTTGCCGTTGAATGAGAAATTGGCTTTCTCATCACCATCCTACAAAGAAAAGGAACTCATCCTAGATTTCGCATGGAGTATCCTACACTCTTCAGCCACTAATACACTGTGAAGTTTTTCTATAGTTGGCAAAGTGTCTTGGATGGCAAAACTTTGGACCAAATTTCAAAGTCATCTCCTAGACCATTAAGGACAATTTGTACAAGCTCTCCATCATGAATCTTCTCTCCAATGGAAGCCAACTCCCTATTTAGAGACTTGTTTCTGAGTACATAATCCAGTGCACTCTCCTCACTTCTCCTCATGCTTTGCAAAATTTGATTTCTAAGCATAAGAACTCTAGAAGTGTTGCTAGACTCATAGATTGATTTTAAAGAATCCCAAGTCTCTTTAGCACTAGTACAAGCTGATACTTCTCTCAACAAATCATTGCTCACATTCATCTTCACACAATGAAGTGCAAGCCTAGATCTCTTCTTGTATCTAGCTAACTCATGTGCACCTAGAGGTTCATCTTCATCTTCAATCAAGAACTCATAAAGATCTTGGAGCACCAAAAGTGACTCCATCCTAACCTTCCAAATAGCATAATCTGAAGAATTCAATCTCTCACTGCCTTCTAGAAGGTATGCTCTAGCAGATCCCATCTTACTAGTGACTTCTACAAACAAGAAATAGATTTGATTGACTTGAGACTCACAAAGGTCTCACACTTGCAATGTTTTAGTCAAATTTGATTTCTAATCCAACAAATGGACTTATAATCACAGTTCTATCACTCCCTCACAAAGCTGGAATGAAGATAAGATGAAGTAAAAACTACTTTCAAACAAATCTTGCCAAGAAATGGATTTGATTGTCTCTAGAAACTCACTAAGGTCTCTCTCTTGTAGTGTTTCACTCAAATTAGATTTCTAATCCAACAAATGGACTTATAATCTCAGTTCTATCACTCCCTCACAAATTGGAATGAAGATAAGATGATGTGAAATCTACTTACAATCAAATCTTGTCAATTTTGGTTATTTTTGGACAATAAACTGACTGAATCTCTTTCTTCCTTCTTGGTGTACTTTCAAGACCAGTTTTAACCTTAATAGGACTTGAACTCAGCCTAGATTAATTAGATTCCATGAAACAAATTCAAATCTAATTAATGGCAAATGATCTTGGTAGATTATCCTAGGATCTCCACCAAAAATTACACCAACAGCTCACAAATTGAATATTGTTGGATCAAATGAATACCATGCATTAAATGCAGGTTCCGAGGTGCCCACACATGTGGATAGTACAGGATTTGGACCCCTAGCAAGTTTGGGATCAAATCTCCTCACCAAAATCAAGATTCTAGCTTGCCCTCTCAATACTAGTTTTTAGCACCAAAACTTGCTAAAAATGGATTTGCATTAGATCAATGGCTCATGCTCTTGTACTTGGCTCTGATACCATGTGAAAGTACTATACTTTAGGACCATAAATGGATCTACAAAAGATCCACAAGAGTGATTGGATGTTTGCTTAACAATCTATCAAAAAACTAGACCAAAAAAAGTTGATCTAGATTGGCAATTTGACAAACAACAAGCATTAACAATCAAAAGCATTGATAAACATTGAAATCCGAGCCCACACATGTGTAATACATGCTGTAGTACGGCCTTCAACCTGAGAAACAAGTAGAAATCGATTTGGTTTCATTTGGATCACAAAAACTCAATGTACATAGTGAACTAGCTTGAGATTGAACTTCATAAAACCAACATAATTACAAATGAAATAATAATTCAAGAGAACAAATGATTTTTGAAACTCGAAATCCCATTGAAATACAAAAATAACTTAAATTACATTTGCACATTCTTTTTTTTAAAGTACATTTTCTAAGGAATTTGCACTGATGCCTCTCAATTCAGAACTTGACATATTCTCAACACTCTCATTTTCAGATGATGAAGTGGAAGACCCATCTTCTTCATCAGAGTCAACTGGCATGTCTTCCTCAGAATCCGCGTCTAATGTTGACAAAAAACCTTGTAAATCAGCTTTTTTCTGTTGATGACGAGTGGAGGATGATGGTTTTTCAAGTAATCCAAGTCGTTCTTTCAATATAGATACATAGATGATTGGTCATTGTTAGTTCAAAATTAAATGCCAAAACATCTACATCCTATAGATTCAAATTGTCGACTCTTGGTTGATTTTTTGGCAATCTCTTTCTCTTGCCCTTTGGATCTACTTGCAACATTTCAAGTTCATACCTTCCCAAAAAAAGCATTCGTTGAAGTGGTGCACAACCAATGGACACGTAGTACTTTTGTTTGATTGCTATTTTGAATAAAACCAAGTACTTTGGCAATCCAAAATGGATGTCCTTCATTGTTTTTTGAGCTAGAAGTGCAACATGGCTTCCAATTTGGATTTCATTCAAATCACCGCACCATTTCATTTTTGCATCTTTTACACTTTGCCTATTCTTCCTTGAGCCCACATAAATTTCACGTTCCTCACCTTGCACAAGCTACAAGAAATCATTATCTCAAGGAAGATCTGAAGGTTCGACAATCGTAGTTGATGTTCCTAGTTTATGAGACCAATGAAATTCATCAGTTGTTGATGTATGTTCGAGATTGAGCAAATTGATTTTTTGTTCCTCGAAAAAGTCCATCCACCAATGTTGATCAAACTCATCAAAAAAATGATAAGCTGCTTGAATATTTGATTCCAAAAAATTTAAAGAGGAAAATGGATCAATCTCACGATGTTCTCTTTGCGCCTTTTGTTCTTCTAGCAAGGACTTCAAGGGAGACAACACAACAAGCTTGATTTGAGTCGATGGAATGTTAAGCAAAAATCCAACTACCTCAAGAGGTAGCCACGAAACTGAATCTGAAAATAGTTTGCCCCATAATAATATAATGTCTGATTTGTTACATTTGATTTTAAATTGGTGTTGGAAGCTAATATCATTAATATTAGCTATGCATCGCTCTGTTTTGTTGAACACCTTAACATAATCACGAAAATCATATGTGTGTTTGATTAATGACACGTTTGGCTTTGGCACATATGATTCCTCAACAATGATTTGAAGCATTGGTAATGAAATGCTTTCTTGCATCTCAACCTCTTAGAAAATCAACTAGACATTTGATCAATTTGATCGTGGGTATGTCCTACCAACAAAAATCCTATTTTTACTTTTTTGTAAAAAAAATTTCTCCACTAGCATAGACATGTATGCCAAAATAGTTTGGTTTTCAGTGTTGTCAAGCTGCAAATAAAGTATTTCTGGAAGATTTTCACCAAATTCGCAAATTATCTTATGTACAATGGTGATCGTCAATTTGGATCATTTCGAACATTGGGATAATTAAAAAAGACCTTGGTCCAAAGTGCCATTAAATACAGGTGCTCCAACGAGATAAACCTGAATAAAATCTGTCTCGTTCAAATTTTTGGGCACTTTGACAAAATAAGTCAACATTGTTTCTTCTGATCCATGCCATCAATAACAAGGGCCAGATATTTTTGTGGACATTCCAAACATTTCTTTCGATGCTTGAGAAACTTTTGTCTTTATTTTGTAAAATTATCCGGCAAGTGAAAATATAAGAAATTAGGCAATTTCTCTCCATGCACATCCATGAAATGCTTTAGCCAAGAAGTTGCATTTAAAGCATATGGAGAAACAGTTCGACCTTGTAAGGATCCTCGTAATGTTGTGTCGATCTGAAGTCGTGCATGCATTCGTTGAAGCCGTGAGTTTTCGATTGCGTGAACTGCTTTGCAAGCTTTGCAACAAATCTCCAAAGCAGTTAAAAAATATGAAAATAAGTTTTTGTTCGGCCTCATTGTTGGACACAAATAGTAATTTCTCTCATCCTTACTTCATAAAAAGAAGTTTGATCTTAATTCATCAATTTCTCTGATACTCAGCTTTTGCAAACAACAAGATGAGCAGCAAATAATATTTCGTACCTTTCGAATCTCAGATTTTGTAATCAACGGTTTTTGACGATTCATTAAATCAAGTGAGGATCTCAAGTCTCTCTTGTGTTTTCCTTTTTGTTTGGAGTCTGATCTATAAATTGAACTTGTGACACTAGTAGGTGCTTGAACTAGTTGAGAAGGTGTTGGAATCTCATGACCTAGAATTCTGGCTCCAACCTCAAGATGTTCTGGACCCTCAGAAGGCTCTACATTTTCAATGAATATAGCCCTTTTAGATTTAACATAAAGAACATCACTTTGAAAATCTCTCTTACGAACATGAGAAAAGCTTGAACGTCGCGGATCAACAGACTTACACAGATCTGTTGATTTACTAGAATCAGTAACTAAGTGAATTGAAGCTTTTGACTCATCACTCAATGATTCAATTTGTTCAAAAGAACAAAGTTCTAATTGTGCTGAGCCTGTATCTGAAGAGGAGGACGAGGTTGAAAGATTTGATACAAGCTAATTTATAGACGTCATTTCTTGAAAAGTACTTGCTAAGGAATTTCAGAAGATGAACGGGTAAACGATGATGATGCCACATCATTTACGAAAACATGTTCAGATTCAAGAGTGGCTTTATAAAAAAAGCTTTCATTGGGAATGTCAGATGAAGATGTTGCACTTGTTGCAACATATTGAGTTACAACTACTGGAATAGAAGAGGTAGAACTACTTGACATCGTAACCTTAAAAGAAATTTTAACTATGTACTTATGCTAAGCATAGACCCGTTAAAATAGTTAACACCACACTAAATGTGCTCCACAAACTTACCTGCAACCTATGCTGGTCATAGAATAAATACAAAGCTATGCGAACCTTAATAGACGTATACAAAAAAAAAAACGAAATGCAAATGAGCAACAAGCCTAGCAAGTAACTAGCTAATTTAAATTTCCAGCAGCTACCATGCCTTAAATACTGTTTGGTAGCATCCTTAGGGTTAGGGTTAGGTTTAGGTTTAGGGTCAGGTTTAGGTTTGGACGGTCTCGGTTCAGGCTCAATTTCGGCATGAGGTGAGGTGAGTCACGACAACTCGGTCCCGAAGCAAGCTGGAGGTCTGGCGTGAGACGGGGGGTCTCGAAAAAAAATTTATCTAAGGACCATAGTCCCAGCATAACTCACTTCATTTGCAAATTCAGAAGCACACATGCTGCCAGAGCTCTCGCTGCGACAAAGTCACAGCTTTCTATAAGATTTCACATACGTTCTCGCTTACAGATTTCTTGACGGTAAGATTATTGTCATTTTTTAACTTTGTTCTATGCTTAGCATGGGTATCAAATTCTTGCATTAGAAAATATTCATGTTTTAATTTGTATTCATCTTCTTAAAACATGGATAACCTATGCTCAGCATAGGTGCTTGCACCAATCCTCTCCTCTAACCTGTGCTGAGCATAGATTGTGCTCGGGTCCTTAGTAACATCCTATGCTCAACATAGGATTCCGGCGGGATTTTCACGGTTCGACCTATGTTGAGCATAAGTTGCATCTTTGGTCCTCTTCTAACCTATGCTCAGCATAGGTTAGCAAGCAAATTGTGAAGACATCCTATGTTGAGCATAGGTTGGACTAGAGCGCGCGAGTAACGACCTATGCTTGGCATGGGCTAGAAGATGACCAGAGATGCAACCTATGCTCAGCATAGGTTGTCACTCGCGTGCTCTAGTCCAACCTATGCTCAGCATAGGATGTCTTTGCAATTTGCTTGCTCACCTATGCTGAGCGAATTGAAATATTCCGTCGGCTTTCTATGTTGAACATAAGTTGTTACTAAGGACCCGAATACAACCTATGCTTAGCATAGGTCGCTACTCGTATTTTTTTTGTTTTACAAGGCTTTGTCTGAGGAAAGTGATCCTTTTGAGGTATTTTAGTAAGAAAATGTGTTGAGTTTTTAGTTTTGTTTTTAAAGATTTTTCACAAAAACGGCTTGTCTTATTAAAGTTTTCAG
Source organism: Diphasiastrum complanatum (assembly GCA_029204225.1). Taxonomy (NCBI): domain Eukaryota; kingdom Viridiplantae; phylum Streptophyta; class Lycopodiopsida; order Lycopodiales; family Lycopodiaceae; genus Diphasiastrum; species Diphasiastrum complanatum. The sequence continues at coordinate 5,358,745 of CM055108.1, read as the reverse complement.
TATTTTCATTAAAGTAGTGTTTTAAATTTTCCTAAAAAGTCTGTTTTTTTGCAAATTTTCAATTGTCTTTGATAATTTGCAAAATGTTGAGGATTTTTTTTAAAATTTTGGGTAAACCTTAAGATATTCCATTGAAAGATAAAAAAAAATTCATGTACTACTTCACCAAAGGGGTAAAAAACACAAAGCTTTCGGAGCTTTTTATTCATTTAGTTGAGAAGCCTGGCAGGGGAGACTCACAATTCAAAGTTCAATGAAGATTGCTTGCTGATCAACCATATGAGGATCAAGAAGAAGGCTTTGTGAATGTACTTGTAAAGGAGACGGATAAGTCTCGTTCTATTTTCATTCTGAACGAGACTATGATAAAGATTCGACTTTGCCAGGACGAGGCCATCAAAGCTTATTTTGATAAAGCTCTAGTTACTTTGGTGTGTAATTATAAAACATATTTTTATTCATGTTTGTCTACATTTGTTTCATGCTTAGCATAGTTGTTACTAAATATAAAATTGTTTAAACTTTTAGATAAAAGCCTTTATTCATTATATTTTAAACTTGATTTTTGTTTCTGTCCAGAGCATGAAGCAATGCTTAAAAATGGTTCTAGATGCTATTGTTGAGAGAAAAGAATTGGTCTATTCATTATGGAGTTCAAAAGGTGTATCTATTGGACTTCGCAAGCCCGCTTCTACCACTACCCAGGTCACAAAGCCGGCCTCTGAAAATGTTGAGGATGAAGTTGTAGCTGTCCCTCATCTCAGAAAAAAGAGATCTCATAATATTTCTAAGTCTTCTCCCACTAGACCTAACTCACGCCCAAAGACCATGGCGACACATCGCCATAAGTCCATCCCGTCTGCTGAAAGCAAAAAAGTCGCCACTGAACCATCTATGTCGCTACCTGGTGCATCCATCCGTCCTTTACAAGACAGCTCTGAGCCTGCCAAATTAAGAGAAGATTTTCATAAAACAAAAAAAATAAAAGAAACAACTTTGATTTTAGATATACATCAGTGTGATAGGCCACCTGTAGACCCAATAACATGATTCAGGCCAATGGAAGTAAGAGAACCAAATGAAACACATGTACATAATTTAAAAATAAAATTTAAAGATCATACACAAGCCATAGTTACTCCTTTTGTTGTTTTGGTTGATCCTAACGAATGCAACGATGTTGCAAATTTTAATTTTTCTTTATTAGATTCATATCATTTTTTTGTTCTTGGGGGCATACACAGTTTACAAGCCCGGAAACAATTATCTCAAGAGTATCCCCATATTCCAAGCTTTCGAACTGTGAGTGCCATTGCATTTGCTGGCCTGACAGTGGAAGAAACAAAATTATTGGCTTGGGACCACAATATTGATCAGGATTACCGGATGAAGATGACCGTGATACAAAGAATTCGATTTTTTTCACAAAGAGTACATGAGAGTCTCCAAAGCAGGAGATGTAAATCAACTTGAGCTGAAAGCACTCTTTGCTCAAAAGATGAGCCTGCCTTTTGATTCGAAAAATTCTACGTAGAGCCTTACAAAATATGATAATTTTTTTCAGCTTGCTTTTCGTAGTGGCCAGGTAATTTGTTTTGCTATGTTCGTCATGGAATGCTCTGGTCATAATATATGTTGTAGTTCTTTTAAATTGTTTTTATCAAACTAAAATTTTGAAGTCAATTTTAATACTTACTAAGTTCTTTATCAAATAATTTTTTTTTTTATTTCAGGTGTGGGCCCTTGTTGATAAAATTTTTGATAAATGGGAAACTTTTCAAATAAAAGGCCAACCTGCTCAGGGTGCCTCAAAGTCAAAGAAAAAAATTGTGAGCACTCAAATTCTAAAGCCAATCCCTACAGAAATGGGAATATCCGAGTGGAAGAATATGCAAGGGATTAGCTCTTCAAAACTAATAATAAGTGTTCTTTCTAGAGTTGCCGATGGTCAACTTTCTCTGGCAGAAATGGAGATAGAATTTCAAAGGTAATAGTCATAATCTAAATATTTATTTTCATGTTACTTTTTGTAATAAAGTGATTTTCATGATTTTGTTGGATTTTTAACAATTACACATTCTAAATGCAGGCATAAATTATTTATGAAAGTTCAAGAAGCCTTTGTGACAAGGTTAAATTGTCAAGATTTCGATGAGTGCTAGAGGCTTTATCTTCTGAGGAGCCGAAATGAATCCTTGAGTCCATTTCTGATTTTGTTTAGAGACATGGTATTTATTTCACCCATGCTTAGCATAAGTGCTTATTAATTGTTTCTTTTCTATATTCTATGTCTCCTATGCTAAGCATAGCTTTTCTCTTATTTAATTATTTTTTTTTGATAAGTTAAATCTCCTATTCTATTTTATATTTTTTGTCTCCCATGCTAAGCATAGCTTTTTCTTTTTCCATCTCCCGAAGACAAGAAAAACAAAGTCCTTCCAGAGCAATTCAAGAGACATATTCTGAAGGCAAAAGCAGAAAAAAGGGACAGGGAGAGATTGGCACGTGGTGAGACCATTGCAGAGGAGAATCCATTAGAGACCTACCTTCTCAAAAGTGTCGATGATCAACCATGCTTTTACTCAGTTGAAGAGGGCGATTGTAGAGAAATTTTAAAATTTAAGAAAAAAAGACCTTATACACTCTGCATCGTTGATATACCATATGGATTTCAGATGAAAGAATTGCATTAAATGATGATTCCCCTTTCAAATTCACTGAAATCCATAGTTTTATGTAGGGTTTTCTTGAAGTCACAACAATTCCAATTTGGAGAGTTGTTATTTTTCATTCTTCTTGGCAGTAGCATTAGTATAGAAAGCTCTACTAACTTTCTATAATGCGGGAATAGAGAATATTGTGTGGTAAGTTTCTAAGTTCCTGAAATATTAATTCATGTTTTAATTCATATTTTTATTTTAAATTTTTTATTTTAAAGTTAAAATTTTTAACTTATTTTGCTTGTAATGTTCCATGTCAGGTACAAGCCCAATGTCAGGAATTTGAGAGGAGCTCAACTTTGCAATGAAATAGAATACATAACCATCGGTTATTATTCTTTGGATGACAAACGCTCGATGCTTCATTACAACACTTCCGGACTGACAAGTTTTGAAAACTTGTTCCAGTATTTAGCCATGACAAAGAAATTATAAAATCCAATGACGGGTTTCGTGGCTTGTCCCTACCAGAAGCTACAGCAATTAATTAATCATTTAATTGATATTTTTTCTCACCCAACTGATTGGGTTTTGGATTTATTTAGCAGTAGCGGCATTACGAGTGCATGTGCAGTTCAGAAAGGCAGACATGTTGCTGCAGTAGATTTAGGTACTAATTTAGTTGATTTTGTAAAAATGAGAATGAAATCGCTTTCAATTTTGCCAGATGAACTATCTGAGATGGGAAAGAGTTTAGACAGCGAGGATACAGTAATTCCCTTGTCCGAGGAACCTCAACCTCCTGCTAGCAGAAAAGTAGGCGACACATGAGAATTTGCTCATGTCTTGGTTCAAGATTACAATGTAGTAACGGTAGTCAAGGAAATTGTAGAAGAGGTTCCACTTGAAAGTACAGTGGCTACTCAAGAAAAAGAAAAAGATGTAAATGACTTCGAAGATTTTTGGAAATAAAATTTTTTCTTTTGTTTTAAATAATAATTGCATTTATATTTTTTGATGTATTGTGTTTTGAATTCTTTTTTATTGATGTAATGCTTTTAAATTTGTTTTTTAACGATTGAAAATTAAGAATTTGAAATATTTTAAAAATTTTAACATTGATAATCATTATCAAAAATTAAAATTATAATGATTTGTCAAGTTTTTAATATTTTAATTTTAGATGTGTTTTTATAATATTTTTTGTAAAAAAAAAATATTGTTAAAAATTTTAAGAAATGAAAAGATTTTTTAGATTAGACATGAATTGACTTAACATGCTAACAGAGTATGCTAAATCTGGTCTATTACACAACATTGCATACATCAAAGATCCTATTAGTGAATGATAAGGGTACATCGCTATGTCGAGTACTTCACTATTAGAATCAGCACTAGTAGATTTAGTCAATACAATACTTGGATCCATTGCGGTATCAGTTGGTTTGCAATCAGACATATGAAACTTTTCTAAAATGCCTTTTAGATATGCTTGTCTGGCTAAGATAGATCTTCTTCTGAAGTCTATCTCTAATGATGTGAATTTCTAGCAAAGAATGAACAACTCCTAAATCAGTTATGTCAAATTCCTTTGATAGATCACTCTTAGTAGTGTGCAGTAGAGAAGTGTCGTTAGACAAAATAAATGCTTCATCTACATAAAGAGCTATGTGAACTGAATTGGTGTCTATATGCTTTGAATAAACATTACAATCAGTTGAATTGTTTGCATATCCCAATTGAATAAGATAAGAGTTGATTCTATCGAACCATGCTCTTGCAGCCTATTTCAGACCGTAGATTGCTTTGTGTACCTTGCACACTTTGTGCTCTTGGCCTTTGACTTCGAATCCTTCCAGTTGGAAGGTGTACAACTGACCAAGATGCGATGATGCTTTTTCTTGAGTTTCTCCAGATCTGCTCGAGGTAGCTTGGTCTGGTCTGATGACAGGAACTGTCGGTTGCTCGGCTTCTGTAGCTATAGTTGCAGGTTTTGTAGAAGGAACATCAACGTTGGAAGAATCCATGCTACGTAAAATAGGATGAAATGACATAGCATCGTTTATCGATGGCTGTTTGAAATGGCATAATATGTATGTTCTTGAAATATTACATCCCTAGAGACAAACACTACATTGGTGGATGGATCATAAACTTTATAAGCTTTATGTTCATCAGGATAGCCAATGAAAGTACATTTATGTGTCCTATGATCTAGCTTCTTCCTAAGCTGTTTAGGAATGTGAACAAAACATATACAACCAAAGATCTTTAAATGGCTGACACTAGGCTTGTGCCCATGCCAAACTTCATGAGGAGTCTTGTTGTTGATGGCTTTGGTGTTGGATTTGTTCTGCATGTAACAGGATATGGCAATAGCTTCTTCCCAGAACTTTGCAAGTAGGTGTGCTTGATGTAGTATGGATTTGGCTGATTTGAGAAGAGTTCAATTCTTCCTTTCTGCAATCCCGTTCTGTTGAGGTGAATAGGAAGTAGTGAACTGTCTTTTGATGACATGTTCAACCAGGTAGTCGGACATCTCGTTGGAGATGTATTCGCCACCATCATCAGTTCGGAGTGCCTTCACTTTCTTAGATGTTTGTGTCTCGGCCATGGCCTTGAATCTCTTGAAGCATTCAAAGGCTTCTGATTTGTGCTTAATGAACATGACTATAGACCATATAGAATAATTATCTATGAAAGTGATAAAATAGACTACATCTCCTAAGGATGGAGTTGGAATTGGACCACAAAGATCGCTATGTACAAGATCTAATACATGCTTTGTTTTGATGGAATGTGATTTTGGAAACTTGCTTCTAGAGTGCTTCCCATAGATGCATGATTCACAAAAGAAAGATTTCCTATCTAATGAAGAAGAGAAATTCAGTCCATCAACTAAATTATTACAACACATATAAGAAAGTGATCTTGTATTCACGTGTCCAAATCGACTATGCCCGTCATATAAAATGCCAAAGTTCTTGGTGGCCGAGATGTACCTCAACACCCTTCTTGCATTTTTCCAATGACAAACCAATGGATTTTGCATAGATTGGCTAAGTTTACCTACACTATATCTTAGATCAGGCCTAGTTATAGTAAGATAGATCAAGGAGCCTACAAGTCTCCTATATAGTGTGATGTCCTCAAAGGATGCTTCATCATCACTATTGAAAACTTTTACATTTTGTTCCATAGGAGTTTCTACTCTGTTACAATCTTTTATTTTAAACTTTTCTAAAATAGAAGAAGTATATTTGAATTTACAAATAAAACTCAAATCCTTGCCTCTTGAAACTTCTATTCCTAATATGAAATGAAGATTACCAAGATCCACCATCTTAAACTCTTTAAACACTGCTACTTTCACTTCTTGTATACCATCATGACCATTTCCACTAAGGATAATGACATCTACATACAAAATGAGAATGATGATCTTACCATCATTGAATCTTAAGTACAAAGAAGGATCATAAGCCCTTACAAAAAATTTTATAGAGTTCAAGAAAGTATTCAACCTAGAGTACCAAGCTCTAGGTGCTTGCTTAAGCCCATAAAGGCTTCTTAGCAACAAACACACTTTTTCCTCTTGATCTTCTTTGATGAAGCCCTCGGGTTGTCTCATGAAGATCTCCTCTTCCGAATATCCATTGAGAAATGCATTAGTCACATCAAGTTGAAATAGAGGCCAATTGAAAGTAGTTGCAAGAGAAATAATCAACCTTATGGAAACTAGCTTAGCAACAGGAGCAAAAGTTTCATCAAAATCTACTCCCTTGGTTTGCAAGAACCCCTTTGTCACTAGCCTTGCCTTGTGTTTGTTGATGCTCCCGTCTTGATTGTACTTAAATCTATAGATCCATTTGCACTCAAGTGGTTTTCTTCCATGAGGAAGATCCACAAGCTTCCATGTATGATTCTCCATAAGAGCATCATACTCCTTTTGCATGGCATCCCTCCATTCTTATGACTCCATAGCCTCTTCAAAGCAACTTGGCTCATCAAACATAGAAGTTAGAGAGGTAAGTGAATGAAGATCTTCCCTTTGTTCACCTTTGTCAACATAGGTGAGCCTTGAAGGCTCAACCTTCCTTCTTGTAGATCTCCTTGGAGTCCTCAGATCTTGAGATGGATCTTCAAGATCTTGATCACATGTAGGCTCCTCCTCAAAACTTACAAGATCCTTGACATAAGATGGATTAGAAGCTTTCTCATTCAACTTGTAGTGGTTACCTTCATCAAAAGTAACATCTCTACTCACTGGAATCTTTTTAGTGAATGGATTATAGACTCTATATCATTTGCTAATTTCAGCATAACCAACAAAGAACCCTTTTATAGAAGTAGAATCATCCTTTTTTCTTGTATCTAATGCTTGAAAAACATAGCAAGTAGATTCGAAAATTCTTAGATCTTTAAGATTCGGCTTCTTACAAAATAGAGCCTCATAAGATGTTATGCCTCCAATGGGCTTACATGACAATCTATTACACAAATAAGTTGCACAAATAATAGCCTCTCCCCAAAAGGACTTAGGTAGAGATGCATCTAACCTCAAAGCCTTAGCACACTCACAAAGTGTTCTATTCATCCTCTCAGCTATACCATTTTGTTGAGGACTATAAGTACATGTAAGTTCTCTCTTAATGCCATTGGATTTACAAAACTCTATCATCTTGGTGGAGATATACTCTCCACCATTATCACTCAATACTTTAATTCTAGCATCAAGTTGATTTTCAACTAGAGTTTTGAACTTAATAAAAACTTCAAACACTTTACTTTTGGAATCCAAAAGTTCAATCCAAGTGTATCTAGAGTAATCATCAATAAAAGATACATACATAGATGCACCTCCATTAGATTCTTGAGAAAAAGAGTGCACATCACTATGAATAAGATCTAATGATTTTGTAGATCTAGTGGAAGAGATATCAAAAGATAGCTTGTGTGCCTTTGAGAGGCTACAAGCTTCACATCTTTTTCCACACTTTGAGAGTGTCTCTGGAAGGCCGAGAGCAAGATCCTTGGTGCATAGCACCTCCATAGATTTGAAGTTGGGGTGGCCCAACCTCTTATGCCAAAGCTCCACTTGATTGAGCTCCTCCTTCACCATGTTCACACTTCCAAGAAAAACATTAGCATCTAGCTTAAAAAGCCTTCCTTGCTTGAATCCCTTTACAATGCAAGTATTATACATCATTATGGAGCAAGCACCTGCTTAAAATGGACATCTAAGCCATCATCTATCAATTGTCCTACACTTAACAAATTCGAGTGTAGGAACATAGAGTACATTATCAAGATCTACTCTTTTAGAGGATCCAAGACTTAAGGGAATAGTTCCCACTCCATCTATTCTACATTCTTGATCACTTGCTGTTAGAATAGACTTTTTACAACCTACAAAAGGTACAAGAGTTGAGAAAAAATCATTTTGGAATGTCATGTGGGAACTAGCCCCACTATCAATCCACCATGTGTCATTGGAGTAGCTCTTGGATGTTGATGTAGAAGCCATCAAGGATGAATCCACTTTATCCTCACCTTCCTCAAGAGTGAGGTTGCCTTGTTTGCTCTCTCCTTGTGCATTCTTTTTCTTGTAACACTCGGCTACAAAGTGCCCCTTCTTTCCACAAAAGAAGCACTTGAGTTTGGCTTTGTTCTTCTTTCCACCTTTGGAGCTTGATGATTGATCATCACTTTTGGTCTCCTTTTGTTGGATGTTCTTCTTTGACTTTGCCTTTCCTTTGCTTGAGAAGTTGGCCTTCTCATCACCATCATGCAACTTCAATAATCCAATCCTTTGCTTGACATGAAGGATCCTACTCTCCTCGGCCACAAGCACACTATGGGGCTTGTCAATGGAAGGTGGTGCATCTTGAATAGCAAAGCTTTGTACAAATTGGAGAACTCATCTCCAAGGCCATTCAAAATGATTTGAACAAGTTCATCATCATGAATACCTTCACTAATGATGGAAATTATTCTCAAGACATACTCTTGAGCACTCTCATCACTCCCTCTAATGCTTTGAAGAACTTTGTTTTTAATCATAAGCACTCTAGTATTTTTGGATTCATAAATCCCTGTAAGGTAGTCCCATGCCTCCTTGGCCGAGGTACAAGATGCCACTTCCTTTAGAAGTTCATTACTAGAATTAATTTTTAGACAATGTAATGCTAGTCTAGCTCTCCTTTTGTACCTCACTAGATCTTGCCCTCCTCGAGGTTCTTCTTCCTCTCCAATGACAAGATCATACATATCTTGGAGCACAAGTAGTGACTCCATTCTCACTTTCCAAGTTGAATAATTATTAGAATTTAGCCTTTCACTAGCCTCAAGAAGATAGGCTCCAATTGAACCCATTTTATCTAGTAACAAGTACAACAAATGTACTATTCAAAGGATCTCCCTTCTCTCTTTCGCAGAATTTAGCTACAATGCTACTCTATTGAATCTCACAAGACTCAAGAAGCAAGATCTATAATGATCTTGAACTCAAAAAGATTTGGGAAAATGTATTACACACAATCTATTCACTTGAAAGCTTGGATTTGACTCATGGAAGTGCCAATGCCTTCCAATGGTGTTTAGAATGGTTTTAGTTTCACTCTTGAACTAAAAAACATAAGCCTCAAACTCTCTCTCAAGGATTTGTAGCTTTAATAAGCTTCTAACACCATTTACTCATCAAATCTATAATGGAAACAATGGATTTTCATGAGCACATCACTAGTTTCACTCTTCACAACTTGTTTGAAGCTCAAATATTGAAAAAACACAAAGCTTTGGTGAAAGTACAACTCCAGCAGCCTCTCACATGTGTGAGAAGTACATCTGAACTTTACACACTAATCTGAACCTCAACATTACAAGTATTAGAAAAGGTCGCCCTCCTTCAAAATGAATCTAGCACCAATGCTTTCACCAAAATGAAGATTTTTGGATCATCAACTAAGCTCTGATACCATGTCAAATTTCAGAGAAAAGGACTGAATTTGGTCTACAAATGCTCACAAAGAGTGACTGGTAGCTTGGGATCTTGATCCATATCAAGACTAGCTTCCAAATCTAGCTTCTACTTGACAATCTTTGTGATTCCAAGCAAGAAACTAAGCATTCATCCACAAAGAAAGTGCTTAAGAGAGTGTAAACACCAAGATTGCATCACAAACCAAGACTTCTCATCATTACTTAATAATGGATCCATCATGAATCAAGTACATAATCATCATAATATCTCTCTAAGCTGCATCCAACACGTGTGGGATAGCTCATTGTACTTATCCATATCCACTTTGGATAAGATCTATCAAGTTTGCCACATCATCCATGGGTGGTTTGTGTTGGCCTTCTAGATTCCTACAATCTAGGATCTAACTCCTATAATTTAGGAGATGTCATATTAGACTCAAATGAATGCTAATCAAAAGGGATCTGAATATTACAAGTGTCATTTCACACGTGTGGACAGGTCCTCACATGTGTGGATCCACATAGATGTCAAAGATACATAAAAAACCATGTGAAAATTGCTAAATTCTAACAACACCAATCATGAAATATGTCTCAAGAAAAGTTTATATACATGAGATCCCTCATGTGTGAGATGACCAACTTACCACGAGCACTCTGAATTATGTGACCATCTTGGTCTATGTCATACAATGACAAGATGTAAGCTGGTAGAGATGTAGCCATGGGAGTATCTACGGGGGTGGCCTCAGTTGGGGGAGTAGTCCCACCAATGGGAGAACACTGGGGAGGTGGGGTCTCGACATAGTACTGGCCATATGCATGCGGGGGAGTCGGGAGAGGAGAATAGCCAATGGAGAGTCTAGAGGGGAGTGGCTTGACCCGATGGAGAATAGGCAGGGGGGATTTGGAGGGGAGTGGCATGACCCCATGGAGTATAGGAAGGATAAGTGTACTTTGGGATAGTGGGTCTAGAGGGAGGGAAAAGGTAGGAAAGTGGGGGTGTTGGGAATCTCAAGTGTGAGAGATGCAAGAGTCGTAGTATTATGTGCCCTACATGTTGCCTCTCAGATCAATGTCTCTCGAAGCAAGGATCCCCACGATGAGATTTTCTACACGAACGTGCAGGATTGATCATGCATAAAAATCACAAGACAAATGACTAGAAATCTCACAAAAGTGTAGAGTGCAAAAGTCTCATCAATTTTCTTAGCAAAATGATGATCCTTTTATGGATCAAGTACATCCATGAGTCTGGTACAGTCCAGCAGGCCTTCACACGTGTGAAGAGTGCCACATCACTCATATCTATCCATTTGATCCATCCTTGATCCTTATCCAATAGTTGACCTTCTAGAATATGACTAAAATCCAAAAAGCTAGTCTCCTAGAATATAGGAATATTCCCTACAAAATAGGATCTAAGGAAAATGGTCAACTCTTATCTTCTAGTACTCTATACACACATGTGAACATCCACTTGCCATGTGGGAGCATTTACTCATGCACATGCAAGGAAAAGCTAATTTGTAGGTGACTAGTCAACTTGACTAAAAAACTAGTCATTTCATGTTCACACTAACTAGAATGATACAAAATCAATTTGGATATATACAAACATGAAAAGTACATCCTTTCACACATGGGAACATGCTCCACACGTGTGAAATCATATCATCAACATATTCTAATGTTTGATCAATATTTACATGAACCAATGTCAAGTGAGAAGTGACAATTTTCAACACTCCTGTCCCGAGAGTGTCGGGAGGAAGCACTCACAATAGTGGCATCCATGGGGGAGGGACCCTTGCCGGAGGGTCCCTCGCAAGAAGGGGAAGCATGTTGGCTGTAAGGGTGAGGAGCTGAGTGAATCTCCTAGGAGGATGATGGGTAGTAGTCAACTAGTCAACTGGAGCTATGAGCCTTTCGTCGAGCCCTCTGTCGCTTCAACAGTATATCCTGCTGCGAGTAAGGCAACTGATCCAATGAGATGGCTAAGGATTCCTTGCTCATGGAGGAAAAGTGGGAGGACCCGCAGGCTACTGCCTGACCTCTGGCTAGGGGATACGTCATGAGACATAATGGGTAGAAGAGGATGAGGGAAACAATATTGCAGTCAACCAATGGACATTTCAGAAATAGTAAAAGAACTGATTCATGTGATGAGCATGCAAAAATTGGATCTCTCTCTCTCTCTCTCTCTCTCTCTCTCTCTCTCTCTCTCTCTCTCTCTCTCTCTCTCTCTCTCTCTCTCTCTCTCTCTCTCTCTCTCTCTCTCTCTCTCTCTCTCTCTCTCTCTCTCTCTCTCTCTCTCTCTCTCAGGTTATGGACTAAAACTTAAAGGATTATGAAGTGAGAACAACATAAAAAAAACAATAGGCTGTGATAAATATAAAAACTATCCCTCTCTCTGATCTCTCTCTCTCTCTCTAAGATCTCTCTCTCTCTCTCTCTCTCTCTCTCTCTCTCTCTCTCTCTCTCTCTCTCTCTCTCTCTCTCTCTCTCTCTCTCTCTCTCTCTCTCTCTCTCTCTCTCTCTCTCTCTCTCTTATTCCAACATTGTTCTACTCTCTCTCTTTCCCACACACACATTTCTACTTTCTTTCTCCATGCTACCAATATGAACACATAAATCAAAGGAGCTATGAGTCTGACAAGGTGGACCGATGCAAATGGCGAATTCACATTCTTCTTCTTCAGATAATGAGACTGGACCATCACATATTGCATCAAAGGTTTGGCTAAATCAGAGAATGCCCATGTACACGATGTAAATATGCATTACGATGAGAGCAACTTATTACTATATATCACACGTTCACATGTACAAATAGATTGTGAGAGAGTCATTTGTGCGGCCTAAAGTCGATTCTTTGGTGAGTTTTATGTATCTATGCTCGATGTTTGCAAACTTAACATTGTTCACTATTGCACATTTATCTTGTATGTTTTTGGCGATTTTTTTTCATTAGAGAGGATTTTTTGTTGTTCTTGACCGTTGTTGCACTTCTTTTGTGTAGGAAGATGAATGCTATGACTAGCATTCACATAATCATGGAGCTGCCAAATCCAGAAAATAGTCCAAAAGTATTAATAAAGTCCAAAATTGATTGAGACAATGTTTGGCATGTTTTTTGACGTTGCCTCCACCTCATGAACATTACATTTTATAGCATGTCTTGTGATCTCATTTCACATATATGTATCTGAATGACCAGATTGTTTTTGTGCATGTAGTTTGTGCTTCTCTTGGTGTTAAGAGGGTGTCTGACAGAGGAGTTGAGTGCAATCTACAAAATCAGTGGTTTGGTGAGGTACGATCAATGCAAATCACATTATTTTTTCTAGAGATGATTTAAGATGATGATCCAACTAATGCATATACTATTGTTGTTTATTTTTTTTATAAAGATACATTTCATCCAAGGAGATACCGCTAGCATTCATTGAGTTGACAAGACAAAGCTCCATCGAGACAATGTGTTTGATCGAGAAGCACTTTCCCACATCCATTCTCACCTTGGTGGATGAGATGGCCATTGCAGGTACATCATCTACTTTCATCAATTGCCTATTCTTAGTCCATCCTAGATTATTGTTATTATGGTTACAATGTTCTCTCATTAATATTGATACATATTATCAATACATGCACTGTCCATAGCTGATGGATGTTTTACTTGGAACTATTCATGCAAACATTGAAAGGATTTGTAAGACAAAGAGCAAGGCTTGAGGGGCGGAAGGATGCCTAGTGCAAGAGTCCATAGTTTATATCATGGACTTCATTGCTCATAGCGATCCTTCTATTCCTCGTCTTTGGGATAATAAGGATGATGAGCGTGTTGTTGGAGAGGTTCCTCAAGAAAAAGGAGCAATCATAAGAATGAGTGAGTCCTTTATGGAAAAGGTGAATAAGTTTTGCATTCTTAATAGCGAAGAAATACAAAAGTGGATTTTGAGATACAAAGAGGCCAAGGCTCGTAGACAAATCGCTCGAGCCACTTTCAGGAGAGGACATAGAAGACAACCATACCCACCTAACCTCGCCCTTCTACCCAAGGACATGACGCTTGATTGACTATGTGATGCCCTTAGGGAAGCCTTGACAAACAACGAGAAAGTAACATAGAGAGAGTGGGAAATTGCAAGGGGGTGTGATTTTCATGTAAGTTATGTACATCATTCACATGTTAAGCTATTTGTACGTGTAATTTTCTAAATAGTTGTTATATCTCTAACACATTTTGTTCTTTCTCGTTGAGTACAATAAATAAATGCATTGTTGACGCATGGACAACACTTTCATATGGAGCACATCGACAAAAATAGAAACACCTATGATTGTGAAGCCATGGCAAATTTTACTTAGAGATAGACTTGTTTGGTTTGGCGGATTTGTTGCATGATGGTGGTAGATGATAACAAGGAACCACCAAATGAATAAGTGAGATAGTACAATGTATTCCAACTTATTATAATATTAATAAGATTGCTCACATATGAAATTGCACTTTATTATTTGATTAGTTATAAGCCTTTGAGAGGCTACAAGCCTCACAATGCTTACCACATCTTGCCAAATGCTTGGGGAGGCCGAGTGCAAGCTCCTTTGCACACATGGATTTCATTGCTTTGAAGTTGGGGTGGCCCAACCTTTTTTGCCATAGCTCAACTTTGGTGATCTCCTCTTTTGCCATGTTTACACTCTCCATTGCCACATTAGCATCTAATAATTTTGGATTGTAAAAATGATCAATAATTATCTCTTGTACCTCGCTTTGATACCATGTTAAAGTACAATACTCTGGACCTTAAATGAGCCTAATAATGACTCACAAGAGGGATTGATTAATTGATTAGCAAATGAATACAAACTAAAAATCAAGATCTAGATTGGCAATTCTACACACATCAACCAAGAGCAACCATAAATCATTGATTATCATGAAGATCTGACCCCCACACATGTGGTATGACCATCAGTACACTCCGTAGATAGTAAATTAAGTTAAGAACACTTTGATTTCATTAGATCACAAGAAGAAAACTAAGTACATAGTGTAGAGAGTCGAGATTGCCAATGAGCTCTCGAAAATTCTAAGGCATTACTATGGAGAGGTGATAGTACATAGAAAAGATCTTCCCCACCTCGAGTTAGGTGAAAATCCAGCATGTAATAAGGAAGATGATTGAGCATTTTTGCCCTAACTTGCCATTCTAGCCTAACCCTTGAGTTTTGCCATGTTTTTGGCTAGATTGATCAACCTACTCCATGATCACCAAACAAACTTGACCAATCCTATGAGCATGATCTAACCTATTCTAGAATAGATTCACACGTGGTAACATAGCCTCAGACGTGTGGGACCCACTAATATATATATTTACATGGTTTAATTAAGCTAGATTTGCCAAATTTGACAATTTTCACAGATTTGAGTTAGAATAATTATTTATTTGCAAATAGGCATTGTTTTTGTAGAAAAAAGAAAAGAAGGTCGATACAACATAATTGCATGTGATAGATACAACTATTGAGCTCTACGGAATAATCCTTCTTCAATGCATGACTATGCCTTGATTACGTAGACAAACAGAAACAGTACAAGTATCGATATGCATAAGTGGTCAATAGATCAAACAAAAATATAAGAAACCAAATTGAAATAATAGTTGATAAAAAAGCATACATTCATTTTGGCATGATACTGAACACAATTCTATAGGATTATATTCAGTAAGTAGCATGCACAATCAAATGAATTACGAGCACAATACTATAGTGAATGCAACCGTGTACTTGAAACTAACTTTGAATACTAATCATCTTTGTCTGACACACCTTCACTAATAAGCGGTAAGATGTTGTTAATAATATTCTATCAAAAAATGAGTTCTTTACTCTATCTCTGAATCTTTGAATTATTGAAAAAAATTTCTATAGTTTGAGAAAATGATCAACAATTTATACTAATTATGAATGCCACATGGGCTTATCCAAATGATAATTTAGGGCAACCGTTTAGCCATGTTGCAATTGGCACTTAGCCACATTGAGTTGTAGATCGCAATTGACACTTAGCCATATTGCGTTGTCACTTATCTAGTTTGGTTATATGGTAAAAATGATTAGAAAAAGTTGTTAGCGAAACAAGTGGTAACATGTTCTGTTAAACTTCGACAAATATTTGTCGGAACCTTGCCACTCGAAAATCTTTGTCGTTGTCATTGTTGTCGACTCATCTTTTAACTATTCCCATGTATTTCTACAGACTATGCAATAACGTCAGTAAATTTACAGCAATTGGTTAAACGAATGGATGTAGATTAACAGTCGGATTAGAGTGATAAGAAAATCCAACATTCCCCTTATTCTAAAGCCATGAATGCCTTGATCTTCAAATTCAGCATTGCCAGCCTTTGCTCTTTATCTTTGTGGATCTGAATACCAAGATAGTAATGAGATTTTCCAAGATCTATCATGTCAAATTCTGAGGACAACATCTCCTTCACATCTTTCATCAGTTCGACACTATCACTAAAAAGCAATGTGTCATCCACATACAAAATAATAATAGTAGAAGAATGACGTACTGACTTGAAGTAAACATTCAAATCTGAAGTGCTTGATGTGTAACCATGTTCAATGTGATTATCTTACTTAAGATATCATAGCTTGTTTAGGCTGTCATTGCTATGACACTTCATTTTTTTTTGTTGAGTGTTAAGAATATGTTATCTAGTATTAAATCACTATGGGTGATCATACCATGCTACCTACATATGTGTATCTAGTGTATGTCGTCGTGTGGACCTATAAAGCAGACCTAATTGGTGGCCTTTACCATATTCTAACTCTGAGATGCCCTGTGAAAATCAATGGATTGATTCTTAATTGGGATTTGTATGTTCGATATTATTATTGGGATTGATTCTAGGTTGGGGTTTGTATGTTCGATAATTATGAGGCCTGCACATTCTACTATTATGAGTGATTTGGAGTCATGGGGCCCTAAGGGAAGAAATTCAATATTACATTCTAAAAATTGCAAATCACTAGGTGTCGGTCACCTTACCAAATGTCACACAATCCATCTCGTCATGGAATCCAATCCACATCCACCCTCTATGCCCTAGCCTATGACTTGTAACAAGTGAGAATTGACCTCCATCCCTAAGAACGTCCCATACCACTGCTAGAGCCATCACCCATCACCTCTCCCACTCCATGCTAGCTCACATGGCTATGCACAAGCGTCACCATCCACCTTAATCTAGGTAAATAGAATGAATGGTAAGTAAGACCTCATCTCCTCGTATACCTCCAAGGTAGGACTCTCCAAGCCAAGCACACGTCCTAGATTTTGACAACTGGAAGTTGTGTAGGTCCATGAGTCACTGGTCAAGTCACTAGCCCATTCGACACTTAGTTCCAATTTGGGATTTGGAACCCAAGGTGTTTGGGTCCCTAACATTCCATCCCCCTTACAAGATTTTCCTTCTAAGGGAGGAAAGATGAGAATCTCAATCTAAGGTCTCATTCCTTCTCCCAAGTGTCCTCATCTTTGGAATTTTTTTTTCCCAATGAACCAAGTACTTAGTTACCTACTGGTTTCTAAGCCCACATTAACATATGTCAACAATGGCCTGAGGTTTAGAAGGTATGAAGGATGACAGATCCTCTAGTTGAATAGTTTATTATGTAGAATCAATTCATTCTTTCCACCAAGTCGTTCTTTTAAATGACTAATGTGGAAGATTGGGTGAACATTGATTCCTTGAGGAAGGTCTAGTAGATAGGTATTCTGATTGAGTTTCTTTACAATACGGAAGGGCCCAACATATCAAGGCGATAAGTTAGGACATTTTTCAGTCTTCGATACCTTAGATTCTTTTGGGACTTTAAGATATACCCAATCTCCTTCCGCATAGACCCTAGGTTGATGTCTTTTATTAGTGTAAAACTAGGGTCTATCTTGAGCCGTTTTTATGTTATTACAAGCAACCATTAACATTTCTTGCATATCATGCAGGCGTCTAAGGCCAACAAAGATTGGAGCTCGAGATTGAAAACCATACACGAAAGTGAATGGACTAAAAGTCATTACAAATGCTTTGTGCTGTTATATGCAAATCCTATTATCTCCTAGAAAAATATGCACAAAGTATATCTTCCATAGACTGGTTTGTCCTTTTGGTTTGACAATCTAATTTAGGATGATCTATAGACCCTAGACTTAAGTGGTCTCTAATTTCTCAAAGATTGACTGTCAGAATTTGCCAGCGAACTTCCAATCTCCCTTACTAACAATGTCATTTGGCAACAAACCAGCTGTCTTGAGCCTTTCAACTTTATTTATTTGGCATTGTCCGCATTTGAGAACATATGCCTCTGCTTGACCTTTTAAATTTGGCCAATAGAAATTTCTTTTTATTAGGTCAAGCAGTTTTTGTGATCTAGGGTGCCATGCACATGGGCTGTCATAACATTCATGTAGGATTTGGGCCCTAATATCATCATTTTTTGGCACACATACTTGCTCATTATGAAAAAGTAACCAATTTCTAATGGCCCTAGTTCTGTAATATTTTTTCATGTGGAGAAATCTTTGAATCTAACATTCCAAGTTCGTCACTAGATCTAGAAGTACCTACCAGGACATCTAGCCAAATATGATTGAAGTACCTATCGGTCTTACAAAAATATCTTAGGAGTAGATATAAGCAGATTGGATCTCAAAAAAGCTTAATTGATTAACCTCTCCAATCTAGCTTAAGGCGTCTGCGACACTATTAGATGAACCCTTATGGTATTGGGATGGAAATGGAGTCACATCTTGAAGTTCAATGGATGGAGTTAGCATGATGTGAATAATGCATTCAGATTCCTTGTGAAGCCTGAAATCAGTTTTCATACAATATAATGTGTGCTTCCTTATAGACTCATGACTAGGAGATTTATGAGGAATATTGTTTTTTCAACACGCAAGGTACGTTGTCGCTTTTGCTATATTGTTGTCATTTTTGGAAGTTGTTAAAAACAAATTCCTTTTGAGAACATGGTCATTACTAGTTGCTACGCTTGTGTGACATGAAAAACTGTTTGATATCAAGTTTGTTCAGCAGTCTTACGATGCATTATTAAGATAGATGTGAATCACTCGCGTAAGGATGGAGGTTGAGTCACGTATTAACCTTGCACGAAATGGGTATTTATGTTATAACAACATGATGTTCATATTTTCTAGCATGATATGACTTTATAGCTTTTTGAATAACTATTTTAATTGTTCTATTTCATGTCTAATTTCTAGGATCATAAACACATGTTGGAATTGCATTACGTAACGAGTTTTTCCTATCACGTCTCGTTTTGTGTGCTTGGCTCAAAAGCCCGACCTCTTTGAAATACAAGAGTGGGCAGTCTACCAGCATGGCCGAAATACACCATTTGGTTAGGGATCACACTAGCCACATCCACCTTTGAAAGTAGGTGAAATATCATCGCTCAATAAATAGAGCGATGTGTATAATTTACCACCCACGACACCCTTACACAAAATTGAGTCATTATAATTGCTAAATTTATAGATGACTGTTAGTGACAAACACTTCATCAAACTACCAAAATATCAAGGTTATTTTTTTTTTCCAAATGTTCTAAAAAATGACCAACGAACCACAATCCAAAATCCACCACCAAAATTGAAATCTTTTCAAGTGAAATAATAGCATCAATCAGATGTCATATTTCATAAAATAAACATAGCAAGAGTTTGTAAATGATCTTATTGTTTTCATATGTATACATGTGATACAAAAAGATTTGCTTCAAGATAAAGCACAAATTGAATGAAACATCCATAATACATAAAAAATGATAGTGATCAAGTTAACAAAAAGAATAAAAGATTTTAAATGCTTTGATATCATCGAAGTTCCAAATATCTGTGTTGCTTAGAAGTTTACTTTCATCTTCAAAAATGTTTGTATTCGAAATCTACAGTTACGAAGTGAACTTCGGTGAACTTTGTAGTAAAAGACACTTGGAAGGTTAGATGATGAAATTTTTTACTAAAGTAACATAGTTTCATGCAATAATTCTCTTTGTACAGTAAGTAATTGCCAGTAAATCACATATATATTTCGTTAGATGCATAAATCGAGCAAATGTTATAAAAATTAGAGAAAGTGAAAAGAACAATCTTCCAAAATATTGGGAAGCATTATGTCTAAGATCAATGTTGAAGATACATTTGATAGGCTACAAAAGATAGTGATAGACAACTCATCAATGCCATCAACATTCATGATTAGGATGTAAAGTCATAATGTTGTACTCGCGACAAACGTGTCATATCTTTAGACAATTGAAAAAGTTTGTTTGATATGAACAAATCTTTCAAAACATCATAGTTGATATTGTTCCTTTAGTTCATGAATATATTCTTTGAACCACCTAATGGTATTCATTGGTTATGGCATAATGACATAGGGAGTTTGTTTTAATGCCTTTATATTGCTCTCTCCATTCCATGGTTCATGCTCTTTTTACTAGCTTAATCAATAGAAATATTCAAAACCTTATCATTATTATGAATTAGTTTTTGTCTATAATTTTACAATATTGAGAGAGGGTTTTTAGAAAAAATGAAAAATATAATAGGCTTACATTATATTTGACATAAGTGAAAGATGATTCTTGTTGGGTAGCTCTTCCATTGCATTTTTCCTTTGTTCTTTATTTAAGTATTTAATCAAATGTAATTATCACTTTGGAGCACATATAGAGGCGTTAACCTCACATTAATACAAAGATGAGGAAAAGAATCATTTAAATGATACACATGGAGAGTTTATAGAAGATACATATAATGGATTGCATGATATATCAAACAAATTTGTATGGTTCATGATTGTAAAACTTTTTATAAATTAACATTAATCATCTAAACACGTCTTTCATATAAAAAAAGGATATTTTGATTTTCGTATCAAGTCTTATTCACATGTAATGAATATTTAATCCTAATCATGATGCTCTTATCTATCTACCATATTAGTTTTTTAAATTGCATGTTTCTTTTTTTCCAATACTAATATGAAAATAAATGTATGTTTTCATATCATTATAATTGGATCATATATAATATTAATCTTTAACTATAGAGTTACATTTATTGGTTGAATGATTCTATGATGAATATGTTATTGTATCTTAGGTAGATGAAAATAATTGCCACACAAAATACATTTTGATATGAAATAACTAATTGAATGGACTTCAATATATCAATTCCTTTTCACAAAACGCCAGATAAGATAATGTGATTACCATCTTATATAAACATCTTAAGGCATTATTTCTGTAAAGGTATTCCATATGAAGTATCATATTTCATAGATGTAGTTATAGTGTTTCCAACCAATCACTCCCATATTACAACATATTAAATCATATTCAAGAAAATATTGTGCCAATTCACTTGGACAAGCCCTAGCTCTCTTTGCTAGCATAAAATCGAGTCCACGCTTGGTCGTGTGACTATCAATGCCATTGGCTACCTTATCCAAGTCAAATACAAATAGGTGAATTAACAAATGACATTTGATTTACATTGTTGTTAAAGAGAAGAAAAAACCTAAATGAGAAAGAAAAAAACAACTATTGATGTGATATCATTTTATCAAAGCCTACGTTCATTCGTTATTGTACATTTTACATTTGTTCACCAACATCTCCTATGTGCTAATCTTTACTAGATCATTTTGTTTATATCAATGTCAAAATGTAAATATTAAAGCATTTTTATAGTTAATAGAGATTTATAATTTTCATCATTAAAGCATTTTTATGGTTAATAGAGATTTATAATTTGCATCTAATCTTCAAGCTCAAGTTAAGGATTATAATAAACTTTCTTTTTGATGCTCTTCAAGCTCACTTTGAGAATACTCACAAAAACAATTTCTAGTGTATTCTATTTGGAATATAATTGGTTGGAAATTATATGAATCATTTTGTATCATATTACATCAAAGTAATGCTATTGAAGAGAGCTACATACATTTTTTTTCTTCCATGAAGTGGAGGCCTCTTCTATACATTGATAATAGTCCTCATTTTGCCAAGTTTCAACATTTTTTTGAAAAAGACATATATCTCAAATCTTCATAACTAGGAAATATTGAAAGACATGGGAAGTATTTAATTTTTGATGTTCAATAAAAAAAAGTGGAACCTTTACCATTTGGTAATTGGATGTCCTTGCTTCTCCTCTTCCTCCACCTCTCTCATGTTTTTAGCTATATTTTTATTTGTTGGATTTGACTATTCTTGCTATCTTTGAGAGAGAGAGAGAGAGAGAGAGAGAGAGAGAGAGAGAGAGAGAGAGAGAGAGAGAGAGAGAGAGAGAGAGAGAGAGAGAGAGAGAGAGAGAGAGAGAGAGAGAGAGAGAGAGAGAGAGAGAGAGAGAGAGAGAAGAGAGAGAGAGAGAGAGAGAGAGAGAGAGAGAGAGAGAGAGAGAGAGAGAGAGAGAGAGAGAGAGAGAAGCTTGATCATGGAGATTTAGGATTAGTAAATGTTAATGTTAGATTGTCATCATAGCATGCATAATATTATGAATCTAAGCTTTACTCTCATGGGATCAAACTTCCGCATGACATAAAAGATGAATCCTCTTCATATCTTGATTGATTTGCATGTATTTGGAATTAGGGTTTGAAGGTGGATAAGGAAAGCCCGTACAATTTTGGCGTCGATGCCAAGGAATAATGCCATTATTTTCATTTTGGTAGCATGATCATGATGCTTGGATGAATGCTCTTACATTTAGATATCTTGGTTTTGGCATAAGAGGGTTAGATTGTATTTTTGTTGGCTTTAGAGTCAAATTTTCATGATTTGAGTGATCTTGATTGGATTTCTTGCGTTTAATCACTTTTGATTGATGATTAGGGAAGGGAATACACTACAATAGTGCAAAGGTCCATTTGGGAACCAAAAAGACACTCATTTTCTATGATTTGGAGGAAAAAGGGGGGGGGGATTATTTATCAGAATCAATTTTCACCAGTTTCATCATAACTATATTATCCTATTTTCAATCTCTAGTGCTATAGGCGAAGGTTAGTTCCCAAAGATCAATTTCAGTGAAGCTTTCTAGTGATTCTGTGACTATTCCGCATAAAAACAACCCTCGCCAAGTTGAAAAAGTATTTTGATATTGCATAGGAACCTTTGTCGAGCCTATCATAGTTGTATTACAATATTTGTTGAATTCACACGTGTGGATTTTCCACAACATGTACTTGTGATCTCCTAAGGTGTGTAGATGCACCAAGATCAAGACTAGATTGAGATTCAAGATCAATCTTAGATCCTATGGCAAAAACACACTACTACATGCATTTAATCACTTCCAACTCTCACTCACACGTGTGGGAAGTATTCAAAAAATAATCTAAGTAAAAACAAGCTGCTCTCTTCGGGGAGAGAGAAAATACATCATGAGCTCTCGGGTAGAGAGAGAAAGCTAGAAATCCAATAACTCACAAAATCCATAAAATCACCAAATCAATTAGATCCAAAATGTGAGTACAATGATACTAGTAGATCCACGAGCTACCACTATGCTTAACTATGATTGGACCATACTTTGTCACCTCTTGATCCTATTGGACCATTGATCCATGCACCTCTTAATTCTATTGGACTATATTCAAGCACACCTCAATTTCCTATTGGACCTCACAAGGTTCCACCTCTAAATCCTATTGGACCTCTTGAAATTCATCAAACAAAAGCTTTACACTTGTCTACACTCTAATTGGCGCGTGTTTAGTCTCTTACTCTATTTTGGCTCAATAGTGGCATTACAAGTGGAAATGCATAATTTGCCATCTATGCCAAATTTATTCCTATCAACATCCTACACCTAGATGCTTGATGTAAAAAACATAAGACCCCTATATCTAACATAGATAATCTTTTTCAATTCTTCACACTCCTAAAAAATTATCTATGAAGATTTGAGCATTGATCTTGATATAACTCCAAGATTAGATCTATGCTTGATGAAAGCAATTTTGCTCAAAGGCTTGGTGAGTAGATCGGCAATACAAGAGGATGAGTTGACATGCTCCAAATAGATTTCTCCTCCAATAAGCTTTTCTCTCACAAAATGGTGTGCCACTTCTATGTGCTTGCTTCTTGCATAAAATATGGGATTATAGGCAAGAGCTTGGGCCGAGATGTTATCACACTTGATCATTGGTAGATCATCCTCCTTGATGCACTTTAGCTCCATCAATAGCCTCTTGATCCAAAGCACTTCTTTGGTAGTTGTAGTGAGTGCTTTGTACTCGACCTCACATGAAGAGAGAGATATAGTATCTTGCTTTTTGGAAAGCCAAGATATTAGATTGCCTCCAAGAAAGATAGTGTATGCACTAATAGACTTTCGATCCATCTTGTCACTTGCAAAGGTCCGAATCCGAGTAGCCAATAATGGATAGATCTTCACTTTTGTAGAGTAGACCATAATCACAAGATGAAGGTACATATCTTAGAATCCTCTTGGCCATCTTCCAATGATGGGTCTTAGGATCTTGCATAAATTGACTCAATTTGTGCACACAAAAACTTAAATCGGGCCTAGTAATGGTAAGCCAAATCAAGGAGCCTACAAGACTCCTAAAAAGTGTGATGTCCTCAAAGGATCTTTCATCACCTTTATTAGGATCTTTCAAAATTGGCTCCATTGGAGTATCTATGCTCTTAGAATTTTCCATATGGAATTTTTTCAACATAGAGTAAGCATATCTAGATTGGCATATAAAGACATGATTTTCATAAAAATCAATTTCTAGGCCTAGGATGTAATGCATCTCTCCTAGATCTTGCATTTTAAACTCACATCCAAGTGCTAGCTTGGTTTCATCAACTAGCTTGATACAACTTCCACAAAGAATAATGTCATCAACATAAACTAGAAGAATGACAATATTGCTATCAACAAACTTTAGATACATGGAAGGATCATAGTCACTAAGAGTAAATCCTAGTGAGATAAGAAAAGAATTAAGTCTTGAATACCATGATCTTGGTGCTTGCTTGAGTCCATAAAGACTTTTGAAGAGCAAGCACACTTTGAACTCATCCTTGATGAATCCTTGAGGTTGTTCCATATAGATCTCCTCCTCAAGATAACCATTTAGAAAAGCATTGGATACATCTAATTGGAACACCTTCCACTTGAAAAAACAAGCAAGAGAAATAAGAATTCTTATTGTCACCATCTTTGCAACGGGTGCAAAAGTCTCCTCATAATCAAGACCATGGATTTGAGCAAATCCTTTGGCACATAATCTTGCTTTATGATTGTTGATGGTGCCATCATGATTGAACTTGATCCAAAATACCCACTTGCAACCAATCACATGCTTGTTGGATGGAGGATCCACAAGCTCCCAAGTATTGTTGGTGATCAGTGCATC